>CM038671.1:607156415-608356415 GCA_021605145.1 Aegilops bicornis
TAGCAGTCACGTATTTAGTAGAATCGATTGTTGACTAAGTTTCTTTTTAAGAAACCTTGTTAATGCACTTATGAACTTAGTAGGCCCTAAGTCAGCCTCCAAATCTGTGGCAGACAACATAAAGCCCATTTGCTATACTTTTATAATTTGCAGGCCCATTTGCTATTTTTGCTATAATTTGCAGCCCATTTGCTAATTCTTAAGTAATTTATTACAACCCATTTCCCTTACGAATACACGGTCAAAAAGTTCAACCTTATTTTGCATATTTCGGTGGAGTCCAAACTATTGTAATCGAGGAAATGATAAACATTTTTTAAGAACTTATTGATTTGCCAAAAAAAATCGTTTTATTTTGTAAGCAAATAAGGCGTGGGACAATTGAGTTGGTTTAAGGGAAAACCCAGAACATTAAAAAAATCAAGCGGCTGGGTGGGAAAAAACAACAAAAATAAGGATGTAAATATGAAAAGGGAATTTTATATTATTTTTCAATATAATGATACGTGTATATGAACTAGTAAAACTATATAGAGATTAGAAAAGCGGATGTAGGACATGCGCTTTCAAGAGGAAAATAGGCCCAGGGCCGTGTGTTTGATTAGATAAAAAAACTGCGCTGCGGATGTTATAAGACAAAAATATAACTAACAACTGGCGGGCAGGAGGCCGATGAATACCTGCTGGATCTTTGTGCGTTGTAGAAGTCATAAGTACTGAGCTTGTTAAAAAACAAAGCGAATACTGGGTAGATCTACGTACCAGTTAAACTTGCTCGACCTGAAAAAACAATATACATGCTCAATAGCGAGAGAATTACGCAGCGCAATTTGAAAAGCGGGATGCGGCACGGATGTGTTTTTTATCGGCGATAATAAGTGCATGCACTTGTTTGAAAACTGCAGAATTAGGAATTCAATGGCGGGTGTTATGCTACCCATCAAAATAAAAATCAGGTGCACGAAAATTCGTTTGAAACAAATGATTCAGCTTTATATCCATTCGACCCCCTCGGCAGATGATGGTTGGAAGCAAATGCAAGTTCATACCAAAAGATCGTTAACAACAATACCAACTTGCGGACGGCAAGGTGGTACAACTACCAATACCAAACTAACTTATAATCTTTTTACTCCACGGCCCTAGTGTTCGTACGGTAGAAAATCTTGCGAGAGGACCAGCTCCGCTCCTTCTCTTTGCTCCGGGTCCCGAGGTGGTAATGCGGTGCATCACCGAATTAGTCCTCTGCTGGTCGAAGTTCTTGTTGGTGTGCAGCAAGAACCTTTGCTGCCCGTCTGCCGGCCGTTGACCATCACCGGCAAGAGTATTCTTGGAATCTTGTGCCACCACGCCAGCGTGCCGCACTCCATTTGTGTCTTCAAGCGCATCCATGTACCCCTTTTGAACGCATGCAGGAATTGCGCTGGAAGAAATGCTTCCTTAGGCCACTCGATGTGATACTGCAGTATTGTGGAATACAGGTTTTAGTGTACCTAGTTGGCATTTTCGTAACATCTTTAATATTGCGATCCACTTGTTTCACTTTTATTAAGCATCAAATTGTAATTGCTTCACGAGTCTGCGTCTAAAAAGAAAAATAGAGCTATAAAGAAAGGAATATGTTTGTGCAAGTAGAGCTGACCAATCGGTGTCTTGCCTGGAAGTTTCTCGGGTTGGGTGTAGCATATGCCGTGCTTTCAGCTGTCGATGGTTGGTATGAACAAATCGATGAGAGACTGAAATCTCATGTTGTCGGCCCTCACTTTGGCCTCAAGGTGCTTTCGATCGACTCCTGATCCGTGGGATTGAACTTGATGCCAGCCCGGTGCTTTGACGATCCTTCTTCCACTTGCATCGGTAATTCCAGTTATATGGTACTCAATGTATGATCAATCATTTGTTTTGAGTGAATGATGAAATATCTCAACGGTCAAATAAGTGGTACTCCAAATCTGAAGTCGGAATACCCAAACGCATGAGGATTCTTGTGTCACCTCACTTGCCTTGTGACGTGTTATCCACGTCAATTCTATGTGTGGACATGATGAATAATTTGACCGGCGTACTAGTAATGCGCTTTCTCTTGTACTACTTACTGAGTCGTATTTAGTGTCACAATTACTACATAGGTTTAACTAACAAATGCGCACTTGAAGCCTAAGCTGATATATATATATATATATATATATATATATATATATATATATATATATATATATATATATATATATATACCATCATCATTATCGATACATCCTACATTGGGTGAGTTAGGATGCACTTGATCCCGTGAAGAGTATCTATCCTTCAAACCCGGAGTGCTTCAAACTAACAACGATGCATAATATCCAACAAAGAGGGTTGTTTTCTGTTGACGTGAATACATGGCTAAGTCTAGATATCATACGAATCAAGTTGTGCATATTTCTTGTTGTCATGAACCACATCGCCGCATGTCGGGTTTGCAAAAGCCATCCATCTACATGGAAGCTTGATGCCTTTCACACCTTAATCAAGATTATCGTGACAAGGCATGTCGACGAATCTCTGGATATGGTGATTCATGAAACCCATTGTATGATGTGTAAAACACAGCCCCCTCGCGAATGGAAGTTGCATAACACGTTAATCATACGCCGGTGATATGATGCGATGATTGGTTGGATGATCGGATGGTGAGACCGAGGAACAAGGGAGTGGTTGCGAGGCTATAAACCCGCCTCTAGTTGAATACACCTGGCCCAACGGAGCTGGGATCTTTCTTGAACACGAAGCAGCCATAGCCATCAATGTCACGAGGCATTACGCATTATCACGCATGTTGTTTGATGTAATGGTTTGGTCGATTTAGTACGTCATGCGAATGAGCATCAAATGGCCATACGTCGGTGAGCAACGGCGATAAACCAGCACCCATCAATTTGGTATGATTCGAGGTCCTAGAATCCATGAAGGCGGCGCATTTCTGCGCAACAATTCAAATTGGAGACCAAAAGGACAAAATAAACAATCATGTTAGGAGTATGTGTGGAATTAAAGATTATTATAACGTGGAAACATATATAGTAGGCAGAGAATTGCAATGCCGTGGTCATAATCATACCCCAAGTTAAAAAAATAAGCCAATGGCTTTCATATTCTAGCAACATGTCATGGTTCCAAACATCATGTAACAATGAGAGGAAAACATCTATGGCCAGCGCCTACTCATATTCTACCATAGCACTTACTACTACTATTCTCATATCAACTCTAAGAAATAACATGCGTTGTTATAAAAATCTTATAGCGAGAGTAACATATAGCAATCATGATGTTATGCTCATAATGTATTCTAACAATCATTAGATGCCAATTGTTCTCATATCAACTCTAACAATAACATGTGTCGTCATAAAAATCTAGGAAATGAGAGGAACATATAGCAATGATGTGGTTATAGACATGCTATGCATTCTAAATTTGTAACAAATGAACAGGCAGTCATTGATATGTCTCCAACGTATCTATAATTTTTTATTGCTCCATGCTATATTATCTATTGTTTTGGACTATATTGGGCTTTATTTTCCACTTTTATATTACTTTTGGGACTAACCTATTAACCGGAGGCCCGGCCCGAATTTACATTTTTGCCTATTTCGGTATTTGAAGAAAGCGGAATATCAAGCGGAGTCAAAGCGGAATAAAATCTTGAGAAGCGTGATTTTCTCATCGGATAAGATCCGGGAGACTTGGACCCTCGGTCGAAAGGAGGGCTGGCCCACGAGGTGGAGGTGCCCCTGCCTCGTGGAGCCCCGAGCTCCACCCGGCGTACTCCTTCCTCCCTATATATACCTCGTACCCCCAAGCAGATCGAGATCACGGAGCCAAAAACCTAATTCCACGCGCAACTTTACGTATCCACGAGATCCCATCTTGGGGCCTGTTGCAGAGCTCCGCCGGAAGGATTCCACCATGGAGGGCTTCTACATCATCACCATAGCCTCTCCAGGATGAAGTGTAGAGTAGTTCACTTGGACCTTGGGTCCATAGTTAGTAGCTAGATGGCTTCTTCTCTCTTTTTGGATCTCAATACAATGTTCTCCCCCCTCTCGTGGAGATCTATTCGATGTAATCTTCTTTTTGCGGTGTGTTTGTTGAGACCGATGAATTGTGGGTTTATGACCAAGATTATCTATGAGCAATATTTGAATCTTCTCTGAATTCTTTTATGTATGATTGAGTTATCTTTGCAAGTGTCTTCGAATTATCCGTTTGGTTTGGCCAACTAGATTGGTAGTTCTTGCAATGGGAGAAGTGTTTAGCTTTGGGTTCAATCTTGCGGTGTCCTTACCCAGTGTGAGAAAGGGTTGCAAGGCACGTGTGTATTGTTGCCATCGAGGATAACAAGATGGGGTATTTATTATATTGCATGGATTTATTCCTCTACATCATGTCATCTTGCTTAAGGCGTTACACTGTTTTCATTAACTTAATACTCTAGATGCGTGCTAGATAGCGGTCGATGAGTGGAGTAATAGTAGTAGATGCAGGCAGGAGTCGGTCTACTTGTCTCGGACGTGATGCCTATATACATGATCATACCTAGATACTCTTATAACTATGCTCAATTACATCAATTGCTCAACAGTAATTTGTTCACCCACCATAAAATACCTATGCTCTTGAGAGAAGCCACTAGTGAAATCTATGGCCCCGGGTCTATTTTTCATCATATTAATCTTCCTCTCACGCTTTATTATTGCTTTCCTTTTTACTTTTGCCTTTTTATTTTACTTTGCATCTTTATACCAAAAAATACCAAAAATATTATCTATCATCTCTATCAGATCTCACTCTCGTAAGTGACCGTGAAGGGATTGACAACACCTATTCGCGTTGGTTGCGAGGAGTTATTTGCTTGTGTAGGTACGAGAGACTTGCGCGTGGCCTCCTACTAGATTGATACCTTGGTTCTCAAAAACTGAGGGAAATACTTACGCTACTCTGCTGCATCATCTTGTCCTCTTCGGGGAAAACCAACACAAGCTCAAGACGCAGCAGTCGTATTCATAAGGTAAAGATGAGATGAGATAGAACAATTACACGATGATAGATTCCACTAGTATAGGCAGCCAATGCGTAAATGCGACCGCGTAAGCGATGCCATCGTGCACTATAGCATCGAGACGAAATGTTGCCTCAACGAGTTGATGATGAGCCATAACCATGTATGGCGACCGGATTCCGAATAGACTAATCCCATGTTGAACAAGGCAATGAGCTTGTAATCCATGTAGTCTTCGATGGTGTGGGCACTTACATGATTACAACTTTGTGCAAGCAGAGGTCGAGCCAAAGCAGCTTGGCGTCTCGTGCGTAGTAGGCGAGTGTCCGGCGGACGCGAGGCTCGATGGCGGTATCCAACGATGGAAGGTGATCTCTCATTTGGGTGTAGATATCCACGAGGCGCCCACGGACTACGGTGTGGTGGATGAGGCGATCCGGTTGGCCTTCATGCCCGCCAGTGGTGGCAGCGCATCAGGGCAGGTGGACGGGTAGTGGTAGCATGTCGAGGGCACCACCAACCTCAGTAGGATCGTCAAATCGATTATGCGGGCCACCTGCGAGATCGAGCATCGACAAGCGGTGTCTTGAAAAAGAGCGGCGGTTGCGGGAGCAGTGAGGCCGGTACAAAGACACGAGCATGTGGCAGACGGGACGGTCTTTGATGAGTAGGTCCATCTGACTCTGGATCTGCTCCAAAGAGAACATCGAGGAGGAATTCCAATCAGCGGACTCTGCGTGTCGATCTGATACGCCATTGGGGTTTTCGGTGCTGCTGCGAGCAGTGAGGGAAGTGGATTGATGGCGAAGAAGCTTCTCCTCGTGTGTGGCGGCGGTGGCGGGGATATAGTGCGCTATAATACAAAACAAGATGGCGCGTGACGGGTGGCGATGGCGGGGGTAAATGGTGTCTGCGACCGATGATGGGGAAGAGGAGGAAGGAAGAAGAAGAGAGGAGGAAGAAGAGTGGAAGGCAGGGAAGAAAGTGCATTAAATCTCAATTCTACTAGTACTACTACCGAGGATATAGGCACCGTCCTTGAGTGTAAATAGTTACACTTGATGACATGTGGGTCTACCACAAGAGGCCCATATGTCAGGTTAATGGAGAACCAGAGGTGCGTGGGCGTATTCTTGAGCGTGCTCTCTTGGCAAACATGATGGCGATCTTTGGGTGGTAAAGGCTGATTTAGTAACACCAACACACCTTTGGTTCAGCTTATTAATTACGTGTCCCATACGCTTCTGCAGTAGTGTATTGTCACTTCCTTTGTGAAGACTAGTTGAATAGTTCTCTTTGACCGAGATGGGGAATAATGGATCGCGAGGACTTCCTTTCTCTCAGTATCCCTATGCCTCTCTGCTCACTTCACTCATTTTGCTCGTACCTAGTCACTTGTTGAAATGCATGTAGAAAGCCAAATACTCCGTATTTGGGAGCAGAGAGGGGAGCTTTTACTCCGTACTATTTGGGAGCAGAGGGAGTATCACCATATGGAGGAACAGAGGAGAGCGTGAAATATGAACATGTCATTGGGAGGGAGTAAGCCCCATGCATGCATGCATGCATGCAACATGCAACACTCACCACGTACTCCACATGGACGCCATACGCAACACTCATGCACCCATGCGGCACCTGACTGCAGCCTTGCAGCACATGCTCACGCTCAGAGTGCTCAACCTACTCCCTACGTCCGTGAAAGACTGCACATTTAGAGATTTACACATTGACAGAGGTATAATGCGCCCAAAAGTAGCAGACTTATGTGTGCATGCGACCATTGAGATAAGAAGATTAAATGAAGGCCATTGCATGCTGTAATTAAGGATAAACATGTAGCCTATATATACAACACAAGGTGGTGCATTAGTCAATCAATATCGATTTAGATTAAAGGCTAAATGCATTGGAAGTATAGATGTACATCATGTACTACTACACTCTTTGTTTTATAGCCGATGTACACTCTTTGTTGGAAGACCAAGGGAGGACACGTGCATGCACTCACAAACACAGCAGTATGGTTGGGCATGAGGTTGGACTCATGTCGGCGCTTTTGTGTAAAGTTTTGTTTAAGTGATTTCTTTGCTCTGCCAACTTAAAGTGCACCTATCCCTAGGTGGTTTTGGTAATTCATAACAACATATAGCTCATTGAGCTAATGCTATTCCAAGATGAATATTTCAGGAAAGCTCAATGATTGGCATGGCTTGGATGATGAAAGTGGATCCCTCAAAATATTAAGGACAAAGGATTGGCTCAAGCTCAAAAGATCAAGACTCTACATATTACATTTAGTGATCCAAGATCACATTGAGTCTATCGGAAAAGCCAATACTATGAAGGAGGGATGAGGTGTTGCTTAATGAGCCTCTTGCTTCATGTGCTTAGTGATATGCTCCAAAACCCTCCACTACTTTCTCACATCCACATATGACCTAAACCTAAAGTCAAACACGTCCCTACCGATTCTTTCTATCCGGAGCCACCGAGTTCAGATGTCATAGCCACTGCCACAAACCCTAGGCAAATCGGTCTCACCGATAGGGATCTTGGTCTCAACCCAGATGGGATTATAATCTCTCTGTTTCGCCTTAATAACGTTTGGTCTAACGAAGTGAGCGTCGGTCCCACCGAGATTACAATGTCAACTCTCTGTTTCCCTTTCGTAACTTTTCGGTCTCACCGAAAGGCGAATCAGTCCCAGAGTTTACTGACCAACTCTACAGTTGGTTTATTACCAAAATCGGTCTCACCGAGTTTGTATGTCAGTCTCACCGAGATTACGTTATGCCCTAACCCTAACCATATCGGTCCTACCGAGATGCATGTCGATCCACCGAAAATCCCTAACTTGGTCACTAGGTTTACTAAAATCGGTTTGACCGAGTTTGTTGATTCGGTCCCACGAGTTTAGTAAATTGTGTATAGCAGTTAGATTTTGTGTGGAGGTTATATATACCCTCCACCTCCTCTTCATTAAGTGAAGAGCCATCGAACAAACCTACACTTCCAACTCACGGTTACGAGAGAGAACCACCTACTCATGTGTTGAGGCCAAGATATTCCATTCCTACCATATGAATCTTGATCTCTAGCCTTCCCCACGTTGCTTTCCACTCAAATCTTCTTTCCACCAAATCCAAATCCTGTGAGAGAGAGAGTTGAGTGTTGGGGAAACTATCATTTGAAGCACAAGAGCAAGGGAGTTCATCATCAACACACCATTTGTTACTTCTTGGAGAGTGGTGTCTCCTAGATTGGCTAGGTGTCACTTGGGAGCCTCAGGCAAGATTGTGGAGTTGAACCAAGGAGTTTGTAAGAGCAAGGAGATCGCCTACTTGTTGAAGATCTACCGCTAGTGAGCCAAGTCCTTCGTGAGGCTGACGGCCATGGTGGGATAGACAAGGTTGCTTCTTCGTGGACCGTTAGGTGGGTGGAGCCCTCAAGTGGACTCAGCAAACCGTTACCCTACGTGGGTTGAAGTCTCCATCAGCGTGGATGTCTGATAGCACCACCTATCGGAACCACGACAAAAACATCCGTGTCTCCAATTGCGTTTGATTTCTCCAAACCCTTCCCTTTACATTCTTGCAAGTTGCATGCTTTAATTTCCATTCGCTAATATACTCTTTGCATGCTTGCTTGAATTGTGTGAAGATTGCTTGACTTGTTCAAAGATAGCTAAAATCTGCCAAAGTCTAAAATTGGGAAAAGGTTAGGTTTTTATTGGTCAAGTAGTCTAATCACCCCCCTCTAGACATACTTCAAGGTCCTACAAGTGGTATCAGAGCTTTGGTCTCCATTTGCTTTGATTTCCATAGCTTTTGGTGGTCATAGCCTTGGTTTCACAACCTAGTAGAGTATATGCGTCTAGCGAGAAATTATCACCGTAGAGGTCCTTACTTTGATGGTACTAATTTTGCTAGTTGGAAGCATAAGATGAAAATGCATATTCTCGGACATAACCCCGCCGTTTGGGCTATTGTGTGTATTGGTTTGCAAGGTGAATTCTTTGATGGGAGAGAACCGAACCGTGAAGCTAATGCGGAAGAGTTGAAGATGTTGCAATACAACGCTCAAGCTTGTGATATCCTCTTCGATGGCTTGTGCCCCGAAGAATTCAACAAAATCAGTCGTCTTGAGAGTGCAAAGGAAATTTGGGATACTTTGATTGATATGCACGAAGGTACCGACTCAGTCAAGGAATCCAAGTTGGATGTGCTCCAAAGTCAGCTTGACAAGTTCAAAATGAAGGATGGTTAAGGTGTCATTTGAAATGTACTCTAGGCTTGCTTTTATCACAAATGAGATTGCCGGCTTAGGAAGTGAAGAGATGACCGACAGATTCATCATCAAGAAGATCCTAAGAGCATTGGATGGAAAATATGATACCTTGTGCACATTGATCCAAATGATGCCAAATTACAAGGATCTCAAGCCAAGGGAAGTCATTGGAAGAATTGTTGCTCATGAGATGTCACTCAAGGATAAGGAGGAACTTCACAACAAGTCAAGTGGTGCTTACAAAGAAGCCCTCATGTGAAGCCCCCACATCATCAAGTGAGAAACAAACCTTCAATGAAGAATTGAGCTTAATGGTGAAGAACTTCAACAAATTCTACAAGAGTAGAAGCAAAGAAAGAAGCTCTAAGTCAAGATCCTACAATGACAAAAGATCTTCTAGTCGAGGCGCAATTGCTACAATTGTGGGAGACAGGACACTATTCCAATGAGTGTACCATGCACCCTACAAAAGAAGAGAAGATTCTCCCAAGAGAAGAAGTAGAAGAGAAGAATCACCACCAAGAGAGAGAAGGAGTAGAGATGATCGTTATGAACGAAGACCCTCACTTCGGAGAAGCAAGGATTAGGAAAGGAAGGACAAGTCATCAAAGAGCCACACAAAACAAAGACATCAAGCTCATGTTGGTGAATGGGTATCCGGCTCAGACTCCGACCATCACTCCGAGAGAAGCTATCACTCCGACTCGAATACACTCAAGATGAAGGTGTTGCGGTCTAGCACTTGTGTCAACCAACTCCTACGACATATTTGAATCACCAAATGAAGGAATTGGTAGATGCTTCATGGCCAAGGTCCTAAGGTAACACACCCAGAGTATGTTGATTTTTAACATTGATGAAGATGACTTGCTAGGTGATGATGATTTACTTGTTGACAACTCTAGTGATGAATACTATGATGAAACGTCAATTAATCATGCTAATCAAGATGAAACGAATGACAATGATAAGGTAAGATTGAGCATCTAACTAAAGAACTAAACACTCTTAAGTTAGCTCATGAAACTATCTTCGAAGATCATAGAGAACTTTTAAGGGCACATGAGAAGTTACGCTTTGAAAAGCTCAATCTTAAGCAAGAGCATGAGTTCTTAAAGGCAATCAATGATGATCTCCGTATGAAAAGTTCTTCTTACATTGCCAAGCGTTTACTCTTATCTACTTACATGCCTCAAGTCAAGTCTAGTAACAAGAACAAGAAAGATTCTTCCTCTAGTAGTAACAATAATAATGCTAAATCAATATTGTTACTTCTAGTAGTTCTCTTGATTCCACTAATGAACCTCTTAGCCAAGTTACACTTGAGCAAGAAAAACAGCTTATTGAAGGGAATTATAGAGAAAGGTGTATACAAGAGCCTTGCGGGAGTAAGCAATTTGAGGAAATTATGCATAAAGCAAGGATGGCACGGAAGAATCAAGGTGTTGGTTTTGAACGAAAGTTCAATGCCAATGGAGTTGAGTGGGAAGAAGATCAATACCCCAAGATGAAGTTTGTTCCTCAACAAGAGAAGTATGATCCTACTTCCTTCAAGGGAACACAAGCACAAGATGATCTTCCACCACAAGACCACAAGAACAAAGGCAAGGACAAGCTTCAAGAGGAGATTGATGCATTTGAAGAAGCACCTAAGGCCTTGGTCAAGTGGGTTCCCAAGACTACGTCAAGTTCTACTTCATCAAGTACAACTACTACACCAAGGATTACCATCAAGATGATGTGGATCCCGAAGAAGAAGAACTAGAGAGTTCTTGAGGGTGACTCCGCCAACATTCTTCACTCATATCATTATGGCAAGGACAAGTGGAATCAACTTCCATATCTTGCACTAGTTCAAGGAGTCACAAACCCTCATGTTGGTAAGGCAAGGGACAAGGTAACCTAATGTTTTCATGGACATCATTTGTGTGTGCATCACTCTATGTCTATGGATATTCTTGTTTGTTCCTTGTGGGACTAACCCATGTAGGTATTGAAAGTGCAACTCATTCCAAAGGATTGCTCAAAAATATCTACATCAACATTGAGCATCCACATCTTCAACACCTACATGAAGTCATCATCGACAAAACCCAAGGTTAGTTTATCCCTCTAAGGGGATCTCACATCTAGGGGAGCTTAACTCTAAGAATTGAGTCAAAGCAACTCTAATGATGTGAACACATAAATGCTTTATGTAAAAGTGGTAACCCCACTTGAGCTTAAGCGATGAGTATGACCTACGATCAAATGTTCTCATTTGACTCCTAAGTCAATATACTCATATATAGATGACCTAGTCATCGCCAATTGTTTGGTAGATGCTAGAATTGGTTGTGCATGCTTTGTCACATATTTCATTTGTCATTTTATTGTGTGAGCATGTTTGTTGCATATTTTACTCATTCGAGGACATCCACTTGTTGTTTTGGTTGATTGGCTTCTTTTCTTTGGCCAAGTGGATGGACAAGAATGCCTAAGAACCTTCTCTAGCTATCTATGCTTTTCTCGTCTCAAACTCTATTCATGCTACATCACAAAATTTGATCAAGTCGATTCGAACCACTACGTGTGAGGAGCACTTTCGGAGTCCCCGATTCGTCATAGACTTAAACTTCCAAAACTTCTTTGTGATTTTTCGGTCTGACCGATTCCTCCATTTCGGTCATCACCGAGATTACTAAGTCGATCTAGGTTTTCATCTCGGTGCAACGATTTGTACTTTTCAAGTCACAGGAGTTGCTATAAGCATTAATCAGTTATGCATCTCGGTGCCACCGAGTTGTACCACTTTCAGTCACACCGGCGAAGTCGGGCTATATATTCATACGGGCAAATTTTGGAAAACTTTCTCGAAACTTCTCGCCACAAGACAGATCGCTTCTGCCAACCAGGTCTACGGATGCGTCGACTTAAATGCCGCCACCGCCTCTGTCAGCTGGTTTTCCGCCCGCCGTCAGCAGAATTCTCCTCCGCTTACGTTGCCCGTGGCGTAGTTCTTGCCGAACTAGGGTATGAACTCGATCACGGTGCTTTCCTCATCGATTCTCGGCACATTGTGTTCGTTAAGCATCTTGCCACGATTGAAACACTCCTATCGATCAAATCAATCCTTAGAATAGATGTGATTCGAAAATTTAGGGTAAGGTTTCATGAAACCATCTCGGACCGCACCGAAGTTGAAAAACTCGGTCCCACCGATTTGGCTAACGCCATTGCACTAGTAAGTCTCGATGCGACCGAGAATTGCTAATCGGTGTGACCGATTTTAGAACTTTGTGAAACCCTAAGCGATCTCGGTGCCGCGAATCTGTGACTCGATTCGACCGAGTTCACTAGTTTAGGTTCCAAAACTGCCCGGTATCACCGAGTTTGAAAATCGGTGAATCCGAAATGCTTTTTGTGGAAACCAAAACTAAGTTTTTGAATCATTCTTTTGCAAAATCTCTGCATTTTGTGATGGTCATCCACTCTACCTCATCTATAACTATTCGCGAGGTCGGATCATTGAGAAGCGGCATATGGGACCCAAGTGACAGCCGAACAGATCGAGAAGAGCAGATCCAATTGAGTGAGGGCACTAGTCCCTCAAGTAGCTCAGATGAGGGGAGTAGAAGCACTCCCAGCAATTTGCCCAAGGCTGCCACAAGAACAAGGAAGAAGAAGACCTCAGAGTCTGAGGATGAGGCAAGGTCAAAGAAGAAAGAGCTCAAGAGGGAGTACAACTCAACAGCAGTGAAGCCTGGATTGAAGATCAAAAGGCCAGCAGGTAGACAACCAATGTGCAAAGCCAGAGTGTCTACTCAAGCTCCTTTGGTATCCCAACCCAAAGAGCTTTATTCTTCTTTGAAGGAAAGAAAAGGAAGGAAAGGGTCAAGAAGACCATGGCGGAGTGATTGGGAAGCCTTCCATGATGGAAGAGGAAGAAGAAGAGGTTGCGAGAACCCAGCACCCAAGGCACAGCTGATGGGTGATGCTATCAAATCGAGGGCTGCAACTTCAAAGCCCAAAGCTGCCCCCAAGCCCAAGAATGCACCCAAGAGGAATACAAGGAGCATACCCTACATTTGAAAAGAACAAGGCCCCAATGCACGAGGTTGATGCCGAGGAAGATGAAGAAGGGCAGGTCCTAAGGAAGCTCAAACCCAAGATCCCAGACCACAATGATGCACATCCTGTGGTCGAGAACATGAAGATCATGAGAGATCATGGGTTGAGGCTATGGAGAGAGGCGCGATCCATATGCCACCGGAGAAGGACTGTTTGTAGATTACAGGTTCCACACCAAGGAGCAAAGCAGACTTCTATGAGACTATTTTGTTGGATAAGAAGCCCATAGTTTGTGATATGAGGTGGGTCTCTTGGACCTACATGAAAGAAAATGAGGAACACTATCCTGAGGTGTATGGCGACTTGATTGCATGTGGAGTTGCAGATTTCGTTGGTGAAGCTCACAAACTGGAATGACGAGCTCATTATGCAATTCTACTCCACAACACACTTCTATCCGGATGGCGTGATAGTTTGGATGTCGAGAAGGATCCGGATACCGATCAACCATAGAGGAATGGGCAAGTCTGATCAATGCCCAGGAGGAAAGTGAAGATGACTTGGACATTTATGCCAAGAAGAAAATGGATCACAACTCAATGTCACAGATGTACAAGGAGATCCCAAATGATGCACTTGAGTCCTTCAAGTTTGGATCAGTTCATTTTCTGTTGTCAGGGCTGCCTACGATCAACTAGATCTTAAGGCATACTCTGTTGCCCAAATCAGGTGACCACAACATGATCAGAGGGCATGCAATCAATTTGCTTCACGTTTTTGACGTGCCTTAGAAATTCAAAGTCATGAGCCTCATAGTTGAAACTATCAAGAGGACTGTAGCAGACCAGAAGAGGAGCTGTGGATATGCCCCACAGATTCAGGAGTTGATTAACTCAAAGATGGGCACAGGGAAGTATCAGTTGGATAAGGAACACATGGTTCTCTATCCTGAATTTGAGGACAATCGAGTTGTCATGACTGAGAATGAACCAACATCAGTACAAGCTCAAGAGAGGAAGGAAAAGGCAAGGCAAGAGAAGGCTGCCAAGATGCCCACTCAAGAAGAGGCATCTGAGTACTTTCTGAAGAACAAGCAGGAGCAGCTTGGTTACTTGATAGCATCAACTCTGCGGATTGAGAAGGGTTGGCCACCCTAACTCAAAACCGGGAGAGCACAGGAGAGAATCATGGAACAAAAATTCTATGATCTTGATGTCAAAGTGGTGAGATTCGATCGGTGTGGAGCAACTACAAGATGATATCACGAGGAGAGGAAGGGCAAGACAACAAGCGATGCTTTTGCCAGAGTGCCTTGAGCTCGAGAGATCACCGCAGAGCCAGCATTACAGGACATCGAGTCACTTCATCTGCTTCCAGCCTACAGCTCCAAAGAAACCAGCTCCAGCACCAACTCCTTGGCTCCTACCACGTCTCTTGAAGTCTTCGGCCCAAGGAGCCATCTCTACGCCACCAAATTTGAAGACCAAGCCCGAGAGATGATATAGTACTATGCATTTTCTAGGAACTTTTTGGTAACTTGTTGCCAAAGGGGGAGACAAATGTATATATCATAGGCTTCGAGAGAGAGAGTTCGCTTTTGTTCTCTCTTGTCTTCTTGGTTGAACCTTGTTTGCTTTTGATTGCTTGAGATACTATGCTTTAACTGTGAGACATTGATGATCATGTGTTTGATCATAAGCTACACTTATGCTTGTTATGATATTATCTTATTCATCCTTATATGATCATTCACTGTGCTTGGTGACGAGTGCATGTATTCAATCTTTATTATTTTGAGCGCTCCACCAAGATGTATGTGACATGGAAGAGTAACCCATGAGCCTAATTCCTTGTGCATTTGCAGTCCAAAGCAAATCTTAAAATATGCACAAATTTAGGGGAGCTCTTGCTTATCACATACTTCTCAAAGCGACGATGTTTTTCAATTTTATTATCATTTGTCGAAGCTTTGTTCTATATGTTGTCATCAATTACCAAAAAGGGGAGATTGAAAGTGCAACTATCCCTAGGTGGTTTTGGTAATTCATAACAACATATAGCTCATTGAGCTAATGCTATTCCAAGATGAATATTTGGGAAAGCTCAATGATTGGCATGGCTTGGATGATGAAAGTGGATCCCCCAAAATATTAAGGACAAAGGATTGGCTCAAGCTCAAAAGCTCAAGACTCTACATTTTACATTTTAGTGATCCAAGATCACATTGAGTCTATAGGAAAAGCCAATACTATCAAGGAGGGATGAGGTGTTGCTTAATGAGCCTTTTGCTTCATGTGCTTAGTGATATGCTCCAAAACCCTCCACTACTTCCTCACATCCACATATGACCTAAACCTAAAGTCAAACTCGGCCCTACCGATTCTTTCTATCCGGCGCCACAGAGTTCAGATGTCATAGCCACTGCCACAAACCCTAGGCAAATCGGTCTCACCGATAGGGATCTCGGTCTCACCGAGATGGGATTGTAATCTCTCTGTTTCCCTTCGTAACGTTTTGGTCTAACGAAGTGAGCGATCGGTCCCACCGAGATTACAATGTAAACTCTACCTTTCCCTTTCGTAACTTTTAGGTCTCACCGAAAGGCGAATCGGTCCCACCGAGTTTACTCCGACCAACTCTCTGGTTAGTTTATTACCAAAATCGGTCTCACCGAGTTTGTATGTCAGTCATACCGAGATTACATTATGCCCTAACCCTAACCATATCGGTCCTACCGAGATGCATGTCAGTCCCTCCGAAAACCCTAACGGTCACTAGGTTTACTAAAATCGGTTCGACTGAGTTTGTTGATTCGGTCCCACCGAGTTTGGTAAATTATTATTGTGTAACGGTTAGATTTTGTGTGGAGGCTATATATACCCCTCCACCTCCTCTTCATTCGTGAAGAGAGCCATGTAACAAACCTACACTTCCAACTTACCGGTTCGAGAGAGAACCACCTACTCATGTGATGAGGCAAAGATATTCCATTCCTACCATATGAATCTTGATCTCTAGCCTTCCCAAGTTGCTTTCCACTCAAATCTTCTTTCCACCAAAACCAAATCCTGAGAGAGAGAGTTGAGTGTTGGGGAGACTATCATTTGGAAGCACAAGAGCAAGGAGTTCATCATCAACACACCATTTGTTACTTCTTGGAGAGTGGTGTCTCCTAGATTGGCTAGGTGTCACTTGGGAGCCTCCGACAAGATTGTGGAGTTGAACCAAGGAGTTTGTAAGGGCAAGGAGATCGCCTACTTCGTGAAGATCTACCTGGCTAGTGAGGCAAGTCCTTCGTGGGCGGCGGCCATGGTGGGATAGACAAGGTTGCTTCTTCGTGGACCCTTCGTGGGTGGAGCCCTCCGTGGACCTCAGCCTTGGCTGTTAGCCTCGATGGGTTGAAGTCTCCATCAACGTGGATGTGCGATAGCACCACCTATCGGAACCACGACAAAAACATCCGTGTCTCCAATTGTGTTTGATTTCTCCAAACCCTTCCCTTTACATTCTTGCAAGTTGCATGCTTTAATTTCCGCTGCCAATATACTCTTTGCATGCTTGCTTGAATTGTGTGAAGATTGCTTGACTTGTTCAAAGATAGCTAAAATCTGCCAAAGTCTAAAATTGGGAAAAGGTTAGGTTTTTATTGGTCAAGTAGTCTAATCACCCCCCCTCGAGACATACTTCAAGGTCCTACACCAACTGACAGGTGGGACCCAGAAACCAGGTGACAATTTAACCAGTCAACAAAGTGCCACGTCGACTATGTGGCCGGTCAGTAGGGTGCAATCTGATTGCTCTCTGATGAGCTAGTGATCGTATAATCGGCCTTAAAACTATATAGTGACCGTAAAGAGCGTATTGTTACATATGTTGACCGCCGATGTATTTTTCTCGTTTCAAATTAAGCCATATTAATCGGAAAGGACGCAGTATGTACTACTACTAGTACTAGTACTGCTTTGATGTGTCCCGTCAACTCGCCGAACGAGGAGAAGCTTGCTTACTACGTGTCTCCCTCGCCCACGCGCGTAGTGGTTCGCAGGACGAGGAGAGGGTTTTGACTACAGCGCCCTGTCCCTCTCCCTTTCCCTCTCCCTCTCCCTCGCCCTCGCCCTCGCGGTGGACGTGCAACAGTTCAATCGGTGTCGATTGCCGAAGCATATTGTCTTTGTAGTATCATCATTGTTGGACCTTAGAAGAGGCGAAGAGCCAAGTGCAAGGTTCATACGAGTACGAATCTGCTGAACCTCCCGGCAAGAGGCAAAGAGCCAAGCGCAAGGTTTTATAGGAGTTGTTGTCCTAGTAGGAGCGCGTACTACAACTATAGCGAGCGATGCTCTTGTATGATGCCGCCACGTCCACGTATATCCAAAGCTATGCCACCTTTTTTCTCAAAGAGCGTCTTTGGAGCCCGTCTGACAACCACACAAGTTACTGCATTACACATAACACATTTAATAGTAATAAATTCTAAAGGACAAATGCCAGTATGCCACACAAGTTCATCTCCAATTCATGCGATAAATTTGTGCATGACTAGTCTACATATATTCATAGCGCTACCGTTCACAATTACCGTACTCCACTTACACGTTATAGATGGGTTACATGTCCTCCTCCAGGTTCTAGTCCCGGGTGTTCTTCATGGATGGCACGATCCATAGCGGTGGGCAACGGAATCATTGTCATGACTTTCTAGTCCGGTTCCACACGATGGAGACTCATCCAAGCTGAGCGGCATAAATCGAGGATAGTGTGTCCCGGCATGTCGTTCATCCGTGATTGCACCTGCGAAGACACAACCATGCTTCATGAGCGGCAGGCCTTCCGTGTCGTGCACGGAAGGTGGCATCCGCTTCACAATGGGGTAGCTGTCCCGATGAAAAGCGAGTACTCTCCAAGAGTGTTCCTCGGCACCCACGTAGCATCATAGGGGTTGAACTTCGCGCCGTTCATCCGGTACACGCGGCATCCCGATGACTGGACACATGGTGACGTACATAGTCAAGGTCCATGCATAATAATGTTGTGCTCAAATATGGTCGGTATCTTGTGCAGCAAATAGTACTACTCGGTATAGAGGAAGTAAAATAACCGGCTTATTATTTATAGCCACTCTTGGCTACATGGATGAGATAGTAAGACATGGAAAATCAAAAATGGTGGCAGATAGTGGGTTCAAGTCTTCAAGGGCCTAGCTAGCTATACGCGTCCTCCAAGGTAAAAAGTACTCCTACTAGTACTACTAAGTATACTACTAGTACAACAATGAAAGAGAAGGCAAGAGGGTTAAAAAATGAAATACCTGGGTAGATGGTGACGATCCGATCGTGGTAGATTGTGTGACCATGTTGCACATCAGTGGTACCATGGGTAACGACTGCTAAGATAGTTGATCCCAATATGCCAAAGTCAGCTACAAGGTTCCAGGTTAGACTGAATCGCGGATGCAAATGCACATCCAGGATCGGCGATCTTATTTTGATCGGGGGATGACTGGTCCCTGCAAAATAATGGAGTACCGTTAGGGATGCAAATGATGGTTTGTGCATTCCGTTTGTAATCTCCGTACCTTAGGATGGCAACCAAATGAAACAAGTCCCCTCGGCTTGTCACCGCGAAGATGCGGCCTAGATGGCGCAGCGTCTTCGAACGTGTAGGGTACAAATCTGCCGCCGCCAACATGCGCCAGCCTCTTCCGTTACTGCCTCTTGCATTGATGGCAATCCTTATGTCGAACACCGTGATGAGATAGTAATCGTCGTAGCCACGTCGCTTTGTCGGCAGGTCCGCAATTTCTATCTTCTTCAATCTCATGTAGGCATCATCATACGTATTCAAGCCCAGCATTCCAGAAGGCCGATCCCAGTGGTGGAGAAGGGTCTCTGCGGGCAACGGCCTTATTGTGGATGATGTGCAAAATGATGGTCGATCCGGCTGGAGGTATGCAAGCCAATCTTTGTTAGCACCCACCTGCACCTATATATAAGACGGTGGGCAGCGGAGAAATTACGGGATGGAAATGGAATAACTAAGCACTACATGATCAAACTCCATTCTTGACCTGCTCATCGGACAAAATCCGACTACCTCTCAACGTAGGCAACTCTAAGCGGAGTCAACGTGCAACCATGGCCGAGGAGCGGTGGACTGTTGAAGAATTGTCCCATAGAAGAACCTTCTCCTCGAGGACGGATGGAAGACCAACAAGCATGGCCTTTTCCCAAGCTTTGTTTAGCGGCGTCTTGAAAAAGTTGGTGCAGGAAGCACCGAGTCTTCTTGGCGGTGAGGACGTCGAGTGGCGTCGCGATTTCTCCCAGGAGGATCGTCGTCCAAGGTCTCCCAGCCCGGCGAGGAGGAGAACCGCTGGCGAATCCATGGGAGCAAGTGACGAACTACCTTCTCTTCGGGGAGGAATCTGGCGAGGAGGAGATAAGAGCGTAGTAACCGCAGGGCCTCGTCCCTTCCAACTGTAGATCGTTCCTCAGCGAATGGGTGAGGCTATTATTTACTAAGTACTAGCATTATGGAACGTTATGGGATTGCATTATACTATAAATAATAGCACTAGTAAGAAATTTTTGGCACTAGGTATTAGTTTTTGGCGTGGATTAAGAAATTTTGGGTATGTTTTGCCATTTTTGTACCGCCAACTAGTGTCAAAATGTCTTACATTATGTGTGAATGCGAGTACTGCATCTTTATGCGATTACTAGTACTACTTTTCTCAACTAGTAGTGCGATGTCTTGTACTTCTAGTCTAGTCTAGTATAGTGCACCGTTTTGAACTCTTGAATCTCAGGGCCAAGGAGCTATAGTTGGAAGTGGAGGGTACTACTGTTCTCTAGAACCATCGCTGTACTATCAATGTAGGGGAAGTACACCTACGTAGTGTCCTAGTGGGTACTCTCGGTGCTCTATTCAACCGCTCCTCTCACATAGCTGGCCTACTCGTAGCTCCTCTCACGCACACACTAGCGACTGTTTATCGTGACAGTTCTATGAGGCGAGAACATTTGAGTAATTAGATACAGCGGTACTAGGCTTCTCGCTTCCATTTGAGGAGGTGTAATGGATCTCGTCGAACTTTGTTAGTAGTTCCTTCTTTATGAATGAGATGAAGCAAAGCTTTTGCCTCCGTTTAAAAAAACACGTCAAGAGGAATTTCTTTTATAGCAGAGCCGATAATGGAGTGAAGTCCAGGCGTGCAAGCCACAAGCTACAGACTAGTAGTAGAGAAATTTACATACAAAGCCATATTGCACAGTCCCCAATGCCCCGCCAGGCTTTTCCGGCTCCTCGGGCTTAATTGGGAGGCGCTAGTTTAAATATGCTACTAGCTGACGAGGAAGCTGCAACCGAGGTGCAGCTAGGGCGAGCACGCGAGCCACGGGATCTTTGGGAAGGAAAACCTGTTCACGTGGCTAGGCTGTCCAGTGCACCCAGTTGTGGGGCCGCATGTCCGTTTGACTTCAAAACTCAAACTACCGTGTAAAATCTTGGCTCATGACGAAGTGTAGTAGTACTATTTTTTTTAAAAAGGCCGCCGTCGTTCGCCAGGATCGAACCCACAAAGCGAGGTATACACTCCCATGACCACTAGTAGTACTCGTTGGAGTACAACGCAACCTAGAATCGCGTTTTGTCGCTAGTAATGCGTACATTGTTCCTTACAAGAAACCCCTAATAATGCAAGAAACCACTAAAATGCCAAGAAACTACTACCACTTGCATACGTGGCGGACTTAAGATAAGACTACCTTATCAACCATTGTACATGCTCTTACCAACAAAATCCTCGAGTGACCTCCTACCTCCGGCCCATCCACCTAGTCATCCTCGACCATGGGGCGCAGCTACCGCCATTGGCGGGAAGGCGAGGTCAAAGCAGCCGGTGGTGCGGAGCCCATGTTGCGGCAGCACTGGATGCGAAGCTCCGTCCGGCGCTTCATGACGCTAACTAGCCAAGATAGCTCCATCCAGTCGCTTATGCGCAAGGTTTGCTAGCTAGATTAGCACGGTAGCTCGACGGCTTGCTCGTCTTGGCGCCGCGCTAAGGCCGACCATCTGGCTCGGCGAAGGCCTGGCGGCTTGCTCGTCATGAAGTCACGCTTCGAACCAGCACCTGCCAACCCGTCTTGAGGGCTAAGCGGCGTCCGGCCCGTCCGGCCGGAGGCTGACCAACTCGCTCATCACCGGGCGCCACCGGCGAACACGCATCGATCTTGTTTGAAGTAATGTTCGGGAAAAATAATGATTTGAGGGGAATAACAGGATAGAAGGTCAGATGTGGGTCCCTCGTGTCAACGGTCAAACAAAATGTGTTGGTTTAAGTTGCCTCGTCAGCACGGATGTGTGGGCCAACCCATTCATAAATGGGTTTAAACGAACCTAATCGGTAGGAGTACTAGGTAGTATTTTTTGGCGTGGATTTAGAAATTTTGGGTATGTTTTTGCTATTTTTTGTACAATAGATTCTTCCTAGGGCTGGTTGAAAGTGGTAGTTTTTTGTTAAATACTCTACATATCGTAAGTATGAGTGAAAGTTAAGCTTTGGAAGCCAATAAGCAAGGCTAGTTACATAGTGCATATGTGTACATGATTGAAAGTAAATATCAACCATGAGTGACTAATATCTTGATGGAAAACTCGAAACTATGGAATACTAGGAAAAAAATGCATGGTTGGAAATACTAGCAATGTTCATGTCCGTTGCAACGAATCATAATTAGAATAATACTTATTCACAAACTTGGTACAAAACACCCTAATTTTGATATACATATGTCACTAGAGATATACTATGTTTCAATTAGAATATATTCCTTGGGCCGTTTGGTGAGGTCGGGGAGGGATGTGGTTGGTTTTAAGATACTAATTATGGGTTTTTACGTAGAATTGGTAGACAAGTGGGATGTTGGTGAGAAAAGGCAACAACTTACCTCACAATCATTAGATGTAGATCTAATGGTCGTAAGCGACGGATGGCGGACACACCGGCATCACCAACTTAGTCTTGTGTAGGAGTACTAGCAAGATCCGTGCATTGCCGCGGAACATCAAGATGCATTTTTTTAATAAAACACTTGTTGTGATTGACCCTTGCGGGAGTAATCCCATGTGTAAAAACTAATGATATCTCGAGAAATATGAGATAAGGTGAAGAGGAGTGGGGTGTGGTGGTGGTTGGTGGTCAGACTGAGCGGAGGCATGGGGATTGACGACGCCAAAGCGCCACTGTGCCGATTGTTCCAGAGGCTTCCTTTCTTAATTGCTCAACAATGAGGTTTGTTGGAGATAAGGATGAACGAGGGAAGGCCTTGTCTGCAAATGTGGAGAGGGGTGCGGGTATCTTTTAGTTTAATTTCCATCCGTCAGATATAGATCGGACGGTCTATATTGCAAGATGGCACACGTACCATCATCACCAACTCGGTTTTTTATAAGAGAACAAATATAAGTATGGAGATACGAACGTATTATCGATACTTGTTCCCGTAAACTAGGATCTACATTCTATTCAACGCCTCGACATGTGGGGCCTTAGCACAATGACTTCTCGACTGTGTAAAACAAAGATTTTCCCGTCGCCGACAAGGAGGGGGTGACGGCGCTTTTTGGCTTGCTCTAGTCCTAGTAGTCATACTAGGTGGTCTAAGCTGCGTGTAGATTTATTCTTTTTCACGTCTCGTGTTCGCCGTCTTGCCACATTTGTTGATGAATAGACGGTAAGTTATTCACGGGGAAACCCTTGTTGAGCGTGTTTGTGAGAGAGAGAGAGAGACAATGTGCGTGTGTGATATGTTAGAGACCGAGGCAATGATAACAGATTCTTTGTGTCTATGTGTGTGGAGGATAGAGAGAGACATGTACATGGGGCTTTGTGTTGTGTAAAGTGGAGACACATATACATAATTAGAGAGTGAGTGTGTGAGATACACATGCGGACATGGGGAGAGATGAGGATCCAGATAAATGGGTGTTTTGCGTGTGCAAGTGTGTTTGTGCAGCGTTTGTGTGTGTGTGAGGAGAGAGTGTATGTGGAGTAGAGACCTTGATGATGTAAACCTAGTATAAGGGAAGGGGGAATGGTGTGACATGTGTAGTAGCGAGATAGCAGTGCGGCGGGGGGCAGACTATTTGGAAGAGACATCGAGTGTGTGCGTGGGAGAGGGGTGTGAGAGTGAGAGAAATAGAGAGCTAGCGAAGGAGAGAGAGAGAGAAAGAGAGAGAGAGAGAGAGAGAGAGAGAGAGAGAGAGAGAGAGGGGCGAGAGGGGCCGTTTGTGTCCATAAATGGCGTATAGATAGGGAGACAATGTTGATGTTGTCCGAAATTGGCCTATGAACAGAGACGGAAGGGAAGCGAGTCATCGTGTGTGTGATAGGGACTTCATGAGAGATCTAGAATAGATGGTGTAGAGAACAATGTGCAAAATCGAGAATGGTTATACATTAGGGAGCTATGCAAAGAGTCACGACATAAATGTATACAGGGAAGGAGCTGGGGCGGGTCCGCATGTGGGAGAGATAGAAAGAGGAGAGTGGTGCACAAGGAGACAAAGTGTGCTTGTTTGCGATGGGGGTGGTGTGTGAGGTGAGTCTTGAGAGCCACATAACTAGGGAGATAGACATTTGGGGGCGACGTTTTGTCTGTATGGGAAATATACACTCTACATAGTGCGTGTGCTTGGGTAAGAGAGATAGCGGGATACCTAGAGAATGAAGGAAGAGATGTGTGCATGCCCGAGAGACAAAGTGATAGAGACCTATGTTGGGGTCCGGACTTTACAAGAGAGAGGGGTGTTAATGTGCTCGTGTGTTGGTGTGTGGGGGAGAGAACGACTTCTCTATGTGTGTGTGTGTGTGTGGTGGTGGGGGGGTGACTTCAGATAAAGAGTGAGGTGTCTATATTTGAGGGACTTTAGCGTAGTTGAGATATTGTGCACTCATAGTTGATCAATTTGTTTCACAGTTTGTACTATGAGATAACGATACTTTTGAACATGCGTGATATACCTTGATGTACCAGAATTGCAAACCTAAGATTGGAATTTTGGAATTCAACTCCATCATTAGCTTTTTTAATTCATTTAAACGGAGGTACATTTTTTTAGCCAGGATTTCGTGATTTCAAATTCTTATATCAAACCTAGAGATATACACATACGGGCATGTTCAAACTTTATAAGCATTCACTTTATTCATACACATACACATTTTTGCTTTTGTCATCATATTTAGGATAAATACATTTGGAATTTCATCTGAATTGGACCGTATGATGGTATTTGCTTGTAGTAGCTCAATGATCCATATTTGAATTGAATTGAAAATCTAAGTTTCGAGTTGGAGACATTGATTTTCAAAACATGCACATTTTTTTGCGTGCAAAACAAACAATTTTTCGGCAATGATATCATAGTTGGCCGTACGAGAGCAGAATACTTATAATTTTAGGCGCCAAAAGCTTTCAAACTTCCCGCTCACATCGAAATATCACGCGCCCGAAAGTTTAGCCCTGCGATATTCCTGTTTTACCTGCCACTTGAGCGGAAAAGGGCTGCTTTGGTAACTCCATTGTTTTCCCTCTTTGCCCCAACATTCTTCCCAGAGCCTCCCCTTCCCTCCCGACCCCCAACCACGGCAAGCCACGAATCTAGTCCTCCGCCGTGGCGGTGGACCTCACACCCGCGGATCTACCTTCGCACCTTGGAACCCCCAGCGCCAACTCACCACTTCACCGGAGCCGCCAGCGACCGCTTGTCCACCGCTCCGGATCTCCTTGACCGCCATCATGGTCCACCGCACCGGATTTGCTTAACGGCGCCCTCGTCCACCACAGTGGGCCCTTCATCGACTCCTCGTCGCCTTCCTTGGCCCTTCATACAAGCCCTCGTCCGCGGCAATGCATCCGCCTCACCGAAAAGCATCGCATAACGCGCTCGCCACCAAGCCTTCGCCCATCGCAGACCGGACCCGCTCCACGGACACCATATTCAACTCCACCGCCCTGCTTACGCCGCAGCCTCATCATGTTATTTCGATTTGTACTCCTTCGGTTTTCTCTTTATCGTACAACTGTTCACTTACCATAGATGAGCTTTCTTGTATGTCGACAGCGCCGCAACAGTAGCACCGAGCCGCTTCAGCGACGGGCGATGACCGCCCAAACTCAAGCGCAACCACGAGCACCATCGACGATCCTTAGCTATCAAGTATAACAACGATACCCATACGCCGCTGAGAATCAGGTACTATTATCCAACGGCCGACGCCTTGTTGGAAATATGCCCTAGAGGCAATAATAAATTAGTTATTATTATATTTCCTTGTTCATGATAATCGTTTATTATCCATGCTATAATTGTATTGATAGGAAACTCAGATACATGTGTGGGTACATAGACAACACCATGTCCCTAGTAAGCCTCTAGTTGACTAGCTCGTTAATCAATAGATGGTTATGGTTTCCTGACCATGGACATTGGATGTCAGTGATAACGGGATCACATCATTAGGAGAATGATGTGATGGACAAGACCCAATCCTAAGCCTAGCACAAAGATCGTAGTTCGCATGCTAAAGCTTTTCTAATGTCAAGTATCTTTTCCTTAGACCATGAGATTGTGCAACTCCGGATACCGTAGGAATGCTTTGGGTGTACCAAACGTCTGGCAACGTAACTTGGTGGCTATAAAGGTGCACTAGAGGTATCTCCGACAAAGGTGTCTGTTGGGTTGTACGAATCGAGGCTGGAATTTGTCACTCATGTAAACGGACAGGTATCTCTGGGCCCACTCGGTAGGACATCATCATAATGTGCACAATGTGACCAAGGGGTTGATCACGAGATGATGTGTTACAGAAGCGAGTAAAGAGACTTGCAGTAACGAGATTGAACAAGGTATCGGGATACCGAGCAGTCCAATCTCGAGCAAGTGCAATACCGCTAGACAAAGGGAATTGTATACGGGATCAATTGAGTCCTTAACATCGTGGTTCATCCGATGAGATCATCGTGGAACATGTGGGAGCCAAAATGGGTATCCAGATCCCGCTGTTGGTTATTGACCGGAGAACGTCTCGGTCATGTACGATGGTTCCCGAACCCGTAGGGTCTACACATAAGGTTCGATGGCGCTAGGGTTATAAAGGAAGTTTATATGTGGTTACCGAATGATGTTCGAGTCCCGGATGAGATCCGGACGTCACGAGGAGTTCCGGAATGGTCCGGAGGTAAAGATTTATATATGGGAAGTCCTGTTTTGGTCACCGGAAAAGTTTCGGGTTTTATCGGTTTGGGGAGGTGGCGCCCCACCTAGCTTGGGGGGCAAGTTTCCCCTCTCCCCCCCTTGGCCGCCCCACCAGATGGGATGCCGGCTGGCGCCGCCCCCTAGGAGGGAACCCTAGAGGCGCAGCCCTCCCCTTCCTATATATATTTGAGGTCTTGAGGGCTACCAACACATGAGTTTTCACCTCTCCATGGCGCAGCCTGCCTCTCCTCCTCCTCCTCTCCCTTGGTGCTTGGCGAAGCCTGGGATTGCCACACTCCTGCACCACCACCACGCCGTTGTGCTGCTGCTGGTGAGTCTTCCTCAACCTCTCCTCTCTCCTTGCTGGATCAAGGCATGGGAGACGTCACCGGGTTGTACGTGTGTTGAACGCGGAGGTGCCGTCCGTTCGGCACTAGGATCTCCGGTGATTTGGATCACACGAGTACGACTCCTTCAACCCCGTTCTCTTGAACGCTTCCGCTTAGCGATCTACAAGGGTATGTAGATGCACTCTCCTCTCTCTCGTTGCTAGTTTCTCCATAGATAGATCTTGGTGACACGTAGGAAAATTTTGAATTTCTGTTACGTTCCCCAACAGTGGCATCATGAGCTAGGTCTATTGCGTAGATTCTTTGCACGAGTAGAACACAAAGTAGTTGTGCGCATTGATTTTGTTCAATATGCTTACCGTTACTAGTCCAATCTTGTTTCTACGGTATTGTGGGATGAAGCGGCCCGGACCGACCTTACACGTACTCTTACGTGAGACAGAGTTCCACCGGTGACATGCACTTGGTGCATAAGGTGGCTAGCGGGTGCCAGTCTCTCCCACTTTAGTCGGAACGGATTCGATGAAAAGGGTCCTTATAAAGGGTAAATAGCAATTGGCATATCACGTTGTGGTTTTGCGTAGGTAAGAAACGTTCTTGCTAGAAACCCATAGCAGCCACGTGAAACATGCAAACAACAATTAGAGGACGTCTAACTTGTTTTTGCAGGTATACTATGTGATGTGATATGGCCAAGAAGAATGTGATGAATGATATGTGATGCATGAGATTGATCATGTTCTTGTAATAGGATTCACGACTTGCATGTCGATGAGTATGACAACCGGCAGGAGCCATAGGAGTTGTCTTTATTTATTGTATGACCTCGTGTCATTAAACAACGCCATGTAATTACTTTACTTTATTGCTAACGGTAGCCATAGTAGTAGAAGTAATAGTTGGCGAGACAACTTCATGAAGACACGATGATGGAGATCATGATGATGGAGATCATGGTGTCATGCGGTAACGATGATGATCATGGAGCCCGAAGATGGAGATCAATGGAGCTATATGATATTGGCCATATCATGTCACTACTATATAATTGCATGTGATGTTTATTATGTTTATGCATCTTGTTTACTTAGAACGACGGTAGTAAATAAGATGATCCCTTACAACAATTTCAAGAAGTGTTCTCCCCTAATCGTGCACCGTTGCTAAAGTTAAATAAGCTTCTAAGCACCACGTGATGATCGTGTGTAATGGATTCTTACGTTCACATACAACGGGTGTAAGACAGATTTACACACGCGAAACATTTAGGGTTAACTTGACGAGCCTAGCATGTACGGACATGGCCTCGGAACACGTAGACCGAAAGGTCGAGCATGAGTCGTATAGTAGATACGATCAACATGAAAGATGTTCACCGATGATGACTAGTCCGTCTCACGTGATGATCGAACCGGCCTAGTTGACTCGGATCATGTAATCACTTAGATGACCGAGAGGGATGTCTAACTGAGTGGGAGTTCATAAGATGAACTTAATTATCCTGAACATAGTCAAAAGACCTTTTGCAAATTATGTAAATAGCTCGCGCTTTAGTTCCTTTGTTTAGATATGTTCCTAGAAAAATCAAGTTGAAAGGCGATGATGGCGATTATGCAGACGATGAAAGCTTATGTCCTTAATGCACCGCTCGATGTGCTGAACCCCAAACATCGTTTGTGGATATTACTGAACATCGGACATACACGCTTTTGATAACTATGTGATAGTTCAGTTAAACGGTTTAGAGTTGAGGCACCAAAGACGTTTTGAAATGTCGCGGAACATATGAGATGTTTCGAGGGCTGAAATTGGGATTTTCAGGCTCGTGCCACGTCAAGAGGTATAAGACCTCGGCGATTTTCTTAGCCTCGCAAACTAAGGGAGAAAAGCTCAATCGTTGAGCTTGTGCTCAAATTGTCTGAGTGCAACAATCACTTGAATCGAGTGGGAGTTGATCTCCCGGATGAGATAGTGATGTTTCTCCAAAGTCATTGCCACCAAGCTCCTAGAGCTTCGTGATGAACTATAACATGTCAGGGATACATATGATGATCCTTGAGGTATTCACGATGTTTGACACCGCGAAAGTAGAAATCAAGAAGGAGCATCAATTGTTGATGGTTGGTGAAACCACTAGTTTCAAGAAGGGCAAGGCAAGAAGGGACACTTCATGAAACGGCAATCAGTTCTTGCTGCTCCAAAGAAGAAACCCAAGGTTGACCCCAAACCCGAGACTAAGTGCTTCGTAATAAGGGGAACAACCACGGAGCAGAATTACCCTAGATACTTGGTAGATGAGAAGGCGGGCCAGGTCGATAGAAGTCTAAACGATATACATTAAGATATTGTGTACTGTACTAGTACTCCAAGTAGCACCAGGGGATTAGATACCGCCTCGGTTGCTAGTGTTAGTAACTTTCGAAATAAAAGGCTACGAATAAGCGGAGACTAGCTAAAGGAGAGTGACGATATGTGTTGGAAGTGTTTCCAATTTTGATGTGATCAAACATCGCATACGCTCCTTCTACCATCAAGATTAGTATTAAACCAGAATTATTGTCATTTGGTGTTTATGTTGAGCATAGACATGATTGGATTATGTCTATACAATACGGTTATTCATTTAAGGAGAATAATGGTTACTCTATTTATTTGAATAACACCTTGATGGTCTTGCACCTAAATGAATGGTTTATTGAATCTCGATCATAGTGATACACATTTTCATGCCAAAGGTATAAGATAGTAATGATAGTACCACTTACTTGTGGCAATCGCCATGCAAGTCATATTGGTGTAAAAGCGCATGAAGAAGCTCCATGTTGATGGATCTTTGGACTCATTCGTTTTTGAAAAGCTTGAGACATGCGAACCATGTCTATTGGTGTGTACGCATGAAGAAACTCCATGCAGATGGATCGTTTGAACTCACTTGATGTTAAATCACTTGAGATATGCAAATCATACCACATGGACAAGATGACTAAAAGCCTCGGTTTAAGATGGAACAAGATAGCAACTTGTTGGAAGTAACACATTTTGATGTGTGCAGTCCAATGAGTCTTTGAGGCATCTGATGAATATCGTTATGGTCTTACTTCACGGATGATTTGAGTAGATCTTGAGTGTATTTACTTGATGAAACACAAGTCTGAATTATTGAATGGTTCAAGTAATTTTGAGTGAAGTTGAAGATCATCGTGACAAGAGGATAAAATGTCTATGATATGATCATAGAGATGAGTTCTGAGCTTTGGTACATAATTAAGACATTGTGGAAATTGTTTCACAATAAATACCGCTGGAACACCATAGTGTGATGGTGTGTCCGAACATCATAGTTGCACCCTATTGGATATGGTGCGTACCATGATGTCTCTTATCGAATTACCACTATCGTTCATGGGTTGGACATTAGAGACAACCACACTCACTTTAATAGGGCACCACGTAATTCCGTTGAGGCGACACCGTTTGAACTATGGTTTGGAGAAACCTAAGTTGTCGTTTCTTAAAGGTTTGGGGCTGCGACGCTTATGTGAAAAAGTTTCAGGTTGATATGCTCGAACCCAAAGCGGATAAAATGCATCTTCATATGACTCCCAAAACAGTTGGGTATACCTCCTAATTCAGATCTGAAAGCAATAGGGATTGTTTCTTGAATCGGGTCCTTCTCGAGGAAAAGTTCGTCTCGAAAATTGAGTGGGAGGATGGTGGAGACTTGATGAGGTTATTGAACCATCACTTCAACTAGTGTGTAGCGAGGGCACGTGAAGTTGTTCCTATGGCGCCTACACCAATTGAAGTAGAAGCTTATGATAGTGATCATGAAGTTTCGGATCAAGTCACTACCGAACCTCGTGGGATGGCAAGGACGAATCTTTGCTTGAGTGAATGCGGTAATCTTGTCTTGAAGGTCATGTTGCTAGACAACAATGAACCTGCGAGCTATGGAGAAGCGATGGTGGGCCCAAATTCGACAAATGGTTAGAAGCCATGAAATCCGAGATAGGATCCATGTATCATAACAAAGCATGGACTTTGGTGGACTTGGCCGATGATCGGCAAGCCATTGAGATAAATGGATCTTTAAGAAGAAGATGCACGTAGACGGTAATGTCACCGTCTATGAAGCTCGACTTGTGGCGAAGAGTTTTTCACAAGTTCAAGGAGTTGACTACGATGAGATTTTCTCATCCGTAGCAATGCTTAAGTCCGTCGGAATCATGTTAGTATGAGCTGCATTTATGAAATCTGGCAAATGGATGTCAAAACGAGTTTTCTTACCAGTTTTCATAAGGAAAGGTTGTATGTGATACAATCAGAAAGATTTTTGTCGATCCTAAGGATGCTAAAAGGTATGCTAGCTCCAGCGATCCTTCCATGGACCGGAGTAAGCATCTCGGAGTTGGAATATACACTTTGATAAGATGATCAAAGATTTTAGGTTTATACAAAGTTTATGAGAAACTTGTATTTCCAAAGAAGTGAGTGGGAGCACTATAGAATTTCTGATGAGTATATGTTGTTGACATATTGTTGATCGAAATGATGTAGAATTTCTATAAAGCATATAGGGTTATTTGAAAAGTGTTTTCAATGGAAAACCTGGATTAGGCTACTTGAACAACAAGCATCAAGACCTATAAGATAGATCAAAATGCTTAATAATACTTTCAAATGAGCACATACCTTGACATGATCTTGAAGGTGTTCAAGATGGATCAGTCAAAGAAGGAGTTCTTGGCTGAGTTGTAAGGTATGAAGTCAAGACTTAAAAGCTCGACCACGGCGAGAAAAGAGAAAGGGCGAAGGTGCGTCCCCTATGCTTTAGGCGTGGGCTCTCTAGTATGCTATGCTATGTACCGCACTTTGATGTGTGCCTTGTCACATGTCCGGCAAGAGGGTACAAAGATGATCAAGGAGTGGATCACCGGATAGCGGTCAAAATTGTCCTTGGAGTAATAAGGATTTATTTCTCGATTATGGAGGTGATAAAGAGTTCGCGTAAAGGGTTACGACGATGCAAGCTTTAACACCTATCCGAATGACTCTGAGTAGCAAACCGGATACGTATAGTGGAGCAACCATTTCGAATAGCTTCAAGTGGAACGTGGAAGCAGCATTTACAATATGACATAGAGAATTGCGAAGTACATACGGATCTGAATGTTGCAGACCCGATGACTAAAACCTCTCTCACAAGCAAAACATGATCAAACCCCAGAACTCATTGAGTCTTAATCACATGATGATGTGAACTAGTTTAATGACACTGGTAAACTCTTTGGATGTTGGTCACATGGCGATGTGACCTGTGAGTGTTGATCACATGGCGATGTGAACTAGATTATTGACTCTAGTGCAAGTGGGAGACTGTTGGAAATATGCCCTAGAGGCAATAATAAATTAGTTATTATTATATTTCCTTGTTCACGATAATCGTTTATTATCCATGCTATAATTGTATTGATAGGAAACTCGAGATACATGTGTGGGTACATAGACAACACCATGTCCCTAGTAAGCCTCTAGTTGACTAGCTCGTTAATCAATAGATGGTTACGGTTTCACGACCATGGACATTGGATGTCATTGATAACGGGATCACATCATTAGGAGAATGATGTGATGGACAAGACCCAATCCTAAGCCTAGCACAAAGATCGTGGATTCGCATGCTAAAGCTTTTCTAATGTCAAGTATCTTTTCCTTAGACCATGAGATTGTGCAACTCCGGATACCGTAGGAATGCTTTGGGTGTACCAAAGCGTCACAACGTAATCGGGTGGCTATAACGATTGCACTACAATGTATCTCCGAAAAGTGTACATCGGGTTGGCACGAATCGAGGCTGGAATTTGTCACTCCGTAAAGCGGAGAGGTATCTCTGGGCCCACTCGGTAGGACATCATCATAATGTGCACAATGTGACCAAGGGGTTGATCACGAGATGATGTGTTACGGAGCGAGTAAAGAGACTTGCCGTGCGAGATTGAACAAGGTATCGGGATACCGAAGCGATCGAATCTCGGGCAAGTGCAATACCGCTAGACAAAGGGAATTGTATCTGGGATCGATTGAGTCCTTGACATCGTGGTTCATCCGATGAGATCATCGTGGAACATGTGGGAGCCAACATGGGTATCCAGATCCTGCTGTTGGTTATTGACCCGAGAATGTCTCGGTCATGTCTGCATGGTTCCCGAACCCGTAGGGTCTACACATAAGGTTCGATGGCGCTAGGGTTATAAAGGAAGTTTATATGTGGTTGCGAATGATGTTGAGTCCGGATGAGATCCCGGACGTCACGAGGAGTTCCGGAATGGTCCGGAGGTAAAGATTTATATATGGGAAGTCCTGTTTTGGTCACGGAAAAGTTTCGGGTTTTATCGATAACGCATCTGGGACCACCGGAGGGTCCTGGTCTCAAGTGGGGCCACTGCCGGCCGGGAGGGCTGCATGGGCCAAGTGTGGGAGGACCAGCCCGGGTGGGCTGGTGCGCCCCCACAAGGGCCCAAGGTGCCTAGGGTTTGGGAGGGGCGCCCACCTGGCTTGGGGGCAAGTTTCCCTCTCCCCCTTGGCCGCCCAGAGATGGGATCTGGGCTGGCCGCCGCCCCCTAGGAGGGAACCCTAGAGGGGGCGCAGCCCCCTCCCCTTCCCCTATATATATTTGAGGTCTTGAGGGCTACCAACACATGAGTTTTCACCTCTCCATGGCGCAGCCCTGCCTCTCCTCCTCCTCCTCTCCCGCGGTGCTTGGCGAAGCCCTGCAGGATTGCCACACTCCTGCACCACCACCACGCCGTTGTCTTTGCTGCTTTGGCGGAGTCTTCCTCAACCTCTCCCTCTCTCCTTGCTGGATCAAGGCGTGGGAGGCGTCCACCGGGCTGTACGTGTGTTGAGCAGCGGAGGTGCCGTCCGTTCGGCACTAGGATCTCCGAGTGATTTGGATCACGACGAGCACGACTCCTTCAACCCCCGTTCTCTTGAACGCTTCCGCTTAGCGATCTACAAGGGTATGTAGATGCACTCTCCTCTCTCTCGTTGCTAGTTTCTCCATAGATAGATCTTGGTGACACGTAGGAAAATTTTGAATTTCTGCTACGTTCCCCAACACGCCTACGTTCACTTTCCTAGCATAAGCACCGCACCTTTGAATTTCTTCATGGCATCATTCAGTTTTTTATGAGGCGCGTTATTACCTTTTGCACCAGTGGGGCCATACTTACAGCGTTGAACATGTTACATGTGCTAAATTACATACTAGTGCACATATAGTTAATATGCTTTAGTTTTGTTACGATGCCACTGTTGGTTCCATCAAAGCTTAATGTTCTCTATGTAATTACACATCAGCAAACTAGCATGTGGTTCCGCTGCTTTTTGTTCGTTTTACCCTACATTTTTCGATGCTAGCTATTACATCACCGCACCGAGCCTCTGTTCATTACTTGTTTGTGTGTTCTTGATCTTCCCAAGTTGCATGACTAATTTGATGCTTCTATTAATTATGGAGCTGCCAACCCCATCAAGCAAAATATTTGTTCTTTTGGGGCTGGCACCTCATTAAGCATAAAAATAGAGGGAAGCAGATATATTGTCGTGTATGCACACACCCTTCTTTCATTAGTTTAGATGAACCATTGATGATCAATTCGGACCAAAGGCATGCAATTAAAATTAATTTTACCTAAATAGATGGTGCAGAATAAACTACAACAACTAGATTTGCAACCACGGGATCTTGTGATATCTTCAAAGAACATTGCAACAGCAGCCTAGGCTTCACAAAGAACATATGGTAAGCCGGTGTGTTTTAGTACATGTGAAATGTAATGCGAGTGGGCTGCTTTCTTGGCTTCGCCCTCAACGTGTAATCCTACCGAATTACAAATAGTTCGGTTATGCGCTTTCTTTGTATTGCTTGATTCAATGCTTGTTTGTTGTTACGCTTATACCGAGTTGGCCAATATGTCATGATTACTTTCTTTGTACTATCGTAAAGAAATGCATGCCTATTTCATTTGAGTCCTTAACTTTTCCTCTCAACTTCATCACAAGAATGTCTTCGTAGTTTATATGAGGCCACACTTTATAAGTGCTTTCTCAGATTATTTCAACTATTTAAATGCCTTGGCAACTTAAATATAGCGGTTGTACACTCCCTTTCAACTAGGGATGTCAACTGGGTCCCGTTTAATCGATTAAAGTCCACTAGTGGTATGATAGTTCAAAAGAGTTTTTTGTTTTGAGGAAAATGAACTAGGAGGTAGCAAAAACTAACTAGATGGGATGGCGGATGTCGTTTATTTGCCACTTACATCCCTAGTTTCATCTTACAATTTAAATTTCTTTTAAATTTGATGCTACTTGAACCATTTAAATATAGTTTGCCATGCTCGGCAATAATTAGTCCGTCGTTTACCATGTAAGCTTCTTTGCTGGATTATACGATAACTATCTCTTACTTATGTCCAATGGAAACCTTTCGTGATACCGTTCACACTAGGACACAATGTACAACCCGAGAATATATTTGTGGGCGGTGCGCCATCCATGTTACCGGATGGTAGCAGTTCGGAAGGCAACACCAGCGGAGAGTAGTCCTGAGCACGATATTATAGTGCTTGAGGCTCTACTAGAGGCGTAAAGAGATGGTGTGGCTGCCATGAATGAGGTAATCTTTATCTTGAGGCTGGAAATTACGGAATTAGCGGCACGCATTATGCAAGCAACCCAAGAATTGGAGGAAGTAAGAATGTTGCATTTGAAGACGGAGGAGGTCCTGCTTTGTTTTACGCTTATCCGAAGCCCAAGGTAATCCCGGTTCTTCTTTAGATACCAGTTGAAATTGTCATTAGATTATTGTACTTGCATGTTGTGTCATGTCTCTGAATGGATTATGTTGCAAGACCCCTATGTTGTCCATGTGTTGTAATGATCCGAATTTTTAGGCGAGGTAATCCTCAGTACTTGTATGATTGACATAAGGTGAACTGTTTTTCGTGTGAGCATATTGTATTGGATGAAATAACTGTTTGAATCAGAGTGTATCCAACCTACTGAATTCGAAGATCACGGCATTTCTAAATCATAATCATATATAAAGGTGGAATAAATCTTTGTTGTGGTTTTGAAGAAATAAATAACAAAACATATAATTATCTGTGGATATTCGTAATCGAATACAAATTGGATTTGAATTTAGTTTGCCAGGTCCCAAGCAAACGTGAATGCTAATTCTCCCAAGTTTTGAACGAAGCGGCTAAACACCCACTATAATTTGTGGGCTGCCCGAAGCAAGTGTTTGCGAGATGGAAATTACTGTCTACCCCTGACACTTGACATCCTTATCGACCGGATTTACACTGCTGTCGATAGCGGTAGACTAGTAACTTCAATCAGACATGACACGACGGCCTCTGAGCCCATTCAGACACGGTGGGCGCCAAACGTGGGCAAAACATATTTGATTCAAGCTCGTCCGAAGACATGTGTCTCTTCCTCCATTTCCCCATTCATACACGGTGGGCGGCAAAACAAACTCTCCTCGTCCAAAATCGATGTAGGCTAATATTTTAAATAGGGGCAGATGTGTAACTTCCATCAGACATGACACAACCGCGCTACCTGTCAGCCCCGTTCATACACCGTGGGTGCCAACCGTGGGCGGCAAAACACCCTCTTCTCGCCCGAAATAGTTACCGGCAAATATTTGGGAGATGCGAGATTACCGTCCTATCCCCAACCGACGCGATGTCCGAAATTTTAAACGGGGGATAAGTTCGTAACTTTCCCCCATTTCAAGAAGCGCGTCCCAAAGTTTGAGATCCCCCCGCCCCGCCATTTCCCCATTCAAACACCGTCGTGACATCGACAACCTCCATACTGCGGCGACCTCCTCCGTCCGCCACCCCATCCTCCACCTTGCCGGAGCCGCTACCCCTACCCGTCGTCCCTTGCAAGATGGGCGTCTCTCATCCACGGTGCGGACCAGATCCTTTCATCGCCTCCTCTCGCTTCATCAGTGCCGTCGTCCACCTTGCCGTTGCCGCTCCTACGACCGCCTGTCCACGGCAACAGGATATATCCCCCGACCCGGCCGTCTACCGTCTAAAGACTATGGGCCGTAGAAACAATGGGCCTTCTACGGGCCGTATCATCAATGGGCCTTATACGGGCAGTATGATAACATGGGCCAATAACAGGCCGCATTATGGCCGTAAACGGGCTAGAGTTGGAATCATCCGTTCATGGGCCGACCATAACGGGCCATCGTTAATAGGCCGTATTTCATGATGCTATGAAAACGGCCAACGTGTTAACGGACCACAAATGGGACGATCAGTAACCACGCGGGCTGAATTTGGCCCTAAGCGAGAAAATAGCGATGAACGGGCCGTAAGTAAACGAATCTTTGAAATGAGCCCAAGAATAAATGGGCTCGAGAAGGCCGAAGATAACATGGGCTGGAAAGCATTAGCGGAATAACGGGCCGTTAATGGGTATAAAGTGATACTCTGTTCATTACGGGCCAGTTTCACCACGGGTCGTTAATGGGTGTAAAGTGATACACTGTTCATTACGGGCCAGTTTCACCACGAGCCGTTAATAGGCCAAGAGTTACAGAGGGCCTCATATGGGCCGAAAGACGTCATGGGCCATACATGGGACAGAAGTGAAAACGGGCTGGAATCATATTGGGTTGCCCAGATGACGGTACTGGGCATAATTTGGATAGGGCGTAACGGGCCTTGGGTTAGCGGACTGTAAATGGGCTATATGCGAATAGGCCGTTAACAGGCTTTCCATGGGGTGGCGGTGGCGGGCCGGCCTTTTCATAGGAATGGGCCTCTGTTGGGCCGTGCCAAATGTCGACGTATCATAGGCGCCTTCTGTCCAATGAGTGGATGACATCTGTCCCAACGATGAGCCGACACGTGTTTCCTCCAGCCAATGATGATTTTACACGTGGAAAATCCCTATGGGCCGGGGCTGTTAACGGGTTATCGGATCTAAAACCTGACCCGATAGCTTAACGGTGTTCCGTTACGGTGGATGCCACGTGTCGGTCACCCTTGACGAAAGGACTTCTGGGACGCGGGATTTATCGTCATGGAAGTGGACACTTCCGTGATGATAATTTTGGTAATGTCATGGAACACTTCTCTGACGACCATTGTGTATGACTATCTTGATTACGTCATAAAATCGTCATGGATGTACATGCATGAGAAAAAACGCGACCTACTGTGACAAACACGCATCATCACGGAAGTGTATTTTTTTGTAGTGCGATGAATTGATCACCGTGATCGTCTTCTTCTTGGGAGCCATGGTGATGAAGAACTGCCAAACTAACTGCTAGACCTGATTCTTACAAATGCGCCCCCTACCTGGCGCGCCAAAGATGTCGGTGGAAACGACACCTATGAGATCACTGTGATCCCTTCTACGGTTGGCGGGCGCGGGGTTGTGCAAAGAGCAAGTCTAGGAGCCAGCACAAAGATCGTTTACCCCTGTTCGGGCCGTGAGGACGCGTAATACCCTAGTCCTTCTTTGGTGTATGTATTTGAGTGTTCTTGAGTTCTTGAGCTAGCTACGGTGCGTGTGTAGCCCAAAAGATCCGAATCCTTCTCCTGGACGCCTCGGGCCTCCTTTCATGGACAAAAGGGGTCGCCACAGTGGCACACAGGAGGTGGAAAGGTGTATAGTACGCAAGCTTATCACCTGTCATTACGGGACAAGACACATTAAATGTGCCCCCTTAGGTGTCCCCTTGCTTTATTGGGGATGGCAACTAGGCCCGTCCCGTCTATCGCCACCCCGCCTTGCTCCGACACGCGTCCAGGCCAACGATGCATGCAGCGCCATGTAGGCTGGCAGGCTGCTGAGATGGCGTGGTGGTAGGTGAGGGAGTCCTGGATTAGGGGGTCCTCGGACAGCCGGACTATATGCTTTGGCCAGACTGTTGGACTATGAAGATACAAGATTGAAGACTTCGTCCCGTGTCCGGATGGGACTCTCCTTTGCGTGGAAGGCAAGCTTGGCAATTCGGATATGTAGATCTCCTCCCTTGTACCCGACTCTGTGTAACCCTAGCCCCCTCTGGTGTCTATATAAACCGGAGGGTTTAGTCCGTAGGACAACAACAATCATAATCATAGGCTAGCTTCTAGGGTTTAGCCTCTACGATCTCGTGGTAGATCAACTCTTGTAATACTCATATCATCAAGATCAATCAAGCGGAAGTAGGGTATTACCTCCATCGAGAGGGCCCGAACACAGGTAAACATTGTGTCCCCGCCTCCTGTTACCATCCGCCTTTAGAGCGCGCAGTTCGGGACCCCCTACCGAGATCCGCGGTTTTGACACCGACATTGGTGCTTTCATTGAGAGTTCCACTGTGTCGTCACGATAAAGGCTTGATGGCTCCTTCGATCATCGGCAGCGATGCGATCCAGGTGAGTTTTCTCCCCGGACAGATCTTTGTATTCGGCGGCTTCTTACTGTGGGCCAACTCGCTTGGCCATCTAGAGCAGATCCAGAGCTACGCCTCTGGCCGTCAGGTCAGGTTTGGAAACTTAAACTATACCGCCGACCTCCGTAGAGACTTGATCTTCGACGGATTTGAGCCCATGTCAGGTGCGCCACACAGTCACGACGAGCATGACTTAGCTCTGCCGTCGGATGGTGTTTGGGAGATCACACCTGTGGCTACTCCGGCCCTCAATCCGGAGCAGATTGTGCCGTCCGAGGACGGGTGGATGGACCTCGCCACGGAGGCCGCACACTCAGCGGCGATAGAGCCGAATACTGACTTCACCAGCTACGAGACCTGTGTTGCCAGACCCTTGGATTCTTCCCCGGCCACGGGCTCCGAACCGCCAGCGTCCGTGCCTATCAAATCTGATATGGCGTCGATTATGGAGTTTTCCTCCGCGGATATCTTTCAGCACTCACCCCTCGGCGACGTGCTGAATTCATTAAGGTCTCTCTCCTTGTCAGAAGGCCCCTGGCCGAACTATGTCCGGCTCGAGTGGGAAGCAGACGACGAAGAAGTTCGCTCCCCACCCACCACCCACTTAATAGGCACTATCGACGATTTAAGTAACATGCTTGATTTCGACTCCGAAGACATCGACGGTATGGACGATGATGCAGGAGAGGAACAGGAACCACCGCCCATAGGGTGCTGGACAACCACTTCATCACACGATATATATATGGTGGATACACCCAAAGAAAACAATGATGAGGAATGGAAGGATGCAGCGAAGGATAGTTCCCTCGAGAAGCAACCAATGCGACGGCGTAGGCGCCCCTCCAAACCCCGCCTCGTCAAAAACAGCGATAACAGCGCAAGAACGAATAATACCCCAGTCGACTCCAAAGGAAACATCGACCACATGGATCCAGCGACAGAGCAGGATGAACCAGCGAACGGCGAACATAGTAATGGAGTCATTGTCGAATCACGACGCCGAGGGTAAAGCTAATCAACCTGTCTCCGGGAGAGGAGAATAGTCCGGACGACGATGCACACATCATCCCGGAAAGGCACTTGGAGCAAGAGAACCTCCATAGAAGGCTTATTGCCACCGCAAGGGAGTCTAAAGAAGCGAAGCAAAGGCTTAAGGCTGCGCATAAAATACACTCAACAATAGATGGAACAAAGTGCTCAAACCTTTGAGGAAAGAAATGCGGCGGCGATGCATACACACAAAGAGCTATCCAAAGCGCAAGTTACTGCCTGAATTCGATGACGAGGCTTTAGAGCCTATACAGCTTAAAAATAAAACGGCTGGTCAGCCGGATCGACCACCCCGTGGCCGCGATAGGGCGGCTAACGATGTCACACATAAGTCAGCACACGATTTACGTGAGGACTTGCACCAAAAAGCCGTTATGACCAGGTCCATCTATGGATCTAGGAAGCGCGCTCCGGCACAGAATAAAAACCGAACACTACAACCGTCAGAATGCCATGACACATCCAAATACAGGGTGCCGCACCCTATGCTTCACCGATGAGGTGCTTTGGATCATGAATTTCCGGAGGATTCAAACCCATGAACATAGAGGCATATGGCGAAACTACAGACCACAGGTGCGGATTGAGGACTTTATCCTTCATATCCACATGGCTCATGGAGATGATCTCCACGCCATCAAATACTTGCCCCTCAAGTTGAAAGGACCAGCTAAGCCTTTGGTTGAAGAGCCTCCCCGAAAACTCAATTGGAAGTTGGGAAGAGCTTGAGGATGCTTTTAGGGCTAATTTTCAAGGGACTTATGTCCGACCTCCAGATGCAAACGATTTAAGTCATATAACTCAACAGCCCGTCCGAAAGCTTTGGAACAGATTCCTCACTAAGAAGAATCAAATTGTCGACTGCCCAGACGCCGAAGCCTTAGCGGCTTTCAAACACAGTGTCCGGGACGAATGGCTCGCCAGACACCTCGGCCAGGAAAAACCGAGGACAATGGCAGCCCTAACAAGCCTTATGACCCGCTTTTGCGCGGGCGAAGATAGTTGGCTGGCCCGTAGCGTCACCAGCGACCCAGGCACATCCGAAGTCATTGATGGCCATTGAAAACCATGACGCAATAAAAGCAAGCGTCGAAATAATGAAGACAACCCAGACAACACGGCGGTAAACGCCGGATTCAGGGGCTCTCGACCCGGTCAACGGAAAGAGCCATTCAAAGGCAACAGAGATGGGTATCGGCCTAAACAAGATTCTAGACAGATTATGTCGATTCATGGCACCTCCAACAAACACGCAAATCACACCAATAGAGAATGCTTTGGGTCTTCAAGCGTGGCAAGCTAAACGCCGAACACAAGGGGAGGGAGACACCAAGTGAAGACGAGGATGAGCCTCGCCAGCAAAACACTGGGGGACAGAAAAAATTCCCACCAGAGGTCAAAACAGTGAACATGATTCATGCAACGAAGAGGAGGAGCAAACGTGCATTCCGAGACACATGCGCGGTGGAGCCCGTCACCCCTAAGTTCAACCCTTGGTCGGCCTACCCGATCACTTTTGGTCGCAGGGATCACCTGACCAGTACCCGGCACGGAGGATCGGCTGCTGAGGGAGTCCTGGACTAGGGGGTGTCCGGATAGCCAAACTATCATCTTTGGCCGGACTCCTGGACTATGAAGATACAAGATCGAAGACTCCGTTCCGTGTCCGGATAGGACTTTCCTTGGCGTGGAAGGCAAGCTTGGCGATATGGATATGTAGATTTCCTACCATTGTAACCGACTACGTAACCCTAACCCTATTCGGTGTCTATATAAACCGGAAGGGTTTTAGTCCGTAGGACGAACAACAATCATACCATAGGCTAGCTTCTAGGGTTTAGCCTCTACGATCTCGTGGTAGATCTACTCTTGTAGTACCCATATCATCAATATTAATCAAGCGGGAGTAGGGTATTACCTCCATCGAGAGGGCCGAACACAGGTAAAAACATCGTGTCCCTTGTCTCCTGTTACCATCCGCCTAGACGCAGATTCGAACCCCCCTACCGAGATCCGCCCGGTTTTGACACCGACATTGGTGCTTTCATTGAGAGCTCCTCGTATGCGTCACCTATAGGCCCGATGGCTCCTTCAATCATCGAAGGACGCAGATCCGGGCGGACTTTTCTCCCGGACAGATCTTCGTATTCGGCGGCTTTTGCTGCGGGCCAATGCGCTAGGCCATCTGGAGCAGATCGAAAGCTTCGCCCGTGTGCCATCAGGTCAGATTTGGAAGTTTGAACTATACGGCCGATGTCGCGGAGACTTGATCTTCGACGGATTCGAGCCGCAGCCGAAGCGTGCCGCCTTGTCTCGATGGAGTGCGATCTAGCTCTGCCGCCAAGCGGTGCCACTGGAGGCCGCACCGATGCACTCCGACCATTAATCCGAGCCGGTTTTAGCGTCGAGGGCGGTTGGTTGGACACCGCCTCGGGGCTGAAATCTCTACGGTGATTGAGCCGAACACCATCCCTGTCCCTTGCGGCTTCGTGACTCCAGTGCGGACTCCTTTCCGGACTCGAACCTCCAGCGCCCGCCGGTCGAATCCGACCGGGCGCCGGTTATGGAATTCACCGCTACGGACATCTTTTCGACTCGCCCTTTGGCGATATCCCGAACTCATTAAAGACTCTCTCTTTGTCGGGGAGCCCTGGCGAATATGGCGGGAAGGTTGGGATTCGGACGATGAAGAAATTCAACGCCCACCCACCACCCACTTTGTAGCCATCGATTACTTAACCGACATGCTCGACTTCGACTCCGAGGACATCGGCGGTATGGGCGGCAGCCGCCGGAGACGACCAGAACCAGCGCCCACGAGGGCAGCTGAGGCCACCTCAACTTACGATGTATAGATGGTGGACACACCTAAGGAAGCGATAACGAGAAGCAGCGAGGCGTCATGCGAAAGATAATTCCCTCGGGAAGAAGTCAGCGGCGGCGGCGTAAACGCCGCTCAAAACCCCACCTCGACAAAGATAGCGCCCACACGGACCTAGCCATAGAGCGGGTGAGGTGAGCGGCAGCGAATATGCCATTGAGCAACCATCCGAACAGGCCAACTTGGACAAACAACCCGTCCCGGCAAAGATAACGGTCCGGACGATCTCATGCGGACACGCCATTGGAGCAGAAGGACCTCCACAAAGAGCTCCTCGCCACTACACGTAGCTTGAAAAGCGAAGCAGAGGCTCGAGAACAGCGGAAGACGCACTCCGAATAAGATGGAGTAAAGTACTCAACACATGACAGAATCTGGCAAAGAGCCGCCAAACAAAGAAACTACCCAAAGCGCAACTACTGCCCGAATTCAACGAGGAGGTCAGAGAGCCCCACGATCAAAAACAAAGAGACCGCCGGTCGGGTAGAGCGACCACATGGCACACATAGAGCGGCAAGCGGCGCCCGCGCCTGGCCCGGCCACGCGATCCGCATAAGGATTCGCACCAAAAGGATGGCCCAGTCAGATCTATCTATGGGCCAAGGAAACAAGCTCTAGCAAACAATACAACACGTCAAGTGTCCGAACATCACGGCATACCCTAATACAGGGGCGCCGCGCATCCTCTATGTTTCACCAATGAGGTGCTTTGGATCATGAATTCCGGTGATTCAAACCCGTAAACATAGAGGCATCTGACGGAACAACAGACCACAGAGTCCTGGATTGAGGATTATATCCTCCACATACACATGGCGAGGAGGAGATGATCTCCACGCAATAAAATACCTACCCTCAAGCTCAAAGGGCCAGCACGGCATTGGCTTAAAAGCCTCCCGAAAACACCATTGGTAGTTGGGAAGAGCTTGAGGATGCTTTTAGACCAATTTCCGGGGAACCTATGTCCGACCTCCGACGCAGACGATTTAAGTCACATAACCCAACAGCCGGAGAGTCAGCCCGAAAATTCTGGAACAGGTTCCTCACCAAAAAGAACCAAATAGTCATTGTCCAGGACCTTGAAGCCTTAGCAGCTTTTAAACACAACGTCAAGGGCAGACTAATGGCTCGTGAGACACCTTGGCCAGGAAAAGCCAAGAACAATGGCCGCACTAACAAGCCTCATGACCCGCTTTTAGCGCGGAGAGGATAGCTGGCTAGCAAGATGCAAGATGCAATGACCCAAGTACATCCAAGTCGTGGATGGGAATGGGAAACCACGACGCAACAAGGACCAGCGCCGGATTAAGGAACAGTCCAAAGAAGCGCGGCGGATCAATGCAGGATTCAAAAGCTCACGCGCGAACAATTAAAAACTGCCCCTTAAGGATAATAGCGATGAGCTATCCAACTTAAACAAAATCTTGGGCAAGATATGCCAAATCCACAGTACTCTGGGAAGCACGCAAACCATACCCACAGAGATTGTTGGGTCTTCAAGCAGTCCGTGAGACTCAACGCCCGAACACAAGGGGCTCGACACACCAAGTAAGGATGATGGCCAGGCACCACAAGTAGAAACCCCCAGGAAAACAAAAAGAATTTCCCACAAGAGGTCAAAACAGTTAACTTACTTCAAGTAACAAAAGGGAAAATAGAATGGCGCCCATTGAATTACTGTACTGCCTACAGTCTACCCAATGAGTCCCAACACCGGGTTGTCAAAAGCAATCACCTTCGACCATCGGGACTACTCCGAAAGTATCCGAACGCAGGATGGACTGCCTTGATACTAGAACCTATAATCGACGGTCTTCAATTTACATAAGTCCTAATGGATAGCGGAAGTGATTTAAACCTGCTATATCAAGACACAATCCATAATATGGGGATAGACCCAAGCAGGATTAGCCATAGCAACACTTCCTTCCAAGGAATAATGCTGACGGAATCGCCCATTATGCGGGCTCCCTACTATTGGAAGTTATGTTCGGCTCACCCGACAACTTCCGTCATGAAAAAGTTGGTCTTCCACATCGCCCCATTTAAAAGTAGCCATCAAGCACTCTTTGAGACGCCAAGCTTTCACCCGCTTTTAACGCAATACCGCATTATGCATCTCTTAAACTTAAAATGCTCGGTCCACGAGGCACCATTTCATTAAGGGAAGCTACGCGTGTCCCTCAGGAAAGAATGTGAGACTGCCTTAACAGCCTCACACTAATCTGACCTTCTTGGCCAAAAGCATCTAAAGCAGGTCGTTCGGACCCGGACACGGGTTAGGCGGGTCGGCATAAATAAACATGATGCTTACTAGCCGCTGCACTCCCCTTACAAGGGCTCCACGCATGTACAACAAGAGAATAGAGCTCAATTTTATTCATTTTGAATATGATTATTTCCAATTACATTTTCGCACGATCTTTTTCAAACTAAGTTCCTCTCTTTTACAGATGAACGCGTCGTGTACTATACCCGTCGATACGGCTATCAACAGAGACACAAGCCTTGGGCAGACGCGGCGCGAGGACCCGTTACAAGGACTCCTTTCAGATTAAGACCCTGCGTAAACCTTTGTCACTGTCTCTTGTTGTTACTCATCCCCCGGTCTCTTATTATAACAGAGGAGGAGGCTGGCGTTTTGGCATCGGCCGCATCAGAATTTTGCACGTACACAGAGACCGGGGCTTGTTACCAAGGGCATTGTTCGCCCGCTTTATAAAAGACAGAATACCTTAGGGAGTGTTCGGCGTCTCGAGTTAGGCCTTATATGCATCAGCTCCGAATCATGTCTATGGTCAAATGTTGGGTTTGCCCGGCTCCTGTGTTTAGCTGACTTACGATCCGTTTTATCTGCTAATGCGGCACCGTGGAGAAATCTGCGATTGTGCCCGGTTACGGCCGGGTGAGCACCTCGATGAGAGAAAGCCAAAAATTGACTGTCATGATATAGCAAGAGACTGGTCAACCACTCGATGACTCCTCGAATGTTTAGAATTCCTCCGCATTAGGCGAAGGACAGGTTTCGGTCCGGCACATACGCACCGCAATTCGGAGAGTGCGGTGCCCTCGGGGGCTATATCGTAGCCCCACCATCGAACTCCTATGGCTAAGTGAAAGTGCTAAAGCATTATAGCCCGGTTGCCTAGTTTGCTACGCTACTACCTCCTTTATAGGACCAAGACGTTGGATTAAGTGTGAAAACGGGACTTCTTTGCAAACACCCCCGCACTATGTGCGTGGGGGCTGAAGTCAAGGCTGCCATCTTCGAGTTATATACATATATACATCAACGTGCCGCCACGGAGGTAGTTTGCTACTTGAAGGCACAAGTATAAAAAGCTCTTACATTAAATAGAAACGCTGTTTCATAAAATTACACATGTCATTCAAACATAACATCCTTCGAGCACTGCGTCTCTATTAAACGAGCGCCCGGAAGAACTTCCTCAAAATAGCGCTTTCGTGGTAATCGGCTTCCGTCCGAATCTGGGACGCGATATCGCTGGCCTTCATCTCAGCCAGTATGCCTTGACACGGGCAAGAGCCATCCGCGCCCCTCAATACACGCCGACCGCTTCATTGCGTCGTCTGGCGATACCGCACCAAGGAACTGCTGCACTAAGCCAAAATAACTCTTAATTGGGGTCCGCTTTAGCCACAAATGAGTCATGACATGCTTCATGGCAAGTCCGGATAATCGATTCAGCTCGGCCCATTCGCCAACCGATCGGTCAGCGGAAGAGGACGCTCCGGACTATGGAATTGCAACCAAAATAGCTCTTCCCTTGTGCCCCGGCCTCGGAAGTGCTCAATCGCGTCGCTGGCGCTTCGCCGCTAAGTCCGGATAAGCATCCTCCGAACTCCACAGCTTGTCCAACCGAGCATACTTCGGATCCGTGATATTTCCTCCGCAGTTAGTAAAGCGGTTTTGCGGCAGCAATATACAGCCCTAACTCAGCTCCTCCTTGGCAGCTCTCGTAGTGGAGCAGGCATCCTTGGCTTCGGGCGGTGGCCTTTTTCAGCCCTCTTGTTACGCTTGACGTTCTTTTTCAAGAACCCCGCGGCGGTCGGTAGCATTCTTTCAGCTTCAGGGCCATATTGGCCATTTCCTCTTTGCTTCGGGCAAGGAGCAGCCCGTTGCCACTTTCTCTTGCCGCCTTTAAAGCGGCCGCGATTACTCTTTCGGGCTTGCTCTTTAGCTCGGCGAAGTTCCACCCGCAGCCTCTCCGGCAGCGGCGCCATCGCATCAAAGCATACAAGTAGTAAGGCATGGGCGTCAAGCTCCCTTACCAGGTGCCCGCGGAGAAGTCGCATACCTTGTGACTCGTCAAACTGTTTATTGACCAGCGCGATGTCCGCATCCGCCTTGTCAAGTTGCCGCTTTAGTTCGGCAAATTCGTCAATCCGGCTGGCCATCGGACGCCCCGCCACCTACATAGGAACGGCGACATGTTAGTACTGAAATTATGATCCTCAAGACGCACTGTCGGTTTGACAACATACCAAGTCTCGTGGGCTACTATCTATACAGACGCATTCTATATGCATAAGCGCCGGAAAGATACATCATCTTTTTTCTCTTGTACCTCAAACCCCGTCAGTAAACTTCTGGCGGCTTCGTGCAATCCGCTCTCAGCGGATGCAATTCTTTCAATCACCGTAGCCATTAGCGCACGGTGATCTTCTGAGATAGACACTCGCCCGAGCAGGTGTCCTTCACCTCCTCGACCACAAGGCCATTGGCGCCCGGACCTTCCGGCCCCAGGACTCGGGAAACTCTCTCTCGACGACACCTCAGATCCCCGCCTCGCATGAAGGCGCGATAGGTGGAGGCGTTTGGCTCTCTATCATCTACGGGCGAAAGATCCCCGAAGACGAGCTTTCTTTGAGAAGGGCTGAGATCCAACTACAAGGTACAATTTCGGGTTATCTTCGTAAATAAATACAGGATATCCTTTATTCACAAGACCCTTCTTTACTTACGGCTCATTTGGAGGGCTGATCCCTCGGGAAATAGTGCGGTGAGGTATTTCCCAAGCCGGACTGTCTGGACGAAGACTTCTTTCCCGCTTTGAGGCCTTGGCTTCCGGGTCTTCGAGGCGGTCCTCTTCTCCCCTTGGAGGTAGGATCTTGATTCCTCCTTCCATGAAAGCCTCCTTCGTGGAGGCGCTTGTTTCCTGCTCCCCTTCGCCTTCTTCAAAAGGCGTGGCCTTCAACATCTTGGTCAAGATGGGATCCGGCGTGGTCTCTGGGAGGGGAGGACACCTTATCAACTTTGCCTTGGCTATCCACTCCTGTTCAAGAAACGGCTCCCTTAAAGGGCATATATATGATAAATGAATGAACAGCCTCGTCCGATTCTGGGACTACTTACTTGAGTATCTGGGCGATTGCAGCTTAGTCCTGCGTCCTCAGTCAAGTCCGGAGACTTGTCTTGTGATCCGAAGAACAATTTATACATCTCCACGGGCGTCGCGCCCATAAAATGTTGGAGAGCTCGTGGTCCCTCCAGATTAAACTCCCACAGACGGAGGGGCGACGCTGCGTATGTATAAGGAAAACCTTGAATTAGCATAACCTGCGCCGCCACGACCAGATTGATCTCTCTTTTTCTCGAGGTCTCGAATCCGCCCTCGCAATGTAGGAACGCCCTTGGACGGCCCCCAGTCGAGCCCCCGGTTAACCCATGATGCCCGGCCATGGTGGACTGGCCGGAAGGCGGATGGCGCCACCCATTTGGTGCCCACAGGAGCGGTGATATAAAACCACTCCCGTTGCCACAAACCAAGCTCCTCTGAAAAGAGCCCTCGGGCCACGGAGCATCAGCGCACTTGCTTATGACCGCCCCTCAACTCTGCTTGTTGCCCCTCGATCATCTTGCTCCACCTTGAAGGTCTTGAGCCACAATCCAAAGTGAGGGGTAATATGGAGGAAGGCTTCACATACGACAATGAATGACGAGATGTGGAGGATGGACTCCGGATTCAAGTCATGGAATTCCAGCCCATAATAAAACATGAGCCCCCGCACAAAGGGAACCGTCGGGAAACCTAAACCCCAAAGGAAGTGAGACACGAACACCACGCCTCGGGCCGGGCTCGGAGTGGGAATGACCTGCCTCGAGCAGCAGCCTATGCGAAATCTCGCCGGTTAGATACCTGGCGTCTCGCAGCTTTAGCACATCTTCTTCCGTGACGGAACAAGACATCCATCGACCGAGCTGGTCGGAGCCGGACATCGTTGAGGGAGTCCTGGATTAGGGGTGTCCGGATAGCTGGAATACCATCATCAGCCGAACTATCATTGGCCGGACTATCATCATCGACCGGACTCCAAGACTATGAAGATACAAGATTGAAGACTTCTCCCGTGTCCGGATGGGACTTTCCTTGGCGTGGAAGGCAAGCTTGGCGATACGGATATGTAGATCTCCTACCATTGTAATCGACTCTATGTAACCCTAGCCCTCTCCAAAGGTGTCTATATAAACCGGAGGGCTTTAGTCCGTAGGGGCGACAACATCAACAACCCTTACAATCATACCATAGGCTAGCTTCTAGGGTTTAGCCTCCTTGATCTCGTGGTAGATCCACTCTTGTAAACATCCACAATATCAATATCAATCAAGCGGGACGTAGGGTTTTACCGCCATCAAGAGGGCGAACACAGGTAAACATCGTGTCCCTTGTCTCCTGTTACCATCCGCCTAGGCGACAGTTCGGGACCCCCTACCGAGATCCGCCGGTTTTGACACCGACATTGGTGCTTTCATTGAGAGTTCCTCCGTAGTCGCCACCGATAGGCTTGATGGCCTATTCAATCAACAACGACGCAGTCCGGGTGAGAATTTTCTCCCGGACAGATCTTCAGATTCGGCGGCCGCGCTGCGGGCCAACTCACTTGGCCATCCGGAGCAGATCGAAGCTACGCCTGGCCGTCTGTGTCAGGTTTGGAAGCCTAAACTTCACGGCTGATATCCGCGGGGACTTGATCTTCGATGGATCTGAGCCACAGCCGAGCGTGCCGCGCTGTCACGATGGGCATGACCTAACTCTTCCGCCGGACATCACCTTGAAGGACGCACACGAAGCCGATCGCTCGGATCGAGGACGGATGGCTGGACACCGCCTCGGGAGCCGCAACTTCTACGGCAATAGAGCCGAACACTTACCTTGTCCCGCATAAAGCTCCTTGACTCCGAGGTGCCGGACTCTCTGCGGACTCCGAACCTCCTGCGCCCCTGCCCGATCGAATCCGATTGGGCGCCGATCATGGAATTCACCGCTGCGGACATCTTCAGCACTTTCGCCCTTGGCGATATCATAAATTCATCAAGCATCTCTCGCTATTCGAGAGCCCTGGCGAAGCTACGGCGGGGCGGTTGGGACGCAGACGATGAAGAAATTCAGAGCCACCCACCACCCACTTTGTAGCCACCGTCGACGATTTAACCGACGTACTTTCGACTCACGACTCGAAGACATCGACGGTATGGACGACGATGCGTGAGACTACTAAGAACCAAAGGCTTGCTGAGACACTTTGGAAGACCACCCTCGTCATACGACATATACATGGTGGACACCCCAAAAGATGGGGACGGCGAAGAAGCGGCGGAGGCCGATTCCTTAAAGAAACAGCCCAAGCGCCCGGCGTCGATGGCGCCGCTCTAAATCCCGCCACGGCAAGAATGGAGATTCCGGCCACAGAGATAATAACACCCCGTAAAGTGCCGAAGACAACTCCCTCCAAAGACGATCCAAAGACAGAGGAGGCAGAAGCAAGCCCTCACGAGAGGGCGGCAGACGAAGAGGTCGAGGATGACAATTACCTACCTCCCTCCGGAGACGAGGCAAGCCTCGATGACGACGAATTCGTCGTGCCTGAGGATCCCATCGAACAAGAGTGTTTCAGACGCAGGCTAATGGCCACGGCAAACAGCCTAAAGAAAAAAGCAGCAATGCCTTCAAGCTGATCAAGACCCTCTTGGCCGACGGATGGACGAGGTCCTCGCGGCAAGAGTATGAACTCGAACGCCCCTCAAAAGTTACCCAAAGCATAAGTTGCTCCCCGATTAGAGGGGAGGCATACAAACCTGCATCACTAGCGCACAATACGGCAGACCGGCCACCGTGGTCAGCGACAGAGGCGTGCAAGCCCTCCACCAAACCGTACCCGGCATCGCTCAAAAAGCATGAAGCCACGAGGAACGCGCTGAACTGCGGGATATATTGGAGGACAAGGCAAGACAATCCAGATCTATCTATGGATCACGTGGGCGCCCCAAGACCCACGATGAATACCGTCGCGCGGATATAACTACTCCGGCCGGGCGAAACACGCAGACAACGCTCTCTCGAGCTACGTCGAGATATTGCTCAATACGGAGGCGCCAAGACACCCACTATGCTTCACGGACGAAGTAATGGATCATCAAATCCTCAAGGGTTTAAACCCATTAATATCGAATCCTACGATGGCACAACAGACCCAGCGGTTTGGATTGAGGACTATCTTCTCCATATACACATGGCCCATGGCGGCATCTTCACGCCATCAAATATCTTCCGCTCAAGCTTAAAGGACCAGCTCGGCATTGGCTTAACAAATTCGCCCGCAGAGTCAATTGGATCTTTGGGAGGACACGGAAGCCGCATTCCTCGACAACTTCGAGAACGCGTATATCGACCACCGGACGCAGATGACCTAAGCCACATAATCCAGCAGCGACGAATCGGCCAGCAATTACGGACATGGTTCTTAACAAAGAAAAGCAAATCGTCATTTGTCCGGGATGCGCAGGCACTCGCTGCCTTCAAACATAACATCCGTGGACGAGTGGCTGGCCCGGCACCTAGGACAGGAGAAGCGAAATCTATGGCAGCCCTCACATCACTCATGACCCGCTTACATGCGGGAGAGGATAGCTGGCTAGCTCGCAGCAACAACCTCAAAGAAAAAGCTGGCGGTCCCAGGATACCAAGGACCGCAGCGGCAAAGTTGCGTCGAAACAAAACAAACGCCGCACCCGGCGGCGGCAATGAGGATCTGGCGGTCAACGCCGATTCCGAGGCTCCAAACCCGTCAACGGAAGAAGCCATTCAAAAGAACCACTCGGGCCCGTCCAATTTGGACCGAATACTCGGCCCGCTCTGTCAAATACATGGAACCCCGAAAAGCCAGCTAACCACACCAACAGAGATTGTTGGGTATTCAAGCCAGCAGGCAAATTAATCGCCAAAGCGGTGACAAGGGCTACACAGCGATGACGAGGAAGAGACCCGGCCGCCCGAACAACAGAGGACAAAGGGATTCCCCCTCAAGTTCGGACGGTTAACATGATATACGCAACGCATATTCCCAAGAGGGAGCGAAGCGTGCACTAAAGGGCGATATCTGTGATGGAGCTTGTCGCCCCAAAATTCAACCCATGGTCCTCTTGCCCGATCACTTTCGATCGAAGAGACCATCCGACCCGATATCCGCCATGGCGGATTCGCGCGATTGGTTTTAGACCCAATCGTCGATGGATTTCACCTCACGAGAGTCACGATGGGCCGGCGGCGTAGCTGAACCTGCTTTATCGTGCGGTGCAAAGATGGGCATAGACCCTTCAAGGATTAAACCTACAAAGACGACCTTCAAAGGCGTCATACCAGGTGTCGAGGCCAATTATGCGAGGCTCGATTACCTTTGGAAGTGGTCTTGGATCCCGGATAATTTCGAAGCGAGGAGTTAATCTTCGACATAGTCCCGCTTCTGCGGCTATCACGCTCTGCTTTCGGACGAACCGCGTTTACAAAATTCAACGCGGTGCCGCATTATGCATACCTTAAGCTCTAGATGCGAGGCCCTCGTGGAGTCATCACGGTCAATGGAAACATGGAACGCTCCCTCCGACGGAGGAACATACAGCCGCTCTCCCAGGCGGAAATCTGAGCAACCTTTTAAGGCAATTTTCGAGTCCGCCGTTAAACGACCGGACACGGCCAAACGCTACCGGAGCAACATCGACCAAGACCACCGCACGCCCGAACGCACGCGTAGTAATGCGGCCTCAACCCCAGCCCTCGCAAAATTGTAAGAGAAACTCTCGGCGTACATAATTACGCCTTGGAGATACCATGGGCATAGGGGAAAGGCACAACCACAACAGACCAGTGCGGTTCGACCACACCGGGGGCTCCCAAGTGTGTCGCTCCTTTTCTTTTATTTTCTCTTTTTATACAGAACTCAAGTCCGTGGCGAACTCTGCCGAACTCATGATGCAACAGCCGAGGGAAGGACAAAGGCCGCGACGAACACTCGGTGGTCTCCATCACGAGCATTAAATTTGTTACATACAACATTCCGCGGCCTACCCACGGAGAGGCAGCCTTTAATTCGCCAATCCCTTGCTTTCCGCACTATTTGTATCATTCCGCACTCATAGCATATCTTCTCGAATAAAATGCAGCACCTTTTTGCCTATAATTGCATTACCTTATATATACATATATGTTCATTTACGACATGTTGCATCCGTACATACATCGGCCAAATACACCGAGGGCTTATGTTCTCCGCATTATGGTGTGATAAAGTCCATACACTTTCACAAGTGCGGCACCCGAAGTTATAGCATTATATGAATCGGTTCGAATCATGTCTTGGGTCAATAGTTGGGTTTGCCACGACTCCCATGTTTGGCACCTTACGTTCCGTTCTATCGGCTAAGGTAGCATTGGGAGAACCAACTGCGATTACGCCCGGTTGAGCAGGTTAACGCCTCGATGGAGAAAGCTAAAAGCCGATTTGTCATGATAAGGCAAGAGATCGGTCAGCTGTTCGAGAGGTCCTTTCGGGTCCTTAAAGACCTCGCCGCGCTTCGAAGCGAAGTTCGGACAATGTCCGATGAAGGCGTGGATAGCGCCCCAATTCGGTCCTCCGAATACTAGGGAGCTTCGCGAAATTTAAAATTATAGAATTCTATGGCTAAGTGAGTGTTCAAGCACTATAAGACCGGTTGCCTTGTTACGTTGTGTTGAGCGCCTCCTCGATGGACCCAAAAATGGGAACTAGAGCGCTCAAGTTTATCCCGAACACCCCGGCACTCGTGGCATGGGGGCTGAAGCCGACGACTTGCCATCTCTCAGATTTAATAAGCGGCCGCATGTATGTAATATTTTAAATTAACAAGCGTTGTTTAGCGCATATGAACAAAGTTTTCACCGCATGTGATAACACATTGCGAATTTACTCAAAAATTACATCCTCGGGGCACTCATCCGCAATCTTGCGGGCACCCTTCAGGACAACCTTATAGTAGATTTGAGCGTCTGATGTTCCTTGCCGCTGGTGGCGCGTCGATGATTAGCTTTCTCCGCATCCGGCTTGCCCCAATGCACCTTCTTGGCGGGCAAGGGCCCGACGAAAGCACCTTCAATACAGGCGGAAGCGCTTGATAACCTCCACCCGAGGGCACGCATCCACCGGCCGTCATACGAGGCGAAGTAGCTCCCAAAGCATGGCCTCTCGAGCCACAGCCGGACTATGAGGCCCTTCATGGCCTGCTTCGGCCACCTTGTGAAGCTCGACCAGCTGCTTGTGCTGGTCGCTAGGCGGCACCGGATGGCCACCTCAAACATCTTGAGACCGAAGACCTTCTCCGTTGAGCTCCTCCTCGGCTCGGTGAATCTGGCTGACATCGAGACAACGCTTGGCCAGAGATATGCACAACGCATACAGGAGAGCTCGAATTCGGGTAAGTAACACGTAATTTACATTCACATGCTTGCTTTGCATGAAAAATGCCTTACCGCCGCTATCTTCCTCATCAACTCAATCTCCTGAAGGGACTTATGGGCCTCGGCCTTGGCGGTTTTAGCACTTTCGAGAGCCAAGGCAAGCTCGGACTCTCGAAGTCTTTTGAGTCACGCTCCAAACTCTCATGCTTTTCCATGAGAGCACGGAGCTCTTATTTGAACCACCGCCACCCGCGCCTCCTGCTTTTCTCGCTCTGCCTGTTCGTGGCCGCATTGCGTTCGGCCCACGAACCGGCCCTCTCCGTGGTCGCCACCTGCGTTCGTGGCCCCCTGACACCCATGTTATCCTTGTTATTTTTGTTGCAACCTAAATCCTTTTACAGAAGGTACAAGTTCAAAGTGGTGTTACTCACCTTCTTTGTCCCGAGTTGCTTCTGGCGCGGCCGAGCTCTTGCTCGACCGCTCGAAACTCTGCTTCAGCACCGACCTCCGCAGTCGGTCTGGCAGAGGTCGGCGCAGACTGCAACCCATATTGACATAATTATTTAGCAACCCTGCGTATATCTTTTTCAGATCCTCGGTCAAGCTTTTCTTTCCGAACACCGAACCGAGCATCAGGGCTACTGTCTATGCGGTATTACATTGCATATTTTTAACTTCTTACCTCAAAGCACGATAGATGGCTCTTGAAGCTTGAGTCGGCCCGCCCTTGGCGAAGCTGCATTTCTGAATCACCGCACTCATAATAGTGCGGTGTTCTTCCTTGATGGAAGCGCTCTGCAGTGCCTCCAACAAGTTGCCCGGCGCCTCCGGTTGGGCCGGAAGCCGCCCGGCGTCACCAGTCTTGCCCTTGCCCTTCATTCGAGGGGCCACGGCCGAACTCGGAACTAACCTGCGGGTTACTGGTTGTGGAGTCGGCGCCAAGTCCGGGAGGGGCGCCTTGTGGCGCCTCCGAGCCTCCCACGATGGGTCCCTTCTTGGGATCCCACCTCGGCGTCCTCGGTGTCGCGAGGGGTGGAGGCGGTCGGGATGGAGTCTACATCCGACGGCCAACGCTTTCACTAAGAAGCGGGGAGATCATCATCGGCGGACTACAAAAGCAGCATGCGGCATTAGAATGACACTATGTGGCAGTAAACAGAAATTATAAATCATTGAGGAATCCGGATACTTACGATCTCGCCGGAGGCTGGCCCTTGAAGGCCATTCTTCCTCGCCAACGTTGATGTTGGCGGAGCTATCCGAGGAATAGTCCTTTCCCTCTTGGACCCTTGGCCTCCCCTGTTGGGGAAGCCTTCCTCTTCCTCTCCCTCCTGCAGGAGAGAGTCCTCTTCTCCTCCTCGTTTTGGGAGGAGTCCGCCCGAGTCGTCGGACACCTGGCAGGCACTCTTTCGAGCACCCGTGGCCTCCTTCTTGGCCTTCTTCTCGGCACCACATGCGGTGCCGGAACAAAGCAGCCCGCTAGACGGGCGTCCACTAGATTTTCCGCATAGGAGTCGGACGGATAATCTACTCCGCCTTTCCTCATCCAAATTTCTGTCAAAGGAAAAAGGGAAATTAAAACCGCATAGAGTCAAACTATGAGAAACAAGTGTCCCAGTAAAGGGTAGAATCACTTACCTGCTTCTGGCGCTGCGAGTGAAATCCGCGATCTTGATGCAGCGGATGCGGGAACCAGCGCCACTTGAACAGCACCCTCCAGCGCCAGACGCCGTGTGTCGAAGAGCTTGCTCGGCGCCTTAGTGCTGTTCCTGATCAAACTCCCACAGATTGAATGCCGCTCTTGGCATGGGAGGATCCGGGACGAAAGCATGACTTGGACCACGTTAACCGGCTGAGCTTCTTCACCAGCTTCTTGATATAGGCTTGGAGTCCCCGTCGGCTCCTCCGAACTACTCCCACAAGAAGCCCTTCTCTTTCCGGGAGGTGAGCTGCGTGGGAATACCAGATCTGAACTTCGGGGCCGCCGCCCATGTAGGGTCACGCGGCTCGGTGATGTAGAACCACCCGGATTGCCACCTTGGCCGGATTCCACGAAGGCCCTTCGAACCAAAGGACATTGGGCATCTTGCCCAACATGGCGCCTCCGCACTCCGGCAGAGTGCCCTTCACAACCTTCGGCTTGACATTGAAGGTCTTGAGCCACAAGCTGAAGTGGGGCCGATCTGAAGGAAGGCCTCGCACGATGATAAACGCCGAGATGTTGAGGATGAAGTTCGGCGCTAGATCATGGAAATCCAGGCCGTGAAGAACATGAGCCCCGGACAAAGGGGTGAAGTGGAAAGCCCGATCCATGGAGGAAGTGGGGAGGGAAAACGACCCTCTCATGGGGCCTGGGGTGGGGATGAGCTGCCCCTCGCTCTGGGCAAAATGCGGCGCGATGTCGCCGAAGGTATCCGCGCCGCTAAGTTTGGCGATGTGCTCCTCCTTAGCGGTAGAGGCCAACCATTTACCTCCGCTCCGGACATGGTCGGAGAAGGTTGAGACGAGATCTGTGAACTTGGGCGCTGGAGCTCGTGCGTGGAGATGGATAAGCAAAGGAGGAAGAAGGCGTGGGTGAGAAGGTGAATCCTTATCCCTTATATGGGCGTAGGCGAAGTCTCGCATCCCCACCGGCCTAGTAAAACTCGCTTATCTCCCAAAGCGTCACCATCAATGGCGTGGTTGGGTTACCCACGTCCGTATTGATGAGAATCCCGGATTAAGGGGAAACCACGATCTCTGCTCGACAAGACGTGCCAAAGGAAACCGCTTCGCTAAATGCTACCGAGGTGGTAAAGTAAAAAACAATTGAGTAATGGCTTGGTAGTGGTGTGGCGTCATGCCACAAAAACGTCGGTGATTGAACTTGTGTATATATTATTATTCTCTCTCACGGTGGAATGTGGAATTTATTTTGCGTAGTTTTACACTATCCCCGGGTGTTCACAATCTTCTATCATTTGGAGGAGGAACCCGCCTTGCAATGCCAAGGAATATCTGGCGCCCGGACTTATACGTCATTGAAGCCTGGTTCGTGGGCTCTTGAGGAGTCCTGGATTAGGGGGGTGTCCGGATAGCGGGACTACCATCATCGGCCCGAACTATCATTGGCCGGACTATCATCATCGACGGACTCCAAGACTATGAAGATACAAGATTGAAGACTTCTCCCCGTGTCCGGATGGGACTTTCCTTGGCGTGGAAGGCAAGCTTGGCGATATGGATATGTAGATCTCCTACCATTGTAACCGACTCTATGTAACCCTAGCCCTCTCCGGTGTCTATATAAACCGGAGGGCTTTAGTCCGTAGGACGACAACATCAACAACCCTTACAATCATACCATAGGCTAGCTTCTAGGGTTTAGCCTCCTTGATCTCGTGGTAGATCCACTCTTGTAAACATCCACAATATCAATATCAATCAAGCAGGACGTAGGGTTTTACCTCCATCAAGAGGGCCCGAACCAGGGTAAACATCGTGTCCCTTGTCTCCTGTTACCATCCGCCTAGACGCACAGTTCGGGACCCCCTACCCGAGATCCGCCGGTTTTGACACCGACAATCGTCGAAGGTCCGAAGCACCTAAATCTGAAGCTTTGGGTGTTAGAACTCGAAGCTCGAGGCGGATCCGATGGAGTGGAAAAAAAAGAAGAGGGCCTTGGTCTCATTATAAAGAGGTTGTATACCAAGAGCCCTCCCCGTGGCCGATTGGGACTTGCCTTCGATAGAGGCGTCTTGACCAGACGCGGTTAGGTTACCCACGTCCGTATTGATGAGAATCCCGGAATAAGGGGGCATGATCTACGCTGATAAGGCGTGCCAAGGAAACCGCCTCGCTAAACGCCCGAGGTGGGTCGAGAGAAAAAAACAATTCAAATAAAAGGCTTGGCGTGGTGTGATGTCATGTCACAAATACGTCCCGGCCGGATCGTGCAAAAATTATTGTCTCTCACGGTGGTATGTGGAACTTGTTTTGCGAGCCGGACACTATCCTTGTGTTCAAAACCTTCTATGAAGTATTCGGAGGAGGAACCCGCCTTGCAATGCCGAAGACAATGTGCGCCCGGACTTCGTCGTCATTGAATCCTGGTTCGTGGGCTCTTGAGGAGTCCTGGACTAGGAGGTGTCCGGATAGTCGAACTATCATCTTTGGCCGGACTCCTGGACTATGAAGATACAAGATCGAAGACTCCGTCCCGTGTCCATATAGGACTTTCCTTGGCATGGAAGGCAAGCTTGGCGATACGGATATGTAGATTTCCTACCATTGTAACCGACTATGTGTAACCCTAACCCTATTCAGTGTCTATATAAACCGAAGGGTTTTAGTCCGTAGGACGAACAACAATCATACCATAGGCTAGCTTCTAGGGTTTAGCCTCTCCGATCTCGTGGTAGATCTACTCTTGTACTACCCATATCATCAATATTAATCAAGCAGGAGTAGGGTATTACCTCCATCGAGAGGGCCCGAACCTGGGTAAAAACATCATGTCCCTTGTCTCCTGTTACCATCCGCCTAGACGCACAGTTCGGAACCCCCTATCCGAGATCCGCCGGTTTTGACACCGACAGCTGCCTTGGTACTAGACCCAATAATTGATGGATACCATCTCACGCGAGTCCTTATGGACGGCGGCAGTAGTCTTAATCTGATATATCAGGACAGATTCCTCAAAATGGGGATATACCCGACAAGAATCAGCCAAAGCAATACTACCTTTAAAGGAGTAATACCAGGCCCAGAGGCCCACTGCACGGGCTCTCTAGTACTAGAGGTTGTATTCCGTTCTCCCAACAACTTCCGAAGTGAAAAGTTAACCTTCGACATCGCTCCATTCCGAAGCGGCTATCAAGCACTACTCGGAAGAACGGCCTTCGCTCGTTTTAATGCAGTACCGCATTACGCTTACCTTAAGATTAAGATGCCCGGTCCACGTGGCATCATCATAGTTAGCGGAAACACAGAGCGTTCCTTATGTACGGAAGAATGTGTGGCGGCTTTAGCAGCCGAACACTGAACGGCCTCTCCAACCAGAATAAATGATCAGTCGTCAAGACCGCGGACACGGCTAGACGAGTCCGGCACACCCCTAGCTATAACAGCTCAGATAAACCTGAGATTGGGTGGATGGATATACCCCCATAGGTGGTCCTAGGGGCTTGCCGCATGTAAAAAGGACTACAGTTCGCCTTGACCTTATTTAGATTGAATTTTAATGGTTTATTAAGAATAACCAATTTTTCGCATGAAGACTTTCACATGGGTTTTTCTCTTTTACAGATGATAATCATGTTACACCCTTCCAGATACGGCTACAACGGAGACACAGCGCGAGATGTGCACCGAGGCCCGCTCAAAGGTTTCTTTTTAGATTAAGACCTGCGTAAACCTTTTTTTATCGTCTCTTGTTGCTTCACACCTCCGGATACTCAACATAACCAAGAGGGATGGTGGCGTTATTGGCATTTCGACATCGTCGGACTAATGCACGTGCACAGAAATTCAGGGCTTATTATCGAGGGCGTTACTCAGCCCAAAGATACGTTAAAGACCGAATACCTTAGCGAGTGTTCGGCCGCGAATTTGGCCTTTATATGCATCAGCTCGAATTATGTCTTTGGTCAATAGTTGGGTTTGCCCGGCTCCGTGTTTTGCTACCTTACGTTCCGCTCTATCGGCTAAGGTGGCACCGGAGAACTACTTTGATTGTGCCTACTGGTTCATCGGACGAGCACCAGTAGAGAAAGCCGAAAACTGACTGTCATAATAAAGCGCGAGACTGGTCAACCACTCGATGACTCAGGGGAGTCTTCGTGATTCCTCCGCATTAACGAAGGGCCGGTTTCCCGGTCATGTATGTACACGCCCCGTATTCGGATAAGCGCGGAAGTACCAGGGGCTATATAGTAGCCCCACCATCAAACTCCTATGGCTAAGTGATAGTGTTAAAGCTATATAGTCCGATTTCCTTGTTCGCCGCGCCATCACCTCCTTAATGGACCAGGATGTTGGATCTAGTGTGAATACACGCTTTTCCGAACACCCCCGCACTATATGCATGAAATTTTAATTTAATTGCAAACTTTCGTGTTATATACATACATAAAACGGCCGCACAGGAGGCATCATAATACTTTCAGGCAAAAGTATAAACACAGCCTTTATAATCCAAATAGCATTGTTTTTACAATTGGGATACATGTCACTCGAACATGATACTCTTCGAGCAATGAGCCTCTATTAAATGAGCACCTTCTAGGACTTCTTCAAAATAGTTCTCGGCCGAGACCTGGCCTACGGCCAGATCCTGGGTTGCAATTGCGGTGGCCTCCATCCCTACCCAGTATGTCTTAACACGGGCAAGAGCGGTCTACGCACCCTCTATGCACGCCGACCTCTTTAGAGCGTCGATATGCGGCACAGCACCAAGGAATCGTTGCACTAAACCAAAATAACTATTCGGCCTTGGTCCTTCCGGCCAAAGATGATCCACGACAGACCTCATGGCAAGTTCGGACAATCTATGGAGTTCAGCCCACTCGGCCATTTGTTCATTTAACGGCGTGACGCGTTGGAGCAACGAACTACCACCGAACAACTTTTCCACTTCGTGATCTTTTGATCCTTGAAAACTCGATCGCATCAGCGGCAGCACTTGTTGCCAAGTCCGAATCTGGCACGTCTGCAGCACTCCATAACTGATCCAGAGGGGCATACTTCGGATCTCCAAACTTCGTCCGCAACAAAAAGGGCTTCCGAGCCGTGATATCTCCGGCTTGACGAAGCTCCTCCTTTGCCGCTCTGATTTTAGAGTGGGTTTCCTTGGCTGCTACCATGGCTTTCTTCAAGTCCCCCGCTTTCGCTTGGTTTCCTTTTCCAGAAGCTCATACCGGTCGGCGGCATCCTTCAGCTCAACAGCCATCTTGGCTATTTTATCTTCGCTCTGGCGATGAGCAGCTTGTTCGGCTCTTAACTCTTCGGCCGCCTTTAGGGCGGCCGTGATCACTTCTCTCTGGCTTGTTCCTTGGCGGGCAAGCTCCGCCAAGGGTCTCCATGGCGGCAGCTCCATCTGCGATCACAAAGATATTACAAATACTAGAATCATGCTCCTCTTAATATCTGTCGACCACCGGAGAATACATACCATGTGCCTCGTCAAGCCGCTTGTTTACAAGCACGATGTAAACATCTGCCGCATCAAGTTGCCGCCTCGATTCGTCAAACTCACCAAATCCGGCCAGCCATCGGACCCTCAGCCGCCTGCACCTGAAAGCAGCATGATCATTACCTGGGACTATGATCCTCTGTGTGCCGCCTTTGGACGGAAACCAGAGTCTCAGGGGCTACTATCTGCATAGGGCACACCTAGCGTGTGCGGTACCGTAAAAAAATATATTACTTTGTGTACCTCAAAGCCTCTTAGCATGCTCATAAAAGCTTCATGCAATCCACTTTTGACGAATGAAATCCTCTCAACCACTGTACCCATTAAAGTACGATGCGCCGCTGAGATAGCTGCTTGCTCCAGAAGACCCATCAGTACGTCCGGTTGTGCATCGGACAGTCCCGGACTTTTTCTGTTGCTCTCCTTAGGAGCCTAATACTCCGGACTTCGGGTGGCCGAAGGGTTACCTTCTGGCCTGGGCGAATCAGGAGAAATCCTCCGTGACGACACCTCAGGGTCGTCCGCCCCATGAGGCGGGGAGACAGGGTGGACGTTTCGCTCTCCATCATCTCCGGAAGAATATCCCCCGAAGACGAACTCTGTTGAGAAGGACTACAATTCGGACTGCAAGACATACGTCTTGGTTATTGTCCTCGGAGATAAAGCAGGATATATCTACCAAAAGTACTCTTGTTCACTTACAGTTTGGTGGAGGGCTGACCCCCTTGCGAGCACAGTGCGGTAAGGACACCCTCCGGGGTAGGGCCCCCTGATGAAGGTTTCGTCCCTCATTTGGAAACCCTCGTTTCCAAGTCTTCAGAGGCGGTCCTTTTCCTTCCTTGGGGAGTGGGAATTTTAGATTCTTCTCCCCGATTATCCTCCTTCACAGAGACACTAATTCCCCTGGTTTGGATGAGTAATGCGTGAGGCCCGCTTTCAGCTTCTTTATTCCTCCCTTTATCTTCCCCTGATGGCACTTGATAAGGTACATGCTGAAGCATCCTGGCTAGTACAGGATCCAGTGAGCCTTCGGGAAGGGGGGCCGAACACCTAATCATCTTCGCCTTTCTGATTCAGTCCTGGCCAAGAGCGATTTTTCAGAATGATGTTGTGACAAATGAAAAGACAGCGTGTCCGGCCGCAGAATCACTTACGTGGGTATCTGGACGATTGCAGTTTAGACCCGCATCCTCGGCGGTGTCCGGACACTTTATTCGTGATCCGAAGAACAATCCATACATCTCTTCGAGCGTCACGCCGAAGAATTGCTGAATAGTTCGCGGTCCTTCCGGGTTGAACTCCCACATACGGAGAGGTCGACGTTGGCATGGCAGGACCCGACGAACTAGCATGACTTGCATTACCTTGACAAGGCTGACATCTCTCTTGAGGAGATCTCGGATGTGACTCTGCAATGTCGGCACGTCATTAACTGGCCCCCAGTCCAGCCCCTTGTTGACCCATGACGCCCGGTTGTGGTGGGGGCCCGAGCGAGGCGGGGTAGTTACCCACTTAGTACTTCGGTGAGCTGTGATGTAAAACCACTCTCGCTGCCATAAGTCGGACATCTCGTGGAAGGAACCCTTTGGCCATGGAGCATCGGCGCCTTTGCTTATTATGGCACCTCCGCATTCTGCGTGTCGCCCATCGATCATCTTTGGCTTCACATTGAAGGTCTTCAACCATAAGCCGAAGTGTGGGGTGATGCGGAGGAAGGCCTCACACACGATGATGAACGACGAGATGTGAAGGATGGAATCCGGAGCCAGATCATGGAAATCGAGCCCGTAATAGAACATAAGCCCTCTAACAAAGGGATCAAGACTAAAGCCTAGCCCTCGGAGGTAGTGGGGAACAAATACGACACTCTCGTTGGGTTCGGGAGTGGGGATGACCTGCCCTTGAGCAGGCAGCCTATGCGAGATTTCGGCGGTCAGATACCTGGCTTCTCTTAGCTTCTTGATGTCCTCCTCTGTGACAGAGGAGGCCATCCACCGGCCTTGAAGGTTGGATCCGGACATGATTGAAGGTCCGAAGCGCTTAGCCTGAGCCTTGGGTGTTGGAATTCGAGGTGGGAGAAGGGAAGGATCGAGCGCGAGAAGAAAAGGACAGGCCTTGGCCCCTTTATAAAGAGGGTGAATATCAAGCGTCCTCCGCGTGGCCGTTTGGAAATTGCCTAAAATCGAGGAGTCATGCAAGCAGGCACGATTGGGTTACCCACACCCGTATTGATGAGAATCCCGTGATAAGGGGACACGATCTCTGCCCGACAAGGCGTGCCAAGAAAACCGCCTGCAACGCCGCGTGACAGCAGCCGGGAAAAGCGGTTCGTAATGACCGGACCACGGCGAGGATGTCACGTTATGAAAAGTTGTCACAGATTAGATTTGTGGAATATCATACTCTCTCACGGTGGTATGCGGAATTTGTTTTGCGTAGCTGGACCACGATCCTTGTGTTCAAAATCTTCTATGGAGTATTCGGAGGAGGAACCTGCCTTGCAATGCGAAGACAATCATGTAGGACTTATCGTCATTGAAGCCTGGTTCAGGGGCTACTAAGGGAGTCCTGGATTAGGGCATCCTCGGACAGCCGGACTATATGCTTTGGCCGAACTGTTGGACTATGAAGATACAAGATTGTAGACTTCGTCCCGTGTCCGGATGGGACTCTCCTTTGTGTGGAAGGCAAGCTTGGAAATTCGGATATGTAGATCTCCTCCCTTGTAACCGACTCTGTGTAACCCTAGCCCCCTCCGGTGTCTATATAAACCGGAGGGTTTAGTCCGTAGGAAAACAACAATCATAATCATAGGCTAGCTTCTAGGGTTTAGCCTCTACGATCTCGTGGTAGATCAACTCTTGTAATACTCATATCATCAAGATCAATCAAGCAAGAAGTAGGGTATTACCTCCATCGAGAGGGCCCGAACCTGGGTAAACATTGTGTCCCCCCCTCCTGTTACCATCCGCCTTAGACGCACAGTTTGGGACCCCCTACCCGAGATCCGCCGGTTTTGACACCGACAGTAGGGTCTTCACGAAGATTTGCATGCCTCCACGCAGGTGCTTGCTGAGTTGGCCTGAAAGCCGCACGTTGCCACGCAGTTGCCACGCAGGTGCCTGCCCAGCTGGTTGGGCTGGCAGCTGTATGGGAATGGCGGTGGAGTCTTGGCAGACGCGGGCCTGGTTGTGGCCTCGCAGGTGCCCCCAGCAAGGGTCTTGCCGGGGCCCCGGCAAGGGTCTTGCCGCGGCATCGCAGTCGTCCCCGGCAAGGATCTTGCCGGGGGTCTCGTGGATTTCCTCGGCAAGGATCTTGCCGAGGATCATCGTCTTCTGGTCCTCATCTGATCTTGGGTGTTTATGATCTTGACAAAGATCTGCATGCCATCACGGAGGTGCCTATCGAGCCTTGGTTCCAATGTGGTTGTTGGTGGTGTTGGAACCCTTGGGATCAGGAGTGGCGCGCTCTGCTGGCGTCGGGCAAGTTGCCCCGGCAAGGCTCTTGCCGGGGCTGCGGAGGCCGCCCCGGCAAGGGTCTCGCCGGGGGAGTCCACCTCGCCCTCTTGCTCTTTGTATTTCTTGGTCTTGGCGTTGTTTTGCCCGTCTCGTGCTTTTGCCGGAGCGCTTTCTGGTGTTTTTGCGCTTCTGCTCCCTCCCGTTGCCCTGCTAAGAGCATCTCCAATAGACGGTCCAAATGTAAAAATACCTAACTTTTGGACCGTCTGGGGCAAAAAACGCTGCTCCAACGGACGGTTCATATGCAAAAAAAATGGACCGCGGCCTCCTCGTGATGTAAAATACAACACCTCGCAATGCAAATTTACATCACGAGGTGCATCTGGTCGAAAACCAGCCGCCGCCCGCGAACGCCCAACCGCCACTTCATTTCCTTTCCCGCTTGCCCGCCCGCTCGCGACCCTCCCGGCCGCCACCGCCCCGCCGTTGGCGCCGCCATGGCTGATGGCGGCGACCCGCCGCCTTCTCCGCCGCCACGCAGCAGGTGGGTTGACCACATATGTCGCCTTCTTTGCCGCTGCGGGCCATCTTCTCGCCCATATCACGCTGCCATGCCGCCGCCCCCCGCCCGCCGGCCCGGATTGGCGTCGCCCCGGCCGGTGGCCACCGAGCCGGTGAAGGGACGAGGAGGCAGCGTAAAACGGCCGGCCAACCGCAGCCGCAACCCGACCGATAGTACGCAGCCGACGAAGGTCTCTAAGGCGGCCGCGGCGGCTCGGGACGACGACTCGCAGACGGTGCGGCCGGCGGCCTCCTCCAGCAGCCACACATCCATTCCTCAACCTCCCCTGCCACCACCGCCGACTGTGGAGGAAGATGTGGCCACGCCGACGGCCACCGCCTCCAACATGTTCGACAAAATGTCGCAAAGGTATAAATTTTCCGGTTGTGCTCTCGTTGGTGCTCTCGTTTGTTGTTTCAAATTTTTTGTGTTCTTGATAGTTTGTGCGTCCAATTGTAGTGTTGATGATGAAGCTTTCATGCACGCAACAAATGTGGCAAATGATGATTACATATATGGGTCACAAGAATATGAAACCCAATATGATGATGACAATCTTGATGTGGACGATGAGGGCTTTATTATCAAGGGAAGAAGTGGAAATTATACCACCATGGAGGATGTGGTTATATGCACCGCTTGGAAGAAAATCTCTCAAGATGCAAGCGTTGGAAGCGACCAAACGGTGAGCACCTATTGGAAACGCATCAAGGAGTATTTCGATGAGCGCAACACAAGTGGTATCTTCCGTTCGAGCGACTCTCTACGCCAGCGTTGGTCCACCATCAACGCCGAATGCTCAAAGTAGGCCGGTTGCTTGTCAAATGTTGCTCGCATGAACCCAAGTGGTTGCAGTGATAGTGATTTGGTAAATATTTCCTCTTCGTCCGTGCTTTGTCAAATATTTCCTCTTTGTTCAACATGTTGATGATGATGTCTTGCTTGTTTTATTGTAGAAAATGATTGCACAAGGATTGTTTCAAGAGAGTAACATGGAAGGCGAGAAGAAGAAAAGGAAAGGAAAAGCTTTCACTTTTCATCATTGCTACAAAGAGCTCAAGGATGTGGAGAAGTGGAAAACTAGAGAGACTTTTGAATCGTCGAAGAAGAAGAGTGTGTTGCTTGAGGATGAAGAAGATGTCGCCATTGAGGAGACAAGCCCCACTCCTCACTCCGTGACAAAATCTTATAGGCCCGATGGAAACAAGAAAGCGAAGGGAACCAAGGCCGGAGACAATGATCTCAAGGAAGGATTTGATGCCATTGTCATGGCAAGGAGAGAGTATGCCGAGGAGAAAAGAATCTTGAAGCTCAAGGAAATAGAGGAGAGGAGTGAGGCCGAAGCGGCAAGGCGGCCGAGGAGAAGAGGGCGGCAGCCGAGGAGAGGTTGGCCGTGGCCGAGGAGAGGAAGGTGGACCTAGAGGAGAAGAAGGCCGCGGCCAATAAGAGGAAGATGGTAGAAGAGAGGACACTCAAGCTTATGTTTATGGACACATCAACTCTTGATGCCAAGGCAAAGGCATATGTTGAACTTTTTCGCGATGAAATGCTCATGAAGAAGCAAATGCTCATGAGGCAAATGATGATGGGAGGAGGCATGGGAGATGCCATGGGTGGTGCTATGGGTGGTGCCATGGGAGGTGCCATGGGTGGTTAGATGAACATGATTGGAGGTTCCATGAGTGGTGCATTTGGCGGAAACATGGGAGGTGGCTTCGGTGGCAACATGGAAGGTGGCTTTGGCGGCATGGGAGGTGGCTTTGGCGGCATGGGAGGTGCTTTTGGTGGCAACATGATGGGTGGCTTGGGAGGTGGCTATGGCGGCAACATGAGTGGCGTTGGAGGTGGATCTGGTGGCAACATGGGATGCAATGAAGATGGTTCCGGTGGTGCTCACGGCAACGAGAGTTCACCGCTTGTTGAGAACATCGACAAAGACGGTGGTGGAGATCATGATCGTACCATGGTTCACAACACCGGTGGTGTTGATGACCCGCATGAGTAATATTCATGTGCATTTCAATTTCTAGGGCGAAAAACTTTGATTGAGACGATGCTCTTTTGGTAGACGAATTTGATACTATGATGGTGATGCACTTTTGATTGAAACTATGATGATGATGCACTTTATTTTCAAATTTTAGTTGCTATTTCAATGCAAAACCGCGGCTGAACAGTGGCTGGCAGCAGCCGCGTGGCCGTTTTCATATTTTTTACATCTTAATTTTGGACCATGTATTGGAGTTGCAAATCTGAACCATCTATTGGAGTTGAGCTTTTTTCGGAGCTCCAAAACGCACTTTTTGGCGGTCCAACTTTTACATCTCCGGTTTTGGACCGCCAAATTTTGGACCATCTATTGGAGATGCTCTGTGGCCGCATGCATGGTTCTGACTACCCGTGCACAACTAGAGGGGTAAAAAAGGAGAGCCCCTACTTTTGTACACCGACAAATTATGTGCCCGTAGATTTCATTGTTCTTGATATAGATTGCAATCCTACTTGTCCTATTATTCTTGGTAGACCTTTCCTTAGAACGATTGGTGCAATTATTGACATGCTCCTCTTAATATTACATTCTTGCCTAGGAAGAAAATTAAATTGCCTTATGAATATATTATGACAGCCACTTATGGATTGCATACCAAAGATGACAATACCTAGATCTATTCTTGCTTTTATGCCTAGCTAGGGGCGTTAAACGATAGCGCTTGTTGGGAGGCAACCGAATTTTATTTTTGTTCTTTGCTTTTTCCTCCTGTTTAGTAATAAATAATTAATATAGCCTTTGTTTAGATGTGTTTTTATGTTTTATTTAGTGTTTGTGCCAAGTAGAACCATTGGGAAGACTTGGGTGAAGTCTTTGCGATCTTGCTGTAAAAACAGAAACTTTCGTGCTCACGAGATTAGCTGCCATTTTCTACTGGAGAGTGATTTTAGGTTGATTCTTTTTTAATATGATTAATAGACAAATTCCTCAAGTCCAAAAATTTATTTCAGAATTTTTGGAGTTCCAGAAGTATTCGAACAAGTCAGATTACTACAGACTGTTCTGTTTTTGAAAGATTCTGTTTTTCGTGTGTTGTTTGCTTATTTTGATGAATCTATGAGTAGTATCGGGGGGTATGAACCATAGATAAGTTGGAATACAGTAGGTTTAACACCAATATAAATAAATAATGAGTTCATTACAGTACCTTAAAGTTGTGATTTATTTTCATATACTGACGGAGCTCATGAGATTTTACATTGAAGTTTTGTGTTGTGAAGTTTTCAAGTTTTTGGGTAAAGATTTGATGGATTTTGGAATAAGGAGTGGCAAGAGCCTAAGCTTGGGGATTCCCAAGGCACCCCAAGGTAAAATCAAGGACAACCAAAGTTTAAGATTGGGGATGCCCGGAAGGCATCCCCTCTTTCGCCTTCATCTATCGGTAACTTTACTTGATGCTATATTTTTATTCACCACATGATATGTGTTTTGCTTGGAAGCGTCTTGTATGATTTGAGTCTTTTATTTTTAGTTTACCACAATCATCCTTTCTGTACACACCTTTTGGGAGATACATGCATGAATCAGAATTTATTAGAATACTCTATGTGCTTCACTTATATCTTTTGAGCTAGATAACTTTGCTCTAGTGCTTCACTTATATCTTTTTAGAGCACGGTGGTGGTTTAATTTTATAGAAATTATTGATCTCTCATGCTTCACTTATATTAGTTTGAGAGTCTTTTAGAACAGCATGGTAATTTGCTTTGGTTATGAATTTAGTCCTAATATGATAGGCATCCAAGATGGGTATAATAAAAACTTTCATATAAAGTGCATTGAATACTATGAGAAGTTTGGTTCCTTATGATTGTTTTGAGATATGAAGATGGTGATATTAGAGTCATGCTAGTTGAGTAATTGTGAATTTGAGAAATACTTGTGTTGAGGTTTGCAAGTCCCGTAGCATGCATGTATGGTAACCGTTGTGTAACAAATTTGAAGCATGAGGTGTTTCTTTGATTGTCTTCCTTATGAGTGGCGGTCGGGGACGAGCGTTGGTCTTTTCCTACCAATCTATCCCCCAAGGAGCATGCGCGTAGTGCTTGCTTTTGATGACCTGTAGATTTTTGCAATAAGTATGTGAGTTCTTTATGACTAATGTTGAGTCCATGGATTATACGCACTCTCACCCTTCCACCGTTGCTAGCCTCTCTAGTACCGCGCAACTTTCGCCGGTACCATAAACCCACCATTTACCTTCCTCAAAACAGCCACCATACCTACCTATTATGGCATTTCCATAGCCATTCCGAGATATATTGACATGCAACTTTCCACCGTTCCGTTTATTATGACACACTCCATCATTGTCATATTCCCTTGCATGATCATGTAGTGGACATCGTATTTGTGGCAAAGCTACCATTCATAATTTTTTCATACATGTCACTCTTGATTCATTGCACATCCCAGTACACCGTCGGAGGGACTCATATAGAGTCATATTTTTGTTCTAAGTATCGAGTTGTAATCCTTGAGTTGTAAATAAATAGAAGTGTGATGATCATCATTATTATAGCATTGTCCCGTGTGAGGAAATAAAAAAATGAAAAAAAAGAGTGGCCAAAGAAGCCAAAGAAAAGGAGAAAAAGAGAGAAGGGACAATGCTACTATCCTTTTTCCACACTTGTGCTTCAAAGTAGCACCATGATCTTCATGATAGAGAGTCTCTTATTTTGTCACTTTCATATACTAGTGGGAATTTTTCATTATAGAACTTGACTTGTATATTCGAACAATGGGCTTCCTCAAAATGCCCTAGGTCTTCGTGAGCAAGCAAGTTGGATGCACACCCACTTAGTTTCTTTTGTTGAGCTTTCATACATTTATAGCTCTAGTGCATCCGTTGCATGGCAATCCCTACTCACTCACATTGATATCTATTGATGGGCATCTCCATAGCCCATTAATACGCCTAGTTGATGTGAGACCATCTTCCTCTTTTTTGTCCTCTCCACAACCACCATTCAATTCCACCTATACTGATATGTCCATGGCTCACGCTCATGTATTGCGTGAAAGTTGAAAAAGTTTGAGAATACTAAAGTATGAAACAATTGATTGGCTTGTCATCTAGCTTGTGCATGATTTGAACATTTTGTGACGAAGATGGAGCATAGCCAAACTATATGATTTTGTAGAGATGAACTTCCCTTGGCCATGCTATTTTGAGAAGACATGATTACTTTGTTAGTATGCTCGAAGTATTATTATTTTTTATGTCAATATAAAACTTTTGTCTTGAATCTTTCGGATCTGAACATTCATGCCACAATAAAGAAAATTACATTGATAAATATGTTAGGTAGCATTCCACATAAAAAATTCTGTTTTTTATCATTTACCTACTCGAGGACGAGCATGAATTAAGCTTGGGGATGCTTGATACGTCTCCAACGTATCTATAATTTTTGATTGTTCCATGCTATTATATTATCTGTTTTGGATGTTTAATGGGATTTAATATGCTCTTTTATATTATTTTTGGGACTAACCTATTAACCGGAGGCCCAGTGCCAGTTTCTGTTTTTTTTTGCCTATTTTAGAGTTTCGCAGAAAAGGAATACCAAACGGAATCCAAATGGAATGAAACCTTCGCAATGATCTTTCTTGGACCGAAAGCAACCCAGAAGACTTGGAGTTGAAGTCTGGGACTCTACGAGGCGTCCACGAGGCAGGAAGGCGCGCCCAGGGGGGTAGGCACGCCCCCCTCCCTCGTGGGCCCCTCGTAGCTCCACCGACATACTTATTTCACCTATATATACTCTTATACCCTAGATCGATCAGGGAGAGGCACGAAACCACTTATCCACCGCCGCAACTTCTGTACCCGTGAGATCCCATCTTGGGGCCTTTTCCGGCGATCTGCCAGAGGGGGAATCGATCATGGAGGGCTTCTACATCAACACCATTGCCTCTCCGATGAAGCGTGAGTAGTTTACCACAGACCTTCGGGTCCATAGTTATTAGCTGGATGGCTTCTTCTCTCTCTTTGATTCTCAATACAAAGTTCTCCTCGATGTTCTTGGAGATCTATTCAATGTAATACACTTTTGCGGTGTGTTTGCCGAGATCCGATGAATTGTGGATTTATGAACAAGATTATCTATGAATATTATTTGGTTCTTCCCTGAATTCTTATATGCATGATTTGATATCTTTGCAAGTCTCTTGAATTATCGGTTTAGTTTGGCCTACTAGATTGATCTTTTCTTGCAATGGGAGAAGTGCTTAGCCTTGGGTTCAATCTTTATGTGTCCTTTCCCAAAGTTATGAGGGGCAGCATGGCACGTATTGTATTGTTGCCATCGAGGATAAAAAGATGGGGTTTATATCATATTGCTTGAGTTTATCCCTCTACATCATGTCATCTTGCTTAATGCGTTACTCTGTTTCTTTTGAACTTAATACTTGTTGGAAATATGCCCTAGAGGCAATAATAAATTAGTTATTATTATATTTCCTTGTTCATGATAATCGTTTATTATCCATGCTATAATTGTATTGATAGGAAACTCAGATACATGTGTGGGTACATAGACAACACCATGTCCCTAGTAAGCCTCTAGTTGACTAGCTCGTTAATCAATAGATGGTTACGGTTTCGACCATGGACATTGGATGTCATTGATAACGGGATCACATCATTAGGAGAATGATGTGATGGACAAGACCCAATCCTAAGCCTAGCACAAAGATCGTAGTTCAGTATGCTAAAGCTTTTCTAATGTCAAGTATCATTTCCTTAGACCATGAGATTGTGCAACTCCGGATACCGTAGGAATGCTTTGGGTGTACCAAACATCACAACGAATCGGGTGGCTATAAAGGTGCACTACAGGTATCTCCGAAAAGTGTCTGCATTGGGTTGTACGAATCGAGATCGGGATTTGTCACTTCGTGTAAGCGGAGAGGTATCTGGGCCCACTCGGTAGGACATCATCATAATGTGCACAATGTGACCAAGGGGTTGATCACGGGATGATGTGTTACGGAACGAGTAAAGAGACTTGCCGGAAGCAGATTGAACAAGGTATCGGGATACCGAAGCGATCGAATCTCGGGCAAGTACAATACCGCTAGACAAAGGGAATTGTATACGGGATTGATTGAGTCCTTGACATCGTGGTTCATTCGATGAGATCATCGTGGAACATGTGGGAGCCAGCATGGGTATCCAGATCCCGCTGTTGGTTATTGACCGGAGAATGTCTCGGTCATATCTGCATGGTTCCCGAACCCGTAGGGTCTACCCACTTAAGGTTCGATGTTGCTAGGGTTATAAAGGAAGTTTGTATGTGGTTACCGAATGTTGTTCGAGTCCCGGATGAGATCCCGGACGTCACGAGGAGTTCCGGAATGGTCCGGAGGTAAAGATTTATATATGGAAGTCCTGTTTTGGTCACCGGAAAAGTTTCGGGTTTTATTTGCATCGCAAGGACCACCGGAGGGTCCGGGGTCCACCAAGTGGGGCCACTGACCGGGAGGGCTGCATGGGCCAAGTGTGGGAGGGACCAGCCCGGGTGGGCTGGTGCGCCCCCCACAAGGGCCCAAGGCGCCTAGGGTTTGGGGAGGGGGCAAGTTTCCCCCTCTTCCCCCTTGGCCGCCACCCATAGATGGGATTGGGGGGCTGCCGCACCCCTTGGGGTGGAAACCCTAGAGGGGGCGCACCCCCTCCCTCTTCCCTATAAATACATGAGGTCTTGAGGGCTGCCAACACATGAGTTTTCACCTCTCCATGGCGCAGCCCTGCCTCTCCTCCTCCTCCTCTCCCGCGGTGCTTGGCGAAGCCCTGCAGGATTGCCACGCTCCTCCACCACCACCACGCCTGCCAGTTGTCACACTCGGGCGGAGTCTTCCTCAACCTCTCCCTCTCTCCTTGCTGGATCAAGGCATGGGAGACGTCACGGCTGTACGTGTGTTGAACGCGGAGGTGCCGTCTGCTCGGCACTAGGATCTCCGTGATTTGGATCACGACGTAGTCTGACTCCTTCAACCCCGTTCTCTTGAACGCTTCCGCTGAGCGATCTACAAGGGTATGTAGATGCACTCTCCTTCCCCTCGTTGCTGGTTTCTCCATAGATAGATCTTGGTGACACGTGGAAAATTTTGAATTTCTGCCACGTTCCCCAACAGTGGCATCATGAGCTAGGTCTATTGCGTAGATTCTTTGCACGAGAAGAACACAAAGTAGTTGTGGGCGTTGATTTTGTTCAATATGCTTACCGTTACTAGTCCAATCTTGTTTCGACGGTATTGTGGGATGAAGCGGCCCGGACCGACCTTACACGCATTTCACGTGAGACAGGTTCCACTGATCGACATGCACTTGGTGCATAAGGTGGCTAGCGGGTGCCGCTCTCCCACTTTAGTCGGAAACAGATTCGATGAAAAGGGTCCTTATAAAGGGTAAATAGCAATTGGCATATCACGTTGTGGTTTTGCGTGAGGTAAGAAACGTTCTTGCTAGAAACCCATAGCAGCCACGTAAAACATGCAAACAACAATTAGAGGACGTCTAACTTGTTTTTGCAGGTATCCTATGTGATGTGATATGGCCAAGAAGAATGTGATGAATGATATGTGATGCATGAGATTGATCATGTTCTTGTAATAGGATTCACGACTTGCATGTCGATGAGTATGACAACCGGCAGGAGGCATAGGAGTTGTCTTTATTTATTGTATGACCTGCGTGTCATTAAACAACGCCATGTAATTACTTTACTTTATTGCTAACCGGTAGCCATAGTAGTAGAAGTAATAGTTGGCGAGACAACTTCATGAAGACACGATGATGGAGATCATGATGACGGAGATCATGGTGTCATGCCGGTGACGATGATGATCATGGAGCCCCGAAGATGGAGATCAATGGAGCTATAGATATTGGCCATATCATGTCACTACTATATAATTGCATGTGATGTTTATTATGTTTATGCATCTTGTTTACTTAGAATGACGGTAGTAAATAAGATGATCCCTCACAACAATTTCAAGAAGTGTTCTCCCCTAACTGTGCACCGTTGCTAAAGATCGTCGTTTCGAAGCACCACGTGATGATCGGGTGTGGTAGATCCTTACGTTCACATACAACGGGTGTAAGACAGATTTACACACGCTGAAACACTTAGGGTTAACTTGACGAGCCTAGCATGTGCATACATGGCCTCGGAACACGTAGACCGAAAGGTCGAGCATGAGTCGGATAGTAGATACGATCAACATGAAGATGTTCACCGATGATGACTAGTCCGTCTCACGTGATGATCGGACACGGCCTAGTTGACTCGGATCATGTAATCACTTAGATGACCAAAGGGATGTCTATCTGAGTGGGAGTTCATAAGATGAACTTAATTATCCTGAACATAGTCAAAAGACCTTTTGCAAATTATGTCGTAAAGCTTCGGCGCTTTAGTTCCACCTGTTTAGATATGTTCCTAGAGAAAATATAGTTGAAAGTTGAAAGTAGCGATTATGCGCATACGGTAGAAAGCTTATGTCCTTAATGCACCGCACAGTGTCTTTGAACCCCAAACGTCGTCTGTGGATGTTGCAAACATCGGACATACATGTTTTGATAACTACGTGATAGTTCACTTAAACGGTTTAGAGTTGAGGCACCAAAGACGTTTTCGAAACGTCATGAACATATGAGATGTTTCAAGGGCTGAAATTGGGATTTCAGGCTCGTGCCCACGCCAAGAGGTGTAAGACCTCCGACGATTTTCTTAGCCTGCAAACTTCGGGGAGAAAAGCTCAATCGTTGAGCTTGTGCTCAAATTGTCTGAGTGCAACAATCACTTGAATCGAGTGGGAGTTGATCTTCTAGATGAGATAGTGATGTTTCTCCAAAGTCATTGCCACCAAGCTGCTAGAGCCTCGTGATGAACTATAACATATCAGGGATAGATATGATGATCCTTGAGGTATTCGTGATGTTTGAAACCGCGAAAGTAGAAATCAAGAAGGAGCATCAATTGTTGATGGTTGGTGAAACCACTAGTTTCAAGAAGGGCAAGGGCAAGAAGGGATACTTCGTGAAACAAGAAATCAAATGCCGCTTCAAAGGAAGAAACCCAAGGTTGAACCCAAACCCGAGACTAAGTGCTTCGTAATAAGGGAACAGCCATTGGAGCAGAATTACCCTAGATACTTGGTAGATAAGAAGGCTGGCAAGGTCGATAGAAGTATATTGGATATACATTATGTTAATGTGTACTTTACTAGGACTCCTAGTAGCACCAGGGTATTAAGATACCGGTTCGGTTGCTAAGTGTTAGTAACTCGAAATAAAAGCTATGGAATAAGTGGAGACTAGCTAAAGGTGAGCTGACGATATGTGTTGGAAGTGTTTCCAAGCTTGATGTGATCAAACATCGCACGCTCCCTCTACCATCAAGATTAGTATTAAACCTGAATAATTGTCATTTGGTGATTGCGTTGAGCATAGTCATGATTGGATTATGTCTATCGCAATACGGTTATTCATTTAAGGAGAATAATGGTTACTCTATTTATTTGAATAATACCTTCAATGGTCTTGCGCCTAAAGGAATGGTTTATTGAATCTCGATCGTAGTGAAACACACTTTCATGCCAAAGGTATAAGATAGTAATGATAGTACCACTTACTTGTGGCACTGCCATGTAAGTCATATTGGTATAAAACGCATGAAGAAGCTCCATGTTGATGGATCTTTGGACTCACTCTGCTTTTGAAAAGTTTGAGACATGCAAACCATGTCTATTGGTGTATACGCATGAAGAAACTCCATGCAGATGGATCGTTTGGACTCACTTGATTTTGAATCACTTGAGATATGCAAATCATACCACATGGGCAAGATGACCTAAAAGCCTCGGTTTCAAAGAAGATGGAACAAGGTAGCAACCTGTTGGAAGTAAACACATTTTGATGTGTGCAGTCCAATGAGTGCCGAGGCATGAAGTGAATATCGTTATGTTCGACTTCACGGATGATTCGAGTAGATGTTGAGTATATTTACTTGATGAAACACAAAGTCTGAATTATTGAATGGTTCAAGTAATTTCAGAGTGAAGTTAAAGATCATTGTGACAAGAGGATAAAATGTCTATGATATGATCATAGAGATGAGTATCTGAGTTCTGAGCTTTGGCACGCAATTAAGACACCGTGGAAATTGTTTCACAATTAATACCGCCTGGAACACCATAGTGTGGTGGTGTGTCCGAACATCATAGTTGCACCCTATTGGATATGGTGCGTACCATGATGTCTCTTATCGAATTACCACTATTGTTCATGGGTTAGGCATTAGAGACAACCGCACTCACTTTAATAGGGCACCACGTAATTCCGTTGAGACGACACCGTTTGAACTATGGTTTGGAGAAACCTAAGTTGTCGCTTTCTTAAAGGTTTGGGGCTGCGACGCTTATGTGAAAAAGTTTGTGTTGATAAGCTCGAACCCAAAGCGGATAAAATGCATCTTCATAGGACACCCAAAAGCGGTTGGGTATACCTCCTAATTCAGATCCGAAAGCAATAGGGATTGTTTCTAGAAAGCGGGTCCTTTCTCGAGGAAAAGTTTCTCTCGAAAGAATTGAGTGGGAGGATGGTGGAGACTTGATGAGGTTATTGAACCATCACTTCAACCAAGCAGTGTGTAGCAGGCACGTGAAGTTCTGTGGCACCTACATCAATTGAAGTAGAAGCTTATGATAGTGATCATGAAGCTTGAGATCAAGTCACTACCGAACCTCGTGGGGACGACAAGGACGCCAGATCTTTGCTTGGAGTGGTACGGTGACCACTGTCTTGAATGTCATGTTGCTAGACAACGATGAACCTGCGAGCTATGGAGAAGCAATGGTGGGCCCATATTCCAACAAATGGTTAGAAGCCATGAAATCCGAGATAGGATCCATGTATCGTAACAAAGCATGGACTTTGGTGGACTTGCCCGTTGATCGGTAAGCCATTGAGATAAATGGATCTTTAAGAAGAAGACAGACGTGGGCCGGTAATGTCACCGTCTATGAAGCTCGACTTGTGGTGAAGAGTTTTTCACAAGTTCAAGGAGTTGACTACGATGAGATTTTCTCATCCGTAGCGATGCTTAAGTCCGTCGGAATCATGTTAGCATTAGCTGAATTTATGAAATCGCGCAGATGGATGTCAAAACGAGTTTCCTTACCGGTCTTCGTATGGAAAGGTTGTATGTGATACAATCGTAAAAGTTTTTGTCAATCCTAAGGATGCTAAAAGGTATCTTTGGCTCCAGCGATCCTTCTAAGGACCGGAGTAAGCATCTCGAGTTGGAATGTGCGCTTTGATGAGATGATCAAAGATTTTGGGTTTATACAAAGTTTATGAGAAACTTGTATTTCCAAAGAAGTGAGTGGAGCACTATAGAATTTCTCGATGAGTATATGTTGTTGACATATTGTTGATCGTAAATGATGTAGAATTTATATAAAGCATATAGGGTTATTTGAAAAGTGTTTTTCAAGTGAAAACCTGGATTAAGCTACTTAAACATTGAGCATCAAGATCTATGAGGATAGATCAAAACCGCTTAATGGTACTTTCAAATGAGCATATACCTTGACATGATCTTGAAGGTGTTCAAGATGGATCGATCAAAGAAGGAGTTCTTGCACGAGATGTAAGGTACGAAGTTAAGACTTAAAGCTCGACCACGGCAGAAAAGAGAGAAAGGGCGAAGGTCGTCCCTATGCTTTAGACGTAGGCTCTATAGTATGCTATCTTTGGTAATTACTTAGGAAGTGTGCCTTGCCATGAGTCGACTAAGGGTACAAGAATGATCCAGAATGGGGATCATTGGACAGCGGTCAAAATTGTTCTTGGAGTAAATAAGGACATATTTCTCGATTATGGAGGTAATAAAGAGTTCGGCGTAAAGGGTTACGTCGATGCAAGCTTTGACACCTATACGAATGACTCTGAATAGCAAACCGGATACGTATAGTGGAGCAACCATTTGGAATAGTTTCAAATGGAGCGTGGAAGCAGCATTTATAATATGACCTAGAAATTTGCAAAGCACACACGGATCTGAAAGGTTCAGATCCGTTGACTAAAAACCTCTCTCACAAGCAAAACATGATCAAACCCCAGAACTCATTGAGTCTTAATCACATGATGATGTGAACTAGTTTAATGACACTAGTAAACTCTTTGGATGTTGGTCACATGGCGATGTGACCTGTGAGTGTTAATCACATGGCGATGTGAACTAGATTATTGACTCTAGTGCAAGTGGGAGACTGTTGGAAATATGCCCTAGAGGCAATAATAAATTAGTTATTATTATATTTCCTTGTTCATGATAATCGTTTATTATCCATGCTATAATTGTATTGATAGGAAACTCGGATACATGTGTGGGTACATAGACAACACCATGTCCCTAGTAAGCCTCTAGTTGACTAGCTCGTTAATCAATAGATGGTTACGGTTTCCCCGACCATGGACATTGGATGTCGTTGATAACGGGATCACATCATTAGGAGAATGATGTGATGGACAAGACCCAATCCTAAGCCTAGCACAAAGATCGTAGTTCGTATCCTAAAGCTTTTCTAATGTCAAGTATCATTTCCTTAGACCATGAGATTGTGCAACTCCCGGATACCGTAGGAATGCTTTGGGTGTACCAAACGTCCTAACGTAATCGGGTGGCTATAAAGGTGCACTACAGGTATCTCCGAAAGTGTCTGTTGGGTTGGCACGAATCGAGATCGGGATTTGTCACTGTAAACGGAGAGGTATCTCTGGGCCCTTTCGGTAGGACATCATCATAATGTGCACAATGTGACCAAGGGGTTGATCACGGGATGATGTGTTACGGAACGAGTAAAGAGACTTGCCGAAACGAGATTGAACAAGGTATCGGGATACCGACGATCGAATCTCGGCAAGTATAATACCGCTAGACAAAGGGAATTGTATACGGATCGATTGAGTCCTTGACATCGTGGTTCATCCGATGAGATCATCGTGGAACATGTGGGAGCCAACATGGGTATCCAGATCCCGCTGGTGGTTATTGACCGGAGAATGTCTCGGTCATGTCTGCATGGTTCCCGAACCCGTAGGGTCTACACACTTAAGGTTCGATGACGCTAGGGTTATAAAGGAAGTTTGTATGTGGTTACCGAATGTTGTCGGAGTCCCGAATGAGATCCCGGACGTCACGAGGAGTTCCGGAATGGTCCGAGGTAAGATTTATATATGGGAAGTCCTGTTTTGGTCACCGGAAAAGTTTGGGTTTTATCGGTAACGTCTGCAGGGACCACCGAGGGTCCGGGGTCCACCTAAGTGGGGCCACCCGGCCCTGAGGGCTGCATGGGCCAAGTGTGGGAGGGGACCAGCCCCAGGTGGGCTGGTGCGCCCCCCCACAAGGGCCCAAGGCGCCTAGGGTTTGGGGAGGGGGCGCCCCACCTAGCTTGGGGGGCAAGTTTCCCCCTCTTCCCCCCTTGGCCGCCACTCATAGATGGGATTGGGGGCTGCCGCACCCCTTGGGTGGGAACCCTAGAGGGGGCACACCCCCTCCCTCTTCCCTATAAACACATGAGGTCTTGAGGGCTGCCAACACATGAGTTTTCACCTCTCCATGGCGCAGCCCTGCCTCTCCTCCTCCTCCTCTCCCGCGGTGCTTGGCGAAGCCTGCGCAGATTGCCACGCTCCTCCACCACCACCACGCCATTGTGCCGTTCTTTGGACGGAGTCTTCCTCAACCTCTCCCTCTCTCCTTGCTGGATCAAGGCATGGGAGACGCCACCGGGCTGTACGTGTGTTGAACGCGGAGGTGCCGTCCGTTCGGCACTAGGATCTCCGGTGATTTGGATCACGGCAATACGACTCCTTCAACCCCATTCTCTTGAACGCTCGGCTTAGCGATCTACAAGGGTATGTAGATGCACTCTCCTTCCCCTCGTTGCTGGTTTCTCCATAGATAGATCTTGATGACACGTAGGAAAATTTTGAATTTCTGCTACGTTCCCCAACAATACTCTAGATGCATGTTGGATAGCGGTCGATGTTTGGAGTAATAGTAGTAGATGCAGAATCGTTTCGGTCTACTTGACACGGACGTGATGCCTATATTCATGATCATTTCCTTAGATATCTTCATAACTATGCACTTTTCTATCAGTTTCTCGGCAGTAATTTGTTCACCCACCATAATACATGCTATCTTGAGAGAAGCCACTAGTGAAACCTATGGCCCCCGGGTCTCTTTCTTATTATATTGCATCTCTTTTATTTACATCGCATCTCATTTACTATTTTGCAATCTTTACTTTCCAATCTATACAACAAAAATACCAAAAATATTTACTTTACTATCTTTATTAGATCTCACTTTTGCGAGTGACCGTGAAGGGATTGACAACCCCTTTATCACGTTGGTTGCAAGGTTCTAGATTGGTTGTGCGGTACTAGGTGACTTGTCGTTGTCTCCTACAGGATTGATACCTTGGTTCTCAAAAGCGAGGGAAATACTTACGCTACTTTGCTGCATAACCCTTTTCTCTTCAAGGGAAAACCAACGCATGCTCAAGAGGTAGCACCGGGGTATGTTTCAACCCAAAAAATCCCTCATGTGAAGTTGCCATGATATTTACAACGAGGCTACATGGGTAAGGTATATACAACCGTTGGCATATATAGCGACCCGACCTCAGACGGTCAAGCCTCTGTGTTGCTGTGCCATCCCTGGATCAGTATGCTGGCACACACAGTACATCAATGTATATATCAAAGTGCAATCACATGTATAATTAACGTAAAACTGATATATACCTCATAAGTCTCGGCGGAAACAAGTAATCGGGTGTGGAGTCCCATCAACGCCATCAAGAAGGTTGAGTGTAGACCGTAACTCAGATCGTAACTCTTACTGTCGAGGAAATATCTGCAACATGATACGTTGCAGCCCGTGTAGGTCGATTACATTGAATGTACCGGCAAGATCACAACATGAGAAAAGCAGATGGTAAAGCTATACTATATGCAATTTGGCTTTGTGGCTCGGGTCTGAGTTTGTTTTGCGTAAAAGCTGGTTTTATTTTCCCTACATCAAAGGAATAAATGAAGCCTGTCTTTGTAGAGTTTTCTATCATGACATGGTTCCGCCAACCGATGTCTCATAGCCCAAATTCATCATAAGTTGCCCACAATTAAGTTATCGATCCGGTGTTGAGAGTTACGAGATAGATCCAAGTCCAGATGCTCAAATTGTCCGTAATCGGGACACGGCTAATCGATTAGGTTTTAACCCTCTGCGAGAGGTTTGTACACTTTACCCGCAAGATTCGATCCCTCTCTTTACGTTCTCGCACTTCGTGGTGTTTGAGAACAAGATGACCGAAACATGGTCTTCCAAGAGTTCCTCGACCCGTCCGGTGCTCATCCAATCCTACCGTAGTTCTACATCTGCTAGCACCGTCAGCCAGTAGTCACAACTAAGGTCAACCAAGCCAGAGCCCATAATGACTTGCGGTTGCACAGGTAAGCTTAGGGCATGAAGTATTCTTCCGTCTCTTTGAGCACAGGTGAAGCTTTCCGCAAGATGTCATGGCGCTTCTCCATGCATCCCGGCCAACCAATCGGGTTTCTCCAGGGTGCCCGTCAACCATCCTTCACCCAGTAGTGTGTATTGAATTCTTGTCTTGAGTCTTGAAGTCTTGAGGCCTTGAAAATGCAGTCCTTGCAGATGCCATCATGGAGTTGTCGTCATTGACGTAGAGTCCTCCTTCTTCACACCACTCTCGAGCACTCATACCAACCCCGTCTACTATAGCGTAGCATTAGAATAAATGACGTCCCGGGCTTGGTAACAGGGTGATGGGTTCCTACCTCATGCATACTACTCAACTACAAGAATTGATTATCACTAATGGAGGGATTGTTGCGAAGATGACACTAGATGCAATAAAACACATAGGTATGAAAAACATGGTCAAAGTGAACTTGCCTTGCTGACGATCTTCGAAAACTAGGGACTCGTGGTAGCAAACTTCGCACTCCGGAAATTCTACCGAGGCAAACAATAACCATAATAAGCACATAGCATATGATCACTTAACACAATAGCATAGTAACATAACACACCAAAACAAATGAATCAAAACTCAAAGGAAAACTCAAAGAAATCCAACTCAAAGTTTTCCTACTTCAAGCAACAACTAGAAATAGTTTTATATAACAAAAATTTCTCAACATAACTTAAGCATGGGTTTATGTTAACTTAATGTAAAAAGAATGCATCATGCAACTAGGAGCAAAAAGATTCACTTTAAAAGCTATTATAAAACTCCTATTAGGCCTAAAGCAAATTCTAATAAGAAAAATAAAATAAAAGTTTTATTTATTATAAATAAAAGTTCATGCTCTAAAGTGACAGAAACTAACCTAGAATAATCTATCACACATGAAAAATAAATTCATTTTCTAATTAAAACAATAGGAAAACAAGAGCTAGTTAATTAATTAAAAATAACATGATTCTGATTAAAACTATTTTTTATTAATCCTAAAATGCCCAAATAAATTCCTACGGTTAGAAATGTCAAAACAAAGTTGTGACAAAAAGAATCATTAAAAAATAATTTTCCTAACTCCTTTTATAGCAGATTTACTATTACATCTAAATTTAAAATAAAGCAATTCTAAATAATTTTAACATAGCTAATTATATTTTCTACAGAAACTATAAGAAATTTGAAAACCAACAAAAAAAGAATCAATTAAAAAATATTAAACAGAATAAAAGATATGAATTTTTTCAAATCTGGAACTATTCTGTTAAAACAGAAAACGAAAATAAATGAAAAATGGCCTAATGGGCCTAATCTAACGACCGCACAGAATATAACTAAAATGGGCCTAGGGTTAAACGAATCGGGCGGTACTAAATAAAAAAAAACCTAACTAAACTAAACCGCAACGAACCGGACCGGTTTTAATTAAAGACATACCCTTGAGTTCTAATCTCTAATGTAGGGCTAGATCGACGGCGGGAGTGGTTCCTGCTGCTTACCGGAGTTCGACGACGGCGGCTCCGGCGAAAAGGCCGTCGGCTCCGGCTCGTCGGGGAGGTCGGCGGGTGCTCCGGCTGGTGCGACGGGCTCGGGGTGGTCTGTGGAGTCGGTGGAGCCTGGGAGGGCTAGGCGACGGCGGTGAGGCAAATGGTGGCGGCGTAGGCTCGGGCTCCATGAAGGCGTGGGGAGAGAGGGGAGGGTCCCATGAGGGGTGAGGGGAATGGGGTGCGGGGAGGGTACTTATAGGGGGCGACCGGCTGGGCGCGGGGGCGAATCGGGGACGAGATCAAATCCCGGATCCTTCGGGATCCGGCGAGCGGCGGCGCGGCGAGGTGGCGTGGGGAGGAAGAAGGTGGCGGGGTCCACCCGTCAGCGGGAGAGGGGAGGGGTGTTGCGGTCGGTTGACCGAGGGGGAGCCGTTTCGGCGAGGGGGCTCGGGCGTGGGCCGGCTCGGGCGCTGGCTGGGCCGCGCCTGCTGGCCAGTGGCTGGCGCCTGGGTCCCTTTTTCCTATTTTTTTTGAATAGTGGTAGGTAGAAAATATAATTAAATATAAATATTTTATATAGGACATATATATATCAAAATGATCAGAAAAAGATTTCCTACAATTTGAACATTTTTTCCAGGGGCAAAACTCAAAGTGTTTTAAAAAAAACATTTTTTCTAAAATCCCAAATAAAAAATCAAATTTGAATTCAAACCTTTTGGCAAGGTTTTTCATCTGACATTTTTGGAGTGTCATGTTTACTCCTCTCATACTTTTTCTCAAGTATTTGTCAGGCATAGTTTTGAAATAAATTTCAACTGCCAATTTGAATTCAAATTCCCACAACTCAAAAATCTTCTGAAACACTTCAAATGCCACTCAATTTCAAACAATATGCATAGATGCTTAGCTATAATTGTAAAACATTCCAAATGGGAAATTTGGGATGTTACAAACCTACCATTATTAAAATGAATCTCGTCCTCGAGATTCAAGAGGCTAGAAAGAAAAGGTTAGGGTTTGGAGGTCTTCTAGCAAATCCATTGATCGGTATGGTCTAGTGTGCTACCACACTTAGAAGCATGGTTATGTTCACACAAAACTCATGTACTTCATCCTTAGGGTTGGCGTTGTCGGTCTTCTCATATCTTCGGTATGAATCCTTTACTGATACTCTTCCGGTAGGGGCATAACCCTTTCCACAATATCATGTGTCATTTCATCATGGTAGGGTCCTTCCGGGACTGGGTCTTCATCTCTGACGGGTCTGTCGCCAATACTAAACAACTGTCGAAAATCTAATGGTGGTCGACAATTCATGGTTTCTCCTGCAGGAAGATGGTCGGGGTTGGACCTCAGCGCATAACCTACGATTGGCAATGGTTGCCTGTAAAGGGTTCCATCGTCCTACCATTCTATGGTTTTATGGCTTATCACGTCGACACTCTTCTAAGGTTTTCAAGTCTCTCCGATTTTCCATCAACATATGATAGTTCATGATAGAAGTCTCCTGTATGGGGGCCAATCCATCCCGTACTTGAATCATTACCACATACGTAAACAGTGAATCACGTATTCTAACACTTGGGCATACTCACAAGCATTGCAGAATTTCTCCTGTATTGAACAGGGATCGGGTAAATCCTTTGGTTCTGCAAGCCAAACAAAACATCTATCGTTTCTTCACAACTCTCGGGTCTTTGCGTAACCTCCTACGAAACGTATGCTGATTGAATCACCGATTCTTCCAAATTTCTTCCTTCATCAAGGTTACATCTGTTCCTTTTCAAAATCCTGTGCACATGGGTTATGGCCCACTTCAACACTAGTGCAGCTTTAACCACCCTTGGAGTAACTCTCTTGTTCCATATTACACCTCCTTTAAATCCAAAGTAGTACTCTGTTTCTTCATACCATCATATCAAAAGCAAAACTCCAACTTTTTTTTCCTTGAACTACAAATCCGTGGAATATATATTTTCCTATTCATTAGTCTAGTCTTCTTCACGGTACTACCACCCTTAAAATGAAATTCACAAATCCATCCATAGACCATATTTCTCATATCCTCGAAAATGGTCAAAATCTTTGTTCATAGAGTAACAACTCAAAAATCCATGTATGAAATCATGACACATTAACTTTATTGATTTCATGAATTCATTACAATATCCTAGACTTTCATTACATAAATTCAACTCCATATCCTTATGGAAACAATTGCTTCCTACTACACTTATTACCAATATCAAAATTCCAACTACTCAGCTCCAAATTTTCATCTTGTCGGGACATTTAGTAGCATAATGTCCTGCTTCCTTGCAGCGAAAACAAATAACTTTCGATAAGTCTTTGGGCTTCTTGGAGATGGTGTCTACTCTTTGGGTTCTTGGCTTCTTCTTCCGACATTTACTAGCGTAATGACCTAAATCCTTGCACCTGTAACAAGTGATGTGACTCAGGTCCTTCTCTGCAGAAATTAGGTTGTTCTAGGGATGCCTTCTTTTTCTCTTCCTGGATTTCTCTGTAATGATCAGAGCTTCTATTTCCCGAGGGTCAAACTTCACTTCTGCTGTCGGGAAATATCCCAGATACTCTTTTCTTTCCTTGGTGCAATACTGCGAAAAATGTCCTTCTTCTCCACATGAATAGCAAGCATTGGAGTAAAATCTGTTGAGGCCTTCTCCATCAGGGTCTTCAACACATTCCTTCATCACAGGTTCTTTCATAACTTCTCGGAGGGCTTCTTTCATTCCTTCTTCCTGCTCCTGAATAGTTTGTTGCACCATGGAGTAAATGTGACACTAAGTCGTAGTGGGTGGTTCCTTCACACAAGAAACAAGTAACCTGCCCCAATCGGGCATTCTTCACCGGGTGATTCTCCTCGCAATGAGGGCATCCATCCTTGTGTTCCTCCCCTGGGTGTGTCCTATTTCTTCGCAAATCTTGCAGCACAAGGTTTATTTCTTGGTGTATCATGGTGCTTCCGGATAAGACGTGATCTCAACAGGGTCTTCTTGAATTCCTCCCAAGTTTTTGCTCTGTTGCATCCTTGTATGGCTTGATGCATTTTCCACCTGTGTTGCGGCACTTTACGTAAAATCTTGAAGAGCGTACGATACTTCATTCTTCCTTGAAACCAAATTGCTCCCGAAGTGATTCTCCATGTTCTGAATCCATAGCTCTGCCTCCGGCTGGGTTTTCGGTCCAGAGAATACCGGTCCAACTTCATTCATCATCTATGGCTCCAAGGGTTTTAGGGTGAGATAAGAGAGAGTTGGATAGAGAGAGATACACACAATACAAACAATAGTTTTGAAGAAACGAGTTTTATTTTGGGGCTGTCGGAAAACATCAAACAAATGACAGCTCACAAATCATCGCATCTAACGTAGGTGTATAACTGGGGTTTGGTCTCTAAAGGTCAAATAATTCTTCAGGAACTTCAAATTCTTCAAGTCTTGAGTCTTCAATTGTTGCAGCTGCAATTCTTCCAACGCATGGTGAAATCCATTTACTCTGAAATGGTCATCGGTTGTCCGATATCTTGTCCTTCTTGGAGCGGCTTTAGTTGATCCTCCGTGTTGGCAAAAGGGAAAGGGGTATATTCTAACTATTTGAAGTAAGAGAGGATATTTGATAAAATCAGAAAAAGACAAGAAGTAAAGGATCCTTTTGAAAATAAAGTTTTTTTTTGAGACATCCTGTCCTAGGGGCTTTCCGGTTTCTAGGGTCACGTCCCCATACCAACATGTGCTCGATACCATATTCATGGCGACCCGACCTCAGACGGTCAAGCCTACTGTGTTGCCGTACATCCCTGGATCAAGATATCTTTGGCACACACAAGACATCAATGTATATATCAAAGTGCAATCACATGTATAATTAACGAAACTGATATATACCTCATAAGTCTCGCCGAAACAAGTAATCGGGTGTGGAGTCCCATCAACGCCATCGGCAGGTTGAGTGTAGACCGTAACCCTGTATCGTAACTCTTACTCGTCGAGGAAATATCTGCAACATGATACGTTGCAGCCGTGTAGGTCAAGACATTGAATGTACCGCAAGATCACAACATGAGAAAACAGATGGTAAAGCTATACTATATGCAATTTGGCTTTGTGGCTCTGGGTCTGAGTTTGTTTGCGTAAAAGCTGGTTTTATTTTCCCTACATCAAAGGAATAAATGAAGTCTGTACTGTAGAGTTTTCTATCATGACATGGTTCCGCCAACCGATGTCTCATAGCCCAAATTCATCATAAGTTGCCCACAATTAAGTTATCGGTCCGGTCTTTGAGAGTTACGAGATAGATCCAAGTCCAGATGCTCAAATTGTCCGTATCCGGGGACACGGCTAATCGATTAGGTTTTAACCCTCTGCAGAGGTTTGTACACTTTACCCACAAGATTCGATCCCTCTCTTTACGTTCTCGCACTTCAGGGTGTTTGAGAACAAGATGACCGAAACATGGTCTTCCGAAGAGTTCCTCTGACCACTGTCTGGTGCTCATCCAATCCTACCGTAGTTCTACATCTGCTAGCACCGTCCCAGCCAGAGTCACAACTAAGGTCAACCAAGCCAGAGCCCATAGTGACTTGCGGTTGCACAGGTAAGCTTCCGGGCATGAAGTATTCTTCCGTCTCTTTGAGTCTTGGGTGAAGCTTTCCGCAAGATGTCATGGCGCTTCTCCATGCATCCCGCCAACCACTGGTTTCTCCAGGGTGCCCACAACCATCCTTCACCCAAATGGTGTGTATTGAATTCTTGTCTTGAGTCTTGAAGTCTTGAGGCCTTGAAAATGCAGTCCTTGCAGACGCCATCATGGAGTTGTCGTCATTGACGAGAGTCCTCCTTCTTCACACCACTCGAGCACTCATACCAACCCCGTCTACTATAGCGTAGCATTAGAATAAATGACGCCCCGGGCTTGGTAACAGGGTGATGGGTTCCTACCTCATGCATACTACTCAACTACAAGAATTCAAAGATTACCATCGGAGGGATTGTTGCTAAGATGACACTAGATGCAATAAAACACATAGGTATGAAAAACATGGTCAAAGTGAACTTGCCTTGTCGACGATCTTCAAAACTAGGGACTCGTGGTAGCAAACTTCGCACTCGGAAATTCTACCGAGGCAAACAATAACCATAATAAGCACATAGCATATGATCACTTAACACAATAGCATAGTAACATAACACACCAAAACAAATGAATCAAAACTCAAAGGAAAACTCAAAGAAATCCAACTCAAAGTTTTCCTACTTCAAGCAAACAACTAGAAATAGTTTTATATAACAAAAATTTCTCAACATAACTTAAGCATGGGTTTATGTTAACTTAACAGAAAAAGAATGCATCATGCAACTAGGAGCAAAAGATTCACTTTAAAAGCTATTATAAAACTCCTATTAGGCCTAAAGCAAATTCTAATAAGAAAAATAAAATAAAAGTTTTATTTATTATAAATAAAAGTTCATGCTCTAAAGTGACAGAAACTAACCTAGAATAATCTATCACACATGAAAAATAAACTCATTTTCTAATTAAAACAATAGGAAAAGCAGTAGCTAGTTAATTAATTAAAAATAACATGATTCTGATTAAAACTATTTTTTATTAATCCTAAAATGCCCAAATAAATTCCTACGGTTAGGAAATGTCAAAACAAAGTTGTGACAAAAAGAATCATTAAAAAATAATTTTCCTAACTCCTTTTATAGCAGATTTACTATTCTGTCTAAATTTAAAATAAAGCAATTCTAAATAATTTTAACATAGCTAATTATATTTTCTACAGAAACTATAAGAAATTTGAAAACCAACAAAAAAAGAATCACTTAAAAAATATTAAACAAAATAAAAGATATGAATTTTTTCAAATCTGGAACTATTCTGTTAAAACAGAAAACGAAAATAAATGAAAAATGGCCTAATGGGCCTAATCTAACGCACTGCGCGTAATATAACTAAAATGGGCCTAGGGTTAAACGAATCGGGCCGGTACTAAATAAAAAAAAACCTAACTAAACTAAACCGCAACGAACCGGACCGGTTTTAATTAAAAGACATACCCCTTCGGGGTTCTAATCCTAGCCGTAGGGCTAGATCGGACGGGGAGTGGTTCGGCTTACGGAGTTCGACGACGGCGGCTCGGGCGGCGAGTCGTCTTGGCTCCGGTCGTCGGGGAGGTCGTGAGGTGCTCCCGTGGTGCAGACGGGCTCGGGGGTGGTCCGTGGAGTCGGTGGAGCTCGGGAGGGCTAGGGCGACGCGGTGAGGCAAATGGCGGCGGTAGGCTGGCTCCCGAGCGTGGGGAGAGAGGAGGGTCCGCGAGGGGCGAGGGGAATGGGGTCTGGGAGGGTACTTATAGGGGCGACCGGCTTGGCGAGGGGTGAATCGGGACGAGATCAAATCCGGATCCTTCGGGATCCGATGACGGCGCGCAAGCGAGGTGGCGTGGGGAGGAAGAAGGTGGCGGGTCCACCCGCCGGGAGAGGGAGGTGTTGCGGTCGGTTGACCGAGGGGAGCCGTTTGAGGGGGCTCGGGCGTGGGCAGCTCGAACCTGGCCGGGCAGCGCCTGCTGGCGATGGTGGCGCTGGGTCCCTTTTTCCTATTTTTTTTAATAGTGGTAGGTAGAAAATATAATTAAATATAAATATTTTATATAGGACATATATATATCAAAATGATCAGAAAAAGATTTCCTACAATTTGAACATTTTTCCCAGGGGCAAAACTCAAATTGTTTAAAAAAACATTTTTTCTAAAATCCCAAATAAAAAATCAAATTTGAATTCAAACCTTTTGGCAAGGTTTTTCATCTGACATTTTTGGAGTGTCATGTTTACTCCTCTCATACTTTTTCTCAAGTATTTGTCAGGCATAGTTTTGAAATAAATTTCAACTGCCAATTTGAATTCAAATTCCCACAACTCAAAAATCTTCTGAAACACTTCAAATGCCACTCAATTTCAAACAATATGCATAGATGCTTAGCTATAATTGTAAAACATTCCAAATGGGAAATTTGGGATGTTACAAACCTACCACACTTAAAATGAATCTCGTCCTCGAGATTCGAAGAGGCTAGAAAAGAAAAGGTTAGGGTTTGGAGGTCTTCTAGCAAATCCATTGATCGGTATGGTCTAGTGTGCTACCACACTTAGAAGCATGGTTATGTTCCGACAAAACTCATGTACTTCATCCTTAGGGTTGGCGGTGTCGGTCTTCTCATATCTTCGGTATGAATCCTTTATCGATACTCTTCCTAGGGGCATAACCCTTTCCACAATATCATGTGTCATTTCATCATGGTAGGGTCCTTCCGGGACTGGGTCTTCATCTCTGACGGGTCTGTCGCCAATACTAAACAACTGTCGAAAATCTCATGGTGGTCGACAATTCATGGTTTCTCCTGCAGGAAGATGGTCGGGGTTGGACCTCAGCGCATAACCTACGATTGGCAACGGTTGCCTCTAAAGGGTTCCATCGTCCTACCATTCTATGGTTTTATGGCTTATCACGTCGACACTCTTCTAAGGTTTTCAAGTCTCTCCGATTTTCCATCAACATATGATAGTTCATGATAGAAGTCTCCGGTATGGGGGCCAATCCATCCCGCATTTCTGAATCATTACCACATACGTAAGCTGAATCACGTATTCTAACACTTGGGCATACTCACAAGCATTGCAGAATTTCTCTGTATTGAGCAGGGATCGGGTAAATCCTTTGGTTCTGCAAGCCAAACAAAACATCTATCGCTTTCTTCACAACTCTCGGTCTTTGCGTAACCTCCCACGTAAACGTATGCTGATTGAATCACCGATTCTTCCAAATTTCTTCCTTCATCAAGGTTACATCTGTTCCTTTTCAAAATCCTCGTGCTCGTGGGTTATGGCCCACTTCAACACTAGTGCAGCTTTAACCAGTCCTTGGAGTAAATCTCTTGTTCCATATTACACCTCCTTTAAATCCAAAGAGTACTGTTTCTTCATACCATCATATCAAAAGCAAAACTCCAACTTTTTTTCCTTCGAACTACAGTCCGTGGAATATATATTTTCCTATTCATTAGTCTAGTCTTCTTCACAGGGTACTACCACCCTTAAAATGAAATTCACAAATCCATCCATAGACCATATTTCTCATATCCTCGAAATGGTCAAAATCTTTGTTCATAGAGTAACAACTCAAAAATCCATGTATGAAATCATGACACATTAACTTTATTGATTTCATGAATTCATTACAATATCCGAGACTTTCATTACATAAATTCAACTCCATATCCTTATGGAAACAATTGCTTCCCTACTACACTTATTACCAATATCAAAATTCCAACTACTCAGCTCCAAATTTTCATCTTGTTGGGACATTTAGTAGCATAATGTCCTGCTTCCTTGCAGCGAAAACAAATAACTTTCGATAAGTCTTTGGGCTTCTTGGAGATGGTGTCTACTCTTTGGGTTCTTGGCTTCTTCTCTGGACATTTACTAGCGTAATGACCTAAATCCTTGCACCTGTAACAAGTGATGTGACTCAGGTCCTTCTCTGCAGAAATTAGGTTGTTCTAGGGATGCCTTCTTTTTCTCTTCCTGGATTTCTCTGTAATGATCAGAGCTTCTATTTCCCGAGGGTCAAACTTCACTTCTGCTGTCGGGAAATATCCCAGATACTCTTTTCTTTCCTTGGTGCAATACTGCGAAAAATGTCCTTCTTCTCCACATGAATAGCAAGCATTGGAGTAAAATCTGTTGAGGCCTTCTCCATCGGGGTCTTCAACACATTCCTTCATCACAGGTTCTTTCATAACTTCTCGGAGGGCTTCTTTCATTCCTTCTTCCTGCTCCTGAATAGTTTGTTGCACCATGGAGTAAATGTGACACTAAGTCAGGTAGTGGGTGGTTCCTTCACACAAGAAACAAGTAACCTGCCCAGTCGGGCATTCTTCAGCTGGGTGATTCTCCTCGCAATGAGGGCATCCATCCTTGTGTTCCTCCTGGGTGTGTCCTATTTCTTCGCAAATCTTGCAGGCACAAGGTTTATTTCTTGGTGTATCATGGTGCTTCCGGATGAGACGTGATCTCAACAGGGTCTTCTTGAATTCCTCCCAAGTTTTTGCTCCGTTACATCCTTGTATGGCTTGATGCATTTTCCACCAGGTTGCGGCACTTTCTCAGAAAATCTTGAAGAGCGTATGATACTTCATTCTTCCTTGAAACCAAATTGCTCCCGAAGTGATTCTCCATGTTACGAATCCATAGCTCTTGCCTCCATTTGGGTTTTGATCCAGAATATCGGTCCAACTTCATTCATCATCTATGGCTCCAAGGGTTTTAGGGTGAGATAAGAGAGAGTTGGATAGAGAGAGATACACACAATACAAACAATAGTTTTGAAGAAACGAGTTTTATTTTGGGGCTGTTGGAAAACATCAAACAAATGACAGCTCACAAATCATCGTATCTAACGTAGGTGTATAACAGGGGTTTGGTCTCTAAAGGTCAAATAATTCTTCAGGAACTTCAAATTCTTCAAGTCTTCAGAGTCTTCAATTGTTGCAGCTGCAATTCTTCCAACGCATGGTGAAATCCTGTTTACTCTGAAATGGTCATCGGTTGTCCGACATCTTGTCCTTCTTGGAGCGGCTTTAGTTGATCCTCCGTGTTGGCAAAAGGGAAAGGGGTATATTCTAACTATTTGAAGTAAGAGAGGATATTTGATAAAATCGAGAAAAGACAAGAAGTAAAGGATCCTTTTGAAAATAAAGTTTTTTGAGACATCCTGTCCTAGGGGCTTTCCGGTTTCTAGGGTCACGTCCTACAATCAACATGTGCTTTCACGATACCATATCAGAAGCGACCCGACCTCGACGGTCAAGCCTACGTGTTGCCGTGCCATCCACCTCGGATCAAGATCTTTGGCACACACAGACATCAATGTATATATCAAAGTGCAATCACATGTATAATTAACGAAACTGATATATACCTCATAAGTCTCAGTGAAACAAGTAATCGGTGTGGAGTCCCATCAACGCCATCGGCAAGTTGAGTGTAGACCGTAACCTCTGTATCATAACTCTTACTCGTCGAGGAAATATACGCAACATGATACGTTGCAACCGTGTAGGTCGATTACATTGAATGTACCGCAAGATCACAACATGAGAAAACAGATGGTAAAGCTATACTATATGCAATTTGGCTTTGTGGCTCTGGGTCTGAGTTTGTTTTAGCGTAAAAGCTGGTTTTATTTTCCCTACATCAAAGGAATAAATGAAGTCTGTCTTTGTAGAGTTTTCTATCATGACATGGTTCCGCCAACCGATGTCTCATAGCCCAAATTCATCATAAGTTGCCCACAATTAAGTTATCGATCCGGTGTTGAGAGTTCGAGATAGATCCAAGTCCGGATGCTCAAATTGTCCGTGAATCGGGACACGGCTAATCGATTAGGTTTTAACCCTCTGCAGAGGTTTGTACACTTTACCCGCAAGATTCGATCCCTCTCTTTACGTTCTCGCACTTCAGGGTGTTTGAGAACAAGATGACCAAACATGGTCTTCAAGAGTTCCTCGACCACTTTGTCCGTGCTCATCCAATCCTACCGTAGTTCTACATCTGCTAGCACCGTCCCAGCCAGAGTCACAACTAAGGTCAACCAAGCGAGCCCATAATGACTTTCGGTTGCACAGGTAAGCTTCCGGGCATGAAGTATTTTTCCGTCTCTTTGAGTCTGGGTGAAGCTTTCCGCAAGATGTCATGGCGCTTCTCCATGCATCCCTGCCATCTACTGGTTTCTCCAGGGTGCCCGTCAACCATCCTTCACCCAGTAGTGTGTATTGAATTCTTGTCTCGAGTCTTGAAGTCTTGAGGCCTTGAAAATGCAGTCCTTGCAGATGCCATCACGGAGTTGTCGTCATTGACGTAGAGTCCTCCTTCTTCACACCACTCTCGAGCACTCATACCAACCCCGTCTACTATAGCGTAGCATTAGAATAAATGACGCCCCGGGCTTGGTAACAGGTGATGGGTTCCTACCTCATGCATACTACTCAACTACAAGAATTCAGTATCACTCTGGAGGGATTGTTGCGAAGATGACACTAGATGCAATAAAACACATAGGTATGAAAAACATGGTCAAAGTGAACTTGCCTTCTTGACGATCTTGAAAACTAGGGACTCGTGGTAGCAAACTTCGCACTCGGAAATTCTACCGAGGCAAACAATAACCATAATAAGCACATAGCATATGATCACTTAACACAATAGCATAGTAACATAACACACCAAAACAAATGAATCAAAACTCAAAGGAAAACTCAAAGAAATCCAACTCAAAGTTTTCCTACTTCAAGCAACAACTAGAAATAGTTTTATATAACAAAAATTTTCTCAACATAACTTAAGCATGGGTTTATGTTAACTTAATGTAAAAGAATGCATCATGCAACTAGGAGCAAAAAGATTCACTTTAAAAGCTATTATAAAACTCCTATTAGGCCTAAAGCAAATTCTAATAAGAAAAATAAAATAAAAGTTTTATTTATTATAAATAAAAGTTCATGCTCTAAAGTGATGTAAACTAACCTAGAATAATCTATCACACATGAAAAATAAATTCATTTTCTAATTAAAACAATAGGAAAACAGTAGCTAGTTAATTAATTAAAAATAACAAGATTCTGATAAAAACTATTTTTTATAAATCCTAAAATGCCCAAATAAAAAACTACGGTTAGGAAATGTCAAAACAAATTAGTGACAAAAAGAAACATTAAAAAATAATTTTCCTAACTCCTTTTATAGCAGATTTACTATTCTGTCTAAATTTAAAATAAAGCAATTCTAAATAATTTTAACATAGCTAATTATATTTTCTCTGAAACTATAAGAATTTGAAAACCAACAAAAAAGAATCACATAAAAATATTAAACAGAATAAAAGATATGAATTTTTCAAATCTGGAACTATTACATTAAAATGTAAAACGAAAATAAATGAAAAATGGCCTAATGGGCTAATCTAACGCATCGCTGTAATATAACTAAAATGGGCCTAGGGTTAAGCAGATCGGGCCGGTACTAAATAAAAAAACCTAACTAAACTAAACCGCACGAACCGGACCGGTTTTAATTAAAAGACATACCCCTTGGGTTCTAATCCTAAGCCGTAGGGCTAGATCTGACGGCGAGGTGGTTCCGCTGACTTAGGAGTTCGGCGACGCGGCTCAGGCGGCATGAAAGGCCGGGTCGTCAGTCGTCTGGGAGGTCGGCGGGTGCTCAGGTGACAGGCTCGGGGTGGTCTGGTGGAGTCGGTGGAGCTCGGGGGAGGCTAGGGCGACGCGGTGAGGCAAATGGCGGCGGCGTGGCTCGGCTCCGAGCGCGTGGGGAGAGAGGGAGGTCCGCGAGGCGAGGGGGGAATGGGGTGCGGAGGGGTACTTATAGGGTGGGCGACCTGCTTGGCGAGGGGGTGAATCGGGGGGCAGATCAAATCCCGGATCCTTGAGGATCCGTGGCGCCGGGCGAGGTGGCGTGGGGAGGAAGAAGGTGGCGGGGTCCACCCGTCAGCGGGAGAGGGGAGGGGTGTTGCGGTCGGTTGACCGAGGGCGAGCCGTTTCGGCGAGGGGGCTCGGGCGTGGCGGGGCTCGGTATTTGGTGCCGCCCTGGCCGCCGATGGTGGCGCTGGAGTCCCTTTTCCTATTTTTTTAATAGTGGTAGGTAGAAAATATAATTAAATATAAATATTTTATATAGGACATATATATATCAAAATGATCGAAAAAGATTTCCTACAATTTGAACATTTTTCCAGGGCAAAACTCAAAGTGTTTTAAAAAACATTTTTCTAAAATCCCAAATAAAAATCAAATTTGAATTCAAACCTTTTGGCAAGGTTTTTCATCTGACATTTTGGAGTGTCATGTTTACTCCTCTCATACTTTTTCTCAAGTATTTGTCAGGCATAGTTTTGAAATAAATTTCAACTGCCAATTTGAATTCAAATTCCCACAACTCAAAAATCTTCTAAAACACTTCAAATGCCACTCAATTTCAAACAATATGCATAGATGCTTAGCTATAATTGTAAAACATTCCAAATGGGAAATTTGGGATGTTACAGCATATGGGAGACCACAAGACAACTTGAGAAATCCAAAAAAATACAAGAAGAAAAATGCTTTTTTGGCTCATATGAAAGTGAAAAAGGTTAACTGTCATATTTCTACTTATTGGACAACAATCAAGGAAGAGTGAGTTGGTTAGTACACTGCTGCTACTGGTGTTTGTATGTAGGACAATAGGTTTCCGGTGCTTAAATTAGCATGCTATCCATGTTGAGGTTACCGAGTTGTAAACTTTTTTTCCTCAGGCTAAAGTTATCATGATGATAGTACAGAAGTTTTTTTGTGAATAGTGCATAAGTTATCAGGTCCACGATCGTAAAAATATCATTACATTCACAAAAAAATCAGGATTATGTTTGAACATCTTTTGTATGCCTCGATAAAGAAAAATCTTCTTGCAAGTTGCAAGAAAGAAAAGACAACTGATGAAAATAGAATTTTTTTGGTTAAAAAAGAAATGAATAAAAATAGCCCAAAAAATCTTTAAAACAACCATGTTGCATGGTTCATGACCGGTGACCAGATCCACAAAAAATCGAAAAGCAAATCCTGCTTGCTCCATAAAATGCACTAGCAGCATTTGTCAAAATAAAAACAGCCTAACATGTATCTAACCACTAGTAAGGTATTAGCCCAGAAGGCTAGTGAGCGTAGGGCTAAACCTCTAGGCACAAGGTTCGATTCCCACTTTCCTCTTTTCTGCGAGAAAAATCAATAGCGAAGAAAAAACCAAACCGAACGTACAACGATTTTCAAGAGAAGAAAATAAAAATCGATTCGTGCAATGCGGATCGCTCGATGATTGGGTCGTTCAGATCTATTTTCATATTATGAACGTTTGGAAATTAGAAATTCCCTACTCGTAAATAGCAACACATCAGAAGAACAACACATAGTCATAAACAACAATGCACAGTCATGTTTTTCAAGTTCACAATCTCACAGCAAAGTATAGAGGTAAATAATAATAGGGTTAGGTACATGGGTAAATAATATGGGAGGCTCATTTCCCATATTTTATATGGAAAAAATTCGTTTTGCCTCAGGATATATGTCATCGAGCTCAAGGCGAGTATTTTTCACCTTTGTTGGTAGCTCAACATCCCTTCTCAAAGCCGTGGTACAGATTCCTGAAAATGGGCTAACACCTAACACAAGTCGCATGACCATGGTCTCTAAATTTGATCACTCGAGAGGACCTAGAGAATATCTCGCCCGAATTGGAGGGCAAATGTCATCTTAGCCAACCATGTCTCAGCGGCATATTTCATGACTCATCGAGATGTGCCTTTATAAGTAACAAGTTACGTGCAGCGTTTGATAGACCCTAAGTGAGTCGGTCCTCATCTCGAGAACATACAAGGACCTCAAGCCTAGGACAAGTCATATGCATTATACTCCCTCCATCTGTAATTAACTGTCGCTGAAATGAGTGAATCTACACACTAAAATGCGTCTAAATACACTCATTTCAGTGATACTTAATTCCAGACGCATGTAGTGCTTGAGACTAACATATGACAATATCTGGCTACATCTCAAAATGGGTATGTCTGACTCGGTGATCCCATCCATCCCTACTGTTAAGTTAGCATTTCCATGCCCATAACTTGCAAAATATAGTCATCAATCAAAGCATATACTAGTCCAAGGATATGTGTCTGCACAAGTTTATCAACTTGAGACAATCAGATTTATCATCATACAATATATAGTCTCAGAAGAAAGTCACGTGCTTATTGATATGTATCAGTGATGATGTTCAAAGACAACATAAACAACTCATAAATACATAGGAAATAACATCATCACATGTTGCCTCTCAGGCATATTCCAAAGAGTTAGGCTATATACCTAGCAATCAACACACCGCAGACTCGGACCATCACGCCAACCTCATCACTCTGCGGACTCATACCTCATCATGCTAGCCTTGTTGCAGCGGAAGAAGAGTTGGTGTAGATCGTTACTACTTCTTGAGCTAGCATTGATTTTTCCCTTGAAGAGGAAAGGGTGATGCAGCAAAATAGAGATAAGTATTTACCTTAGTTAAGAACCAAGGTATCAATCTAGTAGGAGGAACACACAAGTCTCCAATAGATGCATCTGCACAAACTAACAAACACTTGCACACAACGCAAAAAAAGGGTTGTCAATCCCTTCACAGTCACTAACAAGAGTGAGATCTGATAGAGATAGGTATAAAAGATAAGTAAAAGTATAAAATAAAGTAAACTAAATAAATTGCAGCAATGTATTTTTTCAGTTCTTGGTTTTATAGATCTGAAAATGATAGGATAAATATAGACCCGGGGGCCATAGGTTTCACTAGAGGCTTCTCTCTTGAAGAAAGCATATGGTGGGTAAACAAATTACTGTTGAGTAATTGATAGAAAAGCGCATAGTTATGACGATATCTAAGGCAATGATCATGAATATAGGCATCACGTCTGTGACAAGTAGACCGACTCACCGCCTACATCTACTACTATTACTCCACACATTGACCGCTATCCAAAGATGCATCTAGTGTATTAGTTAACAAGAGCAGATAACGCCTTAAGCAAGATGACATGATGTAGAGGGATAGATCCAAGCAATATGGTAAAACCCCCATATTTGTATCCTTAATGGCAATAATACAAATACGTGCCTCACTACCCCTATTGTCACTGGGTGAGGACACCGCAAGATTTAACCCATCACAAAGCACCTCCCCTGTTGCAAGAAAAACCAATCTAGTCGGCCAAACCAAATCGATAGATAGGAGAGAAATACAAATTTATCTTAATGATGCATAAAAGAGTTCAGAGGAGACTCAAATAATATTCATAGTTAATCTGATCATAAACCCACAATTCATCGGATCTCAACAAACACATCGCGAAAGAAGATTACATCGAATAGATCTCCAAGAACACCGAGGAGAACATTGTATTGAAGATCAAAGAGAGAGAAGAGGTCATCTAGCTACTAGCTATGGACCCCTAGATCCATGGTAAACTACTCACGCATCATCAGAAGGGCAGCAAGGTTGGTGTAGAGGCCCTCCGTGATCGAATCCCCCTGGCGAGTGCGGAAAAAGGCCCCAAGATGGGATCACACGAGAACAAAAGCTTGCGGCGGCGAAAAAGTATTTTTGGTGTGCCCTCTGATGTACGAGGAATATTTGGGTATTTATAGAGCTGGAATTAAGGTTAGGGGAGCTATGAGGGGCCTACAAGCCTGGGGGGCGCGCCCCTCCCTGGGTGCGCCCCGTGGGCTTATGGCCCTCTCGTGGCTCCTCTGGCCTCCTCCCGAAGCTTCGTCGTTGTCTTCTGGTGCAAGAAAAATCCTCAAAAAGTTTTGTTCCATTTGGTATTGATTTGCTGTAAAAGACAAAAACAAGGAAAAAATAGCAACTGGCACTGGGCACCAGGTTAATAGGTTAGTCCCAAAAATGATATAATATAGCATATTAATGCGTATAAAACATCCAAGATGGATAATATAGTAGCATGGAACAATAAAAAATTATAGATACGTTGGAGACATATTGATGACCCACAAGTATAGGGGATCAATTGTAGCTCTTTTCCATAAGTAAGAGTGTCGAACCCAACGAGGAGCTGAAGGAAATGACGAGTAGTTTTCAGTAAGGTAATGTCTGCAAGTGCTGAAATTGTAAGTAACGGAGTAGTTTGATAGCAAGATAATTTGTAACCAGCAAGTAATGATAGTAGCAACAAAAGTGCAGAAAGGTAGCCCAATCCTTTTGAGGAAAAGGACGGGCCAAAACAGTCTCTTATGATGAGCAAGGCGTTCTTGTGGGTACACGGGAATTTCATCTAGTCACTTTCACCATGTTGGTTCAATTTGTGTTCGCTACATTGATAATTTGATATGTGGGCGGACCGGTGCTTAGGTGATGTTCTTACTTGAACAAACCTCCTACTTATGATTAACCCTCCTGCAAGCATCCGCAACTACGAGAAAAGTATTAAGAATAAATTGTAACCAAAGCATTAAACTTTGGGGTCCAATCGGTCCCTTACGGAATAGCGCATAAACTGGGGTTTAAGTTTCTGTCACTCTCGCAACCCACCATCTAATTGCTACTCCACAACGCATCCCCTTAGGCCAAAATATGGTGAAGCGTCATGTAGTCGACGTTCACATGACACCACTAAGGGAATCACAACATACATACTATCAAAATATCAAACACATATCAAGTGCACATGATTAGTTGCAACATGATTTCTCCCGTGACCTCAAGAACAAAAGTGACTACTCACAAATAGTAAACATGCTCATGATCAGAGGAGTATTAAATAGCATATTGGATCTGAACATATAATCTTCCACCAAAAAAACCATATAGTAATCAACTACAAGATGTAATCAACACTATTAGTCACCCACAAGCACCAATCTATAGTTCCGGTAACAAGATTTAACACAAGAGACGAACTAGGGTTTGAGTGAGATGGTGTTGTTGAAGATGTTGATGGTGATTGCCCTCCCCAAGATGGGAGAGTTGTTGGTGATGATGATGACGATGATTTCCCCCTCTGAGAGGGAAGTTCCCCGTGAATCGCTCATGGGAGGCAAAGTGCTCCTGCCCAAGTTCCGAATCGAGGCGGCGGCGCTTCGTCCCGAAAATCCTCGTCTTATTTTTTCTAGGTCAAAATGACCTATATACCAGAAGATGGGCACCGGAGGTGGGCCGAGGAGGCCGCAACACCCAGGGCACGCCAGGGGGGCCTGGCGCCCAGGTGGGTTGTGCCCCCTGGTGGCCCCCCTCTAGTAGTTATTCGTTCGAGTAATTCTTATTTATTCCATAAAAAATCCCCTTGAAGTTTCAGCTTGTTTGCAGTTGCGCGGAATAGGTAGCCTGGCATCGCTTTTTCAGGTTCAGATTTCCAGCTGCCGGAATTCTCCCTCTTGGTGTGTACCTTGCAAATTATGAGAGAAAAGGCATTAGAATTACTCCAAAAAGCATTATTATGGATAAAAACATTATAAATAACAGTAAGAAAACGTGATGCAAAATGGACATATCAACTCCCCCAAGGTTAGACCTCGCTTGTCCTCAAGCGAAAATCGAAATCAAAAAACATGTCCACATGCTTTGAGAGAGAGGTGTCGATAAAAACAAAATACGGACATAGAAGCATCATGTTGATTATTATAACATCAACAAATTTAAACATAAGACTTTTATCATATAATTCTCATGAATAAGTAATAGTTCATCACACAATCGAAGTATAAAGCAAAAACTATATCAGAAACCTACAAAATATGTTCTCAGTCAACTTTGCAACTACAATTCATCATCTTTTCAGGAAGGGTCATGTATCGGAGCCTTTAGGCAAGTCCACATACTCAACAATCATATAGTCTTCTATGATTGCTAACACTCACCTCGTACCCATGAGCAAAACATTTCAACCGTACCCTCAAGGATGATGTCAACAATAATAACTCATGCTATCTATATTCAACTGGACATATGTGCCTAGATCTTTCCTCACCACATGATGCTTGCCAAAGGTGAAAAATAAAAGGAATAGAAGGAAAACTTTGAATCTTTGCATAAAAGTAAAAGATAGGCCCTTCGCAGAGGGAAGCAGAGGTTGCCATGCGATTATTTGTTTGTATGCTCAATCCCTTAGTGCAAGAGAACGTCACGTTACATTACCCCTTGTGATAGCGACCTTTATTATGCAGTCTGTCGCTTTTATTCTTCACCATCACAAGTTCGTGCAATGCTCAATTTTCTCTTACACTAAATGATCTCACACTTTTAGAAGAAAATTTTATTGCCTTTTGGCACCGATGACAACTTACTTGAGGGATCTTGCTTAATCCCTAAATAGGTATGGTGGACACTTGAAAGTAAGATTTGGGTTTAAGGGTTTTTGGATGCACAAGTAGTATCTCTACTTAGTGTGGAATTTTTGGCTAGCAAAGATAGGGGGAAAGCACCACATGTTGAAGGATCTATGACTATGACTTCTATGTGAATATAAACAAACATAAACCATCAAGTTGTCTTCCTTGTCCAACGTCAACAATTTTGGCATATAATATTTTTTATGAGGGCTCACAATCACAAAAGATTTATAGGATAGTATATTTATATGAGAATATTATCTTCCCTTCTTAATTCTTTCATGAGTTGCATCATTGACTAATGCTATGTTTGTCAACCTCTAACAAAATTTTCTACTTATACTTTTCCTTATGTGGTGCCATCACCTACCATAGGATTAGTATATAATCTTATTGATTTATTTCCTTTCTCTTTTTTATTTTCTTTTATTTGCAACATGGAAGTAAAGAAAGCAAAAACTCAAACTAAACTTTATTATATAACTTGCACACGATTACAAAGATAGATCACTAAGAAAACTCTCGAAGAAGAAAGGATCGAACTAAACTTTTATTCATCTAATGCAAAAGATCAAACTAAAATAAGTAAAAGGAATAAGATAGTGGGATGATACGATACAGGGGAACCTCCCCCAAGCTTGGCGGAAGCCAAGGGGAGTGCCCATACCCGATACTCAGTTCTCCTTAGGTGGTGAAGAAGATGATGGTGATGAAGCGATCCTATCCTTATGGATCAAGAGGTTCTTCAACCGATGGATGACGCTCTAGAGATGGATGATATGCTCTTGATGCAGAATATTTTCACGAGTAAGATACTTATTCTGTATGCGAACTATTTCAATGACGCGAAAAGCTTCAATCTCAGCAAGAGTAAGATGAGTAAGGTAGGGCTTAAGGATATCCTCTTCCTCCTCCTCGGCCAGCAGCTCTTGTGCTGCCAAAAGGGGTGGATCTAAGGTAGCTTTCTTGCCCTTGTCTCCCTTGATGGCGTCCGTGGGCTCCTCCTACTTCGTCTCGATCTTCATCAGCCAAGCATCTTCTTCCATGTGGGTGGAGGAGCAAGAAGACATGATGCTGGCTTGATAAATCTGACCGGAAAGCTTAAAGAAAAGAGAACAGAGGATTTCTCCGCGATACGGTGATTAACAGTTTCGGGTTTTTATATATATATATATATATATATATATATATATATATATATATATATATAATCTCGGAGGACAAGCATATGGAATAAAACGGAGTCCGGAAGGTGCCCCAGGTGGGCACAACCCACACTGAGCACGCCAGTAAGCTTTGGCGCGCCTACAGTGTATTGTGCCCACCAGGGTACGCTTCCTGGAATTTTCTTTATTCCTAAAATTCATATTCCAAAACTGATAAAAAAATATTTTTGCGGATTTTTCGGAGTCCGTTTACTTACTGTATCACGTACCTCCTTATTTTCACGATTATGGAGTGTTCCGGAAGGACTCTTTTATGTGTTCCTCTGGTGTCAAAGTTTGGATAATATTACTTTCAACATTAATAGGCATACCTGAGATATAGTGCTTTATACGTTGCCTATTGACAACCTTCGGGTTAGTACCTTCGGAATTATTTATTTTGATGGCTCCAGACCAGTAAACCTCCTCGATGACTTATGGGCCTTCCCATTTTGAGAGGAGCTTTCCCTACAAAGAATCTAAAACAAGAGTTGTACAATAGAACATATTCTCCAACTTTAAACTCATGCTTTTGAATTCTTTTGTCATGCCACCTTTTAAATTTTTCTTTAAATAATTTTGCATTTTCATAAGCTTGGGTTCTCCATTCATCTAGAGAGCTAATATCAAATAACCTCTTTTCACCATCAAGTTTGAAATCATAGTTGAGTTCTTTAACTGCCCAATATGCTTTATGTTCTAACTCAAGAGGCAGTTGACAAGCTTTTCCATAAACCATTTTATATGGAGACATACCCATAGGATTTTTATATGCTGTTCTATAAGCCCAAAGTGCATCATCTAATTTCTTAGACCAATTCTTCCTGGACCTATTAACAGTCTTTTGCAAAATTAATTTTATTTCTCTATTGCTAAGTTCAACTTGACCACTAGACTAAGGATGATAGGGTGATGCAATTCTATGGTTAACATCATACTTGGCAAGCATCTTCTGAAAGCACCATGAATAAAGTGTGAACCACCATCAGTCATTAAATATCTAGGGACTCCAAACCTTGGGAAAATAACTTCCTTAAGCATTTTAATAGAGGTGTTGTGATCAGCACTACTAATTGGAATAGCTTCTACCCATTTAGTAACATAATCAACAGCAACCAAAATATGTGTATACCCATTAGAGAAAGGAAAAGGTCCCATGTAATCAAATCCCAAAACATCAAATGGTTCAATAGAAAGGAAAAGGTCCCATGTATATAGGCATTTCTTAGCGCTTACAGATATTACCGATCCTTTGACATTCATCACAAGATGAGACAAACTTACGGTCATCCTTGAAGAGAGTAGGCCAATAAAATCCAGTCTGCAATAGCTTGTGAGCAATTATATCTCCAGCATGATTCCCTCCATAAGCCTCGGAGTAACATTTCCGTAGGATTTGTCCCTGTTCATGCTCAGGTACACAATGTCTAATAATACCATCTACTACTTCTTTATAAAGATATGGGTCATCCCAAAAGTAATGTCTTAAATCATAGAAGAATTTTTTCTTTTGTTGGTATGTAAAGTTAGGTGGTAAATATTTAGCAACAATGTAATTAGCATAATCAGCATACCAAGGAGTACTATGAGAAACATTTATTGCAGCTAACTTCTCATCAGGAAAACTATCATCAATAGGTAGTGGGTCATTAAGCACATTTTCAAGTCTAGACAAATTGTCAGCTACTGGGTTCTCAGCTCCTTTTCTATCAATGATATGTAAATCGAATTCTTGCAACAAGAGAACCCATAGAATAAGTCTAGGTTTAGCATCTTTCTTTTTCATAAGATATTTAATAGCAGCATGGTCTGTGTGAACAGTTACTTTTGAATCAACAATATTAGGTCTAAATTTATCACAAGCAAACACCATTGCTAATAATTCCTTTTTCAGTCGTAGCATAATTTCTTTGAGCACTGTCTAGAGTTTTACTAGCATAATGAATAACATTCAATTTCTTATCAACTCTTTGTCCTAGCACAGCACCAACAACATAATCACTAGCATCACACATAATTTCAAAAGGCAAGTTCCAATCAGGTGGTTGAACAATAGGTGCAGAAATTAAGGCTTTCTTGAGTGTTTCAAAGGCTTCTAAAAAATCGTCATCAAAAACAAAAGGAATATCCTTCTGCAAGAGACTTGTAAGAGGCCTAGAAATTTTAGAGAAGTCTTTGATAAATCTCCTATAGAAACCAGCATGGCCTAGGAAACTACGAATACCTTTTATATCTTTAGGACATGGCATTTTCTCAATTACATCAACCTTAGCTTGGTCCACTTCAATACCTCTTTCAGAAATTTTATGACCCAAGACAATGCCTTCATTAACCATAAAGTGGCACTTCTCCCAATTCTAGACAAGATTTGTTTGTTCACATCTCTGCAGAACTCGCTCAAGATTACTTAAACAATCATCAAAAGACTTCCCATAGACAGAAAAGTCATCCATGAAAACCTCAACATTCTTTTCACAAAAGTCAGATAATATAGCAGTCATACATCTTTGAAAGGTAGCAGGTGCATTGCATAGACCAAAAGGCATACGTCTATAAGCATAGGTTCCAAAGGGACAAGTAGAAGTGGTCTTTAATTGATCAGGTTGAGAAACAGGTATTTGTGAAAAGCCAGAATATCCATCAAGGAAGCAAAAGTGTGTGTGCTTAGATAATCTTTCAAGCATTTGATCAATAAAAGGCAAAGGGTAATGATCTTTTCTAGTTGCTTTATTTAATTTTCTAAAATCAATTACCATTCTGTAGCCTGTAACAATTCTTTTGTGGAATAAGTTCATTCTTATCATTAGGAACAACAAGAATACCCCTTTCTTAGGAACACAATGAACATGACTTACCCATCTACTATCAGCTATGGGATAGATTATACCTGCTTCCAGAAGTTTTAAGATTTCCATTCTTACCACTTCCTTCATTTTTGGATTTAACCGATGTCGGTGATCAACAACGGGTTTAGCATCAGGTTCCATATTAATTTCGTGCTAACATAGAGTGGAACTAATGCCCTTTAAATCATCAAGAGTATATCCAATAGCAGCCCGGTGCTTCCTTAGAACTTTCAATAATCGTTCTTCTTCATGTTCTGAAAGCTTAGCACTAATAATAATAGGATATATCTTCTTTTCATCAAGATAAGCATATTTCGAAGTGCCCGACAATTGTTTTACTTCAAACACAGGATCACCTTTATAAAAATAGCATATTAATGCGTATAAAACATCCAAGATGGACAATATAGTAGCATGGAACAATAAAAAATTATAGATACGTTGGAGACGTATTGATGACCCACAAGTTTATGGGATCAATTGTAGCCCTTTTCGATAAGTAAGAGTGTCGAACCCAACGAGGAGCGGAAGGAAATGACAAGTAGTTTTCAGTAAGGTAATGTCTGCAAGTGCTGAAATTGTAAGTAACGGTGTAGTTTGATAGCAAGATAATTTGTAACGAGCAAGTAACGATAGTAGTAACAAAAGTGCAGCAAGGTACCCCAATCCTTTTGAGGCAAAGGACAGGCCAAAACGGTCTCTTATGATAAGCAAGGCATTCTTGAGGGTACATGGGAATTTCATCTAGTCACTTTCATCATGTCGGTTCGATATGTGTTCGCTACTTTGACAATTTGATATGTGGGTGGACCGGTGCTTTGGTGCTGTTCTTACTTGAACAAACCTCCTACTTATGATTAACCCTCCCGCAAGCATCCACAACTACAAGAAAAGTATTAGGAATATATTCTAACCATAGCATTAAACTTTGGGGTCCAATCGGTCCCTTACGGAATAGCGCATAAACTGGGGTTTAAGTTTCTGTCACTTGATCCATCTCCAATGTATCTATAATTTTTGATTGTTCCATGCTATTATATATATATTCTGTTTTGGATGTTTAATGCGCTTTATTATACACTTTATTTTTTGGGGACTAACCTACTAACCCAAGGCCGAGTGCAAATTGCTGTTTTTTTGCCTATTTCAGTGTTTCGCATAAAAGGAATATCAAACGGAGTCCAAACGGAATGAAACCTTCGGCAGAGTTATTTTTGGAACAAACGTGATCCAGAGGATTTGGAATGGATGTCAAGAAACAACCGAGGAGGCCATGAGGCAGGGAGGCGCGCCTGCCCCCTGGGCGCGCCCCCACCCTCATGGGCCCCTTGTAGCTCCACCGACCTACTTCTTCCTCCTACATATACCTACGTACCCCGAAACCAACCAGGAGCACCACGAAACCCTATTTCCACCGCCGCAACCTTCTGTACCCATGAGATCCCATCTTGGGGCCTTTTTCCCGCTCTGCCGAGGGGGCATCGATCAGGGAGGGCTTCTACATCAACACCATAGCCTCTCCGATGATGTGTGAGTAGTTTACCACAGACCTTCGGTCCATAGTTATTAGCTAGATGGCTTCTTCTCTCTCTTTGGATCTCAATACAAAGTTCTCCTCGATCTTCTTGGAGATCTATTCGATGTAACTCTTTTTGCGGTGTGTTTGTCGAGATCCGATGAATTGTGGGTTTATGATCAAGATTATCTATGAACAATATTTGAATCTTCTCTGAATTCTTTTATGTATGATTGGTTATCTTTGCAAGTCTCTTCAATTATCAGGTTGGTTTGGCCTACTAGATTGATCTTTCTTGCAATGGGAGAAGTGCTTAGCTTTGGGTTCAATCATGCGGTGCTCGATCCCAAAGGATGTGATGGGGAAACGACACGTATTGTATTGTTGCCAACGAGGATAAAAAGATGGGGTTTATATCATATTGCTTCAGTTTATCCCTCTACATCATGTCATCTTACCTAATGCGTTACTCTGTTCTGATGAACTTAATACTCTAGATGCATGCTGGATAGCAGTCGATGTGTGGAGTAATAGTAGTAGATGCAAACAGGAGTCGGTCTACTTGTTGCGGACGTGATGCCTATATACATGATCATGCCTAGATATTCTCATAATTATGCACTTTTCTATCAATTGCTCAACAGTAATTTGTTCGCCCACCGTAACTTATGCTATCTTGAGAGAAGCCACTAGTGAAACCTATGGCCCCCGGGTCTATTTTCCATCATATTAATCTCCCGTCAACGAGCTATTTCTGTCGCCGTTTATTTTGCAATCTCTACTTTCAATCTTTATCAAAAAAATACCAAAAATATTATCTTATCATCTCTATCAGATCTCACTTTTGCAAGTGGCCGTGAAGGGATTGACAACCCCTTTATCGTGTTGGTTGCAAGGTTCTTATTTGTTTGTGTAGGTACGAGGGACTTGCGTGTGGCCTCGTACTGGATTGATAACTTGGTTCTCAAAAACTGAGGGAAATACTTACGCTACTTTGCTGCATCACCCTTTCCTCTTCAAGGGTAAACCAACGCATGCTCAAGAGGTAGCAGGAAGGATTTCTGGCGCCGTTGCCGGGGAGTCTACGCACAAGTCAAGACATACCAAGTACCCATCACAAACTCTTATCCCTCGCATTACATTAGTTGCCATTTGCCTCTCGTTTTCCTCTCCCCCACTTCACATTTGCCTTTTCTTCGCCTTCTTCCCGTATGTATTTTTGTTTGTGTTTCCATGTGCCTTCTATTTGCTTGCATCTTTGCTTGCTAAAAATCTATTGATATGGATCCACTTAAGGTGTTCTACTTGGATCATCTTTGATCCTTATGCGCTTGTGCTGAAACCCCAACTAGCCTGGTTGATGGGAAATCTTTAGATGAGCATGCTCATTTTGTGCGTCATCGTTTGTCTGAAAAGGCGAAGCTCTTTTGGTATCAAATAAATAGTTTGCTTTGCTATGCTTGGAATCTTTGTGAAATTTATGACTTTACTTGTTGCTCTAAGAACCCTAAAAAACACCTTCCCTACCTATGTGAGTTTAATGATAATGAAATCTTATCTTCTTATGGAAAGGGTGTTTATAGTTACTATGATATCGAACAAACTGAAGAATTTGTCGTTTTTAAGGGTGCTAATGAAGTTGCTTCTTTGATTTAAAAGTATGATATTACTATCTACAAATCTGAAAATTCCGACATAGTTAAATATTGCTATGAAAACTATGCTCATAATGCCAATGTTAAGGAATTTATTGAGAGAATGACCGTTGCTTTGGAAGAAAATAATGATATGCATGAATATATAGATAATGATGATTCCGATAATTTGATTGAAATATCCCTTGATGAACATGATGCTTGCTATTCTTGTGGCCATGATGCCAATATTTATGAATATGAATTTGCTATTGTTCCTTATGTTAAACATGAGATCGTTGCTATTTCACCCATACTTGGTAGTTCCTTCGATGAAAAGCATGATTGCAATGATGTTATTATGAATTCTCTTAATGCCAGTTGTGTTAATAATATGCAAAACCCTAAGCTTGGGGATGCTAGTTTTTCTGTGTCTACTATTTGTTGCAATGATCATGATTGGGGTGATTTTTTTTATGATCTTGAAATTATGTTTAAGCCCCATGATGAATATGAGATTGATATTAGTGTTTGCAATAGTATTGAAAGTGGGTTTGGAAGAGTGTCAACTTTTGATCCCACATATTTGGAGAATGTTCAATCTTATGGTATTTTTGATAAAAGTGGGTTTGGAGAGGTCATGACTTTAGTTAATGATAATCCCACTATTTTGGAAGAGTGTCAACTTCACATGCATGTGGACCGTGTTGAGAATATGTTATGTGATAGCTATTCTGTTGAATTTGCCTATGATCCTACCTGTAATTATTATGAGATAGGAAAATATGATTGTAGAAAATTTTATCTTACTAAATTACCTCTCATCATGTTGAGATTGCTATCGTCTCTTTCTTCTTCCTTGCATATGCTAATTTTTGCTTGCTATGATAATTTGTTTGCTTATAAAATGCTGCTACGTCTTGAGCTTGCGTTGGTTTTCCCCGAAGAGGAGAGGATGATGCAGCAAAGTAGCGTAAGTATTTCCCTCAGTTTTTGAGAACCAAGGTATCAATCCAGTAGGAGGATATGCGTGAGTCCCTCGTACCTACACAAAACAAATAGCTCAACACAACCAACGCGATTAGGGGTTGTCAATCCCTTCACAGTCACTTACGAGAGTGACATCTGATAGAGATGATAGATAATATTTTTGGTATTTTTGGTATAAAGATGCAAAGTAAAAATAAAAAAGCAAAGTAAAAAAGCAAAGCAATAATAAAGTGACGGAAGATTAATATGATATAGAATAGACCCGGGGGCCATAGATTTCACTAGTGGCTTCTCTCAAGAGCATAACTATTTTACGGTGGGTGAATGAATTACTGTTCAGCAATTGACAGAATTGAGCATAGTTATGAGAGTATCTAGGTATAATCATGTATATAGGCATCACGTCCGAGACAAGTAGACCGACTCCTGCCTGCATCTACTACTATTACTCCACTCGTCACCGCTATCCAAAGATGCATCTAGAGTATTAAGTTAATGAAAAGCAGTAACGCCTTAAGCAAGATGACATGATGTAGAGGGATAAATTCATGCAATATGATAAAAACCCCATCTTGTTATCCTCGATGGCAACAATACTATACGTGCCTTGCTGCCCCTTCATCACGGGAAAGGACACCGCAAGATTGAACCCAAAGCTAAGCACTTCTCCCATTGCAAGAACTACCAATCTAGTTGGCACAAACCAAATGGATAATTCAAGAGACTTGCAAAGATAACCAATCATACATAAAAGAATTCAGAGAAGATTCAAATATTGCTCATAGATAATCTTGATCATAAACCCACAATTCATCGATCTCAACAAACACACCGCAAAAAGAAGATTACATCGAATAGATCTCCACGAGAGAGGGGGGAGAACATTGTATTGAGATCCAAAAAGAGAGAAGAGGCCATCTAGCTACTAACTATGGACCCGAAGGTCTGAAGTAAACTACTCACACTTCATCGGAGAGGCTGTGATGATGTAGAAGCCCTCCGTGGTGGATTCCCCAAGTGAGCTCGGAACAGGCCCCAAGATGGGATCTCATGGATACTGAAAGTCACGGCGGTGGAATTAGGTTTTTGGCTCCGTGATCTGATCGTTCGAGTGCGTGAGGTATATATAGGAGGAAGAAATGCGTCGATTGGAGCAACAGGGGCCCACGAGGGTGGAGGCGGCGCTGGGGGGGCGCCCCCAACCTCGTGCCTTCCCTGTTGGTTGCTTGACGAAGGGTCCAAGTCTCCTAGAACATGTACGGCGAGAAAATCACGTTCCTCAAGATTTCATTCCGTTTGGACTCGATTTGATATTCCGCTTTCTTGAAACTCTAAAATAGGCAAAAAAAACAGCAAATCTGGCTGGGCCTCCGGTTAATAGGTTAGTCCTAAAATAATATAAAAGTGTAAAATAAAGCGAATATGGTCCAAAACAATAGATAATATAGCATGGAGCAATCAAAATTATAGATACGTTGGAGACGTATCAGGCATCCCCAAGCTTAATTCCTGCTCGTCCTCGAGTATGTAAATGATAAAAAGAGAATTTTTGATGCGGAGTGCTACATGGCATAGTTTCAATGTAATTCTTCTCAATTGTGGTATGAATATTCAGATTCGAAAGATTCAAGATAAAAGTTTAATATTGACATCAAAATAATAATACTTCAAGCATACTAACAAAGCAATCATGTCTTCTCAAAATAACATGGCCAAAGAAAGTTATCCCTACAAAATCATATAGTCTGGCTATGCTCTATCTTCACCACACAAAGTATTTAAATCATGCACAACCCCGATGACAAGCCAAGCAATTGTTTCATACTTTTGACATTGATACGTCCATTTTGCATCATGCTTTTATATCGATATTTATTGCATTATGGGATGTTATTATACGTTATGTCACAATACTTATGCCTATTCTCTCTTATTTTACAAGGTTTACATAAGGAGGAGGATGCTTGGAATTCTGGATTTGGAAAAGGAGCAAATATTAGAGACCTACTCTGCACAACTCCAAAAGTCCCGAAACTCCACGGAATATCTTATAATAAATAATAAAAATCCTCACCAAAGATGAAGGCCAGGGGCCCACACCGTCCACGAGGGTGGGGGCGCCCTACCCCTAGGCACGCCCCCTACCTCGTGGGCCTGGTGGCCCTCTCGATGCCCATCTTCTCGCTATATGAGGTCTTTAAATCGAGAAAAAAATCGAAGCAACCTTTCGGGACGAAACTCCGCCGCCACGAGGCGGAACCTTTGGCGGAACCAATCTAGGGCTCCGGCAGAGCTGCTCATTGGGACACTTCCCTCCGGAGGGGGAAATCATCACCAATGTCATCACCAACGCCTCCTCTCATCGGGAGAGGGCAATCTCCATCAACATCTTCACCAAAGACCATCTCCTCTCAAAACCCTAGTTCATCTCTTGTATCCAATTCTTGTCTCCAAGTCCGGGATTGGTACTAGTAGGTTGCTAGTAGTGTTGATTACTCCTTGTAGTTGATGCTAGTTGGTTTATTTGGTGGAAGATCATATGTTCAGGTCCTTTATGCATGTTAATACCCCTCTGATTATGAACATGAATATGCTTTGTGAGTAATTACGTTTGTTCCTGAGGACATGGGAGAAGTCTTGCTATTAGTAGTCATGTGAATTTGGTATTCATTCGATATTTTGATGAGATGTATGTTGTCTAGCCTCTAGTGGTGTTATGTGAACATCGACTACATAACACTTCACCATTATTTGGGCCTAGAGGAAGGCATTGGTAAGTAATAACTAGATGATGGGTTGCTAGAGTGGCAGAAGCTTAAACCCTAGTTTATGCGTTTCTTCGTAAGGGGCTGATTTGGATCCATATGTTTCATGCTATGGTTAGGTTTACCTTAATACTTTTGTTGTAGTTGCGGATGCTTGCAATAGAGGTTAATCATAAGTGGGATGTTTGTTCAAGTAAGAACATCACCCAAGCACCGGTCCACCCACATATCAAATTATCAAAGTACCAAACGCGAATCATATGAATGTGATGAAAACTAGCTTGACGATATTCCCATGTGTCCTCGGGAGCGCTTTTCCTTATATAAGAGTTTGTACAGGCTTGTCCTTTGCTACAAAAAGGATTGGGCCACCTTGCTGCACTTTATTTACTTTTGTTACTTCCTGCTTGTTACAAATTATCTTATCACAAAACTATCTGTTACCACGTATTTCAGTACTTGCAGAGAATACCTTGCTGAAAACCGCTTTTCATTTCCTTCTCCTCCTCGTTGGGTTCGATACTCTTACTTATCGAAAGGACTACGATATATCCCCTATACTTGTGGGTCATCAAGACTCTTTTCTGGCGCCGTTGCCGGGGAGTGAAGCGCCTTTGGTAGGTGAAATTTGGTAAGGAAAAATTCATATAGTGTGCTGAAATTTACTGTCACTTGTTACCATGGAAAGTAATCCTCTGAGGGGCTTGTTCGGGGTATCTTCACCCCGACCAGTAGAGCAAAGAGTTGCTCCTCAACCTAATGAACCTACTGAAAATGAATATGAAAATATTCCCTTTGAATTTCCTTCGAGTATGATGGAAAAACTGCTAGCTAATCCTTTTGTAGGAGATGGAACAAAGCATCCTAATGAGAACCTAATATATGTGGATGAAGTTTGTGGAGTATTCAAGCTTGCAGGTATACCCGATGATGTTGTTAAGAATAAGGTCTTCCCTTTATCTTTGAAGGGAGATGCATTGACATGGTGTAGGCTATGTGATGATACGAGATCATGGAACTATAGAAGACTGAAATTGGAATTCCATCAAAAGTATTATCCTATGCATCTTGTTCATCGTGATCGCAATTATATATATAATTTTGGCCTCATGAAGGAGAAAGCATCGCTCAAGCTTGGGGAGGCTTAAATCAATGTTGTATTCATGCCCCAATCATGAGCTCCCAAGAGAAACAATTATTCAAAATCTTTATGCTCGGCTTTCTGAAAACAATCGCACCCTGCTCGATACTTCTTGTGTTGGCTCTTTTATGATGAAGACTATTGAATTCATATGGAATTTATTGGATAGAATTAAATGCAACTCTGAAGATTGGGACCTCGACGAAGGTAAGGAGTCATGTATGACACCTAAGTTTGATTGTGTAAAATCTTTTATGGATACCGATATTTTCCGTAAGTTTAGCACTAAATATGGACTTGACTCTGAGATAGTAGCTTCTTTCTGTGAATCTTTTGCTACTTATGTTGATCTCCCTAAAGAGAAGTGGTTTAAATATCATCCTCCCATAGAAGTAAAAGTAGCTGCACCTATTAAAGTTGAATAAAAGATTGTCACTTATAATGATCCTATTGTTCCTACCTCTTATGTTGAGAAACCACCTTTCCTGTTAGAATAAAGGATCATGCTAAAGCTTCAATCATGGTTCGTAAAAGCAATATTAGAACTTATACACCTCCGAGAAAGTCAAAGTAGAACCTAATATTGCTATTGTTAAAGATCTCTTGTCGATAATATTGATGGGCATGTTATTCAATTACGTGGTGAATCTGCTAGAATTGCTAAACTCAAGCGTTAAAGATAAACATAGACCTGTGGTAGGCATGCCTCGTTATTTACATTAAAATAGGAGATCATTGTTATCATGGCTTATGTGATATGGGTGCTAGTGCTAGTGTTATACCTATTACCTTGTATGAAGAAATTAAGCATGAAATTGCACCCATTTGAAATAGAAGATATTGATGTTACAATTAAACTTGCCAATAGAGATACCATATCGCCAAGGGAATTGTTAGAGATGTTGAAGTCTTGTGTGGGAAAACTAAATATCCTGCTGATTTTCTTGTTCTTGGTTCCCCACAAGGTAGCTTTTGTCCCATTATATTTGGTAGACCCTTCTTGAATTCTGTCAATGCTAAGATAGATTGCGAAAGAATGTTGTTATTGTTGGCTTGGATAATATGATTCATGAGTTTAATTTCTCTAAATTTAGTAGACAACACCGTGAAGAAGAATTGCCTAGTAAGGATGAAATTATTGGTCTTGCTTCTATTGCCGTACCTCCTAGTGATCATCTAGAACATTATTTGCTAGACCATGAAAATGATATGTTTATGAATGAAAGAAGGAAATAGATGAAGTATTCTTTAAACAGAACCTATTCTCAAACATAATTTGCCTGTTGAAATCCTAGGATCCTCCTCCACCCAAGGGTGATCCCGTGTTTGAGCTTAAACCGTTGCCTGATAATCTTAAATATGCTTATCTTGATGAAAAGAAAATATATCCTGTTATTATTAGTGCTAACCTTTCAGAGCATGAAGCAGAGAGATTATTGAAAACTCTGAAGAAGCACTGTGCTGCTATTGGATATACTCCTGATGATCTTAAGGGCATTAGTCCCACCCTATGTCAACATAAAATAAATTTGGAAGAAGATGCCAAACCGGTTCGTGATCATCAACGAAGGCTTAATCCTAAGATGAAAGAAGTGGTAAGAAAAGAAATACTAAAGCTTACGGAGGCGGTATAATTTACCCGTTCTGTTGATAGTCGCGGGTAAGTACTTTTCTTTGTGTCCCTAAGAAGGGAGGTGTTACTGTTGTTCCTAATGATAAAGATGAATTGATCCCACAAAGAATTATTACAGGTTATAGGATGGTAGTTGATTTCCGCAAATTAAATAAAGCTACTAAAAAAGATCATTACCCCTTACCTTTTATTGATCAAATGCTAGAAAGATTATGCAAACATACACATTGTTGCTTTCTAGATGGTTATTCTAGTTTCTCTCAAATACCTGTGTCGGCTAAGGATCAATCAAAGACTACTTTTACATGCTCTTTTGGTACTTTTGCTTATAGACGTATCCCTTTTGGTTTATGTAATGCACCTGCTACCTTTCAAAGACGCATGATGGCTATATTCTCTGACTTTTGTGAAAAGATTTGTGAGGTTTTCATGGACGACTTTTCCGTCTATGGATCCTCTTTTGATGATTGCTTGAGCAATCTTGATCGAAGTTTTGCGAGATGTGAAGAAACTAATCTTGCCTTGAATTGGGAAAAGTGCCACTTTATGGTTAATGAAGGTATTGTCTTGGGGCATAAAGTTTCTGAAAGAGGTATTGAAGTTGATAAAGCCAAAGTTGATGCTATTGAAAAGATGCCATGTCCCAAGGACATCAAAGGTGTAAGAAGTTTCCTTGATCACGCCGGATTTTATAGGAGGTTCATTAAGGACTTCTCAAAATTTCTCGACCTCGACTAATTTATTACAAAAGATATACCATTTATCTTTGATGATGATTGTGTAAAAGCATTTGAAATACTTAAGAAAGCATTGATCTCTGCACCTATTGTTCAGCCACCTGATTGGAATTTACCCTTTGAAATTATGTGTGATGCTAGTGATTATGTTTGTAGGTGCTGTTCTAGGGCAAAGAGTTGATAAGAAATTAAATGTTATCCATTATGCTAGTAAGACTCTAGACAATGCTCAAAGAAACTATGCTACTATCGAAAAAGAATTCTTAGCAGTTGTATTTGCATGTGATAAGTTCAGACCTTATATCGTTGATTCTAAGGTAACTATTCACACTGATCATGCTGCTATTAAATATTTTTATGGAAAAGAAAGATGCTAAACCTAGACTTATTAGATGGGTTCTCTTGCTACAAGAATTTGATTTGCATATTGTTGATAGAAAGGGAGCTGAGAACCCGTGCTATGCATAACTTGTCTAGGTTAGAAAATGTTCTTGATGACCCACTACCTATTGATGATAGCTTTCACGATGAACAATTAAATGTCATAAGTACTTCTCAGTAGCACTCCATGGTATGCTGATTATGCTAATTACATTGTTGCTAAATTCATACCACCTAGTTTCACATACCAAAGAAAAGAAAAGTTTTTCTATGATTTGAGACATTACTTTTGGGATGACCCACATCTTTATAAAGAAGGAGTAGATGGTGTTATTAGGCGTTGTGTACCGAGCATGAACAGGAGCGGATCCTACGCAAGTGTCACTCCGAAGCTTATGGAGGACACCACGCTGGAGATAGAACTGCACATAAGGTATTGCAATCTGGTTTCTACTGGCCTACTCTCTTCAAGGATGTCGTAAGTTTGTCTTATCTTGTGATGAATGTCAAAGAATTGGTAATATTAGTAGACGTCAAGAAATGCCTATGAATTATTCACTTGTTATTGAACCATTTGATGTTTGGGGCTTTGATTATATGGGACCTTTTCCTGCCTCTAATGGATATACACATATTTTAGTTGTTGTTGATTACGTTACTAAGTGGGTAGAAGATATTCCAACTAGTAGTGCTGATCATAACACTTCTATTAAGATGCTTAAAGAAGTTATTTTTCCGAGGTTTGGAGTCCCTAGATATTTAATGGTGATGGTGGTTCACATTTTATTCATGGTGCTTTCCGTAAAATGCTTGCTAAATATGATGTTAATCATAGAATTGCATCTCCATATCACCCATGCCTAGTGGTCAAGTAGAATTGAGTAATAGAGAGCTCAAATTAATTTTGCAAAAGACTGTCAATAGGTCTAGAAAGAATTGGTCCAAGAAACTTGATGATGCATTATGGGCATACAAAACTGCATATAAAAATCCTATGGGTATGTCTCCGTATAAAATTGTTTATGGAAAAGCATGTCACTTACCTCTCGAACTAGAGCATAAGGCATACTGGGCTATTAAAGAGCTCAATTATGACTTCAAACTTGCCGGTGAGAAAAGGTTATTTGATATTAGCTCACTTGATGAATGGAGAACCCAAGCTTATGAAAATGCCAAGTTGTTTAAAGAAAAAGTTAAAAGATGGCATGACAAAAGGATACAAAAGCGTGAGTTTAATTTAGGTGATTATGTATTGCTATACAACTCTCGTTTAAGATTTTTTGCAGGAAAACTTCTCTACGAATGTGAAGGCCCTTACGTTATCGAGGAGGTCTATCGTTCCGGTGCCGTAAAAATCAACAACTTCGAAGGCACAAATCCGAAGGTGGTAAACGGTCAAAGAATCAAACATTATTTCTCAGGTCATCCTATAAATGTTGAAACCAATGTTATTGAAACCGTAACCCGGAGGAATACATAAGGGACACTTTCCGAACGCTTTAGACTCGAAAAGAATGCATTATGTGGTACGGTAAGTAAACCGACTCCAAACAATTTTTAAGGCAATATTTCTCCGTTTTGGAATATTTAGAAAAATAGAAAAATAAGTAGCAGTCCGGGAAGGACACGAGGGGCGCGCCCCCCAACCTCGTGGGCACCTCGTGTGCCTTCCGGACTTCATTTTCTTGCACGATACGTATTTTGATCGGTAAAAATTCATTATATATTCTCCCGAAGGTTTTGACTCCCGTATCACGCAAATCTCCCCTGTTCTTGTTTCGAGCTGTTTTTCTGACAGATCTAGATTATCATGACGTCCCCAAGTGCTTCCAAGGACAAGTTCTTCAAGAAGGTCATCAACCCTTACCTCGCGGAGGTGCTGCGACACCCTCAAACCATTGAGTTGCGTGATGGGTTGCTGCACATCCGCGATGAAGAGGGACCAAAAGGAACCGGAAGCGTGGAGACGAGGCTCGAAGCAGTGGAACAACAAGTTTTCAAGTGTCAAGGGATGGTGGAACATGGACTCAGCTCCAATCACATGATGATCGCGGAGTTTACTAGCAACCACAAGTTGGAGACCGACAATATCGGGGAGGCCATCTTCAAGCTTCATGAGAAGATCGAGCAACTTCAAGCCTAAATCTATGACCTGCAAAATCAAAACTGTGAGTATGAATATAGATTCAAAAGGATGAGTTTGGCTGCAGATTTGAGGATTCCAGATACTCGATCATCCTTCTATGATGGTGAGCCCATGCCTTGGAAGATGGACGACAAGCCCGCATCATCAACAACACCTCCACCTTCTTCACCAATAAAGGAGACATAATCACATGGGTATGGGCACTCCCCTTGGCAACTGCCAAGGTTGGGGGAGTTGCCCCGGTATCGTATCACAACCACATCTCCTATCTTTACCGTTTTTCTTAGTTCAATCCTATTAGTAGTATCTTGATCTAGTAGAATAAAATTTACGGCATGATCTATTTTTGAGTTTTGCTTTATGATCTCTCTATGTAATCGAGTCCGTGAGCTATATAATAAAGATTAGTGTTGAGTCAAGGGCTTGATTGTTTTGTCATGATCTTGAGTGAATAAAAGAATAGAGAAAAAGAATAAAAAGAAACAAAGAGTTCATATTGATCTTATTGAGAGTGATGACTTCACATAGAAAGAGTATGATGATTAAAAGTTGTTGGGAGTTGGCAAACATAGCTTTGGTCATCGTTGCAATTAATAGGAAGTAATAAGGAAAGAGAGGTTTCACATATAAATATACTATTATTGATATTTTTATGATTGTGAGCACTCATTAAAATATGACATGCTAAAGTATATTGTCATGGATCTCCCAACATGTTGAGCTTGCCTTTCCCCCTCATGCTAGCCAAATTCTCAGCACCAAGTAGAGATACTACTTGTGCTTCCAAAAACCCTTAAACCAGTTTTGCCATGAGAGTCCACCATATCTACCTATGGATTGAGTAAGATCCTTCAAGTAAGTTGTCATCGGTGCAAGCAATAAAAATTGCTCTCTAAATATGTATGATTGATTGGTGTGGGAAAAATAAGCTTTATACGATCTTGTGATGTGGAAGAAATAAAAGCGACGAACTGCATAATAAAGGTTCATATCACAAGGGGAAATATAAAGTGACGTTCTTTCGCATTAAGATTTTGTGCATCCAACCATAAAACCGCATGGCAACCTCTGCTTCCCTCTGCGAATGGCCTATCTTTTATTATTATCCTCTACCTTATGCAAGAGTCATGGTGATCTTCACCTTTCCTTTTTACATTTTATCCTTTGGCAAGCATAGTGTGTTGGAAAGATCCTGATTGATATATCTAATTGGCTGTAGGGGGCATGAGTTATTATTGTTGACATTACCCTTGAGGTAAAAGGTTGGGAGGCGAAACTATAAGCCCCTATCTTTCTCTGTGTCCGATTAAAACTCTGTAACCACAAGTATCGCGTGAGTGTTAGCAATTATGAAGGACAAAATGATAGTTGAGTATGTGGACTTGCTATTAAGCTCGACATAGACTCTTTCTGATGTTATGATAAATTACAATTGCTTCAATGACTGAGATTATAGTTTGTTGGTTCTCAATAAAGTTTATGATTCGTACTCTGCATTGTGAATGGATTATTACTTGAACCTAAGAAATCATATGACAATACATATATATGTTGCTGTTATGAAAAAAAATCATGATGCCTTCATGTCTGTATTTTATTTTTATCGACACCTCTGCCTCTAATCATGGGGACATATTTATCGTTATCAGCTTTCGCTTGAGGACAAGCGAGGTCTAAGCTTGGGGGAGTTGATACGTCCATTTTGCATCATGCTTTTATATCGATATTTATTGCATTATGGGCTGTTATTATACGTTATGTCACAATACTTATGCCTATTCTCTCTTATTTTACAAGGTTTACATAAGGAGGAGAATGCTTTAGAATTTGGAATTCGGGTGGAAAAGGAGCAAATATTAGAGACCTATTCGGCACAACTCCAAAAGTCCCGAAACTCCACGGAATATCTTATAATAAATAATAAAAAATCCTCGCCAAAGATGAAGGCCATGGGGCCCACACCCTGTCCACGAGGGTGGGGGGCGTGCCCAAACTCCACGAAATATCTTATAATAAATAATAAAAAATCCTCGCCAAAGATGAAGGCCATGGGGCCCACACCCTGTCCACGAGGGTGGGGGGCGCCACCCTCGGCACGCCTACCTCATGGGCCCCTGGTGGCCCTCTCGATGCCCATCTTACGCTATATGAGGTCTTTCATCGAGAAAAAATCAAGCAACCTTTCGACGAAACTCACGCCACGAGGCGGAACCTTGGCGGAACCAATCTAGGGCTCCAGAAAAGCTGTTCTGCCGGGGACACTTCCCTCCGGGAGGGGGAAATCATCACCAATGTCATCACCAATGCTCCTCTCATCGGGAGAGGGCAATCTCCATCAACATCTTCACCAGCACCATCTCCTCTCAAAACCCTAGTTCATCTCTTGTATCCAATTCTTGTCTCCAAGTCCGGGATTGGTACTAGTAGGTTGCTAGTAGTGTTGATTACTCCTTGTAGTTGATGCTAGTTGGTTTATTTGGTGGAAGATCATATATTCAGGTCCTTTATGCATGATAATACCCCTCTGATTATGAACACGAATATGCTTTGTGAGTAATTACGTTTGTTCCTGACGACATGGGAGAGGTCTTGCTATTAGTAGTCATGTGAATTTGGTATTCGTTCGATATTTTGATGAGATGTATGTTGTCTAGCCTCTAGTGGTGTTATGTGAGCGTCGACTACATAACACTTCACCATTATTTGGGCCTAGAGGAAGGCATTGGGAAGTAATAAGTAGATGATGGGTTGCTAGAGTGACGTAAGCTTAAACCCTAGTTTATGCGTTGCTTCGTAAGGGGCTGATTTGGATCCATATGTTTGATGCTATGGTTAGGTTTACCTTAATATTTTTGTTGTAGTTGCGGATGCTTGCAATAGAGGTTAATCATAAGTGGGATGTTTGTTCAAGTAAGAACAGCACCCAAGCACCGGTGCACCCACATATCAAATTATCAAAGTACCGAACGTGAATCATGTGAATGTGATGAAAACTAGCTTGACGATATTCCCATGTGTCCTCGGGAGCGCTTTTCCTTATATAAGAGTTTATCCAGGCTTGTCCTTTGCTACAAAAAGGATTGGGCCACCTTGCTGCACTTTATTTACTTTTGTTACTTGTTGCTCGTTACAAATTATCTTATCACAAAACTATCTGTTACCACTTATTTTAGTACTTGCAGAGAATACCTTGCTGAAAATCGCTTATCATTTCCTTCTGTTGCTCATTGGGTTCGACACTCTTACTTATCGAAAGGACTACGATAGATCCCCTATCCTTGTGGGTCATCAGACATTCTCAAAACTTTTTCAATCTTCACGCAATACATGAGCGTGAGCCATGGATATAGCACTATATGTGGAATAGGATGGTGGTTGTGGAGAAGACAAAAAGGGAGAAGATAGTCTCACATTAACTAGGCGTATCAACGGGCTATGGAGATGCCCATCAATAGATATCAATGTGAGTGAGTAGGGATTGCCATGCAACGGATGCACTAGAGCTATAAGTATATGAAAGCTCAACAAAAGAAACTAAGTGGGTGTGCATCCAACTCATTTGGCTCACGAAGACCTAGGCAATTTGAGGAAGCCCATCATTGGAATATACAAGCCAAGTTCTATAATGAAAAATTCCCACTAGTATATGAAAGTGACAAAATGAGAGACTCTCTATTATGAAGATCATGGTGCTACTTTGAAGCACAAGTGTGGTAAAAGGATAGTAACATTGTCCCTTCTCTCTTTTTCTCTCATTTTTTTGTTTGGGCCTTTTCTCTTTTTTTATGGCCTCTTTTCTTTTCTCTTTTTTTTTATTTATTTTTCGTCCGAAGTCTCATCCCGACTTGTGGGGGAATCATAGTCTCCATCATCCTTTCCTCACTTGGGACAATGCTCTAAAAATGACGATCATCACAATTTTATTAACTTACAACTCAACAATTACAACTCGATACTTTGACAAAATATGACTCTATGTGTATGCCTCCGGTGTATGCGATATGCAATGATTCATGAGTGACATGTATGAAAGAATTATGAACGGTGGCTTTGCCACAAATACAATGTCAACTACATGATCATGCTAGCAATATGACAATGATGGAGCGTGTCATAATAAACGGAATTGGAAAGTTGCATGGCAATATATCTCGGAATGGCTATGGAAATGTCATGATAGGTATGTATGGTGGCTGTTTTGAGGAAAATATATGGTGGGTGTATGATACCGCGAAAAGTGCGCCGGTATTAGAGAGGCTAGCAATGGTGGAAGGATGGGAAAAAGTGTGTATAATCCATGGACTCAACATTAGTCATAAAGAACTCATATACTTATTGCAAAAATCTAGAAGTTATCAAAGCAAAGTATTACGCGCATGCTCCTAGGGGGATAGATTGGTAGGAAAAGACCATCGCTCGTCCCCGACCGCCACTCATAAGGAAGACAATCAATAAATAAATCATGCTCCGAGTTCATCGGAGAACGGTTCACCGTGCGTGCATGCTACGGAATCACAACCTTCAACACAAGTATTCTTTAAATTCACAACTACTCAACTAGCATGACTCTAATATCACCATCTTCATATCTCAAAACAATTATCAAGCATCAAACTTTTCTTAGTATTCAACGCACTCAAAAGAAAGTTTCACATATCTTGAATACCAAGTATATTAACATTAAGCAAATTACCATGCTATTAACGACTCTCAAAATAATCTAAGTGAAGCATGAGAGATCAATAGTTTCTTTAAAACAAATCCACCACCGTTCTCTAAAAGATCTAAGTGAAGCACTAGAGAAAAAATTATCACGCTCAAAAGATATAAGTGAAGCACTATGAGCAAAACTATCAAGCTCAAAAGATATAAGTGAAGCACGTAGAGTATTCTATCAAATTGCAATTTATGTATGGCTCTCTCAAAAGTTGTGTACATCAAGGATGATTGTGGTAAACTAACAAACAAATATGCAAATAATATACGACGCTCCAAGCAAAACACTTATCATGTGGTGAATAAAAATATAGCTCCAAGTAAATTACCGATGGAAGTAGACAAAAGAGGGGATGCCTTCCGGGGCATCCCCAAGCTTTGACTTTTTGGTGTCCTTGGATTATCTTGGGAGTGCCATGGGAATCCCCCAGCTTAGGCTCTTGCCACTCCTTGTTCCATAATCCATCAAAAGAATTCACCCAAAACTTGAAAACTTCACAACACAAAACTCAATAGAAATCTCGTGAGCTCCGTTAGAGGAAGAAAACAAAAGACTACTTTAAGGTACTGTAATGAAATCATTCTTTCTTTATATTGGTGTTAAACCTAATGTCTTCCAACTTCTCTATGGATTATAAACTATTTTACTAGCCATAGATTCATCAAAATAAGCAAACAACACACGAAAAACAGAATCTGTCAAAAACAGAACAGTCTGTAGTAATCTGTAACTAACGCAAACTTCTGGAACTCACAAAACTCTACCAAAATTAGAAGACCTAGAAAATCCATTTATTGATTATCAGAAATTGGAATCAGTATCTTATCACGTTCTGGTGATTTTTAATAATTCGGGCACTGAGCGCAAAGTTTCTGGAAATTACAGCAAGATCAAATAACTATCATCCAAGAAGATCCAATAGGTCTAGCTTGGAAAAAACACTAATTAAGACATAAAACCACATCTAAACAGAGGCTAGATGGAATATTTATTCCTAAACAGAAGCAAAAACAAAAAACAAAAAATAAAATTGGGTTGCCTCCCAACAAGCGCTACCGTTTAACGCCCCTAGCTAGGCATAAAAGCAAGGATAGATCTAGGTATTGCCATCTTTGGTAGGCAATCCATAAGTGGCTCTCATGATAGATTCATATGGTAATTTTATTTTCTTTCTAGGGAAGTGTTCCATGCCCTTCTTTAAGGGAAAATGGAATCTAATATTTCCTTCCTTCATATCAATAATTGCACCAATCGTTCTAAGGAAAGGTCTACCAAGAATAATAGGACATGAAGGATTGCAATCTATATCAAGAATGATAAAATCTACGGGCACATAATTCCTATTTGCAAAAATGAGAACATCATTAATTCTTCCCATAGGCTTTTTAATAGTGGAATCCGCAAGATGCAAGTTTAGAGAGCAATCATCAAAGTCACGGAAATCTAGCAAATCACACAAAGTTTTGGGATAGTGGAAACACTAGCACCCAAATCAGACAAAGCATGAAACTCATAATTTTTAATTTTAATTTTAATAGTAGGTTCCAGTCATCATAGAGCTTTCTAGGGATAGAGACTTTCAACTCAAGTTTTCTTCATAATATTGCATCAAGGCATCAACAATGTGTTCGGTAAAGGCCTTATTTTGACTATAAGCATGAGGAGAATTTAGCACGGATTGCAACAAGGAAATACAATCAATTAAAGAGCAATTTTCATAATTAAATTCCTTGATATCCAAAATAGTGGGTTTAGCAACATCTAGGTTTTTATTTCTTTCAATCCCACACTTATCAATTTCATCATCAAGATCTAAATACTCCGAATTTTTGGAACGCCTTCTAGGTAAGGGAAGATCATATTCAGTTTCATCAAGATTCATATTGCAAAACAAAGATTTAATGGGGGACACATCAATAACTTTTAGATATTCATCTTGATTTTCATAGGAATTGGAAGAACACTCTTTAATAAAGGCATCTTTGGAAGCATGCATCCTAGCGGTTCTTTCTTTGCACTCATCAATGGAAATTCTCATAGCTTTGAGAGACTCATTGATATCATGCTTAGGAGGAATAGATCTAAGATTTAAAGAACCAATTTCAAGAGAAATTCTATCAACATTCCTAGCCAAATCATCAACTTTAAGCAATTTCTCTTCAAGCAAAGCATTAAAATTCTTTTGTGAACTCATAAACTCTTTAACACTACTCTCAAATTCAGAGGGCATATTATTAAAATTTCCATAAGAGTTGTTGTAGGAATTTCCATAATTATTAAAATGATTGCTAGGATAAGGCCTAGGATTAAAATTCCCTCTATATGCGTTGTTACCGAAATTATTCCTACCAACAAAATTCTCATCCATAGATTCATTATTATTCTCAATCAAAGTAGACAAAGGCATATCATTAGGATCAGAAGAAACACTCTTAGTAGAAAATAAATTCATAAGTTCATCCATCTTTCCACTCAAAACATTAATTTCTTATATCGCATGCACTTTTTACTAGAAGATCTTTCGGTGTGCCATTGAGAATAATTAGCCATAATATTATCAAGTAAATTTGTAGCATCTCCTAACGTAATTTCCATAAAGGTGCCTCCCGCGACCGAATCTAAAAGATTTCTAGAAGCAAAATTCAATCTGGCATAAAAGTTTTGTATAATCATCCACAAGTTTAAACCATGAGTAGGACAATTACGTATCATTAATTTCATTCTCTCCCAAGCTTGTGCAACATGTTCATGATCAAGTTGCTTAAAATTCATAATATCATTCCTAAGAGAGATAATCTTAGCGGGAGGAAAATACTTAGAGATAGAAGCATCTTTGCACTTGTTCCAAGAATCAATACTATTTTTAGGCAAAGACGAAAACCACGCTTTAGCACGATCTCTAAGCGAAAAAGGAAATAGCTTCAACTTAACGACATCATTATCGACATCTTTTTTCTTTTGCATATCACATAAATCAACGAAGCTATTTAGATGAGTAGCGGCATCTTCACTAGGAAGGCCGGCGAATTGATCTTTCATAACAAGATTCAACAAAGCGTATTGATTTCACAAGATTCGATATTGGCTAGAGGAGCAATCGGTGCTAAGAAATCATTATTATTGGTATTTGTGAAGTCACACAATTTGGTAGCATCTTGAGCCATCGCGACAAACAAGCAATCCGACACACGAGCAAACAAAGGGCAAGCGAGAAAAAAGGCAACGGGAAAAAGAGGAGGAGATTGGGAAAGAGAGGGTGAATAAAACGGCAAGGGTGAAGTGGGGGAGAGGAAAAGCGAGGCAAATGGCAAATAATGTAATGCGAGAGATAGGGATTGTGATGGGTACTTGGTATGGTTGACTTACTCTTGCGTGAGCCTCTCCGCAATCTGCGCCAGAAATCCTTCTTGCTACATCTTGAGCATGCGTTGGTTTTCCCCGAAGAGGAGAGGATGATGCAGCACAGTAGCGTAAGTATTTCCCTCAGTTTTTGAGAACCAAGGTATCAATCCTGTACGAGGCCACGCACAAGTCCCTCGTACCTGCACAAAATGATAGCTACTCGCAACCGACGCGATTAGGAGTTGTCAATCCCTTCACGGTCACTTACGAGAGTGAGATCTGGTAGAAATGATAAATAATATTTTTGGTATTTTTGATATAGAGATGCAAAGCGAAAAGTAAAAAGGCAAAGTAATAACAAAGCAAGTATTAAAGTGATGGAGATTGATATGATGAAAATAGACCTGGGGGGCATAGGTTTCACTAGTGGCTTCTCTAAAGAGCATAAGTATTCTCACGGTGGTGAATAAATTACTGTTGAGCAATTGACAAAATTGAGAATAGTTATGAGTATATCTAGGTATGATCATGTATATAGGCATCACGTCAGAGACAAGTAGACCGAAACAATTACGCATCTACTACTATTACTCCACTCATCGACCGCTATCCAAAGATGCATCTAGAGTATTAAGTTAAAAAGCAGTAACGCCTTAAGCAAGATGACATGATGTAGAGGGATAAATTCATGCAATATGATAAAAACCCCATCTTGTTATCCTATATTGCAACAATACAATACGTGCCTTGCAACCCTTTACATCCTTTGGGTAAGGACACCGTAGATCGAACCCAAAGCTAAGCACTTCTCCCATTGCAAGAACTACCAATCTAGTTGGCCAAACCAAGCGGATAATTCAAGAGACTTGCAAAGATAACTCAATCACACATAAAAGAATTCAGAGAAGATTCAAATATTATTCATAGATAAGCTGGATCCTAAACCCACAATTCATCGGTCTCAACAAACCCACCGCAAAAAGAAGATTACATCGAATAGATCTCCACGAAGAGGCGAGAACATTGTATTGAGATCCAAAAGAGAAGAAGCCATCTAGCTACTAACTATGGACCCGTGGGTCTGCAAGTAAACTACTCACACTTCATCGGAGGGGCTATGGTGATGATGTAGAAGCCCTCCATGGTGGATGCCCCCCTCGTGAGCTCCTAACAGGCCCCAAGATTGGATCTCGTGGATCTGAGAAAGTTGCGGCGGTGGTATTAGGTTTTGGCTCCGTATTTGATCTGTCGAGAATGCGTACGTATATATAGGAGGAAGAATGCGTCGGTGGAGCAACAGGGGGCCCACGAGGTAGGGGGCGCCGGGGGCCCACCCTCGTGACCTCCTCTTTTGTTCCTTGGAGTAGGGTCCAAGTCTCTGGATCACGTCCGTGAGAAAATCACGTTTCAAGGTTTCATTCCGTTTGGACTCCGTTTGATATTCCGTTTCTTGAAACAACTGAAATAGGCAAAAAAACAGCAATTACGGGCTGGGCCTCCGGTTAATAGGTTAGTCCCAAAAATAATATAAATGTGGAAAATAAAGCCCAATATAGTCCAATACAGTAGATAAAGTAGCATGGAGCAATCAAAAATTACAGATACGTTGGAGACGTATCAAGGACAAAGCCCGCAGGAGAAATAGTCGACAAAGAAAGGGTACCGATTCGGGGCAGCCTCGGCGTAGTCGGCGGGGATGACGCGCGTGGCTGGATGCCCTGACTTTTCTCCCCCCATCTTCAACCCCACGAGGGCTGTGAGGCGTCCGAGCTCATACACGCCCACCTTGTCAAGGAGAAGTAGGCGGCTGCGTCCATTGCACCGCCAACGCACTCTCCGGCTCCGCCCGCTCCAGCGTCCTTGGCGCTCCCTTGCCCTTGGTGGATTTAGGTGCCATGGCGGTGGGGAAGCGAGGAGCGAAGGGGCGAAGACACGGCGGCGAACAATGACGAAAGCTCAGGAAGGAAGAAAAGGGGGCGGCGGTTCTGAGATTGGAGGAAGGCGCAAGGGAGGGGTAAAGTGAGCAGCGCACCCACGGTTATTCCTTTTTACGGGGAAGGTGCGGGCCGCCTCCTTTCCCATTAACTGCGATACGACGCATGCGCGCGGACGCTGTCCCACGCATGCCTCCCATGTCACGCGCACGCACGACCCCCACTCCGCGCGTTCAACACGGGCCGTGGAGAAGCGCAGCGGACGGAGCAGTTACCACAATAAAATCCGCCCTAACTACCCGCGCACCGTTCTGGGCCTGGCCCAACAACGTGTCGCGCTTATGTATGGCCCAGGCCCGGGGGCTCCTATCGGTGTACCAAAGTAGGGGCTCTCGTTTTGACCCCTTTACTTGTGCACGGGCAGTCAGAGCCACCCGCCACGACCACGCATAACAGGGTAGGAAAGGGAAGCCGGAGAGAAGCCGAAGGCACAAGACAAATAAAGTAATGACAAGGACCAAGGCCACAAGGATCGGATGGGCGAAGTAGGTTTCCCCGGCAAGGACCTTGCCGGGGCAGCTCGCCCACGCCAGCCGAGCAAGCCTCCCTTGAGCCCACCAACGCTCAACAAACGCATTGGAACAGGGCTCGGGAGGCACATTCGTGGTGGCATGCAGATCTTTGTGAAGACAAAGAATAGTCAAGATCAAGTGAGGATAGGAAGGCAATCATCCTCACCGAAGAAACCCACAAGACCCCTGGCAAGATCCTTGCCGGGCATGCCTGCGCGCCACGGCAAGACCCTTGCCGGGCCACCCGGCAAGGCCCTCGCCAAGCGCGCCAGCAGGGCCACTGCCAGGCCCGCACCAGCCAAGTCTCCGCCACCGTTTGCATGCGGCTGCTGACCCAACCAGCTGGGTGGCAACATGCAACCCTTCGTGGAGGCTCCACCACCGCGCCACCTCAGCTGCCTGCCTGCCTGCCTACATGGCACCGCATGCATCGCTGGCCAGGGCGCCTGTCGAAGCAAGGAGGAGCGGCGACGGACGGGATGGGCCTCGCTCCGCCCCGATAAAGCGAAGGGACACCTAAGCCTCGCATTAAATGCGCTTTGTCACCAGAACACCGAGGATAAGCTCACAACGCTATAGCACTTTCCACCTCCTGTGTGCCACTGTGGCAGCCCCTTTCGCCTATAAAAGGAGGCCCATGGCGCACTGGAGAAGGATTCGACTCTTTTGAACCCAGCAACACCTAGAGCTAGTTCAAGAGCTCAAGAACACTAAATACAGCCACCAAAGCAGGATCATAGGGTTTTACGCATCTTTGCAGCCCGAACCTGGGTAAATCCCCCTTGTGTTGCATGCTAGTCCCGCTCTTCTCACGATCCCCACGCCCCGCAACCGTAGAAGGGATTCCAGTGATCCCATAGGTGTCGTTTCCCACCGAAACATATGTTTCACTAGTGGCTTCTCTCATGATAGCATGTATTACGGTGGGTGAACAAATTACTGCCGAGCAACTGATAGAAAAGTGCATAGTTATGATGATATCTAAGGCAATGATCATGAATATAGGCATCACGTCCGTGTCAAGTAGACCGAAACGATTACGCATCTACTACTATTACTCCACACATCGACCGCTATCCAAAGATGCATCTAGAGTATTAAGTTCAAGAGAACGGAGTAACGCATTAGGCAAGATGACATGATGTAGAGGGATAAACTCAAGCAATATGATATAAACCCCATCTTTTTATCCTCGATGGCAACAATACAACGTGTCATTTCCCTTTCTATCACTGGGATCGAGCACCGCAAGATTGAACCCAAAGTTAAGCACTTCTCCCATTGCAAGCAAGATCAATCTAGTAGGCCAAACTAAACCGATAATTCGAAGAGACTTGCAAATATATCAAATCATGCATATAGGAATTCAGAGAAGAACCAAATAATATTCATAGATAATCAAGTTCACAAACCCAGATTCATCGAATCTCGGCAAACACACCGCAAAAAGTATTACATCGAATAGATCTCCAAGAAGATCGAGGAGAACTTTGTATTGAGATCCAAAGAGAGAAGAAGCCATCTAGCTAATAACTATGGACCCGAAGGTCTGTGGTAAACTACTCACACATCATCGGAGAGGCTATGGTGTTGATGTAGAAGCCCTCCGTGATCGAATCCCCCTCCGGCAGATTGCTGGAAAAGGCCCCAAGATGGGATCTCACGGGTACAGAAGGTTGCGGTGGTGGAAAAGTGGTTTCTCGGCTCCCCCGGATGTTTTCAGGGTATAAGAGTATATATAGGCGAAAGAAGTAGGTCGGTGGAGCTACGAGGGGCCCATGAGGGTGGGGGGCGCGCCCTCCTGCCTCGTGGTCGCCTTGTTGCTTCCTTGACTTCCAGTCCAAGTCTCCTGGATTGCATTTGTTCCAAATAAGATCCTCGCGAAGGTTTCGTTCCGTTTGGATTTTGTTTGATATTCCTTTTCTTCGAAACACTGAAATAGGCAAAAAAAAACAGCAATTTGCACTGGGCCTTCGGTTAATAGGTTAGTCCAAAAAGTAATATGAAAGAGCATAACAAAGCCCATTAAACATCCAAAACAGATAATGTAATAGCATGGAACAATAAAAAATTATAGATACGTTGGAGACATATCAAGCATCCCCAAGCTTAATTCCTGCTCGTCCTCGACTAGGTAAATGATAAAACAGAATTTTTGATGTGGAATGCTACCTAACATAATTTTCAATGTAATTCTCTTTATTGTGGCATGAATGTTTTGATCCCAAAATATTCTATACAAAGTTTTTATATTGACATAAAAATAGCAATACTTCAAGCATGCTAACCAAGCAATTATGTCTTATCAAAATAACATAGCCAAAGAAAGCTTATCCCTACAAAATCATATAGTTTGGCCATGCTTCATTTTCGTCACACAAAATGCTCCCATCATGCACAACCCCGATGACAAGCCAAGCAATTGTTTCATACTTAGCCTTTTCAAACTCTTTCAACTTTTACGCAATATATGAGCACAAGCCATGGACATAGCACTATGGGTGGAATAGCATATGATGATGGGGGTTATGTGAGAAGACAAAAAAGGAGAAAGTCTCACATTGACGCGGCTAATCAACGGGCTATGGAGATGCCCATCAATTGATGTCAATGCGAGGAGTAGATATTGCCATGCAACGGATGCACAAAAGCTATAAATATATGAAAGCTCATCAAAAGAAACTAAGTGGGTGTGCATCCAACTTGCTTGCTCAGGAAGACCTAGGCATTTGGAGGAAGCCCATCATTGGAATATACAAGCCAAGTTCTATAATGAAAAATTCCCACTAGTATATGAAAGTGACAAAATAATAAACTCTCTATCATGAAGATCATGGTGCTATTTTTAAGCACAAGTGTGGAAAAAGGATAGTAACATTGTCCCTTCTCTCTTTTTCTCTCATTTTTTCTTTTTTGTTTGGGCTTCTTTGGCCTCTCTTTTTTATTTGGGCTTCTTTGGCCTCTCTTTTTTTGTCCGGGGTCTCATCCCGACTTGTGGGGGAATCATAGTCTCCACCATCCTTTCCTCACATGGGACAATGCTCTAATAATTAAAATCGTCACACTTCTATTTATTTACAACTCAAGAATTACAACTCGGTACTTAGAACAAAATAAGACTCTATGTGAATGCCTTCGACGGTGTACCGGGATATGCAATGAATCAAGAGCGACATGTATGAAAGAAATATGAAGGTGGCTTTGCCACATATACGATGTGAACTACATGATCATGCAAAGCAATATGACAATGATGGAGCGTGTCATAATAAACGGAACGGTGGTAAGTTGCATGGCAATATATCTCGGAATGGCTATGGAAATGCCATAATAGGTAGGTATGGTGGCTGTTTTGAGGAAGATATAAGCAGGCTTATGTGTGATAGAGCGTATCATATCATGGGGTTTGGATGCACCGGTGAAGTTTGGACCAACTCTCGAGGTGAGAAAGGGCAATGCACGGTACCGAAGAGGCTAGCAATGATGGAAGGGTGAGAGTGCGTATAATCCATGGACTCAACATTAGTCATAAAGAACTCACATACTTATTGCCAAAATCTACAATTCATCAAATCTAAGCACTACGCGCATGCTCCTAGAGGGATAGATTGGTAGGAAAAGACCATCGCTCGTCCCCGACCTCCACTCATAAGGAAAGCAATCAAAGAACACCCCACACTTCAATTTTTTCACACAACGTTTACCATACGTACATGCTACGGGACTTGCAATCCTCAACACAAGTATTTCTCAATTCCACAATTACCCAACTTGCATGACTCTAACATTACCACCTTTATATCTCAAAACAACTATCAAGTATCAAACTTATCATAGTATTTAATGCACTCTATATGAAAGTTTTTATTATACCCATCTTGGATGCCTATCATATTAGGACTAATTTTATAGCCAAAGCAAATTACCATGCTGTTCTAAAAGATTCTCAAAATAATATAAGCGAAGCATGAGAGATCAATAATTTCTATAAAATAAAACCACCACCGTGCTCTAAAAAGGTATAAGTGAAGCACTAGAGCTAAATTTATCTAGCTCAAAAGATATAAGTGAAGCACATAGAGTATTCTAATAAATTCTGATTCATGTGTGTCTCTCCCAAAAGGTGTGTACAACAAGGATGATTGCGATAAACTAAAAAGCAAATACTCAAATCATACAAGACGCTCCAAGCAAAACACATATCATGTGGTGAATGAAAATATAGCCTCAAGTAAAGTTACCGATAGACGAAGACGGAAGAGGGGATGCCTTCCGGGGCATCCCCAAGCTTAGGCTTTTGGTTGTCCTTGAATTTTACCTTGGGTTCCTTGGGCATCACCAAGCTTAGGCTCTTGGCACTCCTTGTTCCAATATCCATCAAACCTTTACCCAAAAACTTGAAAACTTCACAAAACAAAACTCAAACAGAAAATATCATGAGCTCCGTTAGTATAAGAAAACAAATCACCACCTTAAGGTAATGTAATGAACTCATTCTTTATTTATATTTTTGTGAAACCTACAGTATTCCAACATCTCTATGGTTCATACCCCCCGATACTAGCCATAGATTCATCAAAATAAGCAAACAACACACGAAAAACAGAATCTGTCAAAAACAGAACAGTCTGTAGCAATCTGATTTGTTCGAATACTTCTGGAACTCCAAATTTTTTGAAAACCTAGGACAACCTGGATAATTTGTATATTGATCTACTGCAAAAAGAATTGGTATTTTATCTTGTCCCGGTGAATTTTAACAATTATTTTGGCGAGTGTAAAGTTTCTGTCTTTTTCAGCAAGATCAAACAACTATCACCCAAGAAGATCCTATTGGTTCTACTTGGCACAAACACTAATTAAAACATAAAAACACATCCAAACAGAGGCTAGATGAATTATTTATTACTAAACAGAACATAAAAATATTGGGTTGTCTCTCAACAAGTGCTTTTCTTTAAAGACTTTTAGCTAGGCATTGAGATTTCAATGATGCTCGCATGATAGACAAGAATTGAAGCACAAAGAGAGCATCACAAAACACATGACAAAAACATCTAAGTCTAACATACTTCCTATGCATAGGCATTTTATAAGCAAACAAATTATCAAGGCAAGCAAAAACTAGCATATGCATGGAAGAAAAAAGAAACAATAGCAGTCTCAACATAACGAGAGGTAATTTTGTAACATGAAAATTTCTACAACCATATTTTCCTCTCTCATAATAATTACATGCAGGATCATGAGCAAATTCAACAATATAACTATCACAAACATATTCTTAACACGATCCACATGTATGCAAAGTTGACACTCTTCCTGTTGGGGATATTACTACTGGGTATAAACCGGCCAGTAGAGGCCGGGTTATCCCCATAATATGTTATATATATTTGAATCCCAAGAAGATGAAGATGATGGCGCTTTATGGAGGCCCATTGCCCGAAGGTGGGTTAAAGCCTGTAGACATAAACCGACAATGATGTGTAACTTGTGTTGTAAGATAGAAAGAGCAGAGACCGGCCCGGACACGTTTATGAGCCGGCCACAGGATCTTGTAAATCGACAGGCGTCAACCCATGTATATAAGGGGACGACCCGGCGGCGGTTTAGAAACAACAAACAACAACTCGAGAACCAGGCAAAGCGAATTCGCCCCCTGGTCATCGAAACCTCAGCAATTCCACAACAACTGGATCGTAGGCTTTTACCTTCACCGCAAGGGGCCGAACCAGTATAAACTCTCTGCGTCCTTTGTCCGCTTTAAACCCCTTTAAGCTAACCTGTCGCGATGGCTCCACGACTAAGTCCTTTCTCTAGGACATCTGCCGTGACAAAAACACGACAGTTGGCGCCCACCGTGGGGCTATCACATGATGGTTTCGAGTTCTTAGAGGGCAGCTTCGAAGGGCTCAAGGGATACGCTGTGGGCCGGATGACCAAGAGTCGTCGCGGCAAGCTCTACATCGACGACGCAGGCTGGGGCCCCGAGGCCGGCTCAATCGAGTACGGGTACCGGGTCCCCTTCGGCGGCATCCACATTTTCATTGGCAAGATCGGCGAACCACCGACATCGTCGAGACGGCTCAGCGTGCGAGACCTGCCCGGGTTCAGCCTGCCATGAAGCGTGCCTTCGTGGGAGTCATCCACGGAGCAGAATCTGAGGATAGATCAGCATCTGGTGGTGAGACCGTCGTTTATTCTGATGATGAGTCATCAACCGGAGAGACCGAGTCATTGTACCAGTTGCAAGATGGCCGGATTGGGGGCTGTTCTAATGGCGATAGTATTCCGAACCCCTTTGATCCACCAAACCGGGTTGCGATCTTCATGGCCGGTACGCAGCCAGCGCTCCACTCTTCGACCGCAGCGGCGATGGTTTCCAGATCAGTAGCAGCGGCAATGGCCGGGCAGGAGGCCCGTCTGCCGTCGGCTCAGGTTTTATCTGATTTATTTGACGCTTTGGCAACACTAATGGCGGAAGTTAATCCGGCGAATCAAGATGAACATAATGCAGAAATCGCAAAGGTGAAAGATCAGATAACTCAGGCCAAGGCCGACCTGGTAGCTGAGGATACTAGGATGGTTGCAAAACGGGCCGCATTGCATGTGCAGGCTTACCGGCTTATGTTAGATCAGAGCGCGTCAAACGATGTCATGAGGAGAAGGTACCGGTCTCACCTGCCGCCGGTTTATGAGGCCAGGAACCTCTTTAATACCCCCGGAGGAGGGACCAGTAATCCGCCAGCAGTAAACCGGGTGGAGGCACCTGGAACAGGGGCGCCGATTCAGCCGCGTCCAACGGATCCGCCTCGTCAGAACAACGTTCCATCACAGCATGTCCCAACACCACCGGGTCACTACCCTAACACGATGGATAACATTGTCGCTGCCGCTTCACGACTGGCGGCTCTCCCGATCGAAGGTGAGTCCCCAGTAGCGGTCAAGACACGACAGGCTAGGGAGCTCCTTAGACAGCTTTGACTCAGCAGCAGGCTTATTCATATAGCCGCGAAAGGATCCATTCTACTCCACGCCCAAGCCAGAGTTCTGATGAGCATATGGATGAACCGGCCGTGTCAAGCGGTCTTGCGAAACCGTAATCCGCCTCGTGGCCATAACCCGGCGGGTGGCGGTGGTGATGCTTAGGATGTGGTGGATCGTGCTAGGGCACGTCGAGATGTCGAGTTAGCGGCGCAGCATGAAGCCCGCCAACTTACTCCGGTTCGTCCAACCACGTCAGTGGAACCAGGGGTTACTTCTAGCTCTTTGGGGGTACCGTGTCTCGTCGGTAGCTGCGCAATGTGCGGCTGCCCAAGGATTTCAAGGGCCCACGTAAGGTGCCGAATTATACTGCCGATTTATCCCCCGAGTCATGGGTCGAAAGCTATGAGATGGCGATGGAGATGCTGGATGTGGATGATGCGGCGTGTGCTAAATACTTCACCATGATGTTGGAAGGAACGGCTCGCACTTGGTTGAAAAACTTGCCAACTAACTCCATTGGGTCATGGGCCGAGTTGAGAGCCCGATTTATTCAAAATTTCAAAGACACGTGCAAGCAGCCCATGTCAATTGTGGACTTAGCTGCTTGTGTCCAGGAGGAAAGAGAATCAACAACCCATTGGGTGCGTCGGGTTTCGGAAATTTTGCATTGATCAAACCGCATCAACGCTGATACCGCAGTTTTAACATTAGAAGGCAATTGCCAGTTTACACCTCTGAAGTTGAAGCTGGGATGGCTCAAACGTCACTGCAATGACATGGGGACTCTTATGGCAGCCTTAGTGAAGTATGCTGATTCTGATAGTACCAAGGACCACGAATACGATGATGACAAGACAGGAAGGGAAAGAAGAGCGGCAACACCAAAGGGCGTGACATAACCCAACGGGTCATGGAAAGCGATGGTAGCGTAAAGCGGATAACAGTTTAGATTTTGTGGCTAACACCAATGTGCAGGACAAGGGCCAGCGTCGTCAGGGTAAACTGCCCCAGCGTGGTGGAATACCAAGCCCCAATCCGAAGCGCCTGTCTCACCTGTTAAACCAGCCTTGCCCGAAACACTGGTCGCGAGATAAGCCGGCCACGCACCTCTGGAAGGATTGTTATATTATGCAGGAGTTCAAAAATTCAGATTTTTTTTGGTATGATCATGGACCGAGGCGTGATTCAGGCCACAGATCTCATGGGCGGATTTACGGTGGAGGCGATTCGGTTCGAGGATTTCATGGTAATCAAAGCGGACATGGCAATCATGGCAATCAAAGGCAACCAAAGGTGGTTATAATCATCGAAGTCGGCGACAACAGCGGTCGGGTTATCGAGCAACCCGAAGCAGTTGAATAGTGGACAGTACCATGTCTTCACCACGAGCATGTGCAAGCGTGATTGGAAGTTGCACAAAAGGGCAGAGAACTCTGTTGAACGGGCGGTTCCCCGTTACTTACGCTGGTCTGAACAACCCATTGTGTGGAGTCCAGAGGACCATCCACCTCGGGTTGATAATCCGGGTCATCTGGCATTGGTGGTGGCACCTTAGGTTGGAGGTTATAAGTTCACCAAGGTACTCATGGATGGGGGGAGTAGTATCAATATCATTTATTATGAAACTTTCCGTCGCATGGGATTAACAGATAAAAATCTTAAACCGTCCAACAAGGTCTTCCATGGTGTGGTACCTGGTAAATCGGCGTATCCAGTTGGTAAGATAGCTCTGGAGGTTGCTTTTGGTGATGAGCATGATTCAAGATCAGAAACATTGACCTTTGAGGTGGTGAAAATCAAGAGCCCGTATCATGCCCTGTTTGGACGGCCGGCTTATGCTAAGTTCATGGCAAGGCCCTGTTATGTTTATCTGCAGCTCAAGATGCCGGGTCACAAGGGAGCCATCACAGTACATGGAAGCCGTAAGATCGCTTTGGAATGTGATGTTTGTGATGCGGCTTATGCTTAGTCGGTTTGTGCAAAAGAAGAGTTGAAGTTCTACAAGGAAAATGTTGATCCGGCATATATGACTTAATTAAAGAAGCCAACTACAGAGAATGATCCGGCCTTGAAGTTTAAATCGGCTGATGAGACTAAGCTTGTTGATTTTGTTCCTGGCGGTTCATCCAAGCAGTTTATCATCAGCACTAACTTGGATCCAAAATAGGAAAGCACGCTCATCGAGTTCATCCGTGAGAATCGGGACATCTTTGCATGGAAGCCTTCTGACATGCCAGGTGTACCGAGAGAACTCGCTGAGCAAACTCTTAATGTTGATCCCAAGTATAAACCGGTCAAGCTGTTTCTTCGCCGGTTAAATGAAGAAAGGCGTAAGGCAATTGGTGAGGAGGTGGCCAGGCTCTTGGCGGCTGGGTTCATCGTTAAAGTATTTCATCCTGAATGGTTGGCTAATCTGGTGCTGGTGCTAAAGAAGAACGACACTTGGCGTATGTGTGTGGACTACACAGATTTGAACAAGGCTTGTCCGGCAGATCCTTTTGCTCTCCCTCGTATTGATCAAATCATTGATGCTACGGCGGGTTGTGAGCGTTTGAGCTTTTTGGATGCATATTCTGGTTACCATCAGATCAAAATGGCAGTTAAGGACCAAGAGAAGACAATGTTTATAACTCCTTTTGGAGCCTTCTGCTATGTATCTATGCCTTTCAGGCTCAAAAGTGCCCAGGTGACTTATCAGTGTTGTGTACAGAATTGTCTTCATAATTAGAATGGCCACAATGTTCATGCCTATGTGGATGATATTGTGGTGAAATCCAGAAAGGGGGATACATTGATAGATGACTTGAAGGAGACCTTTGATAACCTCCGGGTTTATAAGATGATGCTTAGTCCGGCCAAGTGTGTCTTTGGTGTACCGGTTGGCAAACTCTTAGGCTTTCTAGTATCTAACAGGGGCATTGAAGCTAATCCAGAGAAGATCAAGGCTATTACTTCCTTGGCCAAACCGAAGTGTATCAATGACGTCCAACGCCTGGCAGGCCGGATTGCAGCTTTAAGCTGGTTTATCAGTCGCCTTGGGGAGAAGGCCATCCCTTTGTACCAGATGCTGAAAAAGACAGATAACTTCGTCTGGAGTGACGCTGCCAATGAAGCATTTGAGGATCTAAAGCGGCAGCTGGCTAATCCGCCGGTCCTTGCTTCTCCTGTCGATAAAGAGCCCTTGTTGATATATGTGGCTGCTAATGCCCAGGCTGTTAGCGTGGCTATTGTGGTGGAGCGCAAGGAGGCTGGAAAGGAGTATCCGGTTCAAAGGCCGGATTATTACATCAGTGAGGTACTTATTGAGTCCAAGAAAAGGTACCCGCATTGGCAGAAGCTGGTGTATGGAGTTTTTATGGCGAGCCGGAAGCTTAAGCAATATTTCCAGGGTCACCCAATCGCTGTGGTCAGCTCTGCTCCTTTGGGGGATATAATCCAGAACAGGGAAGCGACTGGGCGGATTGCCAAGTTGGCTATTGAGCTTGGGCCTCACGAGTTAAAGTATATGCCTCGGACGGCGATCAAGTCCCAAGCATTGGTGGATTTCATCAATGACTGGACAGAGTTACAGGCGCCAGAAGAGAAGCCGGATCATACTTATTGGACTATTCACTTTGATGGGTACAGGCAATTGGAGGGCTCGGGGGCTGGAGTCGTAGTAACTTCCCCACAAGGTGATAAGTTTTGTTATGTTCACTGTTTAATGTTCCCTTGCACTAACAATGCAGCTGAATATGAGGCTTTACTCCACGGTCTTCGGATGGCTAAGGAGATGAATTTAAGCCAAGTTAAATGCTTCGGTGACTCGGACCTGGTGGCTCAACAAGTGTCTAGTACTTGGGATTCCAAGGACCCACTCATGGAAGCATATCGTCGAGAGGTGGATATTGTTGCAGGTCACTTCAAAGGTTATCAGGTCGATCATGTGGACCGGCCAAAGAATAAAGCGGCGGACGCTTTAAGTCGCCTGGGTTCCCAACGTAAACCGGTTCCACACAACGTCTTTCTCAATGCGCTACATAAATCGTCGGTCAAGCTCCCAACAGAAGAGGATTTGGCTGTTCCCGACCCGGAGGCTCAGTTGGTGGCGGCGCTTCATGTCATCCCGGATTGGACGGTCCAGTACTTGGCATATATGAATCAGCCGAGTTACCGGAGGATGAAACCTTGGCCAGGAAAATAATCCGGCGGTCCAAGTCCATGACTATTGTCAATGGAGAGTTACATCATTGCAGTGTGACAGGGGCGTTTCAGCGTTGCGTGTCTCCTGAAGAAGGCCGCGAGATTCTGCGGGAGATTCACGACTCATCACGCCGGTTCAAAATCCCTGGTGGCTAAAGCTTTTCGTCATGGCTTCTATTGGCTGACGGCTCATGCTGATGCAGAAGACCTGGTGAAAAAGTGCGACGGTTGTCAGAAATTTTCACGCCGAGCCCATGTTCCGGCCCAGGAATTGAGGATGATTCCAATCACTTGGCCGTTTGCAACTTGGGGGCTGGATATGGTTGGGCCCTTTAAGAGATCGAAGTACAAGAAGACCCACCTTTTGGTGGCGGTTGATAAGTTCACGAAGTGGGTGGAGGCAGAGCCAGTCAGTAAGTATGATGCAACTACGGCGGTTCAATTCATAAAGAAGGTGAATTTCCGGTTTGGCTTTCCACACAGCATTATAACAGATAATGGTACCAATCTGTCAAAAGGTGCTATGAAGGAGTTCTGTCAATGTGAGCACATCCGGCTTGACGTATCATCAGTGGCTCACCCCCAGTCCAATGGTCAAGCGGAGAGAGCCAATCAAGAGATCTTGAGAGGCATCAAGCCCCGGCTTATGGTTCCTTTGCAACGGATGCCGGGTTGTTGGGTAGAGGAGTTACCTTCTGTGTTATGGAGCATCAATACCACACCCTACAGATCGACGGGTTACACGCCTTTTTTCATGGTTTATGGAGCGGAGGCGGTTCTCCCTAGTGACATCCGTCATGACTCGCCTCATGTGGTGGCGTATGTTGAAGCTGACAATGAGAAGGCACGACAGGAAGCACTTGACCTATTAGATGAGGAGCGTGACATTGCAGCAGCTCGTTCAGCGATTTATCAGCAAGATCTGCGTCGTTATCCACGGTAGTCGGGTTAGAACCGTAACTTTTCAAGAAGGCGATCTGGTGCTCCGACTCATCCAGGATCAGACTGATATGCACAAGTTATCCCCGCCTTGGGAAGGACCCTTTGTGGTCAGCAAGAATCTGCATAACGGGTCATACTACCTTATAGATGTTCGAGAGCACAAAGACTCACGTAAATCGGAGGCGGAAACCCAACGGCCGTGGAATATCGCTCATCTTCGGCCTTACTATACTTGAGCCACAGGCTCTGCTCATGTACATACTTATGATATTGTATATATTATGATCAATATAATAAACCGGAGCCTCAGCTAAAGCGGGGTATCTGTTGTTTTTCTTACATCATGTGTGGTTACATGGGGGCTTCTGTTTATAAAGCGGCATCCGGTTTACCCCTTGATTCAGCTTATAAAGCCTTATATAAAAATCACTTGGGGGCTTGGTCGTAATCGAACCACAGCTACACCTGTTGATCGGCGCAAGGCCACCAGAAAAATCACTTGGGGGCTTGGTCGCGTCCGAACCATAGCTACGCCAGAAAACTACTTAGGGGCCAAAGAGAGTGTTGCAAAAGAACAACTCAAACATAGGCACCCACTGAGCATAGCTCAAAATATTGCTTGGAGATTCTTTGCTATCGCAATGAACAAAGAATCTACACTTGTAATAGGCTATCAAGACACGGCTTGGAAGCCAGGTGTATACACCTAAAACCCCGAGTTAGCCTACCTTTTTAAGTAAGTCACTCCGTCCAGGTAAACCTGGTATGACCCGTCGAACTTTGACAAGTCAATCTCATAAGACCCTGAACTTGTCAAGTTAAAACGACGATTGGTTAAAGATTGAGGTCGATCTTAAAAGGCTTTGTAAAATGGTTTAACTCAGTGGCCTGGCAGCCCATGAAAAGCCTCGAATTTGGGGCCTGGCAGCCCGTGAAAAGCCTTGACTACAAGTTTTCATATGCTTTTATTTGCCAAATTTTATCTCCTTTGCGAGATTTATGATGTTTTGATGGCTGGCGATTATTAACCCGGATGGACTATCAACTACAAGTTGTTAGTACTTGATTACTTATAATCCGGTGTTTCTTAACCCGGTCTGGTTTTGACTACAAGTCGCCAGTATTATGAATGGTTAATCCGGTGTTTATCACAACCCGGTACGGTTTTATCATAAACCGGCACAATATGAAAGGAGTTATCATTACTCAAGATGGGGGTTATCACCCTCACAGGTATCATTTATTTTCATATTTGATTGTCTTTTTACAGCCTTGGTTATAAACCCTGGCTGTATATCTGGGCATCATGACCCGTCCGGCGGTAAACCGCCAGGACACTTTCAACTTCTTATATCTTTGGAGCAGCTACGGATTATGAGTGTCATATATCTTAAGCATGGCGAATTAACAAGTATCGGGGAAAAATAAATATGCACGAAGGCATAACAAACCAAGTGTTTGAACTAGCCTATTACAAAAGGCGTTTGGTGCCCAAAGAATAATTGTTTTTTTGACAAGTAGTGCGATTCGCGAGAAGGCTAACTTGACCCCGGATCATGATTAAATCACCGAGTTGACTTGACGGCTGCGGATCATCTTGCATCAGTTCATCCTCTTCGTCTCTACCCAGCAGTTGGAAGTCAATAGTTGCCCAATCGATCCCAGTTAGGGCTTGGAACACAGCTTCGTCGCTTATAAGGGTGGACGGTTCAATAGGTGTGCTTACGGATTGGTGGGATGAGATTTTGAACCTCAGGAGTTGGTGCAGCAACCCATTTGTTGTTGATGTCATAACTCGCCTGATAATGTGAAAGATCAGCTTCTTCAGCTAATTGGCAAGCCAGTGGACGTACTTCCCGGTTTATGGCTAGGAGGTCATCGTTACCAAATTCTGATCCATCTTCTTTCAAGCTCGGATAGCCTTTACTGACATCCTCCGGATCAAGATCGGGCACCCACGCTTTTGCCCGGGTTAGCGTGGTCAGAGCACCAGCCCTCGCAGCAGATCTTTTCAGCTCTTCTACCCGGGCAGGCAGCATTGAGAACCTCTCTAAAGTCTCCTTGATTAAGGTTGGGGGTGGCTTGTTGTGAGAAGCAGCACAAATAATCCGTTGTGCATCGGTATATAATTGCTTAGCATAGGCAACTTTCAACTTCTTCTGCACATCAGAGCCCAGATGGCTAATGCGAGTTCCTGCATCATTACAAACGTCAGTAAACCGTCAATACTTGGGATGATATGATGACAATTTAAAGCCAGGATATTTACCGAACACAGCAGCAGTCATGGCATGTACTTGCCTCTTTACACCAGTCGGCTCGTCTACCACCGGTTTAAGAGCTGCTTCTGCGTCCTCGGCTCTTTTTTGCAATGCGGATTTTTCTGTGTCCCAATCCACCCGTTCCTCGTTGAAACTCTCCTTCAATTTTTTCCATGGCGGCTAGGGCACTGGTCAGCTCATCTTTTGCCTTAGAGGTTTCTGCTTGCTGGGACTTGATGTTTTCTTGCAGATCAAAGATTTGAGTTTCCTTCTTGCTCAGCTCAGCCTATAAAGACAGACATATCATGAGTTCCCAGTACATATTTGAAGTATCAAGCACATAACAAGTTATGCACATGATACTTGGGGGCTAATGCCTATTTGCTCGTTGTCAGAAATTTCTACAAGTCGCACGCCCAATACAAGTATTACTCTTGGCACTTGGGGGCTAATGTATGTTTGCTCAAAGTAAAAGGTATGGGTATTCTTCAAAATTCCTGGTTCATCTTCATAAGTTAAACCGGCCCTTGGGGACTACACCGGCAAAAGTTACAATATTGCAGTTTAAAATACGGTTCATATTCCAAGGATAACTTGGCTCTTGGAGATCAAGCATACAAAACAGAGGTATTACAAAGTCCCGGTTTAGATTGATATCATAAACCGTCACTTGGGGGCTACTGGAGTTGATATTTGGAATTGGATATAAGAGAGAAACAGTTATGAAGAGTTAAGCAGCAGTTACCTCATATCGTTCTTTCATTAAGTTCACTAAACCGGCTTCATAATCACGGCTGGTATACAAACGGATTAAAAAGCCAGAATGAATGTCTTGAGCGCTGAGGTGGGAGTAGCTTGATAAATCAGCATTCCACTTGCCTTTGCTCATAGCAGAAAGCTCGTCCTTGGCACTATGCTTCGATAAAACAACAGGGTTACCAGGAGTGGTTTGGCCGAGGCCAGTAATCATAACATCATCCTCTTTATCACCAGCAGCCTTCATCGGAGACGACGGTTTATCAGCAGCCTTCGCTGGATTTGCCGGATTATCATCAGTTCGGACCAGGCTTGTCGGGTTATCAGTGTGGCCTGTGGTGTCCACTTCTACTTGTTCAACAATGAAGTCATAATCTTGAGGTGGCGGATTATCATGTATAACATATCAGCATTTGTTCCTTCCAAATCTAAAGTCTTCCCCGGTTCAATAACCACACTATCATCAGCCGGTTTATTTAGCCGAGCCTTCTTGCTGGGTCTAGGCTTGGCACTGCAAACAAACATGAAGATTAATAAATCGGGCAGATGTAATGTATTAAGGGTTGAATTAAAACATAACTCACCCAGGCACTGTCTTGAGAGGTGGAAGTTGTGTGGCCGTTGACTCGCCAGAAGATGAATGGGGTGTACCCTGATAATTGGAATCAGACGGATTAAGAGGCTGTCGAAAACAACCCGCCTTGGGGCAAGAAGTATCAGAAATGTAAGAGACCTTTGATCGGCGTTTCCAGACTGGAGTGTTCGGTAAACCAGCGGAGTTACTACCTGGCTGCTGTGCCGGGTTGTGCGGCGAGCTTCGTGTTGCTGCGTCTTCAAAAGAAAGTTTGGATCCAAATGAGCAAGGGGGTCAGAAAATTTTACTTTCTGGTTTGCTCGACGGAATTTTGGTGTTGGCAGAGGATCTGAACCGGAGGAAAAAATAGTTACCTCTACATCGTCAGCTTGGCTGCCTTTGGCGTCGTCCTGATAATAGTCATTGTCAATGAGGTGTATGAAAAATGATCCAAGAGAGTCAAGTTCTACCTCTGAGTCCGGATTAGCCAAGTCAGCATCAGCGTTTGGTTCAGAAGATTCAGTGGTCCTTTTCTTGGCAGGTTTCTTAATAACCTTTGTTTTGGGGCGGCGATGTCTTGGCGGTTTATCTTGTGGCTTCTTCTTCCAGAATGGATCATCACCCTGGCAAAGATGGACAAAATTTTGAGATAGTATTTCAAAGGATTAAGCTGAAAACAAGCAAGTTATACGATTCTTACAGCTGGTGGTTTGTTGGAGGTGCAGAAAGGACTTAATCCGGTCCGGCTACAGACAGCCTCTGGTTCATTCAGTATTTTCTTGACTGCCTCAGTAACTTCAGCTTCTGTTAGCTGAATATCGATATGTCGTTGAGGGTATTCTAGGTCCCTGTGTACTCACACATTAAACAGGGGCGCCGGCTTGAAGGTAGAACGCTCCAAGATATCCAGCAGCGGACAAAGTCAACACATGTTAAACTGTTTGCCATAAAGGCTCTGAGTTTTGTGATTCACGGTGCATAGTTGGACCGTTCCTTGGCATCGACCTACGAGAAGCGGATGAGTGTTGCTAAGCGGTGAGGGTGGTAACTTGACGGAGGATTTTCGTCGATTGGAGATGTGTCTTTGCAGTAAAACCAAGTCTGATTCCAGTCCTTGGGGTGACTATGAAGCTTGGCGTGAGGGAAGCTGACATCTTCCTCTTTTGAATCGCCATCCCACCAAGCTTAGTGTTGGGTCCGTCTGTGAACTCTGTGCGATGGTTTAAATAAAAGAAATCCCTGAATAGTTCAACTGTGGGCTCTTCTTGAAGATAGGCCTCACAAAATACTTGGAAATTGCAGATATTGGACACAGAGTTTGGTCCAATATCTTGAGGGTGGAGTTGGAAGCTGGCAAGCACATCGCGGAAATTTTTTGAACTGGGAGGCTAAAGCCTCAGCCTAGATGGTCAGCGAACACGACTACTTCTCCGTCCTTAGGTTCAGGAGGATTTTCCGGACCAGGAACCCTCCACTAGATAACTTCTTTCTTCGCTAAAGCGCCAGTGGCGATACTTCCCTCTAGTTGTGCTTCCGTAACCCGGGAAGGAACCCAGTTGCACTCATAAACTTGTTTGGCCATTTCAATGGAAAGCTGAAACATGGTTATTGCCGGTTTAATATTTATAATGGACAAGCATATAGCAATGCAAGATGAGCAGAAACAGAGGTATATGCATATTGTTAAACCGGAGTCTGATATTGCAAAACTGGAGTTTCATATTACTAAACCGGAGTCTAACAATGGGGAAGGTGCAGAGATAAATGAATCGGCGGTTTAAGAGGGGACTAATGGTACCTACCGGATTATAATTTTTTCAAAAAGATAAACCGCCTATATTGGTATGAAAGGTACAGATCTAAAAATACTTAAGTGATAGAAAAACAAGTTTCACAAGTTGGCATGATAATTTCAGATCTACAATATGACCGAAAGCTAGAGTATATTCAGACTTAAACTTCGGGTGCTTAAGCAATTCATCAGGTTCAGATGAGTTTTCCTATATAACGGAGATGTTCTAATGAGGAAAAGGGGGATTATGGCTACGGCCGCACAAAAAGCATCAGATCCAAACTAGCTGATGATGCTACTAAGACGAACATGGAAGAACGGTGCCAAAGCTCTAATGAACTCTGATGAACACTGAAACCCTAATGGTGGATCTAAAGCAAGGAAAGGAGGAACTTCTTGATCTTGTGGAACAGCGGAGGAGCGCCAGCGCTTCTACTATGCAGTCGAGGTTGATGCCGCCAACGTTAGGGCGAGCGAAGATCGGCAATGGCGGAGAGCTCCAATGTTCGGGCGGCGCGAGGAAGAGGATGATGTGATGGGGCACGAAGGGGAAAAGTGAAAAGGACGCCTCGGCCTTATTTATAAGGTGAATGGATAAGTGACAGGCGCGAGAATCGAGGAGCCCAAAATGAGATATGTGACAGCTATTTCGCCTCGATTGTCGCAGATTTATTAATGAAGGTGAGCTATAAGCCTTCTTTAATAGCAGGTGATGTCATGGCGGTTTATCATGATCCTAGAAGATGACGTCATGGCGGTTTACAAGATTTCTGTGAAGATGATGAAGGGGGAATCTTTCTCAAGTATTGAAGATTGACATGAACCAGTTCAAATCAATCTGGGGCCTAATGTTGGGGATATTACTACTGGGTATAAACCGGCCAGGAGAGGTCGGGTTATCCCCATAATAAGTTATCTATATTTGAAGCCCAAGAAGACGAAGATGATGGCGCTTTATGGAGGCCCATGGCCCAAAGGCGGGTTATGTGTAACTTGTGTTGTAAGATAGAAAGAGCAGATACCGGGCAGGACACATTTATGAGCCGGCATCGGGATCCTGTAAACTGATGGGTGTCAACCCATGTATATAAGGGGATGACCCGGCGGCGCTTTAGAAACAACAAACAACAACTCGAGAACCAGGCAAAGCGAATTCGCCCCCTGGTCATCGAAACCTCAGCAATTCCACAACAACTGGATCGTAGGCTTTTACCTTCACCGCAAGGGGCCGAACCAGTATAAACTCTATGCGTCCTTTGTCCGCTTTAAACCCCTTTAAGCTAACCCGTCACGATGGCTCCACGACTAAGTCATTTCTCTAGGACATCTGCCGTGACAAAACCACGACACTTCCAAAATAGTGGGATTAACATTAACTAAAGCCATGACCTCTCCAAACCCACTTTTATCAAAAACTTTATAAGATTTAACATTCTCCAAAGATGTGGGATCTAAAGTCGACACTCTTCCAAACCCACTTTCAATATTATTGCAAACATTATTATCAATCTCATATTCATCACGAGGCTTAAATAAATTTTCAAGATCATAAGAAGAATCACCCCAATCATGATCATTGCAACAAATAGTAGTCATAGCAAAACTAGCATCCCTAACTTGAGGTTTTTCATATCATTAACACAATTGACATTAAAAGAATTTATAATAACATCATTGCAATCATGCTTTTCGTCGAAGGAACTATCAAGTATGGGTGCAATAGCAACGATCTCATGTTTAACATAAGGAACTATAGCAAATTCATCTTCATAAATATTGGCATCATGGCCACAAGAATAGCAAGCATCATGTTCATCAAGGGATATTTCAATCAAATAATTGGAATCATAATTATCTATAGATTCATGCATATCATTATTTTCTTCAGAAGCAACAGTCATTCTTTCAATAAATTCTTTGACATAGACATTATGAGCATAGTTTTCATAGCAATATTTAAGTATGTCAACATTTTCAGATTCGTAGAGAGTAATATCATACTTTTCAATCAAAGAAGCAACTTCATAAGCACCCTTAAAAGCAACAAATTCTTCAATTTGTTCGATATCGTAGTAACTATAAACACCCTTTGTCGGTGTCAAAACCAGCGGATCTCGGGTAGGGGGTCCCGAACTGTGCGTCTAGGCGGATGGTAACAGGAGACAAGGGACACGATGTTTTTACCTGTGTTCGCCCTCTCAATGGAGGTAATACCCTACTCCTGCTTGATTAATATTGATGATATGGGTAGTACAAGAGTAGATCTACCACGAGATCAGAGAGGCTAAACCCTAGAAGCTAGCCTATGGTATGATTGTTGTATCTGAGATTGTCTATCGACTAGCCTGGCCTCGGTTTATATAATGCACCAGAGGCCTAGGATAACAAGAGTCCTAGCCGAATACGCCGGTGGAGGAGGTGTCCTTGTCTTGATCGCCAAGTCCTGTGGAATCTTCCTTGTATGCGCAACCGTCCTGACTGGCCATGAGTGTACGGCCATGGGGATCCTCGGCCCAATCCAACCGATCGGGGAGACGACGTGGTGAGTACCCTAGTCCAGACACCGCCAAGAGCCCCTCGAACCGGTCTTCAAGTTAGGGACGGCTCCTCGATTCTTCCAAACTGTTCTTCATCTTGATCGCCGGTCTTGAAAACTGGTTCAACAAATCTCCTCATCTTCGATCTTGAGGATCGCCGAAATGCATTCGGACGAGTTTACACGCCGGGTATCCGAGGAGCCCTTTAAGTTTCCGCCTTTATCAATGCCTTGTTATTTTTATGCCACACCTCGGGTTTGAAGTTGTTCCCAGCGGCAGCGTCCTCTTGCGTCCGAGCTCCAACACCGGACTGCATTCGAGGTATCTTTTGCTGCCGAGCACCAATGCCGGATCGCTTCCAAGCTCTAACGCCGAATGTATCCGAGCTCCAACGCCGACTATGTATCCGAGCTCCAACGCCGGATTGTATCCGAGCTCCAACGCCGGACTATGTATCCGAAGCTCCAACGCCGCATCAGATCCGAGGTGTCGTAAATCACCGTGGTTCAAAGAAGTTTGAAGGAGTTTAGCTGGGCTTAATGCCGGAAATGCCCTCTATGGAGCCAGCCACTAGCGCTCGGTGCTTTATCTTGGATCGCTTCGAGGTGGTGCACCACCCGAATGTGGGCCGATTTTTGTCAATATTTTTGATTGGTGCAATTTATTCTCTCGCCGAGATACATAGCCGGTAGCCCTCAAAGGTGGGTATCGGTCTAAAACCCGAGATGCACATGAAGGATGACATATGACCGCCGATCCCAGAGTCAGCCGAGACTCGTGTTGATTTGCCAAATCGGTCTCGAGGATCAAGTCCTAACTCAGCAGAATACTTCGACACAAAAGCGGCGTGCTCGATCCTCGAGACTCGGTTGGGTGCGGCCGACCAACCCGAGATCAAAATCTCCTCGAAAGCTATCTTGCACTTAAAATTTTCTCGCATAGAAACGTGCAATGCAAGAGCCCTGAGACATCGGTCGGGTGGCAACACCGGATCGTGTGATCGATGTGCCCCTTTAATATTTGTAAATAATAAGCCCGAAGCCCAAGAGGTTCCCGAGCCTTAATGCGGGCACGGGTGGCGAATTAAGGATCGATATCCATAGTAAAATCACAAATTATGTGTAATGACTCAATGTATCCAAGTACTTTATGTCATTAATGCTCGGATCCGCATTGTACAAAACTTTGTGGACCGACCATCGGCTTCAACCTCCTCGGCCAAGAATGAGGAGTGTTTGTCCTACTTTATAAAGCCTTTATGAGGGCAAAGATTTACGACAAACAAGGCAATCGGCCATACGGTGTTATAAACAAAAGGTACGCAGAGAGATATGTTATATTACGGTTAATGTAAGAAATGTCTTCCAAAGAAAATAGTCCCGCTTATCGGTTCCTTTCTTTGGATTGTCATGCTAAGCATGATCATGAAACCTCAGCTCCAATGTAAGAGCAAAATATCGAGGATTTAGTTTGGGAGGCCGATTAATAGCCCCCGGTAGTGTTCGGGCGATACCGAGGTCAAGTCAGAAACACTTCGCCATTGTTATGCATGGCCCGTCGTTTAACACCGCCATCGGATCGCCGACCAGATTCGCTTATTGTGATAGTCGGCCGGGCTTTCTCCACCGAGGTGCTTAACCATGTGAGCTGGAAGCACAATTGCGATGGTTCTCCTTTGCACACCTAGCCAAAAAAGCGGAACGTAGGGAGGCAAGCGCAGGAGCCGGGCAACCCAACTATTGACCGAAGACACAATTCGAAACCGGTGCATATATAGCAATATCCGAGAATATTTTTGCAGAATCTCTAAAGGTGCCCGGCGTTGCATTGCGAGACTTGTGCTGAAAACACATAAATAGTTTAAAAGTGCCAAAAGCTTGGAAAACCAAAAAACGTCAGTAAAAACATGACGTCCAAACAAGATCAAGTGTGCGGTGCCAATCCGAAAATTGGACTTTAGAGAAAAAAAAAGGTGCTTCTACCGTGCTTTAACATGACACATCCTATCTCAAGACTTCAAGCGGGTCAGCCTACGGCTTCAGTCTCCCATCCTGAAGGCGGGGTACTTCTCATTAGGCCAGTTTAGAAAACTAAACTCTAGAGGTTTTGAGAGAGAAATTAGGCTCCCCGGCTAGTGACCGCATTTTTCGTGTCGAGAAAAAAGGAGTGATAAATAATAATGAAAACTTTGCAACGACTAAGAAGAAAAACACTTATTATAAAATGGCTCAAATAAACATAAGAGCCCCCAAGTGACTTGGGTAAAAGAATGATTGTATGTACCGAAGTACATATATCATATATATGTTCAACCGAACTTTAAAAGCGTCTTAACCGACCGTCGGCTTCTCCCTCTTCGGTCAAGGACCGAAAAGTACTATGTACTCCATCTGTCGAGAATATCGATGGTGTTTCCAATAACCAGGCAATCAGGCCATAAGGCTGTAATGTAGCATAAAGCGGCGCTCGAGGGAACTTATGCTATATTACTAATAAAGTGTAAGAAGCATCTTGAAGAAAATAGTACCCCACCGATACCTTTCTTCGCGCTCATTGTTAATATTATACTTGTTCAATAGATTTTTTGTACTCATGAGTTCCGTTTTGTGCCGACCATAATAGAAAACAATAAGAGCGCTAGCTTCGGCTTCACCAGTCGAGGTCCGGCTCGGGTGACCCGATCGCGACAATCGCAGAGGTGCTCCCTTTACTCCCTAGTCGAACAATCGGAGCGTAGGGAGTAAGCACGGGGAGCGAGCAACCTAAGCTTGCAAATCGCTTAAGTCAATATGGTGCATATTGTATTGGCGTAATACACGAACAAGGAACGAAGCCGCATAAGTATAATCATATGCAAGAGGAAAGAGAGCTTCATGAAGGAAGCCCCAAGTAAACGGGGTATTTGAATTTATGCGTCACAAACAAAGTTTGGACAAGGAAATTTTACAAGCAACTTTTCCAAAAAAGTATAATGCTTGGTCGAGCCGAACACAAGTTAAAAATTTAAAACTTTGAGCATGAAGGCAACTTAGCTGGTTAATGTGTTCGGTATTGACGACGCGGTCCGAGCTTGATGCGGGACAAGGTTCCATCCCCCAAGCCGGGTCCCGAGGGTGGCGAGCAAAGAGCTCGGCACTCGAAGTGGTGATATAGCACGGTCAATGCAGGACGGGCAGAGTGATGCGAAGTCCCTTGCATGGGGTAATGAAGTGTTGACGAAGCCCCCGGCCCGTACCGAGGTGGCCAAAGGATATGGTCACATTTGGATCATTTTCCGTGCACAAAAATAGTGCAAACCGGAGATAATAGTAATAAAAAATCGCTGCATAACAAATAATTTATGCAAAGTGAGTAATAAAAGAAATATGGCTTTGGCGCGAAGTCAATGTCGATCACGGTGGCGTGGCGTGATGCGGTAAAGGCATGGCAAGGCCTGAATTCACTGTGTCGGTTCGAGTTCGGATCTGGCGTTCGTCACGGACTATATATACGGAAATCGACCGAACCATCATGCTACCGTCGATAATGCGGACACCACTTGATAGACCTGTGCACATATGAAGGATAAACCAGAGTAATAATAAATTCTGAAAGAAGAACCCAAACAAGCAAAAAATACTAGGATTAATAGCACCTCGTTTATATATTGTAGAAATCCTAAGGAAGGTGATTCCCAAATTGGGACTCGATCCGTGCACCCATTGCACGATGGGCGATAAACGACGGCATGGCAATCTTTGGCAAGGTTGGCTTGCCGAGGCAAAGCCCTCGGTCCAGCTAACGTGATTTTGAGCTGGTCGGCCAGTGACGCCTGAAGTGTCCGGAGTAGGTTGATGAAGAGATGGCGAAGCCCCGGTCCAGCTGAGATGTCGAAGTAGGTCGGCGTGATGGGCACCAGCTTGAAGAAGCAATAGTGTGGCCTCGCCGATGCAGGTCGTGGACGTGGTCGATGCGGCTTGATGAAGCGACCGTCTGGCGATCTTAGGTATGCCCGCTCCGTGTAGTCCGTCGGCGGCGATGTTGGTGATGATTTATCCTTGGCGCTTGGGACTCTTGTTCGGCTTGCCGAGATGATGATCCTAAAAGTTGAGCTCGGCTCAACAAAGTGACGACATGTCTAAGCGCAGGTCGGTACCGTGGAGCAATATTGCTTGATTGGTTTGACACCAAGATGATGTTGAAGATCATGTTCCAAAGATTTTAAAGTTAGTGGGATGTGATAGGAACAAAACACAATACCCCATACAAAACTTCCTTCAAAAGGATGTCCGAGTTCCCGTTCATAAAAATACGAACTTGGGTCGGATTCGTTGCCGCGGTAAAACAGATCCAAAAAGTGATGCACTAATCGGAAGGTTCCCGGAGTTTGGACGGTCGGATCGAGCTGAAATTTTGAGGGGTGGTAGATATAGGAATTCCGCAGCCGATCAACGCTTGGATCTTCCAAAGGAGGTCCGAGCTAGAAGCTGGACACCACGCCCTAAACTCGTCTGGATTCTCGGCCAGGTTCAATGCGGCTCCGGTATATCGGAGATTGCCAGAGATTCCTCCATCGGAACTCGACGAATTTTTCCAGGGTTGTTGTAGACCCAATTCCGCACAATTCCACCGAAGCAATCGTTAAAATGACACTTGAGGAGGCGGTGGCGGCGGACATAAGTCCGCTATCCAGAAAAACAGTATGGTCGCCCGAGGGCAATGTTGACGTTGAGCCCCCGGGCTCCCTGGATGATTCCTCCATGATCTTGATAGAGATCGGAGCTGATGTTGATGAAGGCCCTCCTCCGAATATGACGATCAGAGGCAGTCCTTGGTCGAACCAAGGTGATCTGTCGAGCTGGTGATTTAAGATGCCAAATCGCAGCTGATCTCAGCGAGCCATCGACCTTTTGCCGAACACACAGCCGGAACTCTCAATGAAAGCACCAATGTCGGTGTCAAAACCGGCGGATCTCGGTAGGGGTCCCGAACTGCGTTTAGGCGGATGGTAACAGAGACAAGGGACACGATGTTTTTACCCGAGTTGGGCCCTCTCAATGGAGGTAATACCCTACTCCCGCTTGATTAATATTGATGATATGGGTAGTACAAGAGTAGATCTACCACCGAGATCGGAGAGGCTAAACCCTAGAAGCTAGCCTATGATATGATTGTTGTATCTGAGATTGTCTATCGACTAGCCTGGCCTCGGTTTATATAATGCACCAGAGGCCTAGGATAACAAGAGTCCTAGCCGAATACGCCGGTGGGGGAGGAGTCCTTGTCTTGATCGCCAAGTCTTGTGGAATCTTCCATGTATGCGGCAACTGTGAGGACTGGCCCATGAGTATACGGCCATGGGGATCCTCGGCCCAATCCAACTGATCGGGAGACGACGTGGTGAGTACCCCCTAGTCCAGGACACCGTCACCCTTTGCATAAGAAGATAAGATTTCATTATCATTAAACTCACATAGGCAGGGGAGGTGTTTTTTCGGGTTCTTAGAGCAACAAGTAAAATCATAAATTTCACAAAGATTCCAAGCATAACACAGCAATCTGTTTATTTGATCCCATAAGAGTCTCCCTTTTTCAGACAAACGGTGATGCACAAAATGAGCATGCTCATCTAAAGATTTCCCATCAACTAGGCTAGTTGGTGTTTCAGCACGAGCGCATAAGGATCGAAGATGATCCAAGTAGAACACTTTAAGTGGATCCATATCAATAGATTTTTAGCAAGCAAAGATGCAAGCAAATAGAAGGCACATGGAAACACAACAAAGATACATATGGGAAGAAGGCGAAGAAAAGTCAAAGGTGAAGTGGGGGAGAGGAAAACGAGAGGTGAATGGCAAATAATGTAATGCGAGGGAGAAGAGTTTGTGATGGGTACTTGGTATGTGTTGACTTGAGTGTAGATCTCCCCGGCAACGGCGCCAGAAATCCTTCTTGCTACCTCTTGAGCATGCTTTGGTTTTCCCTTAAAGAGGAAAGGGTGATGCAACAAAGTAGCGTAAGTATTTCCCTCAGTTTTTGAGAACCAAGGTATCGATCCAGTAGGAGACTACACGCAAATCGCCTAGTACCTACACAAACAATCAAGAACCTTGCAACCAACGCGATAAAGGGGTTGTCAATCCCTTCACGGCCACTTGCAAAAGTGAGATCTGATAACGATAAAAAGATAAATATTTTTGGTATTTTTGTTGTATAGATTGGAAAGTAAAGATTCCAAAATAAACAGCGACAGAAATTGGCAAGTTGATGATAAACTAATATGATGTAAAATAGACTCGGGGGCCATAGGTTTCACTAGTGACTTCTCTCATGATCGCATGTATTAAGGTGGGTGAACAAACTACTGCTGAGAAATTGATAGAAAAGTGCATAGTTATGATGATATCTAAGGCAATGATCATGAATATAGGCATCATGTCCGTGTCAAGTAGACCGAAACGGTTCTACATCTACTACTAGTACTCCACACATCGACCGCTATCCAGAGTATTAAGTTCATAAGAACGGAGTAACGCATTAGGCAAGATGACATGCTGTAGAGGGATAAACTCAAGCAATATGATATAAACCCCATCTTTTTATCCTTGATGGCAACAATACAATACATGTCGTTTCCCTTTCTGTCACTGGGATCAAGCACCACAAGATTGAACCCAAAGCTAAGCACTTCTCCCGTTGCAAGAAAGATCAATCTAGTAGGCCAAACTAAACCGATAATTTGAAGAGACTTCCAAAGATATCAAATCATGCTTATAGGAATTCGAAGAAGAACCAAATAATATTCATAGATAATAAAGTTCATAAACACACAATTCATCGGGTCTCGGCAAACACACCGCAAAAAGTATTACATCGAATAGATCTCCAAGAAGATCGAGGAGAACTTTGTATTGAGATCCAAAGAGAGAGAAGAAGCCATCTAGGTAATAACTATGGACCCGAAGGTCTGTGGTAAACTACTCACAAATCATCGGAGAGGCTATGGTGTTGATTTAGAATCCCTCCATGATCGAATCCCCCTCCGGCAGATCTTGGAAAAAGGCCCCAAGATGGGATCTCACACGGCATGTAAGGTTCTTGGCGGTGGAAAAGTGGTTTCGTGGCTCCCCAGATGTTTTCGGGGTATAAGAGTATATATAGGCGAAAGAAGTAGGTCGGTGGAGCTACGAGGGGCCCTCACGAGGTGGGGCGCGCCTACCCCTGGCGCGCCCTCCGCCTCGTGGCCGCCTCGTTGCTTCCTTGACTTCCACTCCAAGTCTCACGGATTATGCGTGAGGTTCCAAAAAGATCCTCGCGAAGGTTTCCTTCCGTTTGGGTTCCGTATGATATTCCTTTTCTGCGGAACACTGAAGTAGAAAACAGCAATTTGCACTGGGCCTTCGGTTAATAGGTTAGTCCCAAAAATAATATAAAAGAGCATAATAAAGCCCATTAAACATCCAAAACAGATAATATAATAGCATGGAACAATCAAAAATTATAGATACCTTGGAGACGTATCAATGCCTTCTAGCTAAAGTTGACTCTTCTTCAGTCCCTTTTTCATGAATCTTAATTTTACTAAACAAAGAATCAATAGAAGAAACACCAATCATTTTAAGATCTTCATTATTTTTATGAAAGCAATAACTAGAAAACACTCTTTCTAAAAATTCTCTTTTAGCTCTAAGCATAGCGGTTATTTTCTTACTTTCATCCATAGAAACATATAAAGCTTTAATTGATTCTTCCACCTTAGGCACAAAATTTTTCGAGATTTCTACATCATGAGAAATTCTATCAATGCTTCTAGACATATCATCAATCTTACTCAACTTTTCTTCTATCATAGTATTAAAATTCTTTTGAGCATTGATAAATTCTTTAATATTATCCTCAAGATCAGAGGTGTTCTTTTTATTATTATAAGAAAGATTACCATAGGAATTACCATAATTATTAGAGGAATTTTCCTGAAAAGGTCTAGCATTAAAAATTAACTCTATAAGCATTGTTATTAAAATTGTTTCGCGAAACAAAATTCACATCTACAGCATCACAATTTTTCTCAATCAAAGTAGACAAAGGCACATCATTAAGATCAATAGGAGCATTTTTATTAGCAACCAATTTCGTAAGAGCATCAACTTTTTCACTCAAAGAATTTATTTCTTCTACCGAATTAACCTTTTTACTAGTAGGAGCCCTTTTGGTACGCCATTGTGAATAATTTGCCATAATATTATCAAGCAATTTAGTAGCTTCACCCAAAGTAATTTCCATAAAGGTACCACCCGCGGCGGAATCTAAAAGATTTCTAGAAACAAAATTCAATCCCGAATAAAAATTTGGTATGATCATCCAAAGATTTAAACCATGAGTACGACAATTTCTTAGCATCAATTTCATTCTTTCCCAAGAGTGTGCAACATGTTCATACTCAAGTTGCTTAAAGTTCATGATTTGTGCCCTAAGGGAAATTATTTTTGCGGGCGGAAAATACTTAGTAATAAAAGCATCTTTGCACTTATCCCAAGAATCGATACTATTGCGAGATAAAGAAGAGAACCAAATTTTTGCATGATCTCGCAAAGAAAACGGGAATAATTTCAACTTCAAAATATCATTGTCCACATATTTTTTTGTTTTGCACATCGCATAATTCCACGAATGTGTTAAGTTGGGACGCGGCATCCTCATTAGGAGTGCCGGAAAATTGATCTTTCATAACGAGATTCAACAAAGTAGCATTAATATCACAAGACTCCGCACTAGTGGCGGGAGGAGCAATCGTAGTGCTAATAAAATCATTGTTGTTGGTATTGGAGAAATCACACAACTTGGTGTTCTCTTAAGTCATCGTGACTACGCAACAAGATTGCACTCAAAATAGATCTGATGAGAAAAACGACGAAAAAAAAGAGGGCGAATAAAACGGCAATTTTTTGTGAAGTGAGGGAGATAAAAATGAGAGGCAAATGGCAAATAGTGTAAATTGCAAGGGGATGATATTTGTGATTAGGAACCTGGTAGATGTTGATGATGTCTCCAAGAACGGGCGCCAGAAATTCCTTTTGATGCGGCTTGAACTACATCGGTATTTCCCCAAAGAGGAAGGGATGATGCAAAGACACGACTCGGTAGGTATTTCCCTCATTGATGATACCAAGGTTATCGAACCAAGAGGAGAACCGGACAACATCAAGGTAAACGGTACCTGCACACAAAGAACAAATACTTGCAACCCGACCTGAAAGAGGGGTTGTCAATCCCTCCCGGGTAATAAGATAGATAAAATTGCAGTAGATTGGATAAATAGATCTCGCGGGAACGTGAGATAAAATAAATAACAGTAAATTGCAGAAAGGTATTTTTGGGTTTTTGGATTAGTAGACACTACAAAAAATACACTTCCGTGATGATATGTGTTTGTCACAGTAAGTCACCTTTTCTGTCATGTATGTACATACATGACAATTTTATGACAGAATCAAGATAGTCATACTTGTGCTGTCGTAGAAGTGTTCCACGACATTACCAAAATTATCATCACGGAAGTGTCCACTTCCATGACGATAAATCACGCGTCATAGAATTTCTTTCCTCAAGGGTAACCGACACGTGGCATCCACCATAATGGGTCGCCGTTAAGCTATCGGGTCCGGTTTTGGATCTGATAACCCGTTAACAGCCCGAACCAATGGGGATTTTGAACGTGTAAAATTCTCATTGGCCGAAGGAAACATGTGTCAGCTAGTCATTGGGTCAGATAGGCACCTATGATATGTCGACACGTGCAACGACCCACCACTGGCCCATTTAGCTTACAAAGGTCGGCTCGTTTGACTAGGTCAAAAGTTAGTGGTTCGGCCCGTGAAAAGCCTGTTAATGGTTTGTTCACAAATAGCCCATTTTACGGCCGGTAACTCACGACCCGTTAGGGCCTTCCCGAAATCGGCCCAACAGCGTCATGTGGGCCATCGAATATAACACTAGCTCGTTTCACTTTCGGCCCATGTATGGCCCATGACGTCTTTCGGCCCATATGAGGCCTTTCGTATCTTTAGGCCCTTTAGTGGCCCACGGTGACTCTATCCCATAATGAATCAGAAATTTCTTTGTACCCATTAACGCCCATGATTCACATGGGCAGCTTCTCGCCTGCGTTAGCTTTCGGCTTACTAATGGCCCATACGTTCTTGGGCTCCTTTCCGGCCCTCAATTACTTCCGGCCCATTACTGGCATGTTCCCCTAATGGGCCAAATTCGGCCTGTGGCTAGAATCGGCCCATTTGTGGCATGTTAACCCATTGCGTCGTTTCCAGCCCGTCCTATATTCTGGCCCATTGACAACCAGTTATGCCTGTGACAGAGTTAAGCCTTTGCTGTCTTCCGGCCTGTTAATGACCCGTTACCGTGTTGGCCCGATACCAATTACGCCCGTTTACGGCCCATGTGGACCTATTTATCCGACGGTGCGAGGCCCACCGATTCTACGGCCCGTTGGAGGCCCATTTATCACATGGCCCGTAGGAGGCCCATGGATCCTACGGCCTGTAGTAGGGTCAAGGTTACCACGGTCCGTATATGGCCCATGGTTGTTGCGGCCACTAGCAAACCAGGGAAAAGAAACTAACGCTAGGCTATTAAGGCGATTGCACAGATTACATCCACTGGGCATCAAAGTTCGCCACCAGTGCAAATATAGGGAACAGCCTACACTATACAAAAATGGCTTGCTGTTTTGTTCAGCCGGTGGCTGGACGTTAAGAACAAATTTTGTATTGCAACAAAACAAATTACAACCATAAAACAAAAGGAAGGTTGGCATAAAAGTTAACAGTCTGGCAGATCAATGCACCACCAGAAGTTTAGAAGCTCAGTTCATTTGACCTGGCTGTTACATTTTCATGTTGTATTGTCCGATGGAGCACCATAACCTTTGCCTTCATTTCTCCTAGGCTCCTGAACAACATAGCAAATGTCTGATACTCCGGTTTCAAAACCATGCATATCTTGACGACATCGAACAATGGCTATCCTTGTTTCACAAAGGGTCTCTGTTAGGGAATGGACTTATGTCTGGAGCGCAGATATAACATTGTTTTGACCTTGCATGTCTTGATCATGAGGCAGTTTGGACGAGATTGCCTTAACAACCAACCCAAGATACGCAGAACGTGCTTTTGGCACCGTTAGTGGACATGCCTGCTTACCCATCAGCAAGAGGTGACATTGCGGTTATAGTTGCCTCGTCACCTTCAGAAGGTGGCTGTTGGTGAGAACGACACCCATGGGATCACTGGAATCCCTTCTACAGTCGGCGGGCGCGGGGTTGTGAGAAGAGCAGGTCCAGGAGCTAGCACAAAGATCGTTTACCCAGGTTCGGGCCGCGAAGATGCGTAATACCCTAGTCCTGCTTTAGTGGATGTATTGAGTGTTCTTGAGCTTTCGGACTAGCTATGGTGGATGCTTAGTTCCAAAAAGCCGAATCCCTCTCCTGGTCGCCTCGGGCCTCCTTTTATAGGAAAACGGGTTACCACAGTGGCACACATGAGGTGGAAAGGCCTACAGTGCGCGAGCTTATCGCACGGCGTTACGGGACAAAGTGCATTAAATGCGCTACTTAGGTGTCCATTAGCTTTATCGGGACGGAACGAGGTCTGCCGTCTCGTCTGGTCAGCCGCCTCCGCCCGCTTCGACACGCGCCTGCATTCGGCCCGTGCATGCAGCGCCATGTAGGCTCAAAGTGGGCCGAGGTGGCACGGTATGTGGCCTTCACGAAGATCTGCATGCCACTACACAGGTGCTTGCTGAGTTGTCCTGGAAGCCGCATGTTGCCACGCGGGTGCCTGCCCAGCTGGTTGGGCTGGTAGCTGCATGTGAACGGCAGCGGAGTCTTGGCTGGTGCGGGCCTGGCAGTGGCCCCGTTGATGCCTTCGGCAAGGGTCTTGCCGAGGGCCCGGCAAGGGTCTTGTCGTGGCGTTGCAGTCGTCCCCGGCAAGGCGCTTGCCGGGGGTCTTGTGGATTCCCTCGGATAGGATTCCGCCGAGGGTCATCGTCTTCTAATCCTCACCTGATCTTGTGTGTTCATGATCTTCACAAAGATCTGCATGCCACCACGGAGGTGCCTCTCGAGCCCTGGTTCCAATGTAATTGTTGACGGCGTTCGGAACCTTTGGGCTCAAGGGCGGCTCGCTCTGCTGGTGTTGGGCAAGTTGCCCAAGAAGGCTCTTCTTGCCGGGGTCATGGAGGCTGCCCCAAAGATGGGTCTTGCCGGGGGAGCCCACCTCACCCCTTTGCTCTTTGTGTATTTTGGTCTTGGCGTTGCCTCTGGTCGCCTTGTGCCTTCGGCTTCCCTCCGGCTTCCCTCCTCTGCCCTGCTTAGTGTGGCCGTGGGCGCGGCTCCGACTGTCCGTGGACAAGTAGAGGGGTAAAAAGAAGTGCCCCTACTTTTGTACACCGACAGGAGCCCCCGGGCCTGGGCCACACATAAGCGCGACACGTTGTTGGGCCAGGCCCAAAACGGTGCGCGGGCAGTCGGGGCCTGATTTTACCACAGTAATTTTTTTGTCCGCTGCGCTTCCCCATGACCGCGCGGGCAGTCGGGGCGGGATTTTACCATAGTAATTTTTTTGTCCGCTGCGCTTCCCCATGACCCTCGTTGAACGTCCGACATGGAGGGTCGTGCGTGACGTGGGGGTCATGCGTGGGGCGGTTTCCGCATGCCTGCGTCACATCATGGTAAAGAGGCGGCTCGTGCCTTCCCCATAAAAAGAGGGAGGCGTGGAGGCGCGGCTCATTTACTGAGTGGACTCGGGTCGCAGTTTTCAAGGCGCCCACCCCCCACGATCACGGGCGGGAACGGTCACCTCACCCGTCTCGATTACCTTTCCGCCACGTCCTCCGTGCAGTGGCGGCAGTGTGGAGGCGGGAAACCGGTCGTCGCTGATTGGGGCAGCGGTCGGGTCTCGATTCCTCAAGCGCCTCATGGCTGGATTGGCCGAGTGGGGCGGCCGAGCCTTGACCCCGCCCCTTTATAAGGAGGGGGAGGGGGATGTCACCCCACATTCTTCCAGCATCCATTTTCTTCCACTTCCGCTCCTTCCTTCCACCTGCCATGGCGAGAGGGGCAGGGCCCTTCAACGGTGGGGGAGGGTCGCCACTGACAGCCAGTGTTCTTCCTTCCCACGAGGCTCACAGGCGGAGCCTGCCATGAGAGGTAGGGGGAGGGGGCGAGGCCGAGGTCGCCGCGGCGGTCGGGGGAGAGGGGGACGAGGCGGCGCGATGGCCGTGCCTCCGCCAGCGATGCCTCCCGCGATGGAGGGCCACGTCGGGGACCAGCCCCACGAGTTCCTCATCAAGCTGCGCCGGCCACCACGTCGTCGTCTCCGCCTCCCCACCCCATTTGCTCAGGAGATGGAGCTCGATCCGCCCCAGACCCTCAGGCTGCACATGAGGGGCTGTCGGAATGGTGGCACGCGGGTCGAGTCGACTTCCCCGCTCCTCACGTCATGTACCTCTGTCACGGATGGAAGACATTCGCTCGATCCACACCCTGACGGTGGGGCTCATCCTCTACTTCAAGTTAATGGAGTGCTGCGTGGAGAGCTGCTCTGACGATGAAGATTCCTCCTCGAGCAAGAGTGACGAGGAGGACAACGACAACAGCGACGAAGGAGTGGAGCGGCGGGATGTCGACCCCGACTCCAACTGATCGCGCGCCTCCTCGCCACGCGCTTGCCGAGGGCCATCCTCGCCAAGCTCTCCATCGGGCGCCCGTCAGTCCCCTTGGGCGGCCGGGCGTGGGAGGGCCGGAGAAGGCGTAAGAAGGCGGTGGCGGCCATCAAGTCAGAGGCACGCTGGGCACCGGCACCTTCATCGCCAGACAGGCCCCGCTGCCTCGCCTCTTCCAATCCTTTCCCGGCACCAAGATGTTCTCTTGGTGCCTTCGCCTCGTACCTTGCTTAGGCTCTCTTTTTCCCTCCCGCTGCCTTGCTCCACCTTCTGGGAGAGGGACAAGAAAAGGATTACTTAAGCACCTTTGTCTCTTTTAGTTTGTAAGCCTGTGGGCACTTGTTAATTTTAAGACTTGTAATCCCCTTGCTCATGTTTTTAATTCCATATGAACTGTAGCTGTATGGGATGTTTTTAATGAAAAAGGGTGTTTGCCGGGTTCTTTGTGCGTCAGCGAGGCCCATGCCAAGGACGAATCCTTGTTATTTTTAAGATAAACATTGTCGCCTGGCAACAGGCCTTGCCGTCTCCCCACTTCAGTCGGCCACGCTCTTGGCGGAGGCAGGGGTGAAGTAGAGTTAGGCCCCTCGTTCATTTCCTCACCACCACGACTACGACCAAGTTCCGACCCAGGAGATAGCTCTTGGGTATAGGAAAAGGGGAGCACAGTGGTTTTAAGAATATAAACGAGGTTTCACATGTCCCAGTTTTATACGAAAATGCATAACAGGGGGATAAAAGACTTATCTGAATCCGCAGCCTCGGGCAACCTTGGCTTGCCGTGGTTGGATCTTGTGTCTTCAGCCCTCGGCAGTCTTGGCTTGCCAGGGCCGGAGCACCGGTCCGTTCCCTTTCTCCCAAGCGGCTCGACAGAAGTGTCCATGTGCCCTGCGAACCAAAGAGAATAGAAAGACGCACGCTCGACCTCTAGGCTAGGGGTTAGTCGCCGCTAAGCACTATCAACCCTAACCGAGGGAGAGACTTAACCTAGCATGCATGATAAAACTTAGGGAGCCAGCGCTTCATTTATTTATGCTCAGGGTCTGCGCTACCGACTTTGTCTGAAGGGTTACATGCCTTGCCGGCAAGAAGGCTTGTACAAAGGTGGTTTGCCGGAGGCTCCCAAGAACCGCGCCTTTATGGGTAAAACTTGCAAAGATGTTCTATGTTCCAGAATTTCTCACTAGGACAAGCATCTTCGGTCTCCAGTGGACCGCGAAGGGCTGGTGACTCAGACACCCTTTTAAGGGCCTTCCCACTTTGGCGCCAACTTGTTGGAATTCTTGGCCGAATTGAACACGCCAAGAACAAGGTCGCCTTCCTCAAAGCTTCGGCATGAACCTTGCGGCTATGGTAGCGGCACAAGGCTTGGTCATAGCGTAGTCGCTCTCTCACAGTCAGCTCAAGATGATCTTCCTCAAGGAGCGCTAAGGCCATCTTGCCGCAATTGCTCTTGCTCAAGCTCATCATAAGCGAGCACTCGAGGTGACCCGTACATGAGTTCCATGGGGAGAACTGCTTCTGCCCCATATACTAGGGCAAAGGGTATCTGGTCGGTGGCTCGATTTGGCGTCGTCCTGATCGACAAAAGAACCGTCGGCAACTTATCAATCCAGCGCTTCCGCCTTTAGCGCTCGCCAAAAGTCTTCGCCCTCGTGCCTAGCAACACTTTCAAGACTTGCCCTCTCCGCTTGGCCGTTGCTCCGTGGGTGTGCCATTTGAAGCAAAATGCACCTTGTTGCTTAGGTCTTGATGTATTGCATGAAGTCGTGGCTTGTGAACCGCGTGACGTTGTCGTTGATGACTCTGTTCGGTACACCAAAACGCAAGAACCAGCCCCTTGAAGAACTTGACGGCCGACATTGTGTCAGAATTTTCCTCATCGCCTCCACCTCCGGCCACTTTGTGAACTTGTCGATCGCAACATACAGCATTTCAAAGCCCTCGACAACATGAGGAAAGGGCCCGATATAATGAGCCCCCCTGCATCTAAAACGCCAGGAGAGAGGGATTGTTTGAAGGGCTTGAGCTGGTTGATGAAGCTTCTTCAAATGGAACTGGCACGCTTCACACCTGGTTACTAGTGCCGTCGCATCCTGGAGGGCGGTGGGCCAGAAGAAGCCTTGCCGGAATGCCTTGCCGGCAAGGGCCCTCGACCCTATGTGGGAGCCACATATGCCTCCATGTATCTCTGCCAACAGCTCCAGTCCTTCCTCCCGAGGGATGCACTTCAATTTCACACCGTTCGGTCTTTTTCTGTACAGGACGTCATCGACGAACTGGTACAAGGCAGACCGACGGGCTACTTTTTCCGCTTCTTCCTGCTCCTCAGGAAGTTCCCCTGTCTGGAGGAAACGGACGGTATGTTGTGCCCATGCCGGAGCCTGGGGCTCGACGGCAAGGACCAAAGGCATCTCTTCTGCCATGGGGGTGGCCATCTCTACGGCCAGGGCTTGGTGCCCTCGCCGAGCCAAATTTCGGCAGTTTCATAATCCGCGGCAACACCCATGCCGGCGGCCCCTGGGGGCTCAGCGGGAAAGTACTTGATGGGTCCTGATTTCCTCCGCTCGTTCTATTCCATTGATGGTTCGTTGGATGGTTGAGTTAACCGAAGCAGAAAGGTACCTGGTTCCACAGGTAGCTTGAATGTAGCACGCTTTGACAGGTAATCAGCGACGTCGTTCTCCGCTCGGGGAACGTGCTCCGCTTGTATACCGTCGAAGCGCTCCTCCAGCTTCCTCACCTCATCCATGTAGGCCTCCATCAACGGGCTCTGATAATCTATGTTGGCTTGTCTGAAGACAAGCTACGAATCACCCCTGACAATGAGCTTCTTAATCCCGAGGTTCCGCCACGATCCCGAGACCGCAAGCAGCCCTCAGACTCAGCAAAGGTTGTTTGTGGACATCTCCTGGAAAATTGCATCCGGATCACATAATTGAGGTGCTCTTCGGTGAGTGCGACAAGCAGCACACCGGCACCGGTGCCTGGCAGCGAGAAAGCCCCATCAAAGTACATGATCCAGTCGCGACTTGCTTCCTTGCTGAGGAGAGCGGTCTCCTGGATTTATTGGTCGGGCGTTGAGGTCCACTCTGCAATGAACTTCGCCAAGACTCTGCTCTGGATTGTCGAAGTACTTTCAAACTTCAACCCAAAGCTTGACAACTCCAAGGCCCACTCCACGATTCTTCCGGCTATGCCTGGTTAGCAAGATCCGCCGCAACGGGAGGCGGGTGACGATAAAGGATCTCGTGGGCCCGGAATAATGACGCAACTTCCTCGAGGCCATAAGGAGGTCAAGAGCAATTTCTGCACACCGAGTACTTTGACCTAGCCCCTCGCAAGAGGGAGCCGACAAAGTAAATCGGGTGCTGCATCACCTTCTTCTTCTGCACCACTTCATTTGGCTGCGCGGGCCATGTCCCGATGGCGTCAGATTCTGCCGGGGGCCTTGCCTTGCCGGCACCAGGCCCTGCCGGGGAAATTTCTGACGTGCCATCTGCCGGTCCTGCTGTTGCCACTTCCTCTTCGTCGACCTTCCTTTGCGCCACCAGCGCGGCGCTGACCTCTTGATTCGTCGCTGCCAAATACAGCAGCAATGGCTCTTGCGGTTTAGGCGCCACCAGTACTGGTGTAGAAGAGAGGTATTCCTTCAGATCCTGCAGTGCTAGTTCGGCCTCCGGGGTCCACTCCATAGGGCCTGCCTTTTTCAAAATCTTGAAAAAGGGAAGGGCGCGCTCGGCAGACTTGGAGATGAATCGGCTCATGGCGGCAACGCAGCTAGTGAGCCCACGCACATCCTTGATCTGCGTGGGCGCCTCAATCTGCTCGATAGCCTTGATCTTGCCTAGGTTTGCCTCGGTCCCACGCCATGGCTACATAAAGAACCCGAGAAGTTTGGCTTTTCGGATGGAACGTCAAGACACACTTCTCGTGGTTCAGCTTGAGGTTGATCTTGGCGCAGTTGGCAAACGCCTCTTCTAAGTCTTGTACAAGAGTCTCCTTGTCCTTGGTTTTGACCACTATGTCATCCATGTATGCTTCCATATTTCTATGTAGCCGGGTTCAAAACCAATTTAGACCGCTTGCAAACGTTGAGCCAGCACTCTTCAACCCGAAAGGCATCCGTAAAAAGCAATACGCACTACATGGGGTGATGAATGTTGTCTTCTTCTTCTTTCTCTTGTCATGAAGATCTGGTGGTAGCCCAAGTAAGCGCCGAGGAATGATAACAGTGTCACACCCGCCGTGGAGTCAATAATCTGGTCGATGCGCGGCAACGGGAAGAGGTCATTAGGACAAGCCTTATTGATATCTGTGTAATCAATACACAGCCTCCACTTCCCGTTTGCCTTGCGCATCACCACCGGATTGGCCAACCACGTCGGATGGAGCACTCCCCTCACCAAGCCTGCTGCTTCCAACTTCCTGATCTCTTCCGTGATAAATTCTTGCCTTCCTAGAGCCCGCTTCCTAACCTTCTGCTTGACGGGTCGCGCATGAGGACAGACAGCTAGGTGGTGCTCAATCACCTCCCAGGGAACACCGAGGATGTCGGATGGTTGCCATGCAAACACATCGACATTTGCCCGCAGGAAGGTGACGAGCGCGCCTTCCTATTTGCTGTCGAGGGTGGAGCTTATGGAGAAAGCCCTCCTGCGCCATCCTCCCTAATCGGACACCTTCTTGGTCCGTGGTGGTGCAACTCGATTTCTTGCTTTTGCCGGTGGAGCTCTCGGCACGCCCCCGACAAGAGCACAACACTCAAGAGGTGCGCCATGCGAGTGGGCGCGCGAGGTCTTGCCGGGCTTCTTCTTCCCTCCCGGGCTTCAGCCGCGTGGGAGCAAGTGCCTTGGAGGCAGCTGCTCCAACTGCTTCCCCAGAGAGCGGTGTCTTCAAATCAGCGATCCTTCTTGTCGAGGGGACGGTGATGATGGTCATCGGCCCAGCATCTTCGCCAGTAGGCGTGGTGACGCCACCATGAACTTGGCTAGTGCCGGGCGGCCGAGGATCCTGCTGTAGACGGCAAGGGATCTCGCCACATCAAAGACAATCCTCTCCGTCTCTGTAGTTCAACTTCGCCTCCAAACGCCACAGTAATGTGACCTTCCCTTCTACCGCTTCTTCCCGGTTGACCCCTTGAAATGTGCCCGTCTCCTCGAGGTCTCCGTCGGGAATTTGCAGCCTCTTGATCATAACGGACGAGATTAAGTTCAGACCGGCCCCGCCGTCAACCAACATCTTGTTCACCTTGAGGTTGCGAATCGTTGGTGAGACCAACAACGGCAAACACCTGACCGCAGTAGTGCGGTCAGGGTGGTCCTCAGCATCAAAGATGATGGGCGTGCTGGACCACTTTAGCGGCTTCCAAGCCTCGAACGATGGCTCTGCTGCTATGATCTCACGCGCCCACTGCTTGAGCTGGCGGTGAGAATTGTGCAGCGAGCCGCCACCATCGACGCACGTGGCCTCCGTAGCCTTATGAAACTCTTGCTCACCGGACTCGTCGTCCTCGTCATGATCATCATCCTCTTGCTTCTTGTCACGGCCCCGAGCGGGCCTCTCTTGCTGGCTATCCTTGCCACGGCAGCCTCCTTGGCCGCCACGCTTCTGGCTAGATCCTTCGGCACCGTCTTGACCCTTCTCCTTGTCCCGCCTCTCATACTCGGCCTTTTGCTTTTTGGCAAGCAGCTCGACCTGTCGGCAGTTCTGGAGGTCGTGGCCCTTGGTGCGGTGGATCTTGCAATATCGCTTGTCGGAGCCCCCGGCTTGCTCGGCAGAAATCGCCAAGGCCCGGCAAGCGGCACACCCCAATCTCCTTGCCGGGTCGCTTCACCTTGGCCTTCTTGGCAGCGCCGGTATCGCCGGATCCTCGACGGCAAGCACGGTCTTGTTCTTGCGCTTCCTATGGCGATGCCGCCCTTCTTCTTCGGGCGGTGTCTTCATCAAGAGAGTCAGTTTCACGCCGGCGCCCCTCGCCGGGTACTTCCTTCCCTCTTCAAAGACGGGCAAGACTCTATCGCCGTAATATAAAGTTCGCCACGCTTTAACCTTGTTCATCGCCAGCTCCTCACGCATCTTTGCGATTACAAGCATGTTCGATGGAACGCGCTTAATCACGCCGGGATGAACGCCGTGGATGTTGTAATCGCACCGGCTGAATCCTTCAGATATACTTTCGCGCAGGGTTTCCCTTCCTTCTCGGGAATGATATGCAAATCATCGGCTCGCCATGAGCTTGGTGGCCTCAAAGTGAAGGCACCAACGACCTCATGGCACAGATCCGACCAAGAAGAAATGGAATCCGCCGGCAAGTGCATCAACCAAGACATGATGTTGGGCTTCAGCGCCAACGAGAAGTAATTGGCAAGCACCTTGTCGTCGCGAGCTCTGGCATCTTGCATCGCGATGGTGTAGATGCTGAGGAACTCTGACGGATGGGGCTTGTCGTTGTACTTCTCGCCGACATCGGGCTTGAACGTGTGGTGGGACGGCCACTGGAACTGCCGCAGCTCACGGGTAAAGGCTGGGCAGCCTACCTCGTAAGGTAGGTCACGGAGCTTGCGTGCCGGGTGGTCCATAGCGGTCCCGCCTCTTATCCGGATCGTGGCGTGTATCGCAATGGCGCCGATGGTAGTTCGAAAGGCCTTCATGGGCTCGCTTCCGAAGAACTTGGCGTTGATCGCGGTGGGTCCATGGGTCGGACGACACTATGGAAATGTTATCACAAGCGCCGTCACGACGGATCGGCACCGACGGCAACTGGCGCGGGGGTGGAGAGTGCACTGTGGCTGCAGCTCCCCCGGTCCTTTCACCGCTGGCATGTGGTGGCTCGACGGAGCGCCAGCCCGAGGGCCCCGCCGGTCGTGGATCATCTTTGTAAGCGACGGTGACGAGGCTCCGGATGGTGGCTCTCCACTTGTCGAGCTTCTCCGCAGTAGGAGGGAAGTCGAGGAGCAGCTGCGCGCGCGCCAAAGCTTTTGCTGGCGTGGGTGGCGGCGAAAGCTGCATGGACCGTGGCGCGCTTCGACTTCTAACCACGTTAGAAGGAGCTCTATCACGGCCCAACGGTTGCGCTATTTTCACAAGACTTCGGCGGGTACGCTGGCCTCCTTCCTCCCGCAAATGGTGCACAGGGCTCTTCACACAGCGGTGTCCAGGGTCACCGGCGTGGTGACGCTGCTTGTTGTGCACACCATGGGAAGAGCGCGCTGTGGGCGCCGGGGTGGGCGTCTTGGAGGTCGCCGCACCGCCCGTGGGTGGCACGGCGACGACCCCGGAGGGCTCAAGGCCGCCCGCTGGGGGCCCAGCTCCATCTTCGATTTTGCGGCGCGGCGCTCCGGTCGTGCCTTGTGTCGCACCCCGCAACGATGCAGCTGCCGCTGCTCGACTGCGAGGCGATGTTGGTGCTTTCGCAGCGCCTCGAGATCTGTCCAAGACCGGCCTGCTCGCCCCGCACTGCCGTGCCGGGCCGTCTGGCTCCCGACGAACCGACCGCCGTGGCTGCCTTCTTCTTGGGGCCATGGCAATGAAGGACTGTTAGGCTAACTGCTAGACCAAATTCTCACAACTGCACTCCTTACCTGGCGCGCCAAAGATGTCGGTGAGAACGACACCTATGGGATCACTGGACTCCCTTCTACGGTCGGCGGGCGCGGGGTTGTGAGAAGAGCAGGTCCAGGAGCTAGCACAAAGATCGCTACTCCAGTTCGGGCCGCCAAGATGCGTAATACCCTAGTCCCGCTTTAGTGGATGTATTGAGTGTTCTTGAGCTTTCGGACTAGCTATGGTGGATGCTTAGTTCCAAAAAGGCGAATCCCTCTCCTGGTCGCCTCGGGCCTCCTTTTATAGGAAAAGGGGTTGCCACAATGGCACACAGGAGGTGGAAAGGCCTACAGTGCGCGAGCTTATCGCATGGCATTACGGGACAAAGTGCATTAAATGTGCTACATAGGTGTCCATTAGCTTTATCGGGGACGGGAACGAGGCCAGTCCCGTCCGTCGCCGCTCCGCCTCACTTTGACACGCGCCCAGGCCAGCAGTGCATGCAGCGCCATGTAGGCAGGCAGGCTGCTGAGGTGGCGTGGTCGCAGGGCCTTCATGAAGATCTGCATGCCACTACGCAGGTTCTTGCTGAGTTGTCCTGGAAGCCGCATGTTGCCACGCAGGTGCCTGCCCAGCTGGTTGGGCTGGTAGCTGCATGTGAACGGCGGCGGAGTCTTGGCTCGTGCGGGCCTGGCAGTGGCCCCGCTGACGCCTTCGGCAATGGTCTTGCCGAGGGCCCGGCAAGGGTCTTATCGTGGCGTTAGTGCGTCCCTGCAAGGCGCTTGCCGGGGTCTTGTGGATTCCTGGCTAGGATCCCGCCGAGGGTCGCCTTTCTCGATCCTCATCTCGATCTTGTGTGTTCATGATCTTCACAAAGATCTGCATGCCATCGCTGGAGGTGCCTTCCGAGCCCCTGGTTCCAATGTAATTGTTGATCATGCGTCGAACCTTTGGGCTCAAGGGCGGCTCGCTCACTGGTGTTAAGTAAGTTGCCGGCAAGGTTCTTGTCGGGGTCATGAGGTCGCCCCTAATAAGGGTCTTGCTGGGGAGCCCACCTCACCCCTTTGCTCTTTGTGTATTCTGGTCTTGGCGTTGCCTCTCGTCGCCTTTGTGACTTCGCCTTCCTTCGCTTCCCTCCTGCTGCTTATTGTGGCCGTGGGCCGGTTCGATCGGGTCTGCACAAGTAGAGGGGTAAAAGGAGTGCCCCTACTCAGACAATCGGCGAAGGCAGTTCCACCATTTTTTCCATAGCTTGCTGAAAAGTTGAGTTTTTACATTAGTAGTACCAGAACAAAAGATATTAAGGAGGCAGCAAAACCAAACAAAATACCTTTGGTCTATATACAGAACTTATTTTGGTGAACCAACGTAAATATTAGTTGTATTTTACTGCAAAGTACATAATAAAACCAGGTTCCAAACATATGGCCATGTACCATGGCTAATGTATTGTCTATTTCTTCACATTGTATTGCCAGCTAAGGATAAAGAGACAAAGTTTATAACACGGTAAGGATAGTATGACATCATTCATATCACAAAACAACAGAGAACAAACAAACAGGCAATTGTAACGTTGTGTGGGCAAGTCCAACACGGAACGAGATTACAGGTCAAGATCAAAGGAATATCACTCCTCTCTTTTAAACCGACTAAGTTGCAATGATACGCTAAGACAATTGTGTATAAAATTGAAAAGAGTAATAGACGTTGGCTGCAAACCATGTAGTTCAATGCACGAGTCAGAGTAAGTAGTAGTTAAAAGGCATGAGGATTAAGGACTTACAACAACGGCTTTGACTGGTGTAGTCACCCTCTTCGTCTTGCTGGTGTGACAGTCCTTGAAGATTTCCACAACATTTGGTTCACGTACTTTTTGGTCCTTGCGGGCTTTCCTCTGCATTTGGAACAAGTCAATATAGATCTGATAATATGGCACAGTGAAAAGAGTGAAACAACAGCTAATTACAAGAGTCTCGCAGTGTGCAATATAGCTACGAGATCCTATCGTGTGTTGGAATTTCACTTTCGTACGGTTGGCCTTGTTCTTTGAAAAGTTCACCTACAAGAAGATAGATTTGTGAGGCACATGCGTATATAGGAGTTCAACATGTGATTTGATCACATACATATAATGTGCCTGATACTTTGGATCGGACCAGTGTTTAACGAGGCCTCTCCAGTCTTCATCTGATATATTTTCCACTGGAGATGTTTGGGCAAGTTCACTGTTAGCCTTGCCTTCAAAGCGAGTTTTCCTCAAGTTATACCGATATTGTCGCAGAGCAGACTTGCAAACGTGGGTGCAAGCTTGTCTGGTTGCATCATCTTGCCTATCCAACTTGAACCTCATCTATTGAAAATGATGGGAGTCTCATTATCAACAACCTAGAAAGTATGGGATAGAGCAAGACGATATTACTAGTTTACATACATAAACATACTTACAGATAAATGGTCGAGGAAGGTGTAGAACTGGGTTTCGTCTTTGCCATTCCTGTACTGAATCCATGTTGGGAGGATACGTGCATGACACCTAACGCAACCGCTGCCTCTGACACTAACTTGGCTGACTCTGTAGCATCACGTGGCCTTTTTAAACCTGCCTCGAAACGGATCTCCATTCTTCCTCCTCTAGATTTAGTTAACATATCGAGCATTATCCCTGATGTTTGTTTCCTCTTGCGTCTAGGTGTTAGTCCAACAACGAACATAGGAAGTGTTAGTGTACATCAAACTATGAGACTACATATACGTAAGCATGCAACAAGAACTTGACTCCAAAGAACTACCTTCTTGCCGTTGAAGCTCACAAGGTTCATCTGATCTTGCCAACTCGTCTTGTGTCAAGAGTACTTAGGAAGTACTGTCAGGTGGCAAGGGAGCTTGGGAATGTGCTGCTAGCTGAGTTGACGAATGATTAACTCGTGCGGCTGGTGGTACTATGGAAGGTGTTGCAACAACTAGGGCTATCTCTGCTTGTTTGGTGGCAGCTATTGGTTCCTGTTTGGCTTGTTTTGCAGCTCGTGTAGCACGGGATACCCCGTTTGTACAATTTTGACTTTGACCTTCTATTGCACCATCAGTATCAGCAGAATCTGCAAGATTCTTCCGCTTCCCTTTCCATGTGTCCTTAGTACTAACACCATCCCCTGTCATTCTGTGTTCCTTCCTCTTTCTCCGTGCCATGTTAAGTCAAGCCGACAAGAAAAAGGAATAACAATTTAGTTCTTCAGAACAAATTGATGCGTGATACAGATGAACTGAACTTTGATGTTAGACAACCACATGATAGGAGGATGTAATATGTACGAAAAACAGGACGGCATGAGATAATCGTAACTATGGTGTGTAACCAAGGTATAGGCATTTCACTAAATTAGAAGCAATGCAATGGAAGGTAGACACCATATGAAAGATGCTACAAATATCGCTCTGCCAAGTTAACAGTGTCTCATCATAACTGGCATTTAAACAAATGTGAAGCAGTACAAGAAATAAATGATATGCAAGATGCAAACAACATCACACTACCAAGTTAAAGTTCTCTCGTCATTAGTGTCATTGCATATTCACAAATTTTATGATGTGTAAACCAAGGTAAGGCATTTCAACAAATTAGAAGCAATGAAAGCTAGACACCATATGAAAGATGCAACGAATATCCCTCTACCAAGTTAAAATTGTCTCGTCATAAGTGCCATTTCAACAAATTAGAAGTAGTACAAGCTAGAAAAGAATGCGAGATGTAAGGCAAACACATGATACCAGGATGGAATGTGTACGAAAAATAGGATGGCATGGCATATTTACAACCGTTTGTGTAAACTAAGCAGAAGACATTTCGACAACTAAGAAGCAATGCAAGCTAGGCACCGTATGCAACATGCAAGACAATATCACACTGCCAAGCTAGAGAAAGCACCTAGGATGCCGGTTTCCCCGGAATACCGCCATTAGTCCTTGCCTTATTTTTTCCCTTCCTATTTCTTAATTGTATTTCCTTGTCAAGTCAAACCCACAAGAAAAATGAATAAAAATTCGCTTTTCAGAACTCATTGATGCAGGATGCCGACGAGCACTACTTTAATGTAAGGCGACCTCATGATAGGACGATTGAATGTATAAGAAAAAAGGACATCATTGCATATTCACAGCTATGATGTGTAAACTAAGTAGAATGCATTTCAACGAATTAGGAGCAATAAAAGCTAGACACCATATGAAAGATGCAACGAATATCACTCTACCAAGTTAAAACTGTCTCGTCATAAGTGCTATTTCAACAAATTAGAAGTAGTACAAGCTAGAAAAGAATGCGAGATGTAACCTATATCACACTCCCAAGTCAAACGTTTCTTATGATAAGTGATTGTTGAAGGTTACACAACAGTAGTACTTTGATGTAAGAACATGGTGTGATAGACATATATTGTATGTTCTAGAAACAGGAACACGTGTCTTATTGACAAGTATAATGTGTAAAGTAAGCAGATGGAATTCAACAAAATTAGAAGCAATATAAGCTAGACATCACACATAACATGCAACCACATAATAATTGCCAAGTTAGAGGGAGCACTGTGATGGTGCACTAGGGGAGACGTGCTCATCATCAACACAATGCACGTTGAGTGTCTACGCCTGTGGTGTCTTGCCAAGCTTCTTGGGGGGGGGGGCGGAGTAGAATCTGTAGAGGCCCTCCATTTGGAAGGAGCACCTTTATCCACTGCCTTGCTAATTCCCTTCCGCTTTATTGATTTTGAATTTTCAAGTAAAACCGACAAGAAAAAGCAGTAAAATTCACTCTTTAGAACTCATTCGTGCATGATACTAACAATCACTACTTTGATGTAAGGCAAACACATGATACCAGGATGGAATATGTACGAAAAAGAGGACGACATGGCATATTCACAACTGTTTGTGTAAACCAAGGTAAGCCATTTCAACAAATAAGAAGCAATGCAAGCTAGACACCACATGAAAGATGCAACCAATATGACTCTGCCAAGTTAAAAGCGTCCCATCATAAATGACGTTTCAACAAATTAGAAGCCATTTCAACACTCCAGAATCGTGAAAATAAGGAGGCACGTGATACGATAAGTAAATGGACACCGAAAAATTTGCAAAAATATTTTTTGTCAGTTTTGGAATATAACAAAAAATAGGAAAATAAGAAGCAACCAGGAAGCATACCCTGGTGGGCACAAGACAGCCAGGCGCGCCCAGGTGGGTTGTGCCCACCTCGGGTAGCTTCCGGACTCTGTTTTTCTACAATTTGCTTGTCTCCCAAGATAAAAAATCTTTATATACCCCCCGAACCTATTGACCATCGTATCACGGAGAAATCTTCTCTTTTCTTTTCCTTGGTGTTTTCTCTCGACATTCAGCTTAGGGCTGATCATGTCTTCCTCACCCTCTAACAACTGAGAAGAAGACACAGGGGTGTTTGGGGAGGATCTAAGGAGAGAGGAAGCTGAAGAAGTTGCTATGGAGGAAGAAGAGGAAAATCCTTTTGGGGTTCACTCTCCGGCTTCCGAGAGAGGCACATTGGCTGGCATCTCTAATCATCTGAATCCTCATCAAGCTATGAGATCATCAAATAATCAAGAGAGCCTCGAAGTGCAAGAAGAAATCCCACCAAGAAGGCCTTTACACAGGTTACATCGTAACAATTTTTGCAATTTGATTCACAATTATGGGTTCGAGAATACCTCGTAGGCACATACCGGTCCAATTGGGAGATATCTCGCCCAAGAGAAAATAAAGGCAGAACAAACCCCTGGGGCCCGTAAAATAAACACATAATAGCTGAGGTGAAGAAAAACTGTGAGTTACTTCATTGAGCCCTTCGGGAGATTCAAGGTTTGAAGGATCTACTCATGGTTATATTGGAGAATACCCCTATCGTTGTCAAAACCGGCAGATCTCGGGTAGGGGGTCCCAAATTGTGCTTCTGAGGATCAATGGTAACAAGGGACGATGGGGACACAATGTTTACCCAGGTTCGGGGCCTCTTAAAAGAGGTAAAACCCTACGTCCTGCTTGATTGTATTCGATGAGTATAGGGGTTACAAGAGTTGATCTACCTCGGGATCGTAATGGCTAAACCCTAGTTGTCTAGCCTATGAGAATTATGATAGCCCCTACGAACTAAACCTCCCTGGTTTATATACACACCAGAGAGGCCTAGGGTTGTACAGAGTCGGTTTGTGGGGGAAGGAAATAACATATCCAGACACCAAACTTGCAATTCACGCATATAGGAGTCCTACCCGGACATGGGCGAAAGTATTCTGCTTTTATCTTCACGGCCCATCAGTCCGGCCCATATCAAATAGTCCGGACACCAGAGGACCCCCTAATCCAGGACTCCCTCAACCATTACTTCACCACCACCACCACCTTCTTCATCACCAAAAGAAAACTGAGTATCGGGTATGGGCACTCCCCTTGGCTTCCGCCAAGGTTGGGGGAGGTGCCCCGGTACCGTATCATCCCCACTATCTTTTGCCTTTACTTATTTTAGTTCGATATTTTGCTTTAGATGAATAAAAGTTTAGTTCGATCTTTTCTTTTCGAGAGTTTGCTTAATGGTCTATCCTTGTAATCGTGTGCGAGATATATAATAAACTTTAGTTTGAGTTTTTGCTTTCTTTACTTTCATGTTGCAATAAAAAGAAAGGAAATAAATGAAAAAGATCATATGCTATTCTTATGGTAGGTGATGACACCACATAAGAAAAAGTATAAGTAGAAAATTTTATTAGAGATTGACAAACATAGCATTGGTCAATGATGCAACTCATGAAAGAATTAATAAGGGAAGAGAAGATTCACATATAAATACACTATCCTAGAAATCTTTTGTGATTGTGAGCTCCCCATCAAAATATTATACGCCAAAATTGTTGACATTGGACAAGGAAGACAACGTAATGATTTATGTTTGTTCATATTCACATAGAAGTTATATTGTCATAGATCCTTTAACATGTGGTGCTTGCCCCCTGAAGGATATATGCCCTAGGGGCAATAATAAAGTTATTATTTATTTCCTCATATCATGATAACTGTTTATTATTCATGCTAGAATTGTATTAACCGGAAACTTAGTACATGTGTGAATACATAGACAAACATAGTGTCACTAGTATGCCTCTACTTGACTAGCTCGTTAATCAAAGATGGTTCACTTTCCTAGCCATGGACATGAGTTATCATTTGATTAACGGGATCAGGTCATTAGGAGAATGATGTGATTGACTTGACCCATTCCGTTAGCTTAGCACTTGAACGTTTAGTTTACTGCTATTGCTTTCTCCATGACTTATACATGTTCCTATGACTATGAGATTATGCAACTCCCGAATCATCGGAAGAACACTTTGTGTGCTACCAAACGTCACAACGTAACTAGGTGATTATAAAGGTGCTCTACAGGTGTCTTCGATGGTGTTTGTTGAGTTGGCATAAATCGAGATTAGGATTTGTCACTCCGATTGTCGGAGAGGTATCTCTGGGCCCTCTCGGTAATGCACATCACTATAAGCCTTGCAAGCAATATCACTAATGAGTTAGCCGTCGGATGATGCATTACGGAACGAGTAAAGAGACTTATCTGGTAGAATCTAGATTGAGCTAGGTATTAAGATACCGACGATCGAATCTCGGGCAAATAACATACCGATGACAAAGGGAACAACATATGTTGTTATACGGTTTGACCGATAAAGATCTTCGTAGAATATGTAGGAACCAATATGAGCATCCAGGTTCCGTTATTGGTTATTGACCGGAGACATGTCTCGGTCATGTCTACATAGTTCTCGAACCCTCGCATGCTTAAAGTTTTGTGACGATCGGTATTATGAGTTCTTTTGTTTTGATGTATCGAAGGTAGTTCGGAATCCCGGATATGATCACGCACATGACGAGGAGTCTCGAAATGGTCGAGACGTAAAGATCGATATATTGGACGACTATGTTCGGACACCGGAAGTGTTTCGGGAGGTTTCAGACATATACCAGAGTACCGGGGGATTACCAGAACCCCCCGGGGAGTATAATGGGCTTATTGGGCCTTGGTGGATAAGAGGAGGGGCGGCGGGGCAGGCCGCCGCTGCCCTCCCCTCTAGTCCGAATTGGACAAGGAGGGGGGCGGCGCCCCCCTTTCCTTCCCCTCTCTTTCCTCCTTCCCCCTTCTCCTACTCCTACTAGGAAAGTAGGACTCCCCCCTTGGCGCGCCCTCCTCCTGGCCGTCCGCCTCCCCCCTAGCTCGTTTATATACGGGGGCAAGGGGGCACCCCAAGAAACAACAATTGATCATTGATCTCTTAGCCGTGTGCGGTGCCCCCCTCCACCATAATCCACCTCAGTCATATCGTAGCGGTGCTTAGGCGAAGCCCTGCGTCGGTAGCATCATCATCACCGTCACCACACCGTCGTGCTGACGAAACTATTACCGAAAGCTCTAGTGGATCGTGAGTTCGCGGGACGTCACCGAGCTGAACGTGTGCTGAACGCCGAGGTGCCGTACGTTCGGTGTTGAGGACCGGTCGATCGTGAAGACGCACGACTACATCAACCGTGTTGTTATAACGCCTCGCCACGGTCCTACGAGGGTAGGTACGAGACTACACTCTTCCCTCTCATTGCTATGCATCACCATGATCTTGCGTGCAGCGTAGGATTTTTTTGAAATTACTACGCTCTAACAAAGGGCATCCAAGCCGGGTTTATGCGTAGATGTTATATGCATGAGTAGAACACAAGTGAGTTGTATGGCGATACAAGTCATCTACCGCTTACCAAAGATGTCATACTTTGGTTCGGGCGGTATTGTTGGATGAAGCGGCCCGGACCGACATTACGCCAGATGCTTACGCCGAGACTAGTTCTACCGACGCGTTTTTGCACATACGTGGTCAAGGGTGTCAGTTTCTCCAACTTTAGTTGAACCGAGTGTGGCTACGCCCAGTCATTATGAAGGTTAAAACAGCACTAACTTGACGAAATATTGTTGTGGTTTTGATGCGTAGGTAAGAACGGTTCTTGCTCAGCCCATAGCAGCCACGTAAAACTTGCAACAACAAAGTAGAGGACGTCTAACTTGTTTTTGCAGGGCATGTTGTGATGTGATATGGTCAAGGCATGATGCTATATTTATTGTATCAGATGATCATGTTTTGTAACGGAGTTATCGGCAACTAGCAAGAGCCATATGGTTGTCGCTTTATTGTATGCAATGCAATCACCCTGTAATTGCTTTAGATTATCACTAAGCGGTAGCAACAGTCGTAGAAGCAATAGTTGGCGAGAAGACAATGATGCTATGATGGAGATCAAGGTGTCGCGCCGGTGACGATGGTGATCATGATGGTGCTTTGGATATGGAGATCAAAGGCACAAGATGATGATGGCCATACACTACAAAAAATATACACTTCCGTGATGATACGTGTTTGTCACAGTAGGTCGCGTTTTTTGTCATGCATGTACATCCATGACAAATTTATGACAGAATCAAGATAGTCATACGTGGTCGTCAGAGAAGTGTTCCATGACATTACGAAAATTATCATCACGGAAGTGTCCACTTCCATGACGATAAATCGCGTCACAGGCCGTATGTGCTTTCGTCAAGGGTGACCGACACGTGGCATCCACCGTGAATCTTAACGCCGTTAAGCTATCGGGTCGGGTTTTGGATTCGATAACCCGTTAACAGCCCCGACCAATGGGGATTTTCCACGTGTAAAATCATCATTGGTCGAGGAAACACGGCGGCTCATCACCGGGACGAGATGTCATCCACTCATTGGACGTATAGGCGCCTATGATATGTCGACACGAGGCACGGCCCAACAAGTTTAATTGGCGGCCCAATTAAAGGCCCACAAGTTTTATGGACCATAATGGGTCGGCCCAGCTAAAGGCCCACAAGATTTTATGCGGACCATAATGGGCCGGGCAAGCTCACTAAAGGCCCACGAGATTTTATGGCCATAATGGGTCGGTTTCAGGTAAAGGCCCACAAGATTTGCGGGCCATAATGGGCCGGCCCAGCTAAAGGCCCACAAGATTTTTTGTGTGCCATAATGGGCCGGCCCAGGTAAAGGCCCACAAGATTCTTGCGGATCATAATGGGCCTACCAGCCTAAAGGCCCACTTAGATTTCACCGACATTAATGGGTCGGCCCAAATGTAGGCCCACAAGATTTTGAGGACCCTAGTAGGTTGGCCCATTAACTGGCTGCCATGTTTTGGGCCAAATGCCGGCCCATATCTGATCCGGTCCATTAATGGCCTGCCATGTTCCGGGCCTATAAGTGGCCCATATGAGATCTGGCCCGTTATAAGCCTACTAACGCTCACAAATTACGGCCCCGAGATCAGGTCCGGCCCTTTAAGAGGCTTTGGGCTCGCTTATGGCCCATATCAAATTCGGCCCCAAGAATCGGACACTATGCTTTTGGGCCCACTTGCTAAAGGCCCACTTAGTAATTCGGCCCGATATTAGTTTTGGCACATATATCTGCTTAACATTTCGCCCTATATTAATTTCGGGTTAAAAGCCCGTCATATAGTTGGGCCTAACTACAGCCCGATTTGCATCTGGCCTGCTCGCAGCCGATATCTGATTGGGCCAAACAAGGACCGAGACAATTTTGGCCTATTAAAAGCCCGTGATTTTATTCGCACAATCATGGGTTGGGTTCATTTCGGCCGCCGCTGCCCATGAGTCTGTTCGCACGTGACGTGCCCAACCTACATCGCGTGATTGCATGATTTGCCCGATTATGTACCGTAATTTACGGTTTTGGCGGTTCTTTCATAAGACAGGATATATATACAAAGAAAATAACTGCAGCATCATGAATAAGAAAAACCTAGACTATACAATAAATAAATTACGGCATATTACATCCACTTTGGGCATCAAAGTTCGCCACTATGATAATAAAGCACAAGCGAGACAACAGATTACATACATCGGGCATCAAAGATCGCCACCAAAGGCAAATAAACACGCCGACAAAATAATATACAAAACCGATAAAGACTTCAATAGAGTTCAAGAAAGGTTAGCCTCTTTGGGAGCCGTAGCCAAGTAAGCAGCCGAAAGCAAGATGATGAGACTGTGCTTGTTCAACACTTATATCTTACTCACTCAAAGATAAACAAGCGCATGATGACAGGTTTTGCACGTAAAAGTATCGGTGATGACAATTCATCACATTTCTTCTTGACGAATAAAGTGACACAGCTTTAAAATTGCATTAACACAATATGGTATTGTTCGAGGTCAAGACATGGCAGGAAATGACATTGTGAAGGAGTTGGCAGCTTTCACGACAACAATCGGATTACGAGATCAAGAACTCATAAGTATCAATGTTTAGTGTGTTGTCAATTTATACCATTTCAGATTGCCAAATAAAGAGACGTTTTAAATAAAAGTAGAATGATATGAAATTGTTCATAGTTAAGACATTGCAGAATATGACATTGTGATGTAGTGGGTAGGTTCACCACACCACTGGATTACGGATGAAGAATGTATAGCATACATGCAAAGGCAAAAGAAGATCACTTGCTCAGATAGTTTAATTTACATGGTATGAAGAAGGAACTTGGTTGTACAACTGAAAACTTAAATTGAGAAAGGACAAACTTTTGTTTATGAACTACATAATAAACTTTAAATAAGCAATTTGATGCAAACACCAAAAATAAACAAATTGCAGTCATGCCTAACCAAATATATACAACAAAGTTTGAAGGCTTGAGATGGACAAACTTACATTATTGGTGAAGACAGGCTCTATAAAGGCCTTGTCCATGCCGATGGGGGGCAATTCAAGAAGTTCACCATGTAATCTTCTTCAAAAGCATTGCCTTTATTCTACATTTTGTTAAGAGTAAATATAGATGTGATAATATACGAAAAAATGGAGAATATTTAAGATAAGATGAAGAGTGATGCTACATAACCAAGTAGCTATAAATGTAAGTGCAGCGTAGGCAAAAGGTACAGCCAAGAGCAATGCACAGCTAAACTTCTTCGATACCAACCTTATGGTAAGAGTAAATATAGATCTGATGTGTAGAAAATGGAGGGCAAAGGAAAATAAGCTGCAGAGTGATGGTACATGAACAACTACCTGTCATTATAAGTACACCGATAAAGGACAACATGTACTTACAAGAACAATGCAGAGCTAAAAAAATGTTGGCATTGGATATATTCTACACTAATGTAACCATTCATACAGATTAGATAATTGGGAGCGACCAATTGATAAGCAAGCTATCATGCATACTGCTGTCACATAATGAACCAGGTATGTATGCAAGTACAATGATACAGGACAACAGGTACTAACAAGAGCAAAGCAGCGGGCAGCATATTTTGTTGGAAATATGCCCTAGAGGCAATAATAAATTAGTTATTATTATTATATTTCCTTGTTCATGATAATCGTTTATTATCCATGCTATAATTGTATTGACCGGAAACCGCAAGACATGTGTGGATACATAGACAACACCATGTCCCTAGTAAGCCTCTAGTTGACTAGCTCGTTGATCAATAGATGGTTACGGTTTCCTGACCATGGACATTGGATGTCGTTGATAACGGGATCACATCATTAGGAGAATGATGTGATGGACAAGACCCAATCCTAAGCCTAGCACAAAGATCGTAGTTCAGATGCTAAAGCTTTTCTAATGTCAAGTATCATTTCCTTAGACCATGAGATTTTGCAACTCCGGATACCGTAGGGAATGCTTTGGGTGTACCAAAGCGTCACAACGTGAATCGGGTGGCTATAAAGGTGCATTATGTATCTCCGAAAGTGTCTGCATTGGGTTGGCACGAATCGAGACTGGATTTGTCACTCCGTGCAGACGGAGAGGTATCTCTGGGCCCACTCGGTAGGACATCATCATAATGTGCACAATGTGACCAAGGGGTTGATCACGGATGATGTGTTACTGAACGAGTAAAGAGACTTGCCGAACGAGATTGAACAAGGTATCGGGATACCGACGATCGAATCTCGGGCAAGTACAATACCGCTAGACAAAGGGAATCGTGACACGGGATTGATTGAGTCCTTGACATCGTGGTTCATCCGATGAGATCATCGTGGAACATGTGGGAGCCAACATGGGTATCCAGATCCCGCTGTTGGTTATTGACCGGAGAACGCCTCACCATGTCTGCATGGTTCCCGAACCCGTAGGGTCTACACTTAAGGTTCGATGACGCTAGGGTTATAAAGGAAGTTTGTATGTGGTTACGAATGTTGTTGAGTCCCGATGAGATCCCGGACGTCACGAGGAGTTCCGGAATGGTCCGGAGGTAAAGATTTAAATATGGGAAGTCTTGTTTTGGTCGCCGGAAAAGTTTCGCGCATTATCGATGATTAACGGAGTGCCGAAGGGGTCCGGGGTCCACCTAGGGGTCCACCAGCCCGGGGCCACATGGGCTGTAGGGGTGTGCGCCGCCTATATGGGCCAAGGGCACCAGCCCCAAGAGGCCCATGCGCCAAGAGATAAGGGAAGGGAGAGTCCTAAAGGGGAAGGCACCTCCTAGGTGCCTTGGGAAGGATGGACTCCTCCCAGCCGCACCTTCCTTGGAGGAAGGGCCAAGGCTGCACCTCCCTCCTCTCCCTTGCCCCTATATATAGTGGAGGGAGGGAGGGCAGCCACACCTGGCTCCCGCGCCTCCCTCCTCCCGTGACACCTCCTCCTCTCCCCGCAGTGCTTGGCCGCCCTGCAGGATTGCCACGCTCCTCTACCACCACCACGCCACAGGTGCTGGGCCGGATGGAGTCTTCCTCAACCTCTCCATCTCTCCTTGCTGGATCAAGGCATGGGAGACGTCACCCGGGCTGTACGTGTGTTGAACGCGGAGGTGCCGTCTGCTCGCACTAGGATCTCCGGTGATTTGGATCACGACGAGTACGACTCCTTCAACCCCGTTCTCTTGAACTCTTCCGCTTAGCGATCTACAAGGGTATGTAGATGCACTCTCCTTCCCCTCATTTCTGGTTTCTCCATAGATAGATCTTGGTGAAACGTAGGAAAATTTTGAATTTCTGCTACGTTCCCCAACATATTTGCGATATCCTGTCGTTCTTTTCAAACCGGAATTCTTCTTCGAGCAGATTTCCTGCAAAAAAGATCCGTAAGGCACATGCAGAAAAGTAGAAGTTCAAATTGTAATGTGATTTCATAGATGCACCTCATCCTCGAACGAGACCAGTGTGCATAACAAGGTTTTTCCATTCAATGTCTTCTAAATTTAGCACAGGAGACTTCACCGAAATTCGCTTATAGACTTGCCATCAAAGTGTGATTTCCTGCAACACCGACATCTTGCAATGCTTCCTTGAAGAGCACAAGCAAGCTTTGCTCGTCATGACTATCCAGATTGACCCTCGCCTAGTTACAACAATGTAATGTAAATCATTGATGTGTTCAATCAGCGTAAAACAGGTAAATAATAACCATGAATAATAGCACTTACACGTAAGTTGGACAGAAGATGTGAAAATGGTAATTGTCTTCACTATAATCTTCCCATGATGGGAATATATGCACGTAGTCCCTAACAACATTGAAAGCATTGTCTTTTAAACTGGAATAAATGGAATGGGGTTCCAATCTGCAGGAATTGGCCGTCTCTCAGCTTGGGATAGGTCTTCGGCCGGTGGACTTCTTTGTACTTTTTGATAGAGTGGGATTTTCTCGTGGTACAAGGTGCTATGGCAAATGAAATCGGTATACCTTTTGGTCGAGTGCACGCCCCGTGTGGTGGGGCTAGTGGTGTGGCCGGTGAAGTATGGGTACATCTGCTGAGTCGGTCCCTCGTTTTGTGTCACGGGTTGTACAGCCAATATAAGTGGGATGTCAGTCTGATTTCTCGGCACCACCACGCTTTTTCAAGGACTTTGCGGTGCTCCTTCGTGTTCGGCAATCACCCTCTTCCTTTTTGATGTCTGATGCACAAGAACATCATTTGAGTGGAAAAACATGGTATGATGACAGATGGAATATGTATTGATAATGGATGGGCATGGCATCTCGACATATATGATGAGTAAACTAAGCGAGATGGCGGTGCAACAAAGTAGAAGAAATGCAAGACAACATATGCAAGATACCGAAATCAATAAAACATTGCCAAATTAGAACAGGCACCTTCATGGGTGATCAGGACATGCCATCTGCCTTTGACTCCTCGAGGTTAGAATAGTCATTAGGATCATATTCTGAACAAGAATCAACAGGTGGGGAGCGTATGAGTTTCATTGCATCCAGAATGGCACTCAATGCCTTGGTGCCAATTTTGTAAGTCATTGCGGTGTTTAGCTTCAAGAGTGGATTTTGCTAGTGTGACACAAAGCAGCTACACGGATCATGGTGTAGATATAACGGAAAACCTTAAGCATCAGAGTAAAATCAGCAAAGTGGAACTTGCTGGAATATATGTGCTAGTATTGTCGATGCGGCTAGAAAGGCTTTTGGATACCAGCTCTCTTCAAGTGAAGGTGTGGTACTGTTAATATCGATGTAACTCTCAAAGGCGACACAGCCCCCTGCATTTCCTTGCTATTCTTATAGGATTCAAGGGCAGGCCACTACAAATCCTATTCCTATGTTTACAAGATCCTCTGAATCAAAGAGGCTCAAAGTGTCCATCACAACCGACCGTATAGACCTCTACACTGCAAATGTCCTGCTCATCTTCAAAGACAAGGAACATATCAGACATTACTAGCATATTCTTCCTGTTCCAAAATATAAGTCTTGGTAGAGATTTCCACTATGGATCACATACAGATGTATCCAGATACATTTTAGAGTGTAGATTCACCTATTTTGCTCCATATGTAGTCCATGGTGGAATCTATACAAAGACTTGTATTTAGGAACGGAGAGAGTACATATTAAAGAAGAAACTAAGAGGAACATGGTAAAGAAGAGCAAGCAGATTTTGGATAATAAAATGTTGGTTGCGTAGTGCCCACACATGATGAACCAGGACCGCATTAAGAATGCAACTCCCAGCTGTCTCTCGACCATTTCAAAGCGGTTGGATGAAGATCCTACGCCTCCTAACCCTTCTTCTTCCTCGTCTCGATTCTTCCCATACAGAATCACCCACGGGGCCGGCGGACCACCGCCCCCACCGCATGTGTTCTCCTCACACCCCCACCCCCACCCGCGCCCCAACCCCCACCAGCCGAGTTTTCTTTGTTTGGCGAGGCCCCACAACCACCCGAGCCCCTTTCGATCGCATGACCGGCGAACTCCCAAGTACTCTGAAAATCGATCGACCCAATTTTGAAGTTTAGTCATCGTGATTTAACTAGTGTGGAATATAAAAGGGAAAACCGTAAGCATTGGGAGTATAGTGTTGAGCGTGCCATGGCGGATCTGAAGGTGCAAACCGGACAAAGGCAACTTCGCAACCAAGACAAGAAATCAGAGTAAAGCAGTGGCGACCTATTTTCTTGCTGCGATAAATAAGTTGAGCAGATACGAAAGAGTACCGCCTCTGGTGCGACGCCATGTACGCACCTGCTGAGAATTTGACGGTGATGCGGTAGCGATTGCTATCGGCAGCGTGGAAGCAGATCTAGGAGGGTAGACGGTGGCGGCGGGGCGCGGTGGACGAGACGGTCGTAGGAGCGGCGCCGACAAGGTGGACGACGGCGGGGATGAAGCTAGAGGACGGGATTCAAGGATCCGGGTCCAAAGCCGTGGATGAGAGAGGTCGATCTCTTATAACGGACGGCGTGGCCGGGTATCAGCCCGCATGGTGGAGGTGGAGGGCGGTGGATGGGGTGGAGAATGTCGGCGGACGGAGGAGGGTGGGGTGGAGAGGGTGTTTTGGCGCCCACGGAGTACGAATGGGGAAAAGGGAGGTAGAGAGGAAGGGGGGAACCATATATTCAGGGCGTGCTTGTCTCAAATGCGAGGAAATTTACAAACTTAGCCCCTGTTTCAAATTTCTACTACATCACAGCAACATTAGTCGGTTGGGATAGGACGGTAATCTCGCATACACCGAATATTTGCCGACGAGAGTTTGTTTTTGGCGCCCACCGTGTATGAATATGAATCGGGGAGGGAGTCGAGGACACACTGTGTTTTGGCGCCCACCGTGTATGAATCCAGGTGAGAGGCGGTTACGTCACGTTTGGGTGAAATTACAAACCTACCCCTATCAAAACCTATAGAAATTCAGCATATAGGATTTGCGAGGAAGGGATAGGTAGTAGTGAGTTCCATCTCATGATTTTGGTTTCGAGGCGATTATCACGACTTTCCCCGCTTCGCTCAAATTTTGCAGAGTGCACGCCACCGTGCCAACTCAATTCGAATCCCGTTTGTATTCTATTTTTTCGGGCTGGATCCATTTTCAATTGGAATTACATTCTATATACATCATTTTTATATATACTTTCAAAAGCACAACAAAGAATTCTGCTCCTTTATATGTATAATATGATTTACAAATATAACGATCTCGAAATCTTACGGTTGAATTCGAAAAAAATTAACCAAATTATGTTCTACTAAAATGTATGGATCAGTAATACCTGCATATTAAATAATATAGATGTGCGTGAATTCATATGAGTATGCATGTTTGATAGATCAATTTTGGTTCGAGTATGGATTACATGTATCATCATCTCGAATTCAAATATTTGAATCCCTTTTTTGTTCACTCCTTTCACGCCCATCTCTCTCGCATGCATGCTCCTTCAGTTAGCTATCACTCTCTTTTCTCCAGCTCACCAAGATGCTCACTTCATGTTTCTCCTATCCTCACAAACATGGTCTCTCGACGTCTCCCTTGAGAAGTGTCACACTCTCCCTATCATTATACATTACACGGTTTTCATTATCTCTCACGTCTCTACTGTTCTATGGTACTCGGTACCTAAGCTTTCTTTTTCACCGCCACACACACAGTCTCCACTGCTTTTCACTTTGTCTTTCTCTCTATGGGATTCTCTCACACACCCTATATGTCTCTACATATGACTCATACCACTAAAATTACTCTCTCTCTCTCTCTCTCTCTCTCTCTCTCTCTCTCTCTCTCTCATGTAGACACAACATTTTTTGTGGGCTCCTTTTGTCTCCATCCTGCACTAACATTATTCATTTGTTTACCGATCGACAACCCCGACTACCGTCTCCTCTCTCTCACACACACACACACACACAACTCCTGCTTCCACTCCCTTCCCGACTACCATCTCTCTCTCTCACACACACAAAACTCTCGCCGCACTCGACTCGAACTTCTCTCACAAACATTTATCGACTAGCTAGCCTCTAGATAGGTTTATACACCCGCACACTCGTGCTTCCACCATCGCATACATGTCTCTCTCCTGCTCCTTGTATCTATGTAGATTTTTCTTCCCTTCTCGAGACACGCCCTCTCGATCGTGCACACACGCACTATCGCCTCATTTTAAGCCGATACCTATCGCACACACACTCCTTGTGTCTTTGTCACACATGCACTCCGTCCTCCTCCACTCTCCTCTCTCTCTCACACACACATGGGCTTTTTGCAACAACTAGCAAGATGCCCATGCTGTATGGAACATCAAGATGCATTTGTATGAGTAGTTTATCTTGTGGGGAAAAGGATGAACGAGGGAAGGCCTTATTTGCAAATGTGGAGAGGGGTGTGGGTATCTTTTTGCAAAATTGCCATAGTTTCCTTCCTATCCGTCAGATATAGATTGGACGGCCTATATTGTAGGATGGCAGGCACACGATCATCACCGACAATGCTTTTTATAAGAGTCGGGATAAAAATAGAGTTGGTGATGATGGTGGGCCTGCCATCCTTCAATGTAGGTCGTCCGATTTATATCTGACGGATAGGAAGGAAAATATGGCAATTTATCCGCACTCTTCACCACATTTGCGTATAAGGCCTTCCCTCGCTCATCCTTTTCTCCCACAAGATCTTGATGTTCCGTTACAGCATACGACATCTTGCTAGTAAGAGTAGAAATTAGACATAAACCACTTCTCGAATCTTGAAACCAACAACATTCCTCCCTTGTCTTATCAAAAACGCCAAAGGAATATATTTTGAGTGAAACATAACATATTTTAAGTGATATACATATTTCAAAACTAGACTTTTTTTTCTATCAAATCGGTGAATATGTAATAATCTACTTTGATCATGTGGCAACGCATTGGCACATTGCTAGTAGTTATTATAATTTTTTAGACACCAGACAAACGTGGAGTACATATACGAAGAGAAGAGGCGCACGACGTCGACCTCTCGCTGTCTCGCACACATGAGTGTTACGTAAAGGCGACATTAACAAATAAACCCTAAGACCCTAGGTGCACGATTGCTGCATTCGCCGGGTACTGCACGTGGTGGAGCACCTTTGTAGGAATAGTCAGCTCGCGTGATAATTTGATCCGTAGGAGTTGGCCAGTCGGGACCACGGTGAAACGACTTGGAGCGCGGTGGCTCGGCGGTTGCCACAGCGGTCGAGTAGCCATGTTTAAAATATCGCTTTTCTAAGCGGGGTTAAGAGTTCCGATTTTCAATGGCTGCGTTATAAGTAGTAAGTAGTTTTGAGCGATTGGTATGGAGCGAAAATGGAATTCATAGTAATACGTACCTCCTTGGCGTATGGTTGTATGTTTTTTTGCGATGGAGGTTTATGGGTTTATGTTGCGAGATGTTGAACCTGGTAGTTCTAGGGCAAATACTACGGTTTAGATTTAGATGCTGGTTTTCGATAATGAAAATCGGAAGGAAACCCTTCTTGATTAAAAACTACTACCTCCATTCTGGTTTACTAGTCCTCATCGTACTTTGGGTCAAAGTTTGTCCACAATTTTACTTGTAAAATGTGAAAAACGAGATTTTGTTATACCCAAACAAAAAAGGACTGGAGGGAGTGATTGCTTTCCGACACGCACGCGACCTCTCATAGCGCAGGCATTGAACCGTGTCGGCCAAGAGGGCCGCACTCGGCTGCGAGCCCAGCTGAGCACGCCTCCTCGCCATGCAACCAGCTTAAGACTGCCCCGCCGCCTTCATTGAATCCATGGCGTGTGCGGCAACACATCACGTCCTTCCATGAGCGGCAGGCATTTTAGAACACAAAAAATGACTAAAATATAATTAATTTATGCATGGTCTTAACTTGTTGTGCTCGCATTGGTAGCAGGAACTAGTAGAGGTTTTTCTTTATTTATAACTCTCCTCACATTTTTTTGGCTTTGAAATGAATCATGGTTGTGGACATTATGTATGAAATGCGCAGATATCTGTGAACATGAGTTTGATGTGGAAGTTGAACTTGGAATGTCGGGCTTGCGCGTGAACTATACCATGTCCAATGCTTAAATGCATTATTGTTTGGAAAGTAATTGCTGTTATTACATGACCCAAAAAACATTTTGTGCCACATCAAGAGATGCACGGACATCACAACAGCATGCTTGTTGGATAAACATTTGAACCTAGCTATTATGAAGGAAATTTTGTATTGACAACAATTTTAGATAGCGAGAGACGCCTAGCCTGCTTCTGCCTCTGCTAGCTTATTTCTCGGATTCTTCCATCTCTTCTTTGGCTTGGGTGAAGAGAGCATCCGATTGCTCTTTTTGCTTCTTCGTGAACTCAGCTACATTCTCAAGGGCTGCTGCACGCTTTCTTTCAGCCTTTACTAATGCCACGAGGAGACTAACAAATTTCCACTCCACACGGCTTGTGTGTAATCCAGCATCATCTGGGAATTTGCACCTTGTGTCTAATCCAGCATCATTAGGGAACTGGAACCTTGTGTGTAATTGATGTCTACTACACAACCTTCTTCTTGTAGACATTGTTGGGCCTGCAAGTGCACAGGTTTGTAGGACAGTAGCAAATTTCCCTCAAGTGGATGACCTAAGGTTTATCAATCCGTAGGAGGCGAGGGATGAAGATGGTCTCTCTCAAACAACCCTGCAACCAAATAACAAAGAGTCTCTTGTGTCCCCAACACACCCAATACAATGGTAAATTGTATAGGTGCACTAGTTCGGCGAAGAGATGGTGATACAAGTGCAATATGGATGGTACATATAGGTTTTTGTAATCTGAAAATATAAAATCAGCAAGGTAACAAGTGGTAAAAGTGAGCATACACGGTATTGCAATGCTAGGACACAAGGCCTAAGGTTCATACTTTCGCTAGTGCAAGTTCTCTCAACAATAATAACATAATTGGATCATATAACTATCCCTCAACATGCAACAAAGAGTCACTCCAAAGTCACTAATAGCGGAAAACAAACGAAGAGATTATGGTAGGGTACGAAACCACCTCAAAGTTATTCTTTCCAATCAATCCGTTGGCTATTCCTGTAAGTGTCACAAACAGCCCTAGAGTTCGTACTAGAATAACACCTTAAGACACAAATCAATCAAAACCCTAATGTCACCTAGATACTCCATTGTCACCTCGAGTATCCGTGGGCATGATTATACGATATGCATCACACAATCTCGATTCATCCAACCAACATAAAAAGTACTTCAAAGAGTGCCCCAAAGTTTCTACCGAGAGTCAAGAAAACGTATGCCAACCCCTATGCATAGGTTCATGGCGGAACCCGCAAGTTGGTCACCAAAACATACATCAAGTGGCACGTGAAATCCCATTGTCACAACAGATAAGCACGGCAAGACATACATCAAGTGTTCTCATAAAAGACTCAATCCGATAAGATAACTTCAAAGGGGAAACTCAATTCATCACAAGAGCGTAGAGGGGGAGAAAAATCATAAGATCCAACTACAATAGCAAAGCTCGGGATACATCAAGATCGTGCCATAGAGGGAACACGAGAGAGAGAGAGAGATCAAACACATAGCTACTGGTGCATACCCTCAGCCCCGAGGGTGAACTACTCCCTCCTCGTCATGGAGAGCGACTGGATGATGAAGATGGCCACCGATGAGGGTTCCCCCTCCGTGAGTCTTGCCTAACAGGGTCCCGATTGATTTTTGGTGGCTCTGGAGGTTTTGGCGGTAGAACTCCCGATCTAGGTTCTGCTACGAAGTTTTACGATACGTAGGTATATATGGGTGCAAAGGTACGTCGGTGGAGCTTGGGGCCCCACGAGGCAGGGGCGCGCCAGGCGCCCCACCCTCGTGAGCACCTCCCGTATCTTGACGTGGGGTCCAAGTCCATCGGTGGGTTTCCTTCCAAAAATAACTTCTCCAGCTTGATTTCGTTCCGTTTAAACTCCGCTTGATATTCCTTTTCCTCGAAACATCAGTAATAGGCATAAAAACAAAGAATGGGCTGGGCCTCCGGTTAATAGGTTAGTCCCAAAAATAATATAAAAGTGGATAATAAAGCCCAATATTGCCTAAAACAAGAGATAATATAGCATGGAGCAATCAAAATTATAGATACGTTGGAGACGTGACGGTAATCCAAACCTCATTTTGGAAACATGATCTCGAGGTTGACCATACTTTCCCTCCTCGCAGAACTGCATCCCGACATGAAGTTACTTCTTTTTAGATCAATACTCGTGAGCAACCTAGATCCATTTAGTAGAAGCCAGATAAAATGTAACTCGAGAAGTGAATTCAAAAGGAAAAAATATAAAACAGACTACAAGGTGAGAACACCCACTTCCTACATCAAGCTAAAACGAAAGCATTAGGACGATTAAGACTCTTCTTATTACACATCGAAGAACACCATGCTTAAGAGAAGCAGAAAACTACAACATATACACATCGAAGAACACGAGGCTACACGAAAGTAATTGAAAGGGTGTTACTTACCAAAGCTCATTTTACAGGTTTGGTGCAGCTCCTCTTTAACTTGCCACGCTCCTTGAAGATGTCCCGAATATCTCATGTTTGGTCTTCATTGCTCCTCTGCATGTTCAAGCACTCGTGGTTTTAAAATCTCAACATGGCAAGAAAAATATACTACTAGTAATACTCACAAGATCTTGTGGGCAACATTAAAGCACTCGTCTGCCATGTTAGAGCATCTCCAACAGAATCGCAACGCGCAGCGCTTTAAAAAAGCGTTTACAATGCTGAGATCGAGAAGTAGATAGAGTAGAGGATAGTTCTCAGCATAGATAGATAAAAAAAAGATAATTCAACTACTCCTCGTCGTCCGACTCCTCCTCGGTGATGTCCTCCTCCGACGCCCTCGATCAGAGGCGTGAAGATACCGATCTTCTTCGATTCCTGTGGCGGCGGTGCTCCTAGCCTCATGTTGAATTGAGCGTCCGCTTTACCACGCTTGTCCTCACGATAGGCGGCACCCTCCGCCTCCTCTTATCCCTCTCCGCCTCCTTTGCGTAGAACTTCGCGCTTGTTGATGATGTCATGCGGGAAGTGTTGGCGCCACGCAGGGCCATGGCTTCTCGTCCATCTCGGCGATGCCGAGACGGGTGCTCCCGCCTCCGGTTGTCGCGACGATCTTCGTCGGTGCTAAGCCCAGCGGCAGGCGCCGAGCCTCATACCGCTTCCCACGTCGGCACGTTGGGGAAGTTCAATGTTCTATGAGGCCACCGGAGTCGCCACGCCGCCACGTCGTACGCGCGGGCGGCCTCTTTGGCGGTGTCGAAATTGCCGAGGCCGAGGCGCATCCCGCGGAACCGGATCTCGGCAGAGAAGCCGCCGGAGGGGCGCGCGGAGACGCCGCAGTTTCCCTGTGTTTCCGACGCGGCAGCATGGTGGCGGCGGCGAGGCAAAATGAGCGGGAGAGAGGTGGCAAGGCACAGAGCGGTGGAGGGCGTTGATTTTATAAAGCGCGCCGGACGACGCTGCGTGCCAAAACTAGCGACGCCCGGCCGCTTTCACATGATCCTTTCCCGACGCCTCTGCTATCTCTACTCTCTTCTCTACTGTTATATTTATTTTATATTTAATATTTAATATTTATCTCTACTTCCTTTATTGTCTACTTTTTTCTCTATACTTTTTTTCTTGCAATATAGGTCGTCCGATTTATATCGATGATAGGAAGGAAACAAATGGAATTTTGCAAAAAGATACCCATACCCCTCTCTAGATTTGCAAATAAGGCCTTCCCTCATTCATCCTTTTCTCCCACATGATAAACTACTCATACAAATGCATCTTGATGTGTGCAACTTTCTTGCAATATAGGCCGTCCGATTTATATCTGACAGATAGGAAGGAAACAAATGGGAATTTTGCAAAAAGATACCCATACCCCTCTCCAGATTTGCAAATAAGGCCTTCCCTCATTCATCCTTTTCTCCCACATGATAAACTACTCATACAAATGCATCTTGATGTGTGCAACGCATGGGCATCTTGCTAGTTCTAAAAACCTTTCCATCATTTGCCACACTACCGTTGCGTATGAAAAACCTACCCAAGCACAAATACGATACATGTGAGCCGACGCACAATTACAAGCTGATATTCTGTTGGACAATGGACGCTATAACCAATTACTTTTACGGGAATAATAGCAACCAGGAAATTTGAAGGGAAGGTATGAACAAAATTGGAACTTCACATGTACTTCTAAGTGATTCAATACACACATTACCAATCGAGGAGGAGAACGATGGTCGCGGTGGCCTCTGTGAGTCATGGTCGGCAACGGGAGTCAGTTCATTGTCCACGACGGTGGTACTTCTGCGCTTGGCGTCGGCTTCCGGGAAGCAGATCCGACCGTGGAAGACGATGCCGGGAAGAGGCTCCGTAATACGATTTAATGCATTTGACGGTGGACGGCTCCAGTCAAGGCGTCTGAGGTCGCCGATGAGGCAGATGCAAGCTCATGCGGTGGACGAAAAGTGCCCGATGTAAAGGGAGGAGCACGAAGGTTGCGGTGCCGTGGAAAAGTCTATTTTATGGTGGGGATAGAAAATGGGGAGTCTTCATGTGTACTACTCTGGGTGCCGGGGTGGGGTTGGCTGGGTCGGGTGAACCTGACGTTATGACAATAGCCCCCTACCAAGCGTCATCCGTAGGCCAGTTCCGAAGGCTATGATGGTAACTTCCTTTGCTTGAATCAGGTCGCGGGAGATTTTCCCGCCGACCTCAAAATTTTGTGACACCGACTCCCGTGTGGCGTGTTGAGTGATCCGCTAAGCAACTAGCGAGTAGTAGTAGTAAACTCTGCATATTAGGTTTGACCAAGTCAAACTTCCTAAAGTTTGACCAAGTTTATAGAAAATATAAACATTTACCATAACAAATATGTATGATGTGAAAGTACATTCAATAATGAATCTAATGGTATTTATTTGTTATTGTATATGTTAATATTTTTTGTTATAAGCTTTCTGAGAGTTTACAAAACTTGACTTTGACCAATGCTAATACGTGGACTTAAATAAAAACGGAGGGAGTACACATTTGTTTTCTTAGTTTGTAGTGAACTAATCATTTGTTGAAATTGTGAAATAAATATATTAGGCTATTGACTTTGAATGTAATGGTCTATACAATTCAATAGTTACAATCATTGTCGAATCCCAAGATGTATACAAGGTCTATAGTACTTCACAACATGCTCAAACTCACATAATCCTAGTCAAATGAGAATCTAAATGCATTTCATAGTTATTACTTTGTAGGATGCAACAAAAACAACCATAACTCTACATCAGCCATTGGCCCTGCTTTTGGATACTCTAACACGCTTAGAGTTAGAGTTATTTTCTAACCCACTCTAACCCAAATAAGCACCTCTCCACCGGGATAGTTGGGTTAGATGGAACTAACCCACTCTAACCCTCCGTATCTGGATACTTTTGGGTTATTTGAGCCCCCAACTAACCCAAACTAGCTCTAACCCCATGATCCAAACAGGGCCATTATAGAAGCAACATTTTGACATATCCCAATGTGTGAATGAAAGGTGCAGAGAGAGCTTTTGAAGATGGAGCAGATAGGGGGAAAGATTGTATGTATGTGGACTAGAGAGTAGGAGACAAACCTAACGAGACAGAGGAGAGAGAGAGAGAGAGAGAGAGAGAGGAAGAAATTAGGTGCTGTGAGAAAGATGGAGACATGTAATATACGTGAGACGCGTGTGCATCTAGATTCTCAGATACGTGGAAGGAGAAGAGACAACATGTTTGATGAGAGAGCTGAAAAACATGGACTAGAGGGGAAGGATCTCGTGGGTTGAGGGATTGACAATTTTGTGCGGGGAGAGAGGGATTGGTAATTTTGTGCAAGAGAGAGAGAGAGGGTGGGGGAGGATTCAGTCGGCCACCGTCGTCACATCACCCTCGCTTCCAAATCACCCCGCATTCTCTAGCGCGGTGTGGTCGCCGTCTTTGATCTGCTCGATGCCCTCTTTGAAGATTGAGGTGTTGTGCATGTTGGGGTGCAAAGAAGCACAAGCGAGAGTGGTCGCTGTATAACCTTGGATGGGGATGAATTGTGTGCTCGGGGGAGTGTGTGTGTGTGTGTGTGTGTGTGTGTGTGTGTGTGTGTTGTGCTGCGTGTGTGTGTGTGTGTGTGAGAGAGAGAGAGAGAGAGAGATATTGAGAGAAAACAAACCTAAGGAGAGAAATGGGTATTCACAAAGAGATTGTGCGGGCCTTGAGGTGGGCAGGGCCGGGTGAGGGTGTCAAAATGTGCGCGTTGATGCATGTGTTGCATGCGACCGTGCGAGGGACGGACGAATCGAGAGAGATGGTTGTTGTGTTACGGATGCTCCTCTCTCTCTCTCTCCCTCTCTCTCTCTCTCTCTCTCACACACACACAAGTAAACTAGAAGACCGTTCTCTCATGTATACACAACGTATCGGCCTATCTGTCTATGTCTCACTCATGCATGATCACTTGCGCCTCACACCTCTCTATGTCTCAGATCACACGCACACCGCCTCCACATTGCCCTTCCGCCACAACACACATATGGACACATACACACGTTCTCTCTCACCACACACACAAAATCAGTATTAAAAAACTAGGGTGCACCTAAAACGTCCAAATCCAAATAAACACGAACTAGAGCTAAATTCAAATATACGGAAATATTGCAGCGTCAAGAACTTTCCAAGGAAAAAAGCTGAGTAATATTCGAGTATTGTTTTCACACACACAAAAAGGTTCGGTGGATGTCCTTCGAGCGTGACACGGTGACGCACCGTTCGATCGACCGCGCGGACGCGGTTCACGCGATTGCACAGGATTCCGTATCGTGGATGTGGTACTAACTAATAAAAGCGTTGCCTAAGTCTAATGTTTACGTGTACTAGTACGGTTTTCTTTTAAGTTTGACCAACCTTATATAAAACTAAAGTAAGCTCCCACACGCCGCACTCATCAATATCTTGCCGCCGTTCGCGCATGCGGCGCCCTTTGCTCCGACCAACAATTTTCGCCCATCAACTGCCGGTGTCGCCGACATCCCTATGCCATGAAGCCGAAGGATCGCCCGCTCACATCGTCTGCATTCTCCTCGCGATGCCGCCAGCCTTTGCCAAGCACGCGAAAGCAGCTGGTGGAGCAGCGTCTATGCACGCAAGCGTCACGAAGAGGAGGGACGGCGCGTGCTCCAAAGACGCCGTAGGAGGAACTAGCGTGTCATTGTCGCCTTCGCCCGCGTGAGGAGGCGTGCATGGTGGCTGTCGCGGCGGAAGCCGGTCGCACAAGGCGTTGAGCCCGCAAGAACCGGTGCGGACGCGGAATCTACCTTCGAGACCTTGTATGCCGTGGATCTCGCAATCGATGGAGCAATTTGGGTCGGTCGACTCATGTGAGCCGCTTTGATGCAACATGGATGGCTAGAAGGGCTTCTTCCACCTCTTCTGTCAGTTTTCTTCTTCGCCCGCTCCGTCGAACTTCTTTCACAAATCGACCGACCCAGATTATACTACTAGTAATGAACGTATTAAATACAGTGAGGAACATCGAAGATACGGCAAGTAGTACCAATCGCAAGAAGAACAGTAGTAAGACATACTACTAGTACTACTGTACATACTAAAGAGTTCAAATAACGAGAAAGAACATACTAAACATAGTTCTACGGGGCCTCAAAGACAACACACCCTTGAAAATAAACTAAGCAACTAGTCCGCTTGACACCGCAGAGAGAACCAAAGCATGAGCGACGGCATCGCCACCTACTCGAGTCCGAGTCCACGTCCTCGACTTCGCCCTCGCCCCTCTTCCTCTTCCTCGTCGCCGACGCTTCTTTACTTGAACCGGACCATCGGGCTCGCTTCTTCATCCAACCCTTGTAGATATTTAAACAAAGGTAGGCATCCATTGCTGCGTCATAGGATGTGATCTTCAACTAATGTCTTCGACTCCCATGCATGATGAAACTTCGTGATGAGGTTTCTTCAGCTTTAGCGTCTGAAGGATCAATCATGGCTGCTGCCAGGGTCAGCATTGAAGGTTGAGAGGAGGACACCAGGCTTGCCTTCTAGAGATCGAAGGGCTGGCCTACAACGAGACCTATCTGATGCAGGACATCCATGTCGTTCTTAAAGCATATAGTAACGAATTTCACTCTTTTGTCCTTGAGGAAGTTCTTAAAAACATGGCACTCAACATCGGCATGGCATATGTGGTAGACCAAGCAAACGTTATGTACGCAAACCTGGATCACGGCGGGCTTCTTCCTCTCTTTGTCCTTTAGATCCTTCTCTCGCCCCAGATCGTGGTGTACTCAACATCTAGCCCAAATGACCCACTCATCCGTTGAACTGTTGAACATGCGTAGGAAGCAAGCAAGCCATGCTTTCACCGTCGTGGATCCACGTGTGTAGATGACAATGAACTGATCGCCGGTGATGACTCTAACTTGGTACTCAGCGGCGACCATGGAGATTTGGGAGGCCATGGATTTTGGAGGAGGGTTAGGAGAAGTTGAACTGTTGTACCCCACAAAAACTGGGAGCGAACTAATGTGAAAGGACGGGACGACTGGGAGCGAACTGTTGTAAGGTAGTAGAAGACGGGGACGAGTAGGGCGTGCGAACGGCGTGGGGTTGCTGGCTTGCCCGGTGGATAAATGGCTGCAAGCCCCCAAAGAGTTCTCGAGAACTATGCGGGACCCACTAGATGTCATGTCTACTAGACCCATATCGTAGGGCCCACGGTAAGATAGCTTCGGCTGTTTCGCACGCCATGCCGTGCGTGGATGTAACTTCACTTAATTCCGTCAACCGCTTGCGCCTCCCACGACTTTCGCCTCCCTCGCTTGGTCGGGCCCTTTGAGACTTCGACCGCCTATAAATGAGCAATTTTTTGCCTACTCAAGATGCATGATACTCCCTCCGTCCTTTTTACTCCCGGCCAACCGCTTGCAAAGTGTTTGACCAAATTTATACTTTTTTTGAACACCACCTTATATTAATTAACCAGCCACACCAAGACACTCACTCGATACAATATTCACCACAGTGATGCACGTTATTTACAAGAATACCTCTAATCTATTGTCAAAGCTATACTTGGCGATTAAGTGTGCCACCTTATTGGCCGAACGTCTAATCTTTGACAATTGAAGATTGTTGATCAACTTCGAGATGCTCAACACTTTCATCTTTAGGTCACGCATAGCAGACCTGTCATAGTCCCCCGATGCAAGAGACGCTACCACAAAAGCGTTAATCGGTCTCTAAAATTACAGGATTATGAAGAGAAATACCTATGTAGAGACCGGCAATGCAAGCCCTAAGCTCCGCTTCCTCCACGCTTTGACAGCATCAATGAAATCCCACGACCAAATTTATACTAAAATATCAATATCTACAATCGATTATAATGAGTATAAGAACTACGTTTTATAATGAGTGTAAAAATATTGATTTGACATTGTGAATGTTGATACATTTTTCTATAAGTCTGATGAAAGTAGAGGTACATTGACTTCGCATTAAAACTTAAATGCACAATGCGTACTAGTTCCTCCGTCTAAAAGGTCGTGCCATGTCCTATCTTGTCATCACAACAAGGTTAGCTATTAGAGTACCACTACCTCCCTTCTAGTTTAAAGGGCTCGATTCAAAAATTTCACCTACTCTTAGCAAGATAGTAGAGGCGGTGGAATAGTTTTTGAAGTCTGCAAAAGTACTCAACTAGTGTTGTCGTTCTTCACACAAAAATGTGTTTACCAATGCATGCATGAACACTAGTTACTCTAACCCCCTCTCTTCTTTAATTCTTTGCCACATCAGCATGTTTGCTACTATTCCCGTGTGCATGATACCAGCTAAGATACCACCATTATGACTAGCCTTAATCATCGCATGCAATAATTGAGTGCACCTTGAAATATGAACATGTGTGGGGTGTGTATGTTTTTAATGACTTGAGACTATACCTAGCCCGTCATGCAAGATGACTTATTATGCACTGCCCCATACCTGCAGGAAGCCCGTTCATCTCCAAATCTTGTCCTCTCCATGTGCTGAAAAAATATGCCTGCCAAACTCTCCTTCTCCCTCCGGCGGTCCCACCACTCCACCCCGTGTGAAAAAAATCTGCCTGCATGACTCTCCTCCCCCCCCGCTCGCCCAATCCATTGTGACCAGCAATATTTCCACCCCTTCGCTCCCACGTAATTTACTCCAACAAATATGCCCACGTAGTTGTTACTTAACTGCAGTGCATTGGGTCAGCGACATATGGGCCCAACAGTGTTCGCCCACATGTCGATGTACGCAACCGACCTGCAGTTAAGCTGCTTGACTTCAGTCCATATCTTACGTAGGTGTGCCATTTCTCGCTATAACATCTGCGCCTCCGACGACATCGCTATCTCCTCCCCTCACGCTCACGTTCATCGCTATCTCCTACCCCTCCCTCTCACGTCGACCACCATGGCATCGCCTCCCAAGCCCTAAGGAGCCCTCGCTTTGCCGCTACGGACAGTCACGCGTTGTCGTTACGTTCCTCGCCGCCACTAGTCGAGGAGGACGTTGCCGGTGTTCTGCTTCCTCGCCGCTTACGCGACGCATTGCTGTTCCGTTCCTTGCCGCCACTAGTCGAGGAGGGCGCGTCGGTGTTCGCTCTCGCCCGCGTCTGACGGCCGCCGCCATTCCGTTCCTCGCCGCCACTAGTCGAGGAGGACGCGTCGGCGTTCCGCTCCTCGCCGCGACGCCTCAAGGTGGACGCGTCGACGTTCCCAATCTTGCCAGCACGCGCGTCGGAGGACGCGTCGGCTCCCCGTTACGAGGAGAACGCCGCGCCGCCCGCCGAGCCCCCCCAGCCTTGAGGAGCTTTGGAAAGAAATGGATGTCGCCTTGTGGGAGGCTTTGCCTCCAGCAGAGCGCGCCAAAATAGAGCCGGAGAAGAAGGCCGAGGAAGAGAAGCGCACCGTGGAACAAGCTGCCTGGGAGGCCTATGTCGCGTCCAAGAGAGTCGGGCAATTGGCTCTTTGGCAGAAGGCTCGTGCGAGGGCCGTGAGGGTGGCGGAGGACGCCCGTGCCGACGCCCTGCGTGCAGTCGGGCCCAAGCGCCTCACTACGCTTGGCGTACGTGGACTGGTGCACGCTTCCAAATGCGGAGTACCTGTTGGCGCCGGATCACCACACCGGTGAGATCGCGCCGCTCACGGGCAAGCCGCCAATCAGCACCTTGCGAGTTGCGTAGGCCGAGGAAGAGGCGTTGTGTCGGCGCTATTTGGGAAACGGCCGCGCACTGTGGCACTTCGTGACGCTGCCACAATCGCTTCCCGCGGCGTCGTGGCTTTTAGGAGGAGTATAATTTTTGTTTCGTAAGGCGATCTCATTAGTTTTCGGACGCAAATGATAAACTCGAATGTTCAGGAATTTTTAGCGTCCTTAATTAAGTATGTAAAAGGGAAAGTTTGGAAACCTTGTGTATTCATGCGCATTTTGCAAGTACGTGCATATAGCACAAACTTTACTATATACTATCGCACTACACGTCTCTCTCGATATATGCTTGTAGACTGTGCTACTCCCTCCGCCCAGTTCAATAAGTCATCTTTGGTTGTGCACCGTGACCAAGGAGGGAAGACTTGTACACCTAGACGGAGGGAGTACTACTATTACTTATGTACGTTCAAATGCACGTTTTAACAACATGATGCGGTTTTTGTAAAAGTAGAAAAATAGCACTAGTCAAGCTTGTGAAACGATTCAATGCAAAACAAATGCAAAAATGCTCGTTTGATTGTTTACTTTTAGCTTCCTTCTCTGTCGTTATTTCTCCGTCAGACTTTGTAATGCGAGTATCTCACCGTTGGAAAGGCATGCAAATTCCCAAACCGCTTCCTACACCCTCAGATCAAATTTTTTTGCCTAACAAGTTGTGCCGTGCAATTGGAATTCCAACTTGAGTACTACTACTAGTAGGAGTACCAGGGGCCAGTTCTTTTAGGCTTCTAGATTAGTAATCCCATAACTACTACTCCCTCCGTTCTAAAATACTTGTCTTGTATTTGTCTAGATACGGATGTATCTAGACTCATTTTAGTGCTAGAAACATCCGTATCTTGACAAATCTAAGACAAGTAATTCGGAACGGAGGGAGTACCTCCGTCCTGGTTTATTGGTCCCAATTGTAATTTGTGTTAAATTTTGATCATAAATTTAACTAATGAAATGTTAGTGCATGTCACATGCACTACTCCGTCTGTCTAGGTGAGTAAGTCATCTTAGGCTGTGCACCGTGACCAAGGAGGAGGAGAAAACGAGAACGTTAATGTTTATTTGCTAAATCTTTGGTCAAAATTTAGCACAAATTACAATGGTGAGGAATAAACCAGGACGGAGTAGTAGTTTAGAAGCCCAAATAAATGAGTGAGGCGCCTTATTGTTACTTCCACTGTGACTAGTCCTGTGGGAAAAGCTGGGGAAGCCGCCAAAGGAACTGGCCCTAGGAGTAGTAGCTAGGGATCGAGCGTGGGAGATGAACCGGAGAAAGTAAATTCAGAGAGATGAAATGCAAAAAAGACGGAGGGATGTGATGGTTGCTTGTCTGTTTATTTTACTGTGCCACTTATTACGGGAGTGGTTGGGTTTTGTGGATATGACAGCCTTTTATCGCCAAGGCCACGAAGCGGGTGAGAGGTGAGACTCCCGTGCAGAGACCGCCTCTACACTTGTACTACATCGGTCGTGGTTTATTAGTCCCCCATTGAATTTGGATCAAGATTTAATCGACAAAATGTTAGTGCATGTCAAGAAAAACTATATCGTTGGATTCAGATTTGAACATAGTTTTGAATGATATAATTTTAGGTGACATGCATCAAGATTTATCATACTATATATAATGTTAGTTCAACTTTTAGTCGCATTTCAATCTATAGTAGTAAGGTGCCCGTATGCTGCAATCAAGAGTGAAATGCATTGATCGGGGAGTTGTTTATTTTGACAAAGGATGTGGGGGTCATCTCATGTGTAACGGTATCGATAGGTTTCTTCGGATATTATCTCATCTCTAGAGCTCACAAACATCCGGGTGAAATAGATAAAAAGGTATCTTTTGCAAACAAAAGCGTTCAACTGTTCAACCTGCATCCAAAACTTGTGAAGAAATAACACTTATTGTGCTTTGCAAGAAATGAACTTAAGAATTAGTTTTTGAGTATCGATTGTTATACATGTTGGCTACAGATGACATGGCACTTTCTTATAGTCAACAGTTGGCTATACTATTAAGTAATATTAACCATGCCCTTATACACCTAGACGGAGGGATTAAATCAGGATGACTTGCAAGGTGGGCAGAGGAGATGTAAGAAATGGTTCATCGTAAGTCTTTCACCAAAGATTGTAGTAAAATTCATACATGGAAGATTCTAGACTAAACCATAAACGGATACACTTTTATTCATGCGCGATACTCCAATAGAGCAAGATCCTGCATGGAAGTCTCCACATGCTTAGACAGCGGATTACATTGAGCGAAGACTAATGATCAACATTTAACTTGATAATGCGTGTTTTTTTTAGAAAAACAGGGAGGCTCCTCCCCAGTTCCATTATCAAATGAACCCAAAGTGTCTTACATCAGCTCACTGAGAGGAGCAGTTCAAAGGAAGGACTGCGGCAAAAGCCACTCAAGTTTAACGACAAGATTACGTAATCAAAAGCGGCAAAGACATCGGGCCATAAGCGCCACACACGCACTACATGTTTTCTAAGTGCACTTGATAATGCGTATGTCCAGTGAACCTCCTTGGAGTCCCCTGCACCGCGTCGGCGGGTAAAGGATGGAACGGATGCCATGAGTTTTCCAAGTCCACATTGGCGGATAGTCCCAGCTCCCGTGAGTCCAAGTCCGTCTGATGAGGCGGTGTCGCCGCCACGCGACCCGGAGGGGTAGTAACGGTGACCACGCACCCGCACATCCGCCTCGTGTCGTTGCCGCCATGGGCCGCGACGCATACAGACGCACATTACAGAGACGGGTGGCGGCTCTGCGGGCCTCGCCGGTGCCCATGATCAAGAGGAAAAGACGCTGCCGTTCTCCTCCGGAGACTAGCAGAGGCGGTCATCCCGCAAATTCTCCGGCATGGTGAACCCGGTAGCACGTGTCGTACTTGATGTTCTCCGCCAAGGGCCAAGCGATGACCGCTGCACGCATCCGTGAGGTGATGCACCATGTCCGCCGGGCGAGCCACAAAACGGCATCGGGCACTCATAGCAAAGGGACGAAGGCTCCCTTGGAGGCATCGACCAGCCGCGTCCATGAAACGGGAGTGGCTGTAGGGGCGTTGCGCCAGCTTGAATATATGAGCAAGTTATCATGTAGATTTAATCCGAATAAGCACAAAATAAATCATGATGGCTATAACAGAGATGAAACTAATCATGTGGACTAGCATAGTAGTAGGATACAGAGTAGATACATGAATTCTACCACGATTTCAACAGAAGGACAGAAACACATACGGTGCAGCAGGAGCAAGCACCGTTGGCGTTGAGGTTGTCGCCCATGTCGTTGAGGAAGAGGTTGCCGAGGTCGGGGAAGAAGTAAATCGCCGGTGAAGTCGTGGCTGCTGCTAGTCATGTAGAGTGCGCTCCCATTTTCAATAGCACTCACCGAATGGAGCGTAGGAGGAGGGTAGCATAGGGGGACGTTCTGACACGCCCGAATGGGCGCAGGAGTAGCACACGAAAGCGATAGATGGTGTCCTTACTAGTACTCACTAGTCTCTATCTATCTATATCTATATATATCTATATCTATACTCTTATAGAAAACCGAGTTGGTCATGATGGTATGCCTGCCATCTTGTAGTATAGACCATCCGATCTATATCTGACGGATAGAAAGCCAAGTATGACAATTTTACAAAAGATACCCGCACCTCTCTCCACATTTATAGATAAGGCCTTGCCTCGTTCATCCTTATCTCCCACAACCTCGTGCTCCTCCCTATGTCTCTATCTCTACTACTCTTCTTTGTTTTTTATAACAAATCGAATAGTGTTGGCGCCGTCACGCACGCCGTGCTGAACACGCCTCCTCGCCTCCATCATCACCAACTGAGTCTTTTATAGGAGTAGGAGTAGAGAAAAAACCGAGTTGGTGATGATGGTGTGCCGTGCAATGCACGGGCATCTTGCTATTTTTTTGCATATAAGTCCAAACACCACGTGACACGGTCTTTGAGCACGGTTCGTAGTTGCTCCACGCTCGGGCATTGAAGTTTGTAACTATTTTAGATTAGAATATACTACTACTCCTCCGGTACTAGTAGTAGAGCAGAGTCCTACTCTACTACTCTACTCTAGTAAGCTAGGGCATAGTACTATAGTAGGTACTGTAGGGAGTACCAGTATTGCGATCACTCAAGCAAGTTGTCTGGCATTGATATGACCCTACGCTGCTGGTGTCTCATACGTCAAGCGGCGTGTTGTAGTCATCATACCTGTCCACTTCTCGCAGCACATATTCGCTTCTCCATCTTTGTTCACACATAATCTCGTCCAAGCTTCCATCCCCGCTGGAAGCTAAGGCGCCCCCCTCGTCCAAACCCAAGCACTAACAATGGCGTAACCGAGTAGCGTCCGCCGAAAGAGTGGATGGAATTCGCTTCCCCACAGAGGTAATCAAGCTCATTGTTTCGCTGTGGACAATCTCAAGACTACCATGCCGCCGCGGCTCGCTGGCTGTACTGCTCAAAGCCCTCGGGCCGAGCTTTTTAAGCCAGCTCCTTGCTTGCCGATGCTCACCGATCTTCGTAAATGGCGTGTCACGCAGCATAACGATCGTAGGGTGGCGAAAGCATCAACCCCTTCACTGCGATCCGATCCCCATCAGCCTCAGCCACATTAATCGGTATGTACTGGTGCGGCATGAACACGCCTTGGATGGTGCTCGTCACGGTCGTGGCAGCCGGATGCTTGTGGAGGTCTACACCCGCGATTGATCCCCTTCCTTCGATTAACATCAGACCGCTTTGGCACCGCTGCCCGTAATACTCGGAATCTTCAAAGAGCCAACATGATACCAAGTTTGATTTGCTCAAGGTTGTAATCTGCCAAGTGCCCACAAGATCTGTGAATTATAAAGACTTCAGTTGATTATGCTTCTTCAACCGCGGTCTCGCTTATCTCGACAGTCATCGCGGTAAGTGGATAAATTTGCACGTCCATCGTAGGATCATACATCCTCCATGGTTCTCTCGATGCCATTGAACACAAGGGCTTCATTTACGATGTCGACTCCTTCTATGGCTGGACGTATTGTAGCCTACTCAGGCTATCGCTACAAACGGCTGTTACAGCAAGATGTTACTTTCCTATGATATCATGATGGCTTGCTTATATTATCACAACATTTACTGAAAAAAATATTCATGCTCATAACATGTTGTTCTTAAGATTGACTAAATCAAGAGCCCTTTTTATTTGACTCCAACTTGATATGATGTTATAGGCCGCCTGGTGTCCCTAGCCTTCCTAATCCCAGAACCTTTCAAAGAAAAGCGGCATGGCAGTTGCAGGTGGTTCCTGGCTCGATCAGACGACGGCGAACGGTTGATGATCGTTCGCACGTACCGGATGTGTTGTTTCGCGAAATACAATCACAGTCACTACAAGGTCTTTGAGCAAGATCCCAGCTTCTCTCCGGGCCTTCGTGAATTTTGATCGAGGCTGGTAAGAAGCCTTGGTGCACGCCTCGCTTTGTCGGATCAATTATCCGATTAACCAGAGATAACCGGCCGCAAGGATCGTGATGGCAGCGCCGGTTTCGTTTCATCGAGGCAAAAGTGTGTGTACACAGCCGCACTATGCGCTCTCTCGCATGCACCATACCCCGATATGTGCCGCCACGCCTCGCAGCCCAAAGTAGGAGAGAGGGTCGCAAGTATCGCACTTCACCCGCCGGCCGGAGTTTCCGCCGCACTCATCTCGTTCAAGCCGCCACCAATCTCCACAGCTTAATAAATAGTAACGTCTAACCGAGCCAGTTAGTTAGATGCGTACACTTGGTGTAGTAGGATCTTTATTTAGTTTGATGCATACACTTGTTCTTTTTTGGTAGCCCTTTTGTAATGATGGCTGATGTTTGGTTTGGAAGAGAGAGTTGCTTCTTCACTCTTCCGCCTCGCTTATCGCTTCGCTGCACCCCCAGCCCTGGTTGTCAGCTGCTGCTGTTTTCAATGTACAGTCAAAAGTATATTTCGTCTGTTGGTTGAATAAATGTGTTGTTAGAATGACAAACACAATGTTTTGGAAGTCGTTGCACGGTTCGATCCTTTAGTGCCCCGTACCGTACGTAGCTCATACTATTTTTCATACGGAACACATTTTCCACTTGTTGATAAGATGCAGCCCACGGATGAAGGCCCAATAGAGAAGCCCATAATTAATCGGATGGGAGGCTCTCACATGAATCCGCCTGTACATGCTCATGGTCCCCTAAACATAAATAAGTAAATAAATAAATAAAGCTAAATGCTCATGCACAGCTTCTTTGGGAAAATAGGTAGCCCAAGATTTCTTTTTGAAGAATACCCAAGGTAGGCCTATTTGTTTTCTCCGAATTATCTGGGCTGCAAATCTTTTCAAGACAAGGAGGGATGCATTCCGTCTCGCCAAAGAGTATGGTCAATGTCTGTTAAAAGTAATATCAAAAGGTTGAAAATTCCAAAAAAATATAGCAAATGGGATATTAGTTTTTGTTTTTGTTTTTGTTCTTCATCGATATCTTATAATGATTTCATTGGATTTAACATGAAATAGTACTAATTTATTTTTAAATTATGGCTATTAATTTTTGGATTAAGAATATTTCGCTTCCCAGCAAAAATTTGCGAATTTTCAAAATTTCCCACATATTTAGTTAATTTTTTGACACCGGTAATCGACTCGTAAAATGGCCAGCAATTCTAAAAATGGAAAACGGGCTGCAATAAATTCCATATGAATTAGAGAATGAGTAAAATTATAAAAATAATAGCAAATGGCTGACTTGTTTACGCAAGGCTTTGTCGTTGAACACACAATTCTAGCAAAGTGATCGTTGGATGTCCATCCAACGCCGACGACGTGTTTCTTCAATCTCGATCTTCTGCTTCCGGCCGCTTAAACTAAGCGCCAAGGGACTGCTTACTCCCTCCTCTTGTGGCCCACCGTGATGCTGCGAGCTTCCCCTACCACCCTACTCCCTCCATCGCACGGCCGCACGTAATCAATCGCCTCCTTATTACGCTAAAAAAATGATTCTCCCATCGACATCCGGGCGCACCGTTGGGAGGTCGACCAGGGCCTACTACGCTGACGCTGCACGCAGGGCTTGTCAACTTAGTCAACAAACGATTCTAGCAGCAAAGAAGAATCATGGATTTGAATCGAACGGTCCTGCCGCTTCTTCAATCGCTGCTCTTCTTGCACCAAATTACCAAACCAGCACCGGGAGACCGCCGCTTCCTGCCTCCAAGTATGGCGGGCTGTCTGCCGTTGAGGCCTCATCGCCTTACTACTCCCACCGCTAGCTGTGCCCTCAAGCTCTGGCAGCCTCACACCGCAGCCAACCAAGTGAACCTCGCATTCTCCTCCGTAGGCATCCATCGCCGCGTTTTCCCCGGTTCAAGATCGCCCCTTCCTAGGCCTCGCCGTCGTCCACCGCCTTTGGTGCTCTCGGCCGCGTGGTCAATGTGGTCAACGACATTCCATCGGAAGAGTATCAGACGTGGAGAGGCCGATACCGGGTCCATGGCCACAGCCCAGTTTTTTGTGATTTGCCAAGTAAGTCGCTTTGTCGTGCCTGTTGGGCTGCAAATCTTTCAAGACGAGGAGAGCTTTCATTCGGTGGTGGAGAAAATGGCCCATTAGTAATGAGAAATGGGCCATACATTTTAAAACACATCAAACCGCAATTAGTTTCAAATATCTTTTTTCATTTCGAGATTTTAAATTACGTTAATTTTTATGCGTGGAGAATTTGTTGGATTTTATATTGATATACATTTATTTTTAAAAATCAGTTTGAATGTGACTCAAATTTCGGATTAAAAACAGTTCGGACCAAGACCGAAATATGAAAAATTTCAGATAATTTTTAACCGTGGCCACAATATGGGCTGTAATGCTAACAAAAAGAATATGGGCTCCAAAAACTTAAGAATTAGCAAATGGGCTGTAAATTATTAGAAATAATGGCGTATGGGTTGTATGTCTTTGTTTTCCATAGGTTTGAGGCTTTCCTAAAAAAGGTTGACGACAAGCAGGATCGTTGGATGGCCATTCAACGCACCGGCCGTGCTTCTTCAATCTCTGCTTCTTCCGCCTTCCAAATTAAACAAGCACCGGGGACTGCTCGCTTCCCCTCCTCGCTGCCGGTTTGTCTTTGCCAAGCAGTCTCACCGCCCCATCGCATTCCCCATCGCTGTCCTAGCCATCCCTCTACTCACCCACACTGCCGATATTCTCCGGCTGACGGCAGATTTAACCAAGAACCTCGTCAGATGCCAGATTCTCCGCGTGGGAAACAACTGTCGAGCCTTCCCTGCATCCGTGTCGTCCCCTTCCTAGGCCTCGCCGTCATCCACCGCCGTGGTGCTCTCGGCGCGGCGTGCTCAATGTGGTCAACGACCGACTTCCAGCGGAAGAGTACTGTGCGTGGAGACACTGACAGCTGGGTCCATGGCCGCAGCAAGGAAGTGCCTCCTTATTACACGCATAAAATAATTATTCCTCCACCGACAGCGGGGACCCACCGGACGGGCCACCGTGATTTCGCAAAAACGCTTCTCCCCACATCGGACCCACCAGCTACATCTTCGCACGCAAGGAAGTCCGTCCGCAAAAAAATGATTCGCCCGACCGCCGGGAACCACCAGCTACATCTTCGCACGCAAGGAAGTGCCTCGATACCGGGACCCACACGGGTCGAAGCGCACGTAGCGTTGTCATTCGGGTCGCGAACGTAGTACGCTGATACGTCTCCAACGTATCTATAATTTTTATTGCTCCATGCTACTTTATCTACTGTTTTGGACTATATTGGGCTTTATTTTCCACTTTTATATTATTTTTGGGACTAACCTATTAACCGAAGGCCCAGCCTAGAATTGCTGTTTTTTGCCTATTTCAGTGTTTCGAAGAAACGGAATATCATACGGAGTCCAAAACGGAATGAAACCTTCAAGAACGTGATTTTCTCATCGAACGTGATCCAGGAGACTTGGACCCTACTCCAAGGAACAAAAGAGGCGATCACGAGGGTGGGGTTGCCCCACAGGCGCGCCCTCACCTCGTGGGCCCCTGTTGCTCCACCGATGTACTCCTTCCTCCTATATATACCTACATACCCCGACAGATCAAATACGGAGCCAAAACCTAATTCCACCGCCAAGAACTTTCAGATCCACGAGATCCCATCTTGGGGCTCGTTTCCAGAGTTCACGGAGAGGGCCGTCATCACGAGGGCTTCTACATCATCATAGCCTCTCCGATGAAGTGTGAGTAGTTTACCTCGCACCTTCGGGTCCATAGTTAGTAGCTAGATGGCTTCTTCTCTCTTTTGGATCTCAATACAATGTTCTCCCCTCTCTTGTGGAGATCTATTCGATGTAATCTTCTTTTTATGTGTGTTTGTTGAGACCGATGAATTGTGGGTTTATGATCAAGTTTATCTATGAATAAATTTGAATCTTCTCTGAATTCTTTTATGTATGATTGGTTATCTTTGCAAGTCTCTCTTGAATTATCCGCTTGGTTTGGCCAACTAGATTGGTAGTTCTTGCAATGGGAGAAGTGCTTAGCTTTGGGTTCGATCTTGCGGTGTCCTTACCCAAAGGATGTAAAGGGTTGCAAGGCACGTGATTGTATTGTTACCATCGAGGATAATAAGATGGGGTTTTTATCATATTGCATGAATTTATCCTCTACATCATGTCATCTTGCTTAAGGCGTTACTGTTTTTAACTTAATACTCTTGATGCATCTTTGGATAGCGGTCGATGAGTGGAGTAATAGTAGTAGATGCACTGCTTCGTCTACTTGTCTTGGATGTGATGCCTATATACATGATCATACCTAGATATACTCATAACTATGCTCAATTTCACAATTGCTCAACAGTAATTTGTTCACCCACCGTAGAATACTTATGCTCTTGAGAGAAGCCACTAGTGAAACCTGTGGCCCCCGGGTCTATTTTCATCATATCAATCTCCATCACTTCAAATACTTGCTTTGTTTTTACTTTGCTTTTTACTTTTCACTTTGCATCTCTATATCAAAAATACCAAAAAAATATTATTTATCATCTCTATCAGATCTCACTCTCGTAAGTGACCGTGAAGGGATTGACAACCCCTAATCGCGTTGGTTGCGAGTAGCTATCGTTTTGTGCAGGTACGAGGGACTTGTGCATGGCCTCCTACTGGATTGATACCTTGGTTCTCAAAAACTGAGGGAAATACTTACGCTACTTTGCTGCATCATCCTCTCTTCGAGGAAATCCAATGCAAAGGCTCAAGAGGTAGCAAGAAGAATTTCTCGCCGCTGTTCGGGAGGCTCACGCAAGAGCAAGTCAAGCACCATACCAAGTACCCATCACAATCCCTATCTCTCGCATTACATTATTTGCCATTTGCCTCTCGCTTTCCTCTCACCCACTTCACCCTTATGCCGCTTTATTCGCCTCTCTCTTCCCAATCTCCTCCTCTCTTTTCTCGCTCGCCTTTTTCTCGCTTGCCTTTTGTTTGCCCGCAGTGTTAGTTTGCTTGTTTGTCGTGATGGCTCAAGATACTACCAAATTGTGTGACTTCACCAATACCAATAATAATGATTTCCTTAGCACTCGATTGCTCCTCTTGCCAATACTGAATCTTGTGAAATCAATAACGCTTTGTTGAATCTTGTTATGAAAGATCAATTCACTTGGCCTTCCTAGTGAAGATGCCGCTACTCATCCGAATAGCTTCGTTGATTTATGTGATATGCAAAAGAAAAAGATGTCGATAATGATGTTGTTAAGTTGAAGCTATTTCCTTTTCGCTTAGAGATCGTGCTAAAGCGTGGTTTTCATCTTTGCCTAAAAATAGTATTGATTCTTGGAACAAGTGCAAAGATAAGTATTTTCCTCCCGCTAAGATCATCTCTCTTAGGAACGATATTATGAATTTTAAGCAACTTGATCATGAACATGTTGCACAAGCTTGGGAGAGAATGAAATTAATGATACGTAATTGTCCTACTCATGGTTTGAATTTGTGGATGATTATACAAAACTTTTATGCCGGATTGAATTTTGCTTCTAGAAATCTTTTAGATTCGGCCGCGGGAGGCACTTTTATGGAAATCACTTTAGGAGATGCTACTAAACTCCTAGGTAATATTATGGTTAATTATTCTCAATGGCATACCGAAAGATCTTCTAATAAAAAAGTGCATGCGATAGAAGAGATCAATGTTTTGAGTGGAAAGATGGATGAACTTATGAAATTATTTGCTACTAAGAGTGTTTATTCTGATATTAATGATATGCCTTTGTCTACTTTGATTGAGAACAATAATGAATCTATGGATGTGAATTTTGTTGGTAGGAATAATTTTGGTAACAACGCGTATAGAGGAAATTTTAATCCTAGGCCTTATCCTAGTAATCCTCCTAATAATTATGGAAATTCCTACAACAACTCTTATGGAAATTTTAATAAGATGCCCTCTAAATTTGAGAGTAGTGTTAAAGAGTTTATGAATTCACAAAAGAATTTTAATGCTTTGCTTGAAGAGAAATTGCTTAAAATTGATGATTTGGCTAGGAACGTTGATAGAATTTCTCTTGATATTGATTCTTTAAAGCTTAGATCTATTCCTCCTAAGCATGATATCAATGAGTCTCTCAAAGCTATGAGAATTTCCATTGATGAGTGCAAAGAAAGAACCGCTAGGATGCGTGCTTCCAAAGATGCCTTTATTAAAGCGTGTTCTTCCAATTCCTATGAAAATCAAGATGAAGATCTAAAAGTTATTGATGTGTCCCCATTAAATCTTTTGTTTTGCAATATGAATCTTGATGAAACTGAATATGATCTTCCTTTACCTAGAAGGCGTTCTAAGAATTGAGTTTTTAGATCTTGATGATGAAATTGATAAGTGTGGGATTGAAAGAAATAAAACCTAGATGTTGCTAAACCCACTATTTTGGATCTCATGGAATTTAATTATGAAAATTGCTCTTTAATTGATTGTATTTCCTTGTTGCAATCCGTGCTAAATTCTCCTCATGCTTATAGTCAAAATAAGGCCTTTACCGAACACATTGTTGATGCCTTGATGCAATCTTATGAAGAAAAACTTGAGTTGAAAGTCTCTATCCCTAGAAAGCTCTATGATGATTGGGAACCTACTATTAAAATTAAAATTAAAAATTATGAGTTTTATGCGTTGTGTGATTTGGGTGCTAGTGTCTCTACTATCCCCAAAACTTTGTGTGATTTGCTAGATTTCCGTGACTTTGATGATTGCTCTCTAAACTTAATTCTTGCGGATTCCACTATTAAAAAGCCTATGGGAAGAATTAATGATGTTCTTATTTTTGCAAATAGGAATTATGTGCCCGTAGATTTTCGTTCTTGATATAGATTGCAATCCTTCTTGCCCTATTATTCTTGGTAGACCTTTCCTTAGAACGATTGGTGCGATTATTGATATGAAGGAAGGGAATATTAGATTTCAATTTCCATTAAAAAAGGGCATGGAATACTTTCCTAGAAAGAAAATAAAATCACCATATGAATCTATCATGAGAGCCACTTATGGATTGCCTACCAAAGATGGCAATACCTAGATCTATCCTTGCTTTTATGCCTAGCTAGGGGCGTTAAACGATAGCGCTTGTTGGGAGGCAACCCAATTTTATTTAAGTTTTTTTGCTTTTGCTTCTTTTTAGGAATAAATAATCCATCTAGCCTCTGGTTAGATGTGGTTTTATGTTTTAATTAGTGTTTGTGCCAAGTTAGACCTATTGGATCTTCTTGGATGATAGTTATTTGATCTTGCTGTAATTTCCGAAACTTTGCGCCAAAGTGACCGAATTATTAGAAATCACCAGAACGTGATAAAATACTGATTCCAATTGTTGCTGATCAATAAAAATTGTCTAGGTCGTCTAATTTTGGTAGATTTTTTGGAGTTCCAGAAGTTTGCGTTAGTTACTGATTACTAGCATCGTTATGTTTTTGATGATTCTGTTTTTCGAGTGTTGTTTGCTTATTTTGATGAATCTATGGCTAGTAAAATAGTTTATAATCCATAGAGAAGTTGGAATACAGTAGGTTTAACACCAATATAAATAAAGAATGAGTTCATTACAGTACCTTAAAGTAGTCTTTTGTTTTCTTTCTCTAACGGAGCTCACGAGATTTCTATTGAGTTTTGTGTTGTGAAGTTTTCAAGTTTTGGGTGAATTCTTTTGATGGATTATGGAACAAGGAGTGGCAAGAGCCGAAGCTTGGGGATGCCCATGGCACCCCCAAGATAATCCAAGGACACCAAAAATTCAAAGTTTGGGGATGCCCCGGAAGGCATCCCCTCTTTCGTCTACTTCCATCGGTAATTTACTTGGGGCTATATTTTTATTCACCACATGATATGTGTTTTGCTTGGAGCATCTTGTATTATTTATGCCTTTGCTTGTTAGTTTACCACAATCATCCTTGCTTTACACACCTTTTGAGAGAGCCATACATAAATTGGAATTTGATAGAATACTCTATGTGCTTCACTTATATCTTTTGAGCTTGATAGTTTTGCTCATAGTGCTTCACTTATATCTTTTGAGCGTGATAATTTTTGCTCTAGTGCTTCACTTAGATCTTTTTAGAGCACGGTGGTGGATTTGTTTTAAAGAAACTATTGATCTCCTGATGCTTCACTTAGATTATTTTGAGAGTCGTTAATAGCATGGTAATTTGCTTAATATTAATATACTTGGTATTCAAGATATGTGAAACTTTCTTTTGAGTGCGTTGAATACTAAGAAAAGTTTGATGATTGATAATTGTTTTGAGATATGAAGATGGTGATATGAGAGTCATGCTAGTTGAGTAGTTCTTAGTTCATCCTTGGCTTTGGTGGTCTCTGCTTGTTGAGTTTCCAAGCTGGCACGAAGGTCCTTGAGTTGCACGGTTTGCTGGGATATCTCGTTCTGATAACAAAGGGAGCATGTCAGTTGTTTTATTATAAAGTCCCAAGCTCAATATAAATATTCAACTTGGCACTTGGGGGCTAATGGCTAGTTGATCTCAGTTTGTTATGAGGATCAGAAATTAAGTCCCGGTTTAACTATGCTCATTGAACCGGCCCTTGAGGGCTACAAAGGCGTAAAAAATACAAGGTGTAACTCCTTTACCTCATAGCGGTCCTTCATACGGTTTACTGCATCAGCTTCAAAGTCACGGCTTGTGTAGAGCCGGTTCAGAAACCCGGAGTGAAGTTCTTGGGCAGAGAAGTTGTCGATCAGATTTTCCTTTATCTTTGCTCATTGCGGCAGACTCTTCCTTGGCACTATGTTTTGCTAAAGCGACCGGTTGGTTCGGAGCGGTGTAGCCAGTTCCCGTCACAATAACATCGTCATTTTTCACCGGGCTTGGAGCCTTCATGCTCTGGCTCGGCGGTTCAACAGCCATTCTGACCCGCCTGCGGGCCGGACTCGGTGGAGCAGGATGCGAGGTTTCCACTTGGGCCTCCGGTTCAGTTTCCGGCGGATCAGCACTGTCGTCTCTGTACAACTCGCCAGAGCTATTTTTAGCGACTTCAGGATTTTCGCCCTGCGGCTCTGGGGTCTTCTCCGGATCAACATCGGCAGTTCGCTCAAGAGTTTTTGCTTTTTTACTCAAGCGAGCCTTGGTGCTGCAGTGGTCAGAATTAGAGTAAGATAAATCGCCAACGCAACTATACAACCGAATTGGCGGGACAGAGGTATGATACTTACCGCAGCAACTTTAAGCGGAGGCGCTATGCGTGGTTGATGAACCGCCAGAGGAGTTGGAAGAGGCCCGGTAATTGGTCGACGGATTGAGAGGACATCGAAGAAACCCTTTAAGGGATAACGCTTTTCAGAGAACAAGTCACCGGGCGGCGCCCGGTTGGCGACGGTAAACCGGAGGAGAGAACCTGTTGACCACTATGCCGGGTTGTACGGGCGCTCTTCACCTTGTGTCTTCAAATAAGGATAGGAATGAGATTTTTTCACTTTCCGGACGGCGCGATTTAATTCTTTTTACCGCACGAGGTCGGAGCTCGGAAGAAAGAAGGATTACCTCAACATGGTCGGCATGGCTGGCTTCAAAGATCATCCCGGGAATTAAATGTCAAGACAGGAAGAATAAAAAGGGACAAACTATAAGTAAGAGGAAGCACAAGGTGAAGAGCCGGTTTACTGGCGGCTCCCTCGTAGGGATATCCAGCTTACCTCACTTCGGATTCTTCCTCTTCCGGCGGATCGAAGACCCGCGGTTTTCTTGCCACCTTTTTTGGTAGCTTTGGACTTTATACGCGGAGCTCGGGCCGGTTTGGTCCGCCTCCAGAAGGAGCTGTTAGCCTGCGGGGTAACAAGGATTAATGCATATAAACACAATGTTAAAGGCCCGAAAGACGGTGAGCGGAGCTTTACCGCAGGCGGTTGGTTGGCAACACAGAACGGAGCCAACCCGTTAGGGCTGCAGCGGAGATTGGTTCGTCAAGCATCCTCTTTACGCCTCTGTGACCTCCAGTTCAGTTATTGGTAATCCGTGACGTCTTTGAGGGTCTTGGAGGCTGCCAAGATATTCGTGCATCAATCCGGGCGGCGGCTTAAGGGCAAGATACCCCAAGAAACCCAAAGATCGCACAAGATCCACACCGTTAGTCCATTGGCCATTAGAGCCCGGAGTTTAATGATCTGGGGTGCAAAGTTCTTCCGCTCATGCGGTTAAGCGCAAAGGCAGCGGATGATTGTTGCTAAGCCGGTGAGGACGGTAGCCCGCAAAGGATTCTCGCTAAGGTGGGCAGAGTTCGCAAGAGAACCAGGTTTGGTTCCAATCTTTTGGATGGCTGTGGTGTTTGGCGTGAGGAAAGTCCGCTTCCTTCCTTTCTGGATTGAAACGCCGCCCAGCTACGTGTTGGGACCATCGAGAAAACTCCGCACGACGGTTCAAGTGAAAGAAATCCTTTAACAGCTCCACGTAGGGTTCTTCTTGAAGGTAGACTTCACGTAACACTTGAAAATTGCATATGTTTGACACGGAGTTGGGACCAATATCCCGTGGATGAAGTTGAAAACCGCAAGGACATCCCGGAAGAATTTTGATCCGGTGGGCGTAATCCGGTCTAAGTGTTGCACAAATACAATTACTTCTCCTTCTTATGGAGTGGGAGGGCATTCGCCATCCGGAACCCGCCAAGGAGGACGTTCTTAGCAGCTAAAGCGCCGTGGTGACGTATCCGCTGAGTTGCGTCTCGGTGGCTCTTAGACCGGACCCAATTGCACGCCTGAATTGCGGGGCCATTCCGGAAGATCAAAGCTGCGCAGGGAAATGGCGGTTTACCGTTAAACGGTTCAGGCACATTATACAATGTTAAACCGGCAATTCGGCAGCCAGTTCCGATTCCGGTTTAACTGAGGACTAATGGAGTGACGGGTTAGCTATCAAAAAGTTAAACCGCCAAAAGAGACAGACCTGAAAAATTGCTAAGTATGGACAAACAGGTTTCACACGCGAAAGGAAGTGATCTAGATCTACCGAAGTTTCGAAGAAACACTTCTCGACCTATGCAAGCCTCATAAAGCACAGAAGATTCGCGTGCTAAATTAAAGGATCCGAACGAAAAAGGGGAAGATGCATAGAGTCGAATTGACGGAGCGAATCACCATACGCAGGATGTATGGTACGGTTGAGTTACGCGCTGACCATGGCGGAAAGCGGTATGAAGAACCGGATATGAACACATATGAACTAGGAGATGAACAGGATCTTGAGATGGGATCTAGGGTTTGAAAGGGACCTTCTGCGGATGAGCAAAGCCGCGGAGGAGCGCCGAACTTCGATGCGATCAGGTTGATGCACGGCCCGGGCCGACGCGCTGAAAGGTCGGAGGCGGCGGAGCTTCGTGGCTGGAGCGTCGTGAGGAAGAAGAAGAGAAGAAGAGAAAGGGGCTGCCGGTCTATTTATAAGGGACCGGGGCAATTAACCGGCCGAGAATCGAGGAGTCAAAGCGGCGGACGGCGCAAGCAGTCGCCTCGATTTCAGGATAGCATTAAATGAAAGGGAATCTTACTGCTCGGATTTCTTTTATAAAAGATGACGTCAAAGGCGCCATGCGGCGATGGTCAGAGGATGACGTCACGGCGGTTCAAGCAAATGGCGGTTTATGGAGCTTCCTAACGATATTGGAGATTCACATGAACCGGTTCAAGTCAATCTGGGGCCTAATGTTGGGGATATAACTGCTAAGTGTAAACCGCCCTGAAGGGGCCGGGTTACCCTCATCCATGATCCGGCCCACGAAGGAGGCCCAAAGCCCGAGGCGGTTTAGGATCCATTCATGTAAACCGCCTTAGTCTTGTAACTTGAGTTGTAAGATAAGAGGGAAGAGACCAGCCGGACACTTGTATGAGCCGGATCGGGACTCATGAGACCGCCGCAAGGCGTCAACCCGTATATAAGGGGACGACCCGGCGGGTTAAGGACAGAGAATTCGAGGCTAAGGCGAAGCTATTGCTCCCTAAGCGCCAAATCACATCAATCCCATCACAACTAGACGTAGGCTTTTACCTTCATAGAAGGGCCGAACTAGTATAAACTCCCGTGTCTTTGTGTCCGCTTTAACCCCTCTAGGTTAACCCGCACGATGGCTCTCGACCAAGTCCTTTCATGAGGACATCTGCCGTGACAATTCCACGACAGCTTGGCGCCACCGTGGGGCTATCGCATACGATGGTTTGATGATCTTAGAGGGCAAGTTTGAAGGACTTGAAGGCTATCTTTGTGGCCGGATGACTAAGAGTCGTCATGCAAGCTCTACATCGATGATGCAGTCTGGGGCCCCGAGGTCGCTCGATTGAGTACGGGTACCGGGTCCCTTTGGTGGCATACACGTGTTCATCGGCAAGATCGGGCGAGCCAGGGCTGGGCCGACATCCGCACCGACCTCATCGAGACGGCTCGGCGGTCGAAGAAGAAATCCGCCAGCTAAACCGGTACATCAAGCGTGCCTTCGTGGGAGTCATCCACGGAGGAGACTATGAGGGCGGATCAGCATCTGGTGGCGAAACCGTTGTCTACTCTGATGACGAGTCGTCGACCGGGGAAGCTGAGTCCCTGTACCAACTGCGAGATGGCCAGATCGGGGGCTGTTCCGACGGTGAGAGTATTCCGACCCTTTGATCTACCCCACCGGTTGGAATCTTCATGGCGGTACACAAGCGGCGCTTCACTTCGACCGGGCGCCTTCTAGTCGCCGGTTCAACAGCCGTGATGGCAGCCGGGAAGGAGGCCTGTCGCCCCGACTCGAGTTTTATCAGAGTTATTCGATGCATTGGCTGTGCTTATGGCGAGGCTGATCCGGGGATCAAGACCTGCACAACGCAGATCGCAAAGGTGAAGGAACAAATCGCCGCGCTAAAGCGGATCCGCAGCCGCGGACATAAGGATGGCGGCGTGAACGGGCCGCTTTGGATGCGCAGCTTATAGGCTCATCTTTGGATCGAGCGTGTCGCATGAAGTCATGAAAGAAAGTACAGATCTCGCTTGCCTTCGATTTTCGAGGAGAGACCTCTTCAATACCCTGTGGGCAGGAACCAAGAATCCGCCGGTATTGAACCGGCGGAAGCTTTGGGACGGGCGCCCGGTTCAGCCCGTGTGATAGATCTGCCGCCGTCATGCGGGCGCGCCTGCATCAGTGTCAGACACCTCCGGTCACTACTCCAACCCGATGGATAACCTTGTTGCGGCCGGCACGGTTGGAGGCGATTCCGATCGAGGGCGATTCACCGCATGGCGGTAGAAACACGCCGGGCCAAAGAGCTCCTCGGGACAGCCAGCTCGGCCAAGAAGCATATTCATACAACGAGATCGGATCCACTCCACCCCCGCCCGAGCCGGAGTTATAGCCGGGCGTAGATGAACCGGCCGTGTCAAGCAATGCGCGCGCCTTGGTCCGCCTCGTGGCAGTAACCGCGGGTGGCCGCGGAGACAGCTCAAGTGGTGGTGGACCGGGCACGCAGGGAGGCCGGAGGCCGAGTCGGCCGGACAACATGAGGATCCTCAACTCGCGCCGGTTCGCCGACCGTCTTTGAACCGGGGTCACGTCTGGCTCTTTGGGGATGCCTTGCCTTGTCCCCGCTTTTACGCAATGTACGCTTGCCCAAGGATTTCAAAGGGCCACGCATAAGGTGCCCAATTATACCGCCGATTTGGCTCTGTAAGCGTGGATAGAAAGCTATGAGATGGCCATGGAGATGCTTTGGATGTGGGACGGAAGCTGCGTGTGCAAAGTATTTCACCATGATGTTGGAAGGTAATGCGGCCGTGCTTGGCTGAAGAACTTGCCGCCTAACTCGATCAGTTCATGGACACAGCTATGGACCCGGTTCATTCAAAATTTCAAAGACACCGCAAACAGCCCATGTCGTGGTGGATTTGGCGGCTTGTGTCCAGGCGAAGGAGAATCCACAACCCATTGGGTGCGCCGCGTTTCGGAAGTTCTACATTCTTCAGACCGGATCAACCCTGATTCCGCGATCTTAACCTTGGCGGCCAATTGCCGGTTCGAACCGTTAAAGTTGAAGCTGGGCCGCATGAAGCGTTTCTGCAATGACATGGGCACTCTCATGGGCGTTTTGGTAAAGTATGCTGACTCTGATAGTACCAAGGATCCCGAGTCTGGGGAGTATGACGGAATAGGAAAACAGAATAGCAACTCCAGAGGCCAGCAGGATCAGCTGACAGGTAATGGAGGAAACAAACGTAAGGCAAACGGTAACACGGGCTTCGTAGCCAACACCAACAAGACAGACAAGGGTCACGGCGCAAGGGTAAGCAATCACACCGGGGCGGTGCGCAAGGTCACAATCCGGATCGTCTGAATCACCTATTGAATCAACCTTGTCCGAAGCATGGGACGAAGGAGGCACCGGCGAAGCACCTTTGGAAGGATTGTTATATTATGCAGGAGTTCAAAACACTTTCCGGTATGATCAAGGGCCCGGCGGCGGTTCGTGGTCCGCCGGGTTACGGCGGAGGAAATCCGGTCCAGGTTCGTGGTAATCCGGGCGGCAAAGCAATCGAGTAACCGAACAATCAAAACCAAGGGGTTACAATCAACAACAGCGGCAATCGGGTTACCAAAGTGAACCAAAGCGGTTGAGCGGTGGACAATACCACGCCTTTACCACCGGCTTAGACAAACGAGACCGAAAACTTCGTAAGCGGGCGGTCTGTTGTTGAACCGGCTGCGCCAGACATTACTGCGCTGGTCGAGCAGCCTATCGTATGGAGCAGAGAGGATCATCCTCCCGGTTTACAATCCAGGTCAGCTAGCCCTAGTGGTGGCACCTCGTGGAAGGATACAAGTTTACCAAAGTACTCATGGATGGAGGGAGCAGCATCAACATCCTCAGACACGAGACCTTCCGACGTATGGGGTTGACGGATAAGCATCTCAGGCCGTCCAAAGATGCATGTTTCACGGCGTGGTGCACGGCAAGTCAAGATACCCGGTCGGTAAGATAGCTCGAAGTGGTCTTTGGAGATGAACATGATTCCAGATCGGAAGCGTTGACGTTCGAGGTGGTGAAAATCCAAAGCCCTTACCACGCCTGTTTGGACGGCCGGGCTTATGCTAAGTTTATGGCACGGCCTTGTTATGTTTATTTGCAGCTGAAAATGCCGGATTACAAAGGGACGATAACGGTTCACGGAGCCACGGATTGCGTTGGAATGCGAGGAAGGTGATGCGGCTTATGCAGAGTCGGTTTGTGCCACCGAAGAGTTAAAATACTATAAAGACAATGTTGATCCGGCAGATATGACCCCGTTGAAGAAGCCAACTACAGAGCACGAGCCGGATTTGAAGTTTAAGTCGGCGGCTGAGACTAAGCTTGTTGATTTTGTGCCCGGCGATTCGTCCAAACAGTTCACCATCAGTGCTAACTTGGATCCTAAATAGGAAAGCGCGCTCATCGAGTTCATCCGTGAGAATCGGGACATCTTTGCATGGAAACCTTCTGACATGCCGTGTACCGAGGGAACTCACGAGCACACTCTTAATGTTGATCCCAAGTATGCACCGGTAAAGCGGTTTCTTCACGGTTTAACGAGGAGAGGCGCAAGGCCATTGGAGAGGAGGTTGCCGGGCTTTTAGCGGCGGGGTTCATCGTTGAAGTTTTCCATCCGTAGTGGCTCGCTAATCCGGTGTTGGTCCTTAAAAGAATGGCACTTGGCGCATGTGTGTTGATTATACAGATCTTAACAAGGCTTGTCCAAGCAGATCCTTTTGCCCTCCCGTATTGATCAGATTATTGATGCTACGGCGGGTTGTGAGCGCTTGAGCTTTTTGGATGCATATTCGGATATCATCGATTAAGATGGCGGTTAAGGACCAGGAGAAGACGGCGTTTATCACCCCTTTTGGAGCCGCTACGCTATGTATCCATGCCTTTTGGGCTCAAGAGCCCAAGCAACTTATCAACGTTAGGTGCGTAATTGCTTGCATAAACAGATCGGCCGTAATGTGCATGCTTATGTGGATGATATTGTGGTCAAGTCAAGAGAGAAGGAAACGCTGATTGAGGATTTGAGAGAAACCTTGACAACTTGCGGGTGTACAAGATGATGCTTAACCCGCCAAGTGTGTTTTTGGGGTTCCAGCAGCAAGTTATTGGGTTTCCTTGTGTCCAACAGAGGATTGAAGCTAATCCGTAGAAGATTACAGCTATCACTTCCACAGCTAGGCCTAAGTGTATCAATGATGTCCAACGCTTGGCGAGGCCGGATTGTCGCTGCTTAAGCCGGTTTATCACCGCCTAGGAGAGAAGGCTATTCCTTTGTACCAGATGTCAAGAAAAGCGGATCAGTTCGTTCGAGTTCAAATTACCGATGACGCGTTGGAGGACTTAAAGCGGCAATGGCCAACCCGCTCGTTTCGCCGCTCCCATTGACAAGGAGCCGCTCTGTTGTATGTTCTTTGCTAATGCCGAGGCGGTGAGTGTAGCTATTGTGGTGGAACGAAAGGAGGCGGGAAGGAGTATCCGGTTCAACGGCCGGTTTACTACATCGATGAGGTGCTCATTGAGTCGAAACGAAGATATCCGCATTGGCGTAAACTGGTATATGGCGTTTTATGGCAAGCCGGAAGTCAAGCAATATTTTCAAGGGCATCCCATCACGGTGGTCAGTTCAGCTCCCTTGGGCGATATCATACAGAACCGGGACGCGACGGGCCGGATTGCTAAATGGGCTATAGAGCTTGGGCCGCACGGTTTGAGATATGTTCCTCGGACGGCAGTAAAATCTCAGGCACTTGTCGATTTCATTAATGATTGGACGGAGTTGCAAGTGCCCGAAGAAAAGCCGGATCATACCTATTGGACCATCCACTTTGACGGGTCCAGTAACCGGAGGGCTCGAGGGCTGGAGTCGTGTTAACTTCCCCGTGAGGTGACAAGTTACATTACGTTCTCCGCTTAATGTTCCCTTGTACTAACAATGCACCGAGTATGAAGCTTTGCTCCATGGTCTCCGGATGGCTAAGGAGATGAATCTCAGCCGGTTAAATGCTTTGGTGACTCGGACTTGGTGGCCCAAAGCAAGTATCAGTACTTGGGATTCCAAAGATCCGCTCATGGCTGCATACCCGTCGGGAAGTGGATCTTGTTGCAGGTCATTTTAAAGGATATCAGTGGACCATGTGGATCGTCGGAAGAACGAAGCAGCGGATGCCTTAAGCCGGGCTGGGTTCTCAGCCAGTAAACCGTCCCGCCTAATGTCTTCCTTGATGTGCTGCACAATCCGTCGATCAAGCTTCCTAATGAAGTAGATTTGGCTATTCCCGATCCGGAGGCTCGGTTGGTGGCAACCTTACATGTCATTCCGGATTGGGCGCTCCTTATTTGGCATACCTAACCCGGGCGAAGTTACCAGGGGATGAGACGTTGGCCTGGCAGATAGTTCGCGGTCTAAGTCTATGACCATTATTAATGGCGAAGTTGCATCATTGCGGTGTAATGACAGAGCGTTCGGCGTTGTGTATCCCCGGAGGAAGGGTGTGAGATATTGCGAGAGATCCATGAAGGGGACCGTGGTCACCACGCCGGTTCAAAATCTTTGGTGGCCAAAGCGTTCCGCCATGGTTTTTATTGGTTGACCGCCCATGTCGATGCGGAGGATCCGTCAAGCGATGTGATGGTTGCCGAAGTTTTCTAGACGCGGCGCACATACCGCTCGGGAATTGAGGATGATTCCAATCACTTGGCCGTTTAAGCGACTTGGGGGCTGGACATGGTGGGGCCTTTTAAAAGGTCCAAGGACAAGAAGACGCACTTGCTGGTCGCAGTTGACAAATTTACAAAGTGGGTCGAGGTCGAGCCTGTTAGCAAGTGTGATGCGGCCACGGCGGTTCAGTTCATGAAAAGGGTGATCTTCCGGTTTGGATTTCCACACAGTATCATCACGGATAATGGCACCAATTTGTCTAAAGGTGCCATGAAGGAGTTTTGTGAGCGTGAGCACATCCGACTTGATGTTTCCTCGATGGCCCACCCGCAGTCCAATGGTCAAGCGAACGGGCTAATCAGAGATCTTGAGAGGTATCAAGCCCCGCTTATGGTCCCTTTACTGCAGGACGCCGGGTTGTTGGGTAGAAGAGCTGCCATCCGTGATATGGAGTATCAACACTACCCCTAACAGATCCACTTTGGATATACACCGTTCTTTATGGTCTATGGAGCGGAGGCGGTCCTTCCCAGCGATATCCGTCATGACTCACCTCGTGTGGCAGCTTATGTGGAGGCGGATAGCGAGGCGGCACGGCAGACGCTTTGGATCGATCGGATGAAGAAGCGAGATATGGCGGCTGCTCGTTCGGGCGATTTACCGGCAGGATCTTCGCCGGTATCATAGTCGGCGGGTTAAAACCGTAACCTTTCAGAAGGAGATTTGGTCCTTCGCTCATTCAAGACTAAACAGAGATATGCACAAGCTATCCCCACCTTGGGAAGGGCCCTTTGTGGTCGCAAGAATCTGCACAACGGGTCATACTATCTGATTGATGTTCGAGGCGAAAAGACTCACGCACGCCGAAGAGGAGACCAACAGGCCGTGGAATATAGCTCATCTTCGCCTTATTATACCTGAGCCATCGGCCCCACTTATGTACATATTAAGGGAATGTACATATTATGAATAAAAGCAATAAACCGGATCCTCGGCTAAAGCGGGGTATCCGCTCAGTAAAAAGTCCGTTTGGGTACATGGAGATGTTGTCGGAAGCGGCCTCGGTTTAACCTTCGGTCTTGCTTTTCGAAGTTTTAATCACTTGGGGCTTGGTCGTATCCGAACCAATGCAACACCTTTTGACGGGCGAAAAGCCACCAGATCACTTGGGGACATGGTCACGCCCGAACCGATCCACGCCTCTTGGTCGGCCTAAGGCCATAGAATCGCTTGGGGCATGGTCGAACCCGAACCATTGCAATGCCACTTGATCGGCATAATGCCACGATTTCGGTTGGGGACTGGCTGACTAGAACCATCGCTACACCTTATAGGGAGCTTGGTCCCGTCTCGACCATGGTAACACCATCTCGATCAAAGCTCAACAAAGCCTCTTCTTGCAAACGGTTTTTATCATTGCCTTTGTTTCCATATGGTTTGCATCTCGGTTCTTTGACTTTTGTTTGCCTTCTTAATCCGGCGATTTTTTCCGGTTTGATTTTTTCTATTAGACGTCCTATTATGGAGTAACAGGGGGCTTGTCATGAACCGACACGGTTTACACGGTAAACCGGTATTATACACGCAGAAGTGGTTTTCCTTTGACGGTAGGGGGTTTATACAACCTCCGCCTCGAGTTTGGTTAAGCCAACTGCATGCCCGACGCAATGGTGTATTTTTGTATCACAAAGTTTGGATCATATGCCTCAATATTTTCTTATATACATATATAGGCGTCATAAGCCTATTTGGCGACACAAGTCATACTGGCGTTTAAAAGAATTTGCGATTGCATGCGAAATAAGTTGACGGTTCATCAATACAAAGTATTAGTACCACCATTCAAAGGATACAGACGGAGGGCAAAAAGGCATGTTCAAGAACAAAGTGCTAGCTATTCTATTACAAAGCCTTCCAAGGCCTAGTGGTTCGCATGGCGTTATGGCCGAAACGATGCATCACCCGGCTCGACGGATTAAGCTTCCTCGCCGGGTTGGCGTGAGGAAGAGGGGCGTTTAGCGTCGGTTCAGCTTCTTCCTCTTCATCACCCAAAGCCCGAAGTCATTGGTAGACCGGTCAATCCGGGTTAAGGCACGAAGACAGCCTCTTCACTTATAAGCTCAGCCGGATCAACGTCGGGGCATAAGTGTGCTTACGGATTGGAGGAACAAGGCTACGCACTTCCGGATGACAAATTCCACCCGCTTGTTGTTTATGCGTCATAAAAAGAGCGGTAAACCGCCAGGTTGGCTTCGCTGCGATTGACTTCGCCAGCCGGACGCATCTCCTTTGTTACTCGTTTCAGAGCGTCATTATCAAAGGCTTCACCGCTTTTCTTGAGCGCTGGGAAACCCTTGGCTATGTCACCGGATCAAGGTCTCGCTATCCACGCCTTGGCGCGAGTCGAAACGATGAGAGTGCCAGCCGGGACGCGGACCGTTTCAACTCTTCAAGCTTGCGCCGGAATCATAGACAGCCGGTCCAAAGGTGTCTTTGATCAAGGACGGAGCCGTGTTGTCGCACGATGTGGCGCATATGACTCACCGGGCGCCGTATACAAATGTTCGATCAGGGTGTAGGAGGCCTTGAGCTTCTTCCGCACGCCGAGCCGGATGAGCAATACGTTTGTCGCACCGTGTTCGACAGCTCAAGTTAAACCGGCGGCAATATTAAAGCAGGTATAGTCGGTCTTGAATTTTCTTACCAAAGATGGCGTGAGGTCATGGCATGAACTTGGCGCTTCAGTCTGTTAAGCTCTTCGGTCACCGGTTTAAGAGCTGATTCAGCGTCTTCTGCCCGTTTTGTCAAACCAAAGATGGCAGAGGTATAGTCAGTGCGAATTTTCTTACCAAAGATGGCAGAGGTCATGGCATGAACTTGGCGCTTCAGTCTGTTAAGCTCTTCGGTCACCGGTTTAAGAGCTGATTCAGCGTCTTCTGCCCGTTTTGTCAAACCGCTTTTTCGGTGTCCCATTTGGCCCGCCGGACGCGTATCCCTCCTTCAAATTGTTCCATGGCGGCCAAGGCAGTTCTTAGTTCATCCTTGGCTTTGGTGGTCTCTGCTTGTTGAGTTTCCAAGTCGGCACGAAAGGTCCTTGAGTTGCACGGTTTGTCCGGGATATCTCGTTACGATAACAAAGGGAGCATGTCGGTTGTTTTATTATAAAGTCCCAAGCTCAATATAAATATTCAACTTGGCACTTGGGGCTAATGGCTAGTTGATCTCGCTTGTTATGAGGATCTGAAATTAAGTCCCGCTTAACTATGCTCGCTTGAACCGCCCTTGAGGGCTACAAAGGCAGAAAAATACAAGGTGTAACTCCTTTACCTCATAGCGGTCCTTCATACGGTTTACTGCACCAGCTTCAAAGTCACGGCTTGTGTAGAGCCGGTTCGTAAACCCAAGTGAAGTTCTTGGGCGAGAAGTTGTCATAAGTCGACAGATCAGATTTTCCTTTATCTTTGCTCATTGCGGCGTACTCTTCCTTGGCACTATGTTTTGCTAAAGCGACCGGGTTGGTTCGGGCGGTGTAGCGCCCCGTCACAATAACATCGTCATTTTCACCGGGCTTGGAGCCTTCATGCTACTGGCTCGGGCGGTTCAACAGCCACGACCCGCTCTGTGGCGGACTCGGTGGAAGCAGGATGCGAGGTTTCCACTTGGGCCTCCGGTTCAGTTTCCGCGGATCAAGACTGCTGCCTCTCTGTACAACTCGCCGCGAGCTATTTTTAGCGACTTTCAGATTTTCGCCTGCGGCTCGGGTCTTCTCCGGATCAACATCGGCAGTTCGCTCAAGAGTTTTGCTTTTTACTCAAGCGAGCCTTGGTGCTGCGATTAAGGGTCGTAATTAGAGTAAGATAAATCGCCAACGCAACTATACACCGAATTGGCGGGACAGAGGTATGATACTTACCTGCAGCAACTTTAAGCGGAGGCGATTGCGTGGTTGATGAACCGCCCGGAGGAGTTGGAAGAGGCCTGGTAATTGGTCGACGGATTGAGAGGACATCGGAAGAAACCCTTTAAGGGATAACGTTTTCGGAGAACAAGTCACCTCTGGCGGCGCCGGGTTGGCGTATTTGGTAAACCGGAGGAGAGAACCTGTTGACCACTATGCCGGGTTGTACGCGCTCTTCACTTCTTTGTGTCTTCAAATAAGGATAGGAATGAGATTTTTTCACTTTCCGGACGGGCGCGACGAATTCTTTTTATGCACGAGGTCGGAGTCGGAAGAAAGAAGGATTACCTCAACATGGTCGGCATGGCTGGCTTCAGATCATCACAGGAATTAAATGTCAAGACAGGAAGAATAAAAAGGGACAAACTATAAGTAAGAGGAAGCACAAGGTGAAGAGCCGGTTTACGGCGGCTCCTCGTAAGGATATCCAGTTTACCTCAGCTTGATTCTTCCTCTTCCGGCGGATCAAGACCCGGCGGTTTTCTTTGCCAGCCTTTTGGTAGCTTTGGACTTTATACGCGAGCTCGGGCCGGTTTGGTCCGCCTCCAGAAGGAGCTGTTAGCCTGAGGTAACAAGGATTAATGCATATAAACACAATGTTAAAGGCCCGAAAGACGGTGAGCGGAGCTTTACCGCAGGCGGTTGGTTGGCAACACAGAACGGAGCCAACCCGGTTAGGCTGCAGGCGGAGATTGGTTCGTCAAGCATCCTCTTTACAGTCTCTGTGACCTCCAGTTCAGTTATTGGTAATCCGTGACGTCTTTGAGGGTCTTGGAGGCTGCCAGTATATTCGTGCATCAATCCGGGCCGGCGGCTTAAGGGCAAGATACCCCAAGAAACCCAGCATCGCACAAGATCCACACCGGTGAGTCCATTGGCCATTAGAGCCCGGAGTTTAATGATCTGGGGTGCAAAGTTCTTCCGTTCCGCGGCGGTTAAGCGCAAAGGCAGCGGATGATTGTTGCTAAGCCGGTGAGGACGGTAGCCCGCAAAGGATTCTCGCTGGTTGGCGAGTGTTCCGCAGTAGAACCAGGTTTGGTTCCAATCTTTTGGATGGCTGTGGTGTTTGGCGTGAGGAAAGTCCGCTTCCTTCCTTTTCTGGATTGAAACGCCGCCAGCTACGTGTTGGGACCATCGAGGAAAACTCCGTCTGACGGTTCAAGTGAAAGAAATCCCGGAACAGCTCCACGGAGGGTTCTTCTTGAAGGTAGACTTCACAGAACACTTGAAAATTGCATATGTTTGACACGGAGTTGGGACCAATATCCTGTGGATGAAGTTGAAAACTGGCAAGGACATCCCGGAAGAATTTTGATCCGGGTGGGCAGAATCCCCGGTCTAAGTGTTGCACAAATACAATTACTTCTCCTTCTTGCGGAGTGGGAGGGCATTCGCCATCCGGAACCCGCCAGTGGAGGACGTTCTTAGCAGCTAAAGCGCCGGTGGTGACGTATCCGTTGAGTTGCGTCTCGGTGGCCTTAGACCGGACCCAATTGCACGCCGCGAATTGCGGGGCCATTCCGGAAGATCAAAGTTGCGCAGGAAATGGCGGTTTACCGTTAAACGGTTCAGGCACATTATACAATGTTAAACCGCACCGCAGCCAGTTCGATTCCGGTTTAATCGAGGACTAATGGAGGACGGGTTAGCTATCAAAAGTTAAACCGCCAAAAGAGACAGACCTGAAAAATTGCTAAGTATGGACAAACAGGTTTCACAGCGAATGGAAGTGATCTAGATCTACCAAGTTTCAAGAAGAAACACTTCTCGACCTATGCAAGCCTCATAAAAGCACGTGAAGATTCGGGCGTGCTAAATTAAAGGATCTGAGCGAAAAAAGGGAAGATGCATAGAGTCGAATTGACGGCGGAGCAGTCACCCGCACAGGATGTATGGTACGGTTGAGTTCTGTGACCATGGCGAGAAAGGTATGAAGAACCGGATATGAACACATATGAACTAGGAGATGAACAGGATCTTCAGATGGGATCTAGGGTTTGAAAGGGACCTTACCGGATGAGCAAAGCCGCGGAGGAGCGCCGGGAACTTCTGATGCGATCAGGTTGATGCAGCGGCCCGGGGCTGACGCGGCGATTGAAAGGTCGGAGGCGGCGGCGGAGCTTCAGGGCTGGAGCGTCGCGAGGAAGAAGAAGAGAAGAAGAGAAAGGGGCCTGCCGGTCTATTTATAAGGGACCGGGGCAATTAACCGCGCGAATCGAGAGTCAGCGGCGGACCGCAGCGGGTCGCCTCGATTTCCGGGATAGCATTAAATGAAAGGGAATCTTCTTGTTGGATTTCTTTATAAAAGATGACGTCAAGGCGCCATGCGGCGATGGTCGAAGGATGACGTCCACGGCGGTTCAAGCAAATGGCGGTTTACGGAGCTTCCTAAAGATATTGGAGATTCACATGAACCGGTTCAAGTCAATCTGGGGCCTAATGTTGGGGATATAACTGCTAAGTGTAAACCGCCCTGAAGGGGCCGGGTTACCCTCATCCATGATCCGGGCCCACGAAGGAGGCCCAAAGCCCAGAGGCGGTTTAGGATCCATTCATGTAAACCGCCTTAGTCTTGTAACTTGAGTTGTAAGATAAGAGGGAAGAGACCGAGCCGGACACTTGTATGAGCCGGATCGGGACTCATCAGAGACCGCCGAGGCGTCAACCCGTGTATATAAGGGGACGACCCGGCGGCGGGTTAAGGACAGAGAATTCGAGGCTAAGGCGAAGCTATTGCTCCCTAAGCGCCGAAATCACATCAATCCCATCACAACTAGACGTAGGCTTTTACCTTCATAGAAGGGGCCGAACTAGTATAAACTCCCGTCTCTTTGTGTCCGCTTTAACCCCTCTAGGTTAACCCGTACGATGGCTCTACGACCAAGTCCTTTCATGAGGACATCTGCCGTGACAATTCCACGACACGCTCCATCATTGTCATATTGCTAGCATGATCATGTAGTTGACATCGTATTTGTGGCAAAGCCACCCTGGCTGCATCATCCTCTCCTCTTCGGGGAAATCCAACGCAGTGCTCAAGAGGTAGCATACGTACATACTGGTCATTGTAGAGGCGCCGCGACGTAAGTAGTAGAGGCGCCGCGACGTAGCATGTACACGTCGCATACAGCCGAGTGCAAGAAAGAAAATCTGACCACGTATGTGTACATACGGGCAGATCTCGGACGCCCTACTCGGCGCATACGTCGGCCGTGGCTCGTGAACATGGCTGGGTCGGAACGGAGAAACAGCGTCGTCGTCGTGTTCATGGGGAGGCAACGGAGTGCCTCGTGTTCATGGGGAGGCAACGGAATGCGTCGTGTTCATCGGGAGGCAACGGAACGCGTGGGAGCCAACCGGCTGGGTCGGAACGGAATGCGTGGTCATGTTCATCGGGAGGGCTTGGGACGGAACAGCGATGGAAGCGAGGCTGGCGTATCAGCACAATGGAGGAAACGGACCTCCTACGTCGGAACGGGTCCTGTTGATCGGGAGGGTGTGGTGTACCACAAAAGCGGAGGAAGCGGACCTCCTACAGTGCATAGCAGGGGTCTGTTGATCGGAGGGTGTGGCGTGCATAAAATGGGCCAACGGACCTCCCTCGCTTTCAGCAGGGGTGGAGGGTGTGGCGTACCGCAAAAAGCAGGCAAGCGGACTTGTGTTGGAGCGCTACGGTCGAAACGGGGTCCTATTCATCGGGAGGGGTGTGGCGCATCGCAAAACGGGACTCCACGGGATCTGTTCATCTCCACCGCCGACCTCCTCCAGCCTCCACAGGCCATCTGTTGACCTCCTCCGGCCTCCACGGGCTCCTGTTCATCCAGCCTCCACCGCCGCTTCTCCACCAGCTCTGTTCAACCACCCCTCCACGGGCACCCCTCCATCGTCTCACTGTTCATCCAGCCCTCCACACCACGGGGTCTGTTCAACCACCCCTCCACGGGCACCCCTCCACCGTCTCATCGCTCATCCAGCCCTCCACCACACCACGGAGACTGTTCATCCAGGCAACGCCACCGCTCCTTTATTCATCCAAACCCCCCTCGCAACGCCACCTGTTCATCCCGTAGGCAGCATCGATTGGCTTGATTAGCAGCAGAGCGGCGAATCGCTCGATCGGGTTCGATTAACGACCATCGATCGTCGGCCTGGGGTTCGATAGCGTAACTGCAGCTGTCGCTTTCGGGTTCGATTAGAGCCCAACACCTCGCTCGGAGTTCGATTAGAATAACGCATACACTCGCACCTGCAGCGTCGTGTACGAGAAAGCACATCGCTCGGCCCCGACCTCCCACCGTAACCGGAACTCCCGAAATTTTCCTCCCCTCGCTTCTACCACGGTTTTTTCCGTAATGAACGGCCCAAGAATGTCATGCAGCTGCGTCTCCGCCCCTCCCCCCAGTATGAAAAGCCCATTTGTTGTCATGATTTTTTCTCATAGAAGTAGGAGCCCACCACATCTATGATGATACCGGGTTTTGTCACAACTATCGTCATAGAAGTGTCATATGTATGACAGAAAAATAATTCGTTCGGCCCAAAATGTCACGGATGTGTCTTTTTTTGTAGTGATATCATATCACTTATATTGATTCCATGTGATGTTTATCCTTTATGCATCTTATTCTGCTTTGTTTGACGGTAGCATTATAAGATGATCTCTCACTAAATTTCAAGGTAAAAGTGTTCTCCCTGAGTATGCACCGTTGCCAAAGTTCGTAAATGACGAGACACCACGTGATGATCGGGTGTGATAAGCTCAACGTTCATCTACAACGTGTAAGACAGTTTTGCACACGCAGAATACTCGGGTTAAACTTGACGAGCCTAGCATATGCGTATATGGCCTCGGAACACCGAGACCGAAAGGTCGAGCGTGAATCATATAGTAGATATGATCAACATAGTGATGTTCACCATTGAAAACTACTCCATCTCACGTGATGATCGGTTATGGTTTAGTTGATATGGATCACGTGATCACTTAGATGATTAGAGTGATGTCTATCTAAGTAGGAGTTCTTAAGTAATATGATTAATTGAACTTAAATTTATCATGAACTTAGTACCTGATAGTATTTTGCTTGTCTATGTTGTTGTAGATAGATGGCCAGTGTTGTTATTCGGTTGAATTTTAATGCATTCCTTGAGAAAGCAAAGTTGAAAGATGATGGTAGCAATTACACGGACTAGGTCCGTTACTTGAGGATTATCATCATTGCTGCACAGAAGAATTACGTCCTGGAAGCACCGGCGGGTGCGAACTGCCGCAATGCAACTGACGATGTTAAGAATGTCCGCGAGCAAAGGCGATGACTACTCGATAGTTCAAGTGTGCCATGCTTTACGGCTTAGAACCGAGACTTCAACGACGTTTTGAGCGTCATGGAGCATATGAGATGTTCCAGAGTTGAAGTTAATATTTCAAGCAAATGCCGGATTGAGAGATATGAAGTCTCCAATAAATTCTACAAATTGCAAGATGGAGGAAAATAGTTACATCGGTGAACATATACTCAAAATGTGTGGGTATAACAATCACTTGATTCAACCGGGAGTTAATCTTCCGGATGATAGTGTGATTAACGAAATTCTTCAATCACTTCGCCACCAAGCTACAAGAGCTTCGTGATGAACTATAATATGCAAGGGATGGATAAGACAATTCCCGAGCTCTTTGCAATGCTAAAGGCTGCGGAGGTAGAAATCAAAAAGGAGCATCAAGTGTTGATGGTCAACAAGACCACCAATTTCAAGAAAAAGGGTAAAGGGAAGAAGAAGGGGAACTTCAAGGAGAACGGCAAACAAGTTGCTGCTCAAGAGAAGAAACCTAAGTCTGGACCTAAGCCTGAGACTGAGTGCTTCTACTGCAAATAGACTGGTCACTGGAAGCGGAACTGCCCCAAGTATTTGGAGGATAAGAAGGATGGCAAGGTGAACAAAGGTATATGTGATATACATGTTATTGATGTGTACCTTACTAGAGCTCGCATGAGCACTGGTATTTGATCTTGGTTACATTGCTAATATTTGCAACTCGAAACAGGGACTACGGATTAATCGAAGACTGGCTAAGGACGAGGTGATGATCCGCGTGGGAAATGGTTCCAAAGTCGATGTGATCGCCGTCGGCACGCTACCTCTACATCTACCTTCGGGGTTAGTTTTTGACCTGAATAACTGTTATTTGGTGCCAGCATTAAGCATGAACATTATATCTAGATCTTGTTTGATGCGAGACGGTTATTCATTTAAATCTGAGAATAATGGTTGTTCTATTTATATGAGTAATATCTTTGATGGTCATGCACCCTTGAAGAGTGGTCTATTTGTGTTGAATCTCGATAGTAGTGATACACATATTCATAATGTTGAAGCCAAAAGATGCAGAGTTGATAATGATAGTGCAACTTATTTATGGCACTGCCGTTTGGGTCATATTGGTGTAAAGCGCAACAAGAAACTCCATACTGATAGACTTCTGGAATCACTTGATTATGAATCACTTGGTACTTGCGAACCATGCCTCATGGGCAAGATGACTAAAACGCCGTTCTCCAGAACAATGGAGCGAGCAACATATTTATTGGAAATCATACATACTGATGTATGTGGTCCGATGAATATTGAGGCTCGCGGCGGGTATCGTTATTTTCTCACCTTCACAGACGATTTGAGTAGATATGGGTATATCTACTTAATGAAACATAAGTCTGAAACATTTGAAAAGTTCAAAGAATTTCAGAGTGAAGTGGAAAATCATCGTAACAAGAAAATAAAGTTTCTGATCTGATCGTGGAGGAGAATATTTGAGTTACGAAGTTTGGTCTACATTTGAAACAATGCGGAATAGTTTTAGCAACTCACGCCACCGGAACACCACAACAGTAATGGTGTGTCCGAATGTCGTAATCGTATTTTACTAGATATGGTGCGATCTATGATGTCTCTTACCGATTTACCGCTATCATTTTGGGGTTATGCTTTAGAGACTGTTGCATTCACGTTAGGGCACCATCAAAATCCGTTGAGACGATGCCTTATGAACTGTGGTTTGGCAAGAAACCAAAGTTGTCATTTCTTAAAGTTCGGGGCTGCAATGCTTATGTGAAAAAGCTTCAACCTGATAAGCTCGAACACAAATCAGAGAAATGTATCTTCATAGGATACCCAAAGGAAACTGTTGGGTACACCTTCTATCACAGATCCGAAGGCAAGACATTTGTTGCTAAAAATGGATCCTTTCTAGAGAAGGAGTTTCTCTCGAAAGAAGTGAGTGGGAGGAAAGTAGAACTTGATGAAGTAAATGTACCTACTCCCTTATTGGAAAGTAGTTCATCAAAGAAACCGGTTCATGTGACACCTACACCAATTAGTGAGGAAGCTAATGATGTTGATAATGAGACTTCAGATCAAGTTACTACCAAACCTCGTAGGTCAACCAGAGTAAGATCCGCACCAGAGTGGTACGGTAATCCTATTCTGGAGGTCATGTTACTTGACCAAGGCGAACCTACGAACTATGAAGAAGCGATGGTGAGCCCAGATTCCAAAAAATGGCTTGAGGCCATGAAATATGAGATGGGATCCATGTATGAGAACAAAGTGTGGACTTTGGTTGACTTGCCCGATGATCGGCAAGCCATTGAGTATAAATGGATATTCAAGAAGAAGACTGACGCTGACGGTAATGTTGCTGTCTACAAAGCTCGACTTGTTGCGAAAGGTTTTCGACAAGTTCAAGAGGTTGACTACAATGAGACTTTCTCACCCGTAGCGATGCTTAAGTCTGTCCGAATCATGTTAGCAATTGCCGCATTTTATGATTATGAAATTTGGCAAATGGATGTCAAAACTGCATTCCTGAATGGATTTCTGGAAGAAGAGTTGTATATGATGCAACCAGAAGGTTTTGTCGATCGAAAGGGAGCTAACAAAGTGTGCAAGCTCCAGCGATCCATTTATGGACTGGTGCAAGCCTCTCGGAGTTGGAATAAACGTTTCGATAGTGTGATCAAAGCATGTGGTTTTATACAAACTTTTGGAGAAGCATGTATTTACAAGAAAGTGAGTGGGAGCTCTGTAGCATTTCTAATATTATATGTGGATGACATATTGTTGATTGGAAATGATATAGAATTTCTTGATAGCATAAAAGGATACTTGAATAAGAGTTTTTCAATGAAAGACCTCGGTGAAGATGCTTACATATTGGGCATCAAGATCTATAGAGATAGATCAAGGCAGCAATTGGACTTTCACAAAGCACATACCTTGACAAAGTTTTGAAAAAGTTCAAATGGATCAAGCAAAGAAAGGGTTCTTGCCTGTGTTACAAGGTGTGAAGTTGAGTCAGACTCAATGCCCAACCACTGCAGAAAATAGAGAGAAAATGAAAAGTGTTCCCTATGCTTCAAAGAATAGGCTCTATCATGTATGCAATGCTGTGTACCAGACCTGATGTGTGCCTTGCTATTAGCTTAGCGAGGGAGGTACCAAAGTAATCCAGAGTGGATCAATCGGATACGGGTCAAGAACATCCTGAAGTACCTAAAGAGGACTAAGGATATGTTTCTCATTTATGGAGGTGACAAAGAGCTCGTCGTAAATGGTTACGTCAATGCAAGCTTTGACACTGATCCGGACGATTCTAAATCACAAACCGGGTACGTGTTTATTTTGAACGGTGGAGCTGTGAGTTGGTGCAGTTCTAAACAAAGCGTCGTGGCGGGATCTACGTGTGAAGCGAAGTACATAGCTGCTTCGGAAGCAGCAAATGAAGGAGTCTGGATGAAGGAGTTCATATCCGATCTAGGTGTCATACCTAGTGCATCGGGTCCAATGAAAATCTTTTGTGACAATCTTTGGTGCAATTGCCTTGGCAAAGGAATCCAGATTTCACAAGAGAACCAAGCACATCAAGAGACACTTCAATTCCATCCGGGATCAAGTCCAGGTGGGAGACATAGAGATTTGCAAGATACATACGGATCTGAATGTTGAAGACCCGTTGACTAAGCTTCTTCCACGAGCAAAACATGATCAACACCAAGACTCCATGGGTGTTAGAATCAGTACAAGGTAATCTAGATTATTGACTCTAGCGCAAGTAGGAGACGGAAGGAAATATGCCCTAGAGGCAATAATACAGCAATTATTTATTTCCTCGTATCATGATAAATGTTTATTATTCATGCTAGAATTGTATTAACCGGAAACATAATACATGTGTGAATACATAGACAAACATAGTGACTAGTATGCCTCTACTTGACTAGCTCGTTAATCAAAGATGGTTGAGTTCCCTAGCCATGGACATGAGTTGTCATTTCATTAACGGGATCACATCATTAGGAGAATGATGTGATTGACTTGACCCATTCCGTTAGCTTAGCACTTGATCATTTAGTTTACTGCTATTGCTTTCTCCATGACTTATACATGTTCCTGTGACTATGAGATTATGCAACTCCCGAATCTGAAGCACACTTTGTGTGCTACCAAAGTAACAACGTGAATCGGGTGATTATAAAGGTGCTCTACTGTGTCTCCGATGGTGTTTGTTGAGTTGGCATAGATCGAGATTAGGATTTGTCACTCCGATTGTCGAAGAGGTATCTCTGGGCCCTCTCGGTAATGCACATCACAATAAGCCTTGCAAGCAATATGACTAATGAGTTAGTTGCAGGATGATGCATTACAGAACGAGTAAAGAGACTTTCCAGTAACGAGATTAAGCTAGGTATTAAGATACCGACGATCGAATCTCGGGCAAGTAACATATCGATGACAAAGGGAACAACGTATGTTGTTATGCGGTTTGACCGATAAAGATCTTCGTAGAATATGTAGGAACCAATATGAGCATACAGGTTCCGCTATTGGTTATTGACTGGAGACATGTCTCGGTCATGTCTACATAGTTCTCAAACCCGTAGGGTCCGCACGCTTAAAGTTCTGTGATGATCGGTATTATGAGTTTTTGTGTTTTGATGTCTTTGAAGGTAGTTTGGAATCCGGATATGATCACGGACATGACGAGGAGTCTCGAAATGGTCGAGACGTAAAGATCGATATATTGGGCGACTATGTTCGGACACGGAAGTGTTCGGGAGGTTTCGGACATATACCGGAGTACCGGGGGATTACCGGAACCCCCCGGGGAGTATAATGGGCCTATTGGGGCTTGGTGGAGAAAAGGAGGGGCGGCCAGGGCAGGCCGCGCGCCCCCTCTCCCTCTAGTCTGAATTGGACAAGGAGGGGGGCGGCGCCCCCCTTTCCTTCCGCTCTCTCTCCTCCTTCCCCCTTCTCCTACTCCTACTAGGAAAGGAGGAGTCCTACTCCCGGTGGCGCGCCCTCCTCCTGGCCGCCCGCCTCCCCCCTAGCTCCTTTATATATGGGGCCAAGGGGGCACCCCAAGACACAACAACTGATCATTGATCTCTTAGCCGTGTGCGGTGCCCCCGTCCACCATAATCCACCTCGGTCATATCATAGCGGTGCTCAGGCGAAGCCCTGCGTCCGTAGCATCACCATCCCCGTCACCACGCCTTCGTGCTGACGAAACTCTTCCCGGAATCTCTACTGGATTGTGAGTTCGCGGGACGTCACCGAGCTGAACGAGCGTGTCTTTGAGCAGCGGAGGTGTCGTGCGTTCGGTCTTGAGGATCGGTCGATCGTGAAGGCGTCTGACTACATCAACAGCGTTGTTATAACGCTTCGCTTACGATCTACGAGGGTACATAGACGACACTCTCCCCTCTCATTGCTATGCATCACCATGATCTTGCGTGTGCGTAGGATTTTTTTTGAAATTACTACGTTCCCCAACACCCCCTACCTTTGCTAGCCAAAAATTCCCCACCAAGTAGAGATACTACTTGTACATCCAAAAACCCTTAAACCCAAATATTATTTTCAAGAGTCCACCATACCTACCTAGGGATTGAGCAAGATCCCTCAAGTAAGTTGTCATCGGTGCAATAAGGCAATGAAAATTGCTTCTAAAAGTGTGAGAACATTTAGTGTAAGAGAAAATTGAGCATTGTACGAACTTGTGATGGTGAAGAATAAAAGCGACAGACTGCATAATAAAGGTCGCCATCACAAGGGCGATACAACGTGACGTTCTTTTGCACTAAGGGGTTGAGCATACAAACAAATAAGCGCATGGCAACCTCTGCTTCCCTCTGCGAAGGGCCTATCTTTTACTTTTATGTATTTACTTTTATGCAAAAAGTCAAAGTTTTTCTCTCTATTCCTTTTTATTTTTCTCCTTTGGCAAATATCATGTGGTGAGGAGAGATCAAGGCACATATGTCCAGTTGAATATGGGTAGCGTGAGTTATTATTGTTGACATCACCCTTGAGGTGAATACGTTGGGAGGCAAAACTATTATCCCCTATCTTTCTATGTGTCTGGTTGATACATTTTTCTCATGTGTATGCGGTGAGTGTTAGCAATCATAGAAGACTATATGATGGTTGAGTATGTGGACTTGCCTAAAGGCTCCGATACGTGACCCTCTTCCCGAAAAGATGATCAATTGTAGTTGCAAAGTTGATCGAGAACATAGTTTGTTGGTTTCTATTAGAGTTTATGCTTTATACTTGGATAGTGTGATGAATTGTCACTTGTTCATGAGAATTCTATGATAAAAGTTTTATGTTTAATTTTTTTGCTATTGTAATAATCAACGGGATGCTTCTATGTCCGTATTTTGTTTTTTATCGACACCTCTCTCTCTCTCTTTCTCTCTCTCTCTCTCTAAGCATGTGGACATGTTTTTAGATTTCGATTTTCGCTTGAGGACAAGCGAGGTCTAAGCTTGGAGGAGTTGATACGTCCATTTTGCATCATGTTTTCCTACTGTTTTTTATGTTGTTTTTATGCATAATAATGCTTTTTGGATGCTTCCACAAAAATTCATAATTTGCATGAAACTAGCTTTTTATGTCTTGAATGACTGGTAGGATCTTTTGATTTCTTAAACTGAGCTATGGAACCATACCAAGTTCGTACATTAACTATTTTATCCATCACCCTCCATTGTTTCTTCTAAAGTGACAACATACGTAGCTTTCATCATATAGAACTCGTCGCGGTAACCTTCTTGGACCAATTCCAAATTACCATGCCACCATTGTAATGTATTACACATATCCTTTAATTGAAATCAAAATTTGCTTGAAACACTGATGAAGATTTCATAGAGGTGACTACTTACAGCAAGTCATGTGTTAACGTATCTCCTTACATCAATCTCTTCATTTTCTCCATATGCGAGAAACATGTCGTCTTTCTCATTTAAGTACTTAACAACGTTTTCATGGTGTCCTATGATCAATAATTTGATCACTCTGGTAAATTTACTCACAACTTACTTGGAGTAATCGGACGTATCTGGTTGTTTACATACCATGGAATATGAAAACTCCTTCCATGTGACTTAGACAAGAAATACTTCTTGACATTTTACTAAGCTGCTTTATTATCTTGTCAATATGTATTTGGCTAACCCCTGTTAGGCACTACTATCTCCACAGATTATTATGCCTAATACAAAGGCTATACTACCTAAGTACTTTACTGAAAACTAGTTTCAATAAAGTCGTAATTTGTGTCATGAAATTTATATAATTTCCAATCAACAACAATGTGTCATGCACACACAGTGTTTAGAAATATTATCATGCTCCCACTTACTTTCTTAAAAATACAAGCATCTTTGCTTTCCATGATAAAATCAATTTTTTTGACAATTTCATCTCTACTCCTAAAGGGGGAGTTGGTAGTCTCGCCTTACTCCCACCAACCCCTCGGCAAACTCTATATGATGACCACGAGCGTCTTACAGATCATATTGCTCTCAAGCGCAATCCATTTTGGCGGGTCCATTTGACGCGTGCATTAACTCAATCAAGTCGATACTTTCCCAAAACAACTTCATGCATTAAGTCATTCAAATCAAATCTTAAAAAAATCTCAACTGACTCCGAACTTTGTTTACCTTCCAGTATTCATACCCAATCAAATCAAATCTTACCAAAACATCAACTATAATCAAAGTTGGCTGACCCATTTGTTTTTATTTTTTTCTATGTTTCGTTTTTTGGTTTTCTTTTTCCGTTTCCTTTTTTCTGTGACCAATAGGTTGGTTTTTGCTCGACATACCACTAGAGTCGTCACATACCTATATGCCATGGTGAGTTAGTGGTGTCGCTTCCATTCCGGTTAAACCTCCCCCATCGGTTTTTCCTATCCCACGGATTTATTTAAATTGGTTTTTAGCCCACTGATCTATTTAGTCCGGTTTTTATCTACCAAATTTAGTAATGTTGTTATAGAAAAGAATCACTCAAGGTGATCCTTAATCAATCTTTAAAGACCGAATCTATGGAAAGAAATCAATGTTTGATAACACAAGCCACATTTATGGAAAGGAATAAATGTCAAATGCATCATGGATACATTCTTGAATTATTTGATTAAAGAGTTTTTACCTCTTGATATTTTATTATGGTTGTCGATAAATTCATTCACATATCACTTAGAGAAACATTTTTTCTTGGGAGAAAAAAATAAAGGAATAAAAAGACAGTGATTTACCGGTAAAAAGAAGTCGCCAAGGTAGTCTGGTGTGCAAGAATATTTTGAATATGTATGCTAGATACAGTTAATGTTGAATTACTAAAATATATATGCCCTTATTTCAATGCACGTGAAATTAAGTAGTATCGATTGGTAGGTTACTTGAAGTGTCATTATTATGTTTCGGTATAACAGTTTAGCTGAATCTATCATTTATGTGAGATTATGTGGGATGCCCACTTGTCTCCCATTAAAAATCATTTGGAAACATGTGGGACTCTTACTTATATTATGCAATAGATGTGAATGTGGATCTAGATGGGGGATTGGTGTTGTTCTTCTCAGTTATGGCTATCTAAGCGGAATAATTTTCCTACTTTAAAAAATATGACAAATTGCATTTCATTAGAGATGGATTTGCAACAAATTGCATGAGCGAGCAATTCATATTTTTTTCATCAAGTCAGAAATTTTTTTAGTTAGGATAGAAGGCTAAATGCCTTACTTGGTTGCTTATAACGGATACAGTGGCATGCATGCCCAACAAAGGACATCATATTTTTGTGGAATGCATGACATCCAACTGTATGTTACAACGTGGCAATGGCTCAGGAGACATTGGATCTGCCTTCTTTGCTTGGGGGTATCACGGGCGGCGCATGCCTTCTACCCCTTGATGGGGATGGCGGATCGGCACGAACACGAGGGGAGGGATCAGGGCGGAGAGTGGGCTGGTTGGCGGGGGACTCCTACTTGGTGGTCCATGGAGAAGTACGGTGTGAAGGAGAGAGTGCGCCATGGTGAAGGTGAGGTGGGCGTCATCCATTTTTAAAGGAGATGGCTCCAGCAAGAAATGTCCCGCTATGGCGGGAAACCGAGCAGGAAGGGGAAGATCCGGCAGGAAAAGGAAAGGGTGCGCCGTGGGATGAGGTTTCTGTGTTGGGCCCACGTGTTGGAGATAACATGATGGATAGTCCGGACAACCACATTTCCCGTGAAAGGAATGGATCAGAGTGGAGAGTGGGGCGATGGTGATTGACACGAACACGAGGGGATCAGGGCGGAGAGTGGGGCGGTTAGTGGGGACTCCTCCTTGGCGGTCCATGAATAAGTACGGTGTAAAGGAGAGAGGCGCCATGGCAAAGATGAGGTGTAACCAACAATGGACATCATTTTTTGGAATGCACGACATTCAACTATATGTTACAACGTCGAAATGGCTCAGGAGACACTGGATCTGCCTTCTTGGCTCGAGGGAGGCATCATGGGCGGCACACGCCTCTTACCCCTTGACGGGGTGGCGGATCGGTCCCACAATGGGGTAGGTCATCTGGGGGGAGAGCGGGGTGTTTGGTGGGAGACTCCTCCTTGGTAGTCCATGGAGAAGTACGGTGTGAAGGAGAGAGGGTGCCATGGAGAAAGTGTGGTGGGCATCATCCGGTTCTAAAGGAGATGGCTCCAGTGAGAAATGTCCCTCTATGGCGGGAAACCAAGCGGGAAAGGGATGGTCCGACAGGAAAAGGAAAGGGTGCATCGTGGGGTGGGTTTTTTGTGTTGGGCCCACATGTTGGAGATAACATGACGAATTGTCCGGACAACCACATTTCATGCGAGGGGAGGGGATCAGAGCTGAGAGCAGGGTGGGTGGCCGATCGACGCGAACATGAGGAGAGGGATCAGGGCGGAGAGCGGGGCGGTTGGCGGGGGACTCCTCCATGGCTATCTGATAAGAAGTATGGTGTGAAAGATAGCGGGCAAAATGGCGAAGATTAGGTGTGCCCAACAATGGACTTAATATTTTGTGGAATGCACGTCGTTCAACTGTATGTTACAACGTGGCAATGGCTCTGGAGACATTGTATCTACCTTTTTGGCTTGGATGGGGGGTGTCACAGCTAGTGCACGCCTCTTACCCCTTGATGGGGGTGGTGGATCGGCACAAACATGGGGAGGGGGTCACGGCAAGAGCTGGGCAGTTGGTGGGAGACTCCTCCTTAGTGGTCCATGAAGAAATACGTTGTGATGGAGAGAGGGCGTCATCCGGTTTTAGAGGAGAGGGCTCCAGCGAGAAACATCCCTCTATGGTGCGAAACCAAGCGGGGAGGGAAGGCCCCGAAAGGAAAAGGAAAGGGTGTGTCGTGGGGTGGGGTTTTTGTGTTGGGCTCACATGTTGGAGATAACATGACGAATAGTCCGGACAACCTCATTTCTCCCACACACATGGTCTGGATTTGGGAGAGCCCGTACTGTTCAGAGGATTGAATTTTGGAACAGTTGACAAACTTATGTGCATCAAGATCTGGTGGGGGATTATTGGATTATAGATGGGCTTAGACCCATATAAGACAATAATCCCTGGTTAATCTCTAAGGTACATTTAGGTGCATGACAAGTGGTGGGAAGTTTAGTACCATACTGCTAGTGGAGTGAGAGTGAAACCCCTTTATAAGGGCTGCTTTACCACATGCCATTGGAAGCTTTGGAGGAGGAGTTGTACACGCGCGCTCTTCCTCCTCCGCCGCCCGCCTCGCCTCTCCATGCCACGTCGGCCTATATAAGTAGGCACTGCCAGTTGAGTGACCTAGTTAAGTTCACTAGCCGTCGCCTACTGTTCCTCTCTCTGTGTTGCTTCTGACAATCCCATCCCGACGACCGCGTGCATGGTTGGTCGGGAGAGCAGGTGCCTCCGGAACCCTGTCGTTCGAAATCCTGCCGAGGAGAATGGCAATAAGGTTTTTGGGGAGCTTCTCGACGTGACTGCTCCTGATTCGTCCGCCTCTACTTTCACTACTTCCCCTGCATTGACTCCATGGTTGACGACGAAGCCGCCAAGAAGAAGGCCTCGGCCGATGCCGAGGCTGCCGCCGCGTTGGCCTGGCCAACCGGAGGGTATGACTCGTTCATCTCCTATTTGCGCGTCCATGTGTTGGCCGTATATATGTCGTTCATAGATGTTTTAATTCTATGTACGATTCATGCTCACATGCTTATGTATTGGTATGAAATGCATACCGTATTTGACATGTTTACTGTATACTCATTGATTAGTCTAATCGAAAAAGTGCTAATATTTCCAACACTCCACTCAAAATAAAATATACATTGTGCACCTTACAATTTATAACAGATATTGAATTGGCTCTCTACACAGAAATAAAAGCTTCTCGGTCAACTTAGAAATGGGCAAAACCACTAGGCTTTTGCGCAAGGATATATAATATATCTCTTTAGCTATTTTAGTTAGAAAATATGTGATTTCCTAGGATTTTCATCAAAAAGATATTGCGTACTTACACTTTCACTCAGTCTTTTAGTTATATATTGCCAATGTTTTTTGCTGTTTGTTTCTCCTCTTCTTTTTGGCGGGAGAAATGTTCTTTGATTGTTGCTGATTCGACGTGCTAGATCTCATGATGCAAAGGGTTCCCTAAAAAAAAATTCTGGAAAGGGAGGTTCTTTTAAGATGGCTGACGGTAGAAAAGCTCAAGACAGCATATCTGCATATGGGTGGTGCCAACTTTTGCACTTAGTGATTTGGAAGACGGCAATGTGTCGGTGTATTATTCTGCTAATTTCATCTTCTCACCACGGCCAATGTGGAACAGGGTATGCAATTTTGGGATGCTGATCACATGATCGAAGTCCTGTACTGCCATGTGCCATTGAGCAGTCATCTGATTCTCACATGCAGTTTTTTATTATTAGACATGTGGTTTTCTTTTTGCGAACTCAGCGTAGTCCGATGGTAATTCTCGTGGGAGACATTCGTGTCGCGTTTGTGATAATTTCGTCAATCTCAAGATGCGATGTTGGCTCAGTATTTCGAAGGTGCTCATAGTGCTAAGGTGTGCGTGTGTACGTTCATAGGGGTAAGTGCATGTGCGTGTATGTGGGGTTTCTGCCTCCCGCCGGCGCCGCCTCTGGTCCGCCTCCTCTCCAGTGGCCCTAGGGCCATGGGGGTGCGGTGGATCTCGGCAAGGGCCGGCGGGATGGCTCCGTTTTTAGTCGCATTTTCAGTTTTGTTAGGGTTTGTGTCTTGCTCAGGAAGATAAGACGGCGGCCGCTCCCTGGAGATGGAATAAAGGTCTCCCCGTCTAGCCCCGTTCGGCGGTAAGGCCTTGCACCGTTGGTGAGCATGTGTAGGTGTGTCTCCGACGGATCTATCTTTGATGGATTTGCTCGGATCTCGTAGTTGTTCGTCTACGTTCGTGTGTCTTCGGATTGGATCCTTCTGATCTACATTATTCTTCATCTACGGCGGTTGTTGTTCCGGTGCACTGGTCCTACGGGGCCTTAGCACGATGACTTCCCGTCTGTCTACTACAACAAGTTATGCCCGACTCCGGCGATGGAGGGGCAATGACGGCGGCACGCCTTCGGCTCGCCTCAGTGCTTGTAGTTGTCGCTAGGTGGTCTATGAATCTGGATGTAATTTATTATTTCTACTAGTATTTGGTGTACTGCCACGATTGAAGATGAATAGATCAAAAAAATTCGCAAAAAAAGCCCGTAGGTGATAAAGAAAAAAATAGTGTCATCCACACCCAATCATTTTTTTTCCGACTCTTGACGTAGCCGCCGCCGCGGGGAACCGACGGCCTAAACTACTCCCGCCGTAAACTAATATAAGAGTGTTTAGATTACTATTTTAGTGATCTAAATGTTCTTATATTAGTTTACAGAGGGAGTACATGTTAGCGGGATTCCCTCGCCCTCGCTGGTTGCTCTAGCGGCGGCTGGAGGGAGGAAAACACTGGAACTTTACTTTTGGACGTGTCTAGTAGTTTAGTGTCTTAATTATTGTTCACGATTTCGGCTTCACTGGTGGCCATGACGGCGGCGAATAAATTTTCTCCAAATCTTTCCCATAAGCAATGGTTCTCTCGGCTTTCGGTGTTGAATCTTGGAGGCGGTGTCTATGCCGCCCTCAAGTCCTTTGGATCTGGACTGGCGCTTCATGTGTCTTTGTGTTGGTGACGGTAATAGTCATCTCCTTCCTATTCTTTGCGGTGGTGATGTTACAGTCTTCCTGACACGACAAATAGCTCTCTGGTGGTCCGTGCTCCTTCTCTGTTGCAACGGTGCCCTCTTCGCCGTTGTTGCGAAGCTCTCACAAGTTTTACTCAAGAGATGGTTCAGCTTTAGGGTTTTCTATCTACATATGGCTTCTACAACGGCGGGTCCTTCTCTAGCACGTTGGTGCGGCTGGAAGCACGACGACTTCCGCACCGCAGGATACATGATCAGGCTGGCTTCGACATTGGAGCAGCAATGGTGTCATGCCTTCGGCAGTTCGGCTTGTGTTGGAGATTAAGTTTGGTTGGCTATCACAGAACATTACTATAATTTCCTTATTTTTTGAGATGTCTTGGATCGTTCGTATAAATCCATAGTTGAAAAAGAGAGAAAAAAAGATACACACTCAGCGGCCAAGTTAGTGCAACCAATTGTGACGATGGCCCCATCAAAAAAGTCCTGGTATACTGTGGACCGTGCTTCTTGGGAAGGTGAGGCAGCAGCAGTGTAGCCGTGCAGTGCACGCTGGAGCAGAAGCCTTCAAGACAAAATTCTTGGGATTATCTCTGCTCAGAGTCGCGTCCACAGTAACCTTCTGGATAGACCTAAAGTTGTGCCGTGGCACCGAACCCGGACAGGAACTCTTCTCCCATACAAAGCGTGCGCCTAGACTTCACCAGTCCACCGATGACCGATCTCTTTCGCCAAACCCAACCGAACTTGTCAGTGGACGATGGAGAGGAAAAGGCACAAAAATGTTGGGGGAGGTGCCATGTCCCTGTGCGGAAAAAGAAGACCGCTTTGGTGTGGTTCGGCCGGCGAGATGCCCAAGTCAAGCACTCCAGGGAGAGTGACGGAGTCGGGGGCCTACTACTAGTGCGGAGTGTTTGTTGGTGCCTTGGTGTAGACTGGAGGCCGGTCGGCCGTCGGTGAAGTTGGCAAAGGCGATCTGATCGGGTACAGTACAGCTCCTTCGCTGGCATATTCGAATCTCCCGTCCCATGTGAATCGCGCGCCTCTTTACAGCAGCAGTTCCTCCTAGACTCCTAGTGGATCCTGTCATCGTGATGAATTCCTTGATTAGGCTGTTCTCTCACCTTGATTGATACGCGTGCCTCCGGTCCGTGGATGGATCATGTGCACGGTTTGGTGTGGTTTGGCAGTGTCAAGTCAAGTAGATTTTGTTTGGGTTTCTGTAGTTGGGACAGCGTTGTCTTCTTTCATAGTAAAATGCATGTAGCTTGCAACGGAGGGAAATTGATGGGAGCAGACATATTACCACCCAAGACAGGGCATTGTTATTTCTTACTACTCCACCTGATGATTAAGATTTTTCTTTAGAAAAAGTAGATTAAGCAAAATTATACCGTCCGGGTAGGCAGGGTCCTCCCTATGGTGGACTGGAGAAGGGACGGCCATCTGAAGCTGCAGGACTTTTCCTAGCCATCATGCATTGTACAACGAGTTTTGGGGAAAAAAAAAACAAGGGAAGGGGCTGTCTCCAGTGGTTAAGCCGGAGAAAAGTTTGGATTCATCATTTCAACAGTTGCCGGGCTTTTCTGGCACCCCTACTGCATACGTACTTGCCTTCCGAGAAAGGCAACACGAACTTTGGGTCCAGAAAGGAACATCAGAACGGTAAAGAAAATGATCATTTCTTATGGGCGAGTTAACGTCGTGTAACCAACATCAGACTGGACGACAAGCTACGTTAAAACTTACGTAGATTTTTTGAGTCATTCTTCGGCTCGGGAGCACCTATGAGTGTGAGACGTGCAGTCGCCGTCCAGCCAGTGATTAGTCAAGTTCTCCTAGATTCGACTGGCAGTATGATATAACTGTAACCGTCAACATAGTGAAAATTTATTTCCATGTTTTTTTTTGAGAATTTGTTATTTCTGCATCTTTGCAAGTTTGCATCGTCGTCCCTGGTTCGGGCGTTCGGCCCAGAGGCTGTCAGATGGACGCGCTATATCTGCCTTCAGAGAGTCTGTGTTCGGACTCACTGAAGGGGCGAGCGAGGTGGGCCGGCCAACGAGTGCGGGAGGCCACAGCCTCTTTTTCCTGTTATTTATTTATATTTTCTTTTTTTATTTTATATTTGTACTTTTGATTATACATTAAAATATTATAAATATATATTACAAAAAATGCTCTTCGAAAAATTTGAAAACAAATGTTGAACAAGTATTTAAAAAATATTAAACAAGTATATTTGAAAAATATTGATAATATATATAAAAATATTGAACAAGTATTTGAAAAATGTTGATCATGTATATTAAAATATTGAACAAGTATTTAAAAATGTTGAACAAGTCTATAAGAATGTAGAATGAAAATAAAAAGAAACAAAGAAAACCCAAAAAATGAAAAACGAAAAAGGAACAAAATAAATCAAAGGAAAGGAAAATGAAAAAAATTGAAGAAACAAATGAAAAACCCAGAGAAGAAAAAATAAGATGTTGAACAAGTGTTTGAAAAAAGTTAATCAAGCATTTGCAAAATGTTAAATGACTATAGAAAAATGTTGACCATGTATTCAAAAAATGCTGATATTTTTTTTAAAAAATGTATACAAGAAAACCCATTTTTGAAAACCAGTAAAACTTGTATTTGAAAATAGATGAAAAATGATGAAAAAAAGGGGAAAAAAGAAAGAAAAAAATAGTGGAGAAAACCGGACCATGTCACCTCAAGTAAGGCGCGCCATATATTTCATCAATAAACCTACATAGCACAGTGGTTAGCCGATATGGTTATTACCCAGGCGACCTGGGATGGAATACCCTCGCCTGCGCACTCCTAAGTGCAAGCTATCGTCTCGCTTAAAGTGAGAAATAGCTGTCGGATGGCGAGTTCTCTCTTCAATCTTCTTCGAAGGTCTATAGTAGAAATAGTACTGTGAGTTTTACGTTTCATGCGGCCCAAGCTGACGGGCGGCCCATACAAAAAAGGTTAACAATTCTAAAAATATTTCTCAATTTCAGAAAAAAAAAAGTGCCCGAATTTTAACAAATTCATAAATATTCGTGAATTTTTTGAAAACTGTGCCCCAATTTCAAATTATGTCCATGAACTCATAAAATGTTTGCGATTCCAAATAGTTCACTCATTCAATAAATGTTCGCGAACTTCAAAATTTATTCCCAAATTCCAAAAACTGTTCGCCATTCAAAAAATATTCGTGGATTTCAAAACTGTTTGCGGATTCAAAAAAAAGTCAAAAATTTAGAAAATTGAAATATAATTTTTATCATGAATTAAAACATGATGGGCAGTTTGAAAAAATGTTCACCACTTTCAAATAAATGTTCGCAAATTTGAAAAAAATATTGACGAATTTCCAAAATTGTTTTAAAATTCAGAAAATGTTCACAACTTTAAAAATTAATGGAAACATTTAAAATTATTCAATATTTTAAAAAAAGTTCAAAACTGAAACTTTGTGTTTTATAATAAAAATTCGAATTTGGTAAAAAAAAGCGGAATCTGGAAATGGAAAAAGGGGAAACAAAAATATAAAAACTAGAAGAAAAATAAACAAAAAAGGGGAAAATGGTTGAAGGTTCTAGAACCTCCTGAGAAACGGTGGAAAAAAATCCCCGGAATGGGTCGGCCCATGCGAAGGGCGACGTGCCTAGGAGTAGACCTGATCATTCCCTGGGCCTGGTTGGGTTCGGGCTTGGGCTTGGCAAATCCCAAAGAAAAAAATCCCGAGCCCGAGCCCGGCTCGGCCTAGCCAAAGCACATGATGAGTGGAAATTTCTAATGAAATTAATAATATTTGGGGTATTATATTAATTTATTATACCTATATTTCGAATAAAAATATATATGGCCATTTCGGGCTTTCAGACCGGGCTTTCGGGCGAGAAAGTAGGAGGGGGTGGGGCTACATGATTGATTGCTATTCCCCGACCTACGCGGGGAATAGGATCTGCCTACTGGAAAACAGGAGATGGTCGTTCCTCAGCGAGAGTTCCACGATAGGTTCTATGTGCTGGCTAGGTTACAGTTCTGTTTTATTTCGGCTAACCGAACCTACCAAATGTAGTCCGGTTATTGAAGGTAAAAACCGGAATAATTTGTACCAATGAGAAAAAATTGTTTCGGCCCAGTGTTCGGTTCGTCAGTTTTTATGCCCACCCTAAACATGAAAACCCTGTCTAGGGGACTTGGTTGTATTTTTCTTCTTTGTGCAACATTTTTCGCTTTCTATGAGGACAGTGTACTCATTGCTGATGGTTCCTGTGTTTTCTAATAAAATTCACATGATTTTTCATGAAAAAAAATCTACAACAATTTAAGTTAGTCCATTACGAACTCAACACTGGCTTAAAAAAATATCAAATTGCGAAAAAAGTTCAAAATAGGATCATTTCGTGCTAAACTTTCAAAAAATGATGATTGGTATTTTAGAATTTAACCGGCCCAAAAAACTTTCCAACCCAACAACCAGCCTATAAAGGGAAACTGCCACCTTACTACCCTAGGCTACTGATGATCTTGTGGTAAAACCTATTTGCCGTTCATTGCTAGGAAAACGCAAAATGCGAGTGAGGGAGGTATAGGCATGGCCGTGTTAGATTCCGGTTTTGGGAAGGTTCCGAGTCTATTCCTTTGGTCTTATGAAGGTTCTAGATCATTTTTTTGTTCTATCTACTGACTACTATCCGTTTTTTGTTTTTCTTTTATTCTTTTCTTTTCTATTTTTCGTTTGTGTTTTCCTTCAAAAATGTTTTTTTAACAAAATCGCAAATTTCAAAAACAAGTTCATGCTTTTTCAAAAAATTAACATTTAAAATGTTCACAATTTTTTTAAAAAAGTTCAGCAAATATTTTCAGAATGTTCGCACTTTTCAAATAATGTTCATGTCAAAACAGTGTTCCCAAATTTCGAACATTGTTCAATCGTTTACATTTACGTTTACGATTGAACAATGTTCGAAATTTGAGAACACTGTTTTGACATGAACATTGTTCAATCTTTAAAATAAATAATTTTTTCATGTTTTCTAAATGAAGTGAAGCCCATAGATAAGAAACATCGGAACACCAAAACAGGAGGGAAGCCGCTTGCTATGTTGCAATCCCAGATGCGCCCAGGGGTGGGGTGGTGGGGGTAAATTTGGTGCAATTTGCGATGGGGTCAGGCTGCCTGGTTCGACGCGGTGAACGCTCTCGGGCCACTCTATATCCACTCTAGATCTGTGCTGGATATGAGGAGGCGTCTATCTGGGTCTGATTTTTGTGACCAACTAGTGACCGGGCCATCCACCCGGGCGTATAAGGAGGTAAGAGCGGGAAGCCCGGTTGTAGATTCTCTTATGCAGCACGTAACCAAACACACTCTTTATATCTTAAAAATCCAAGCAATGTTCGCAATTTTCTAGCGTCAACTATCACATGGCAGTGAATTAAGGGCCAAGCAAAACTTCTGGAAAAGACAAGTATGTACTAGCAACTTGTCAGTTGTCGCAGATGCACGCATGGGACGAATCATACATATACCCACATACGTGGCGAAATTTCGGCCTGGTGACTTCATTACCACTCGTATCTCAATCTTGACTTGTACCCAAGAATTCGACCCAGTATTTCATTTCAGCAAGGCGTTTTGCTTCCATTTGTTATGCCAGCTTTGCTCCTCCGTCATCCACGAATCCACCCATAGGAAGATAGGAAAAGAATAATCCCCTGTTGCTCTTCGTTGACTTTGCATGAACAAAGAAACGAGAAGGGTTAAGCGACCTGACGGATAAGGAAGCAACTTCGACGTTCGGCAGCCTTGTCAAATGGAAGATTGGAGACGGATCGAAGGCTCTTTTTTGAAAAGACGGATGGATCGAAGGATCGGCGGTACAGGATGTGGCACCCACACTTGTGGCCAAGGTCAAGACACACGTGATCAACCGTAGATCTGTCAAGGAGGGGCTTCACCTACATGCTTGGGCGGAGGATATCGTGGGAGTGCTGGACACGGATGGGTTGATGCAATTTGTGAGGCTGTGTGAGGCGGTCATGCAAGTTGAGCTGCAGCTAGGAGAGGAGGACATGCCGATTTGGGAGTGAAACTCCACAGGGAAGTACACAGCACCATCGGCATATGCCATGCTATGCGAAGGCGGGATCAGATTCCAGCTTGCCGCACCAATCTGGAAGTGTGGAGCACCTCTTTCTTGCAAAATTTTCATGTGGCTAGCGGCACAGTACATACTTTGGACATCGGACAGAAGAACCCGGCACGGGTTGCAGGACTCAACATCACCTTGCTATCTTTGCGAGCAGGAGGAGGATACGATAGACCACATCTTGGTCCAATGTGTGTTTGCCAAGCAAGTGTGGCTCCAATGCTTCATCAGGGTTGGTCTGCCGCTGGAGCTCATTCCATCTGGCCAAGATACAATGGAAGATTGGTGGATGACGTCCCGGAAGCGGGTGCCAGAGACACACCGGAAGGACTATGACTCACTGGTGGTTCCAATGCTTCATCAGGGTTGGTCTGCCGCTGGAGCTCATTCCATCTAGCCAAGATACAATGGAAGATTGGTGGATGACGTCCCGGAAGCGGGTGCCAGAGACACACCGGAAGGACTATGACTCACTAGTGGTGCCCATTTGCTGGTGCTTTTGGAAGCAACGGAATGATAGAGTTTTTGGTAGAAAGGACAATTGTAACGAGCTCGGCACTGTCCAGCTCATATTTAGGGAGCGCCAGCTGTGGGCGATGGCGGGTAGGAGTGGAGTATTATATTTTTATGAGTAGTCCCTTACATATCTAGTGAGAGATCGGGTGTAGTCACATTTAGGTGATACCTGCCGGATGTAAACTTTTGTAAGTATTTTTCACCCTTCTATAAAGCTAAGGTACGTCTTTGGCATGCTCTCGAAAAGAAAAAAACATCGGGAGAAGGAAGGAATCCAGCCATTGCCGACAGTGTCGCCATTGGTGATAGCACTGTCAACCCCTCGGGATTCGGGAAAAGTCGGAGCGGGGACGTGGTAGGACCCGACGATGCCATCCTATTCCATCCGCTCCCGTGTCCCGTCCAGACTCCGGAGTGTCCCCACACAATAATACATCGCCGACGGATCGTATCCTCCTCCCCCTGCTCTGGCGCTGCAGCTATAAATCCCGCCCCGATTGATCGATGGAGATGTGGAAATATCGGGTCGTAGGATCGGTGGCTGCCCTGCTCTTGCTACTCGCCGTCGTCGTGCCGTTTACTCAGACCCAGACGCAGAGCGCACGGGACAAGGCTGCCATGGCGGAAGACGCGGGGCCGTTGGTGGGAGGCATCAAGGACTCGCCGATGGGCCAGGAGAACGACCTCGGCGTCATCGCGCTCGCTCGCTTCGCCGTCTCCGAGCACAACAACAAGGCCGTAAGCCCCGCTACCCCTCTCTCTTTTTCTGTCATGTCTATCCCTGTGAGTGAGGTCCAACTGAATCTGTGTTCGACAGACGGGCTGTTGGATCCGCAAAGCTCTGGTTACGGGCCCTTCTGTAGTATTACATCGATCTGAGTTAAACTCGACCACCGTAAATCATATGAATCTTTCGGTTTGATCTAAACCACGGTGCTTTTTCTCGCAACAAAAAAGAAAACCTGAAATATATTTGACAGGCAGTCCAACTACAGTGCTGAATGCTCCTCCTAGATTTTTAGTATTTGTTCTAAGAATTATCCAATAGTAAGTTTCCCCATGACAATGGAGGTTTATTAGTTGGATTAATGATTTTGGCGCTACCCCTGTCGCAGAATGCCCTGCTGGAGTTCGAGAATGTGGTGAAGCTGAAGAAGCAAACTGTTGCTGGCACGATGCACTACATTACAATCCGGGTCACTGAAGGTGGGGCCAAGAAGCTCTATGAAGCTAAGGTGTGGGAGAAACCATGGGAGAACTTTAAGCAGCTCCAGGAGTTCAAGCCGGTGGAGGACGCTGCAATCGCATAAGGTAAGATTGCCCTCTGTTTCACACTGAATACCATCAAATAAAATTGCGCCTATTTCACGCGGCAAAGTATCAAGGTTGATTCTTGTTTCAAGAGCATATCATCTCAGCTGTATTTCCCCTGGTTGAATCATGCAGGCTGTAAATAACTATGTCCATAAGTTCATTTATTTATCATCAGGACTATAATATGAGCTTCTAAAATAGCTTGTGATGTTCATATGAAAATACCAGCAATTTATCATGGGACCCTGCTTATCATCAATTATAGAATTGTTCACCATGAATTACTCGAGATTATTAAGACACATGATGTTTAGAACCTTGTTCGCCATTTGTTTGTAGAGAATTGATTTGTTAATCTAAATAATTTCAGGCGCGCCCCAGCTTTGCAAGGACTTGCAGCTATGGTGTTGATGCAGCTATCTATCGGACATGGTTTAGCGTGTTCTCGTGTAATATCAAGAATAAGTCCGCTTCTTGCAAGTTGTTTTAACCACGTCTCTAAATAAAATTCTCAGTATTATTGTATTCTGTTTTGCCTTTTGATTGACTTGTTTTACCCTGGGCAGCAATTAGCATGTTCACATTAACCTGCCCATTATATCTGACCGTTAGAATTTCAGACGGTTTAGCTTAAATGCATATTTATGCAGTTGATTTAGCTTTGCCTGATGGTTTGTCTAGTACGTATGAGAGGTATAGCCGCACTGTGATGTTCGAGCTGCGGCCAGGGATCCATGAAATAGCAGCGAGCAGAAAAGAAGTAGAAACTGGCTGCTTGTTTGATAACTGCATTAGTGTAGGATAGAGGAATGCAAATATACTTTGTATGTAGAAAAATGCAACCTTTATTTCTTGATGTATACCTGCATTTTGATATTCGATCCATCATACATTCATACCTTGTCATCACTGCCTATTAGCTGATATAGACTTCTAGACGCCATGTGCAAATGCCATTAGATGATGAAATCGTGCTTCTCTGGCCTCTGAAATTATACACGCTGCCACTTCTTATCCAGTATCTGAATTTGACAAAGTTAAAGATAAGAGCTGTGATTCCACGCAAAGAAATATAAGAATAAAAGAGGGCGAAGTAAAAAAGCTGTGATTCCCCGCAAAAAAGAAAGGCGTGAGAAAGAGGGTGGTTTCTGCACTGGAATCGCCTTGAGTCTCTGTTTTCTCCTTTTCTGGTGCCTATTATCCTGATCCTGAACAATCTAAACTAGTGATTTTTTTAGCATGTTCAAATCGTTCTATGGTGATTTTCATTAATTAAAGTCAAATATGTACAAAAGGACAGAAAACAAAATAAGTACATCTATCCAATACCAGTTCTAGGATCCATCGCTTTAAATCTAGAAGCATGCTTTGATCCTGTGTTCCAGCAGTTGAAGGTCTTGCTTAATCAATAATTTCCAGGAGTCTATATATTCAGCTACACTTTTGATTTTTTGTCCCGTTTGTCTAAAAAATGCATTGCAGTCTCCTCAGTATGTTCATTACACATACATCTATACCCCTATATAGTGTGCAAATAACTTTAAAAGATGGTCGTCGGATGAAGCCAATCCGACGGTGTAAAGATGGCAAATCTACATTTCACCAGATTTTGCCACATGTATAATCTAGAAGATTCCACGGTTGAACTTAAGCATAATGCACAAACCTCAAAACAGAATCACTTCTCCTTTGTTCTAGAATCTTCCGTATCATAATTGCCCAATTTTTTTAACATGAATTGCCATTATTTGGTTTTGCTTTATGCTTTACAATGCACAATTTCATGAATCTTAAAATAGATTAGTTTTTTTATAAAAATAATTGATTTTGAATGAGACGAACTATAAGAATTAAACAAACATCTACATCATGCATATATGACTCAAAGCTTACATGCTATAATGTGGTATTTATTCATAGTTTGGTTGCCAAATCTCATGCGTGCAATGCACGTGTACCTTACTAGTAATCATAAAATTCCAGATGAATTGATTTTCTCTTGACTAATGTTCTGGTATTGATTATGTCATGTAGTAAGCGCTAGGAGAAAATTTGATGCCTCGGTCAGCAAGAGCTTTTCCCGGGTCTTTTAAACAGGGACACGACTATAGCATTTCCGAACACATCCAAAAAGGGTAAGTTTTTGTCCTAATGCTATGGTGCAAAATCCACCCCAAAAAATTAAGATCTTGTCCCATGTGCAATTGTTTTGTGTGTTCAATTCTTTTAAAAAGACATAAATTTTGAGTCGAGCATCGGAATTAAGATTTAATTTCATCGTTGGATTTCTGGACGAGCTCTTCAAAACTAGATCCCACATGGGTATGATTCAATGGTTTTTTCTCAGACAACTTTGGTGCCATGGAGAGACAATTTTTGTACTATAGTAAGCAACTTTTAATTAGGTTGTGTATCATAGTCACCTATCATCCCCATGTCCTTTTGAGTTGGCTACAGTGACTACCAAATTGTTTGGCACCTGTAGGTTGTCTACCATGATTGAACTTTTGTGTTACACCGTTACATGTAACATCTTCGTATCAGGTTGTCTATCATGAGTACCTATCGGCTCAATACTCTTATAAAGTTGGCTATCATGACCGACAAGTTGGCTAGTGCCACGAAGGAGCAACTTTTGTACTACAACAGACAATTTTCGGTTGGGTTGTGTACCATGGTCACCTATCATCCTGATGTTCTTTTGAGTTGGCTACGATGAATACTAAATTTTCTAGCATCTCCTTTAAGTTGCCTACCATGACTACATGACAACCTTGATGTTATAAGAAGCACATTGTTGCCAGGTTGCCTATCAATACCTATCAACTCAATGCTCTTATAAAGTTGGCTATCATGATCGTCAAGTTGATTAGCATCACCTATGAAGTTGGTTTTGAAGAATTTTTTTCTCTCAAGCAACTTTGGTGCCACAGAGAGGCAACTTGTGTACTACAGTAAGCAACTTTCGCTTATGATTTGTATCATGGTCACCTATCATCCTAAAAATGTTTTTTGAGTTGGCTACGATGACTACCAAATTGTCTATCATTACCTGTAAGTTGCCTACCATGACTACCTATCAACTTTGATGCTACATGAAAGCACCTTGTTGCTAGGTTGCCTATCATGACTACCTATCAACTTAATTAGATGACTCGTTCGTCAATTGGCGCAGAACACCAACTAGGCGGAAGTTAAGCGGACTATTTGAATGATTTTTTTCGTCAACTATCTACAAATGACTATGTTCGTATTGTGTTGCTATTTGCCTCGATGATCATTTCATAACTTTCTTTGTCAAGACATAAGTCGTTTTGTTGCTTTATTTGTCGAGACATAAGTTGTTTCCTTGAGCAGGTGAATGGCCTTTGAGAGTTCTTTTTATGCCCTGGCCTTAGCTCATGTCATAATTGCCATGGAAAACAACAACTCAGAAATTAGGTTACATTTGTATCACATTTGTGTTTTCCTTGTAAGCTAAGCAAGCTATGGACGACACGTTTAGCAGACTTTCCTCCTATGAAATCATCCCCAAAGGGCGATAGAGAAGGTAAATTGACTCTTAAGCTTTAACTTCTCATGTTGCAACCGGCTGGCAATCCCCACCTGGGATGTCATGAGCAAAAGGAAACCAGATGAACCAACCAAACAACCGAGGGGCCAGGAATGGCAAAACATGCTATCCGGCTAGCCGCAAGGGTCAAAGTTCGGGCAGCTCTCAAACTTTTTCGGAGAACAGTATCTCCCTTCTATGTTCGAGCCGCAACAGTCCAAGGTTGGGAAAACATGACAAAACATGCTATTCGGCCGGCCGCAAGGGTCGAAGTCTGAGCATCTCTCAGAATTTTTTTGGAGAACGACTGCTCTCTACTGTGTTCGGTCTAGCCGCAACAGTGCAAGGCCGGACAGACATGGCAAAACACACTATTCAGCTAGCCGCAAGGGTCAAAGTTCGGACAACTCTTGGAGTTTTTGGAGAACGACATATCCCTGCTGCGTCCGGGCCAGCCGCAACGGTCCAAGGCCGGGCGAACATGATAAAACACACTATCCGACCGCCACAAGAATCAAAATCCGGACAACACCTGGATATTTTGGTTCTTGTTTGTAGTCAGACATGTGTTAAGTGAACTATTTAAAGGATATTCTTCGTCAACTGTCCGCAGATGATTATGTTTTTATTGTGTTGGTATTTGCCTTGACGATGATCATTTTCACAGCTTTCTTTGTTGAGACATAAGCCATTTTCTTGTTTTCTGAAAGTAAGTTATCGATCAGGGGGACATGAGCGAACAATCATATCGCACTAATGGGCCGGTCCACCCACGCAAGCTATCAAGCGAGGCTGTATGCGACAACTGGATACGTCTCGCTATAAGTGTCATATAGTCGCGCCCATTTTCATGAAAACACTAGTTAAGGGCTATTCCTTGCAAATGTCACTTTCACCTTCTCATGCGCTAACAAGTGGTGCACTACATGTGCGTCATTTGTTGCATCCTGTGAGTTTGTTTTCGTAGATTCATTTATTCAAAACGTTTTATGTCTCGATCCTTGCGTCTAAATCCCAATCCGTTTACACCTTGGATTTCTTGTGTCGAGATCTTCGAAAGAATATCTCATGTTAATAGGTTTTGATGAACTCTTTTTCATGAGAAGTCCGGAAAAAGCGGGAAGAAAAAACCTAGAGGCATGATTGTTTTTTCACTTTTCGAGAGGCATAGCTTGGTTCTCGTGGAAGCAAAACCGTGTCTATGCTTCTCATAGAAGCAGAAAAATTCATACGGAATAAAAAGTTCATCAATTTTTATCCCTTTTCAAGAGGCACAATTGTGGTTCTTATGGAAGCAAAAAAATACGTGCAAAAAAGAAAATTCAAATTTTCCCCTTTTCCGAGAGGAATAGTTGTGCTCCGGTGAAGGCAAATATGTGCATCTCTTCCACGAGAAGCGCATGCTTCTCGTGGAAGCAAATTTGTGCTCCACAATAAAAAAAATCTGTGCTTCTCGTGAAAGCAAAAAGATAACAAAATAATTGTGATTATTTTTTCTTTTCGAGAGACACAACTGTACATCTCATGGAAGCAAATTTGTGTCTCCATGAAAATAAAATCAGTGCTTCTCGTGGAAGTACAATTTTTTCACACAAAAATATTTTAGGATTTGGGGGTGAATAGACGATTTTTATGAAAGTCTTCAAAACACGGTGGCTTTGAAGACAAACAGGTAAACTAAGCCTATATAGTAAGCAGCGGAATGAAGACTACACTAGGCAAGCATTAGTCAAACATAAAATACAGTGAATGCATGAAGACTAACTTGCAACTAGGTAGACAGGATCGGAATGGAAGATAGTACGAAGCTAAACAAATATAAGTCTCCACACAATGAAGTCGAATGAATCAGACAGGCAAGCTATGACTTCACGTAGACAAACTGTAAAGTAAGGAGAGTAGAGGATAGAACCAGTAGCTTGGCGAAGACAAGGATTTGGTAGACCAGTTCCAGTTGCTCTGACAACTGTCGGAGTAATGGGCCACGGGTAGCCTCACCCGAGCCCCTAAGTCTTTCAAGACTTTGGGCCGGCTTCGCCCCATGAGACCTCCTACTGACGCGCCGCCTTCCTGTGGCCGGCCGGCTAAACGACCGGCTGCTCAAAGACGGCCAAGCACCAGCAGACGGCACCAAGACCGGCCGGCTCCTAGCAGACGGCCTCTGGAGAGGCCGGCGACTAGCAGGCGGCCATCCGGCGCCCTCAGAGTCTGCGCCCTCATCAAGAGGACAAGATAGGTGAGGCAACAAGTGAGGTCCCTCACCCCGAATCTGAACTTAAGCGTGGCCTGATTACCCCATCTGACGGAGATCTCCGCAGCGGCACCTTGTTGCCACTCCCCTTAACGTCGCTCCCGACAAAGTGAGCCTGTTCCCACGACGGCTTGATGCGGCCACAGCGGCGGGCCCTACCAAACGAGCCCGAAGCGGCAGAGCAGACCAACCGGGCCGAAGGGAGGCGGCTTCCGTCAGTGGCCCGCCTTCCTCGGGGCCGTCGCCATCAACGAGATAAGGCGTGGTGTAGCTACGGTGATCTCCCACCGGTGGCGGGGCCTTAGCCACACTCGGTGACCAAGCCAGCGTCATTAGCAAAGACGGATACGGTGAATAGCCACCAACCACACTTGCCAATGAAGCGGCCTGTCGGCTCCGTCGACCAGACCAGGGCCCACCAGCGACGGGCCCAGGGCCCCAGATGGTCGGCGGAGAAGCGGGGACGAGACAACGGCCGGGTCCGGACCCGGCCAGATTATCATTGCCCACAGGGTAGGCCTATATAAGCAATCACCCATGCAAAGGGTTCCCACTCCATTAGAACTACCCATTCCCTAGAGCGGGAAGAGAGCTAGCCTTGCCTCTTTACGCCTCTAGCACACAACTCAAGGAGCACCATTGTATCACTTGCGCCTTAGTGATCATGCGGAGACCCATAAGCGGGACTAGGGGTGTTATCTCCTAGGAGAGCTCCGAACACAGGTAAAGTCTTGCCGGCCAGACGTGTCTACGCCTTATCCCGCTTCCAGGCACCGGGGACGTTCTACTTGCTCCCACCATGATAAGCCATCCTTTGGCATATGTCGCACCCAACCCCCGACATTTGGCGCCCACCATGGGGCGAGGTGCACCTTCTCCCGGAGACCTGCTCTTGACGGGAACCTTGTTCCTTCCTGGCGAGCAAAGCCAGCCCAGACGCCGGCGGCGTCGGCCTCGACGTCTTTGCATAGCACGGAGATCGCTTCGCGGCGAAACTGCCTCGCCCGACCTTGTTGGCGAGATCCACCTCTCCGACGAGCCGGCCTCCGACGCGGCACCGGCCGCCCCGAGAGCCGCTTTCGCCGACCTCCTCGATCGGCTTCCACGTCATCGGCGAAAGCTTCTTTGTAGACTTGAGTCCGTTAGCTCCACCGATCCGATGATCGTCGACTCCGACCACAGCGTCACCCAGCGCGTTCCCCACCAACGTGGTGGTTTTACGACGAACCGCCTCCTCGCGAAAGCACGCAGCGGTGGAGCACCATCACGGAGGTGCTTGTCATCAACGATGGCGGCGCTTTCGGACGAGGCGCCGAGACCCACGCAATGCGGTGCTGCGAGACACTGTCAGCGCCCATCGAGAAAAGCGAGCAGCGAGACGCTGGAAGCACGCGCCGCATCCGGCTCCTCGAGAGCGGCCATTCGGCGGGCGACATGCAACGCCTCTCGGGCGCCTACCGACGCCGAGATGGACCGGGCTGCCGTTGGTAGCACGCCCGGTTCTGAGGGCCCGCGCATCGGCTCGATCCGGCGGCGTGGCGCGACCATCGCCGCCCGGCATGTTGAAGCGAAACGCCCGTCTACGCCACGCCCTGCGAAGAACATCCGGCCGCCAGTGCGGTGACGGATAAACTGGACAAGTATGAAGCGACAGCGTCGCCACATAACGGAGCGGGTCCGGCGGCTCCTAAAACGCGGCCGCAAGCGTACACCTAACGTAAACGATGAACCGCCTTTGCCCGGGACCATGGCGCGACATCCCGGACGCCGATTGGTGGCGCTTCAAGGAAAGAAGAAGCGGCAGGCCGGTACCCGACCCGCAGCCGGACTCGCCTCTCCATCGAGCGTGACGAAGATGGCCGCCCTCGGGCGGTGGAGCGGTGAGGCGACCCGCCTCCTCCTCCGCCTCGTGGAGAGAGGCGCCCCACTCCGCCGCCTGTCACACACCCGACACTCGGCGACTGCCTTGGTCGCCGAGAGGGAGTCAGAGAGAATGACGCCCGCCATCGGATCGACCACCTCAACCGATCTCTAGCGCTAGAAGAAGAAGACGCATTGGGCCCGCCTTGTTTCGGCCCACGAATCCGGGACGAGCCCTTCCCCAAAGGGTTCACCCTCCCGTGAGATGCGCCCAAGTACACCGCTCGCGTGAAGCCGCAGGACTGGCCGGTCGACTACTCCACGCCCGTCGGACATAGCGAACGACAAACAAGCGCGTTCTTTGTAAAGTACGTCCGCTCATGCTTCAAGGCACAGCCGGGGCGTGGCTTAACAGCTGAAGCCCCGGCAGCATCAACAGCTGGGTTGATTTCACATCAAGCCTTCATCCGCAACTTCACCCGGCATGTACAAGCGGCCTCCCAAGCCCCGACGGCTATCCTTGTGCGTCCAAGGGCCGGCAAGAATCGACTCGCGACTATCTCACGCGCTGGGCCGAGCTGCGCAACTCTTGCGAAGGCGTGCACGAGGTGCAGGCAATCGAGTACTTCACCGCCGGGTGCCGAGAAGGCACCCTCCTCAAGCACCAACTTCTCCGCGACGAGCCCGCGACGCTCGACGAACTGCTAATCATCGCCGACAAGCACGCCACGGTCGACGCCTCCATGAAGGCAGAAATCCTAGTTCATGCATCCGGCAAGGTGGCACCTCAGGCTCCTCGGACTCCGGTGGTGATACCGATCGGCGGCGACATCAGCGACAACAAAGCGGAAGGCCACCTGGCCGACTTCCACCAGCCGAGTGGCGGCGATCGAGGACCAGCAGCCGGGAGGGCAGCCCGGCCAAAGCGCCGGAAGAAGCGGCAAGCCCAATTGGTTGCCGCTTTCTCTTATGAGCGCAGACCCTAGATGCACCCTGCAAGTTCCATAGCGGCGCGAAGCCGTCCAACCACACCACTCGGAAGTGTCATTGGCTCACTAGAATCGCCAAGGGAGATGGACTCCTGCCTCCTCCGCCTGCGTGCCCGCCGCCTCCTCTGCCCCAGCAGCCGGCGGCCCGGCCTGTAGATACGTATCCGTCGTATCTATAATTTTTTATTATTCCATGCCAATAATTCAACTTTTATATACTTTTGGCAACTTTTTATACTATTTTTTGGGACTAACATATTGATCCGATTGCAGTGCAGGCCTCACATGCATTGCATGTTTTTTGTTTCATGAAACCCAATATCAAACGGAATCCAAACGGGATAAAAATGGACGGAGAATTATTTTGGAATATTTGGGATTTTCTGGAGGAAGAATCAACGCAAAACGGTGTTCGGGGTGGCCACGAGAGCGCGCCCCTCCCCACAGGCGCGCCACTGGACTCTCGTGGGCCACCCATAAGGCGATTGAGCTATTCTTTTTGCCGCAAGAAAGCTAATTTTACGAGAAAAATCTGGTGAAAGATTCACCCCAATCGAGTTACGGATCTCCGGATATAAAGGAAGCGGTGAAGGGGTAGAATCGAGAACGTAGAAACAGAGATAGATCCAATCTCAGAGGGGCTCTTGCCCTCCCAAGCCATGGGAGCCAAGGACCCGGAGGAAACCCTTCTCCCATCTAGGGAGAAGGTCAATGAAGAAGAAGAAGAAGAAGGGGCTCTCTCCCCCTTGCTTCCAGTGGTGGCCGGAGCAGCACGGGGCCATCATCATCAAGGCGATCTTCACCAACACCTCCATCATCTTCACCAACATCTCCATCACCTTCCCCATCTATATTCAACGGTCCACTCTCCATAACCCGCTGTACCCTCTACTTGAACATGGTGCTTTATGCTTCATATTATTATCCAATGATGTGTTGCCATCCTATGATGTCTGAGTAGATTTTAAATGCGTCCTATTGGTGGTTGATGAATTGCTATGGTTGATTTAATTTGCTTGTGGTTATGTTGCTGTCCTATTGTGCCCTCCGTGTCGCGCAAGCGTGAGGGATTCCCGCTGTAGGGTGTTGCAATACGTTCATGATTCTTTTATGGTGGGTTGCTTGAGTGACAGAAGCATAAACCCGAGTAAGGGGATTGTTGCGTACGGGATAAAGGGGACTTGATGCTTTAATGCTATGGTTGGGTTTTACCTTAATGAATCTTAATTAGTTTCTGACGCATGCTAGAGTTTCAATCATAAGTGCATATGATCCAAGAAGAGAAAGTATGTTAGCTTATGCCTCTCCCACATAAAACTTGCTATCGGTCTAGTAACGTAGTCAATTGCTTACGGACACTTTCATAACTCCTACCACCACTTTTCCACACTCGCTATATTTATTTTATTGCATCTTTATCTAAAAAGCCCTACTTTTTATTTACGTGTTCTTTATTATCTTGCAAACCTATCCTATCACACCTACAAAGTACCTCTAGTTTCATACTTGTTTTAGGTAAGCGAGCGTCAAGCGTCGTGAAATTAAATATCGATGGCGATAGGACTTGAGAGAGTATTTGTTCTACCTTTAGCTCCTCATTGGGTTCGACACTCTTACTTATCGAAAGAGGCTACAACTATCCCGTATACTTACGGGTTATCAAGACCTTTTTTACGGCGCCCGTTCTTGAGGAGTCATAGCGTGGGGTGAATATCCTCGTGTGTGCTTGTTTGCTTTATCACTAAGTAATTTTTATTTGATGTTCTAAGTTGTTCTCTATCTTTAGTTATGGATATGGAACGCAAAATACCAAAAAATTTAGGTGTACTTGCTACTCATAGAGATGGGGTAACTCCTAAAACCCTCAATTCTCATTATGTGAAAGATATTATGTACTACTTTGATAATCCTGAGAAAACCCCATTCAACTTTATAATGGGAGACACGTTGGATCAACGTGAATACTTTAGGGATTATCGCTCGACACAAAAAGGGAAACTATTATGGGACCAATTTATTATGTTGCGTTGGTTTGCGGGATATATGCTTGAGATATGATATTACTTGTTGCTCTAGGATGAAGGCTCCACACCTTCCCTTTTCATGCAAATTTAATGATAATGAAACCTTAGCTTCTTATGCTAATGGTATATATGATTACTATGATGTGGAACAAATAGAAGAATTTGTTGCTTTTAAGGCTGCTTATGAAATTGAATCTTTGTTTGAAAAGTATGAAGCTTTTGATGATGATGGTGTTTATAGGCCTGAAAATCTTGCTATACTTAGATATTGCTATGAAAATTATGAATACAATTACTATATTAATGCATTTATGGAGAAAGTCTCCGCTGTCCAAGAAGAGAGTAATATTTTGCAGGAAGCTATGGAAGAAGAAATTGATGAAACTGTGAGCTCATTGGATGAAAAAGATGATGAGGAGAGCGAAGAACAAAAGGAGGAAGAGCGGATTAGCTACCCGTCCCAACTTCTAGTGAGAGTAACTCTTCAACTCATACATTGTTTAATTCCCCTTCGTGCTTACCGAAGGATGATCGCTATGATCCCTTGAATTTGTTTGAAATATCCCTTTTTGATGATGCTTGCTATGCTTGTGGCCAAGATGCCAATATGAATTATGCTTATGGAGATGAACTTGCTATAGTTCCTTATGTTAAACATGAAATTGTTGCTATTGCACCCATGCATGATAGTCCTATTATCTTTTGAATTCTCCAAACTACACTATATCGGAGAAGTTTGTGCTTATTAAGGATTATATTGATGGGTTGCCTTTTACCGTTGCACATGATGATTTTGATGAATATAATATGCATGTGCTTGCTGCTCCTACTTGCAATTATTATGAGAGAGGAACTACATCTCCGTTTCTTTATGTTTCCAACACGATAGAATTGCAAGAAACTGCTTATACTATGCATTGGCCTTTACTTGGTGTGCATGAATTGTTCTTTTATGACATGCCGATGCATAGGAAGAGAGTTAGACTTCATTGTTTCATGATATATGTTACTTTGTGCTCACTACTAAGTTACAAATCATTGTTAATTAAAATTGGCTTTGATATACCTTGGGATCCGGGTGGATTCATTACTTGAGCACTATATGCCTAGCTTAATGGCTTTAAAGAAAGCGTTGCCAGGGAGACAACCCGGAAGTTTTAGAGAGTCATTTCTTTCTGTTGAGTGCTTTCATATAGTTTAAAAACAAAAAAAAATAAAGAGGGAACCTAAAACTTTTCAAAAAGGAAAGTGAAAGTGAGAAAGACAAGCATTGTTGAAGTGGGGGAGCTCCTTGAACTTTGTTCATGCTCACGGAAACTTTGTGAATCTTGATTACATAAACTTTTCATCAAAAATAATTATCCCCTTGTACAATTCCATTGCTTTATAAAAATAATGTGCTAAGGTTTGCCTTTAGGATGTTTACAATGCTTGTTGGTTTGTACGGTGTAGGACAGAAACTTTGGCTGTAGTGCGCGATTTTACATTTTTAACCAGAACGTCAATTGGTTCTGATTCCTTTTGCACTGTCTTTCTATACAACTTTTTTACTTTTCCTAATTTCGGTAGAATTTTTGGGGTACCAGAAGTATGGTGGATGTTTAGATTTCTACAGACTGTTCTATTTTTGACAGATTCTGTTTTTGATGCATAGTTTGCTTGTTTTGATGAATCTATCAATTTATATCTGTGGATTAAGCTATGGAAAAGCTATATTACAGTAGAAACAATGCAAAAACAAAATATTAATTGGTTTGCAACAGTACTTAGAGTGGTGATTTGCTTTATTATACTAACGGATCTTACCGAAGTTTTACTGTTGAAGTTTTGTGTGGATGTAGTGTCTAATCGAGGATGTCTCGATATGAGGAAAAGGAAGAGAGGAAAGAGCTCAAGCTTGGGGATGCCCAAGGCACCCCAAGTAAATATTCAAGGAGACTCAAGCGTCTAAGCTTGGGGATGCCACGGAAGGCATCCCCTCTTTCTTCAACAAGTATTGGTATGTTTTCGGATTCGTTTCGTTCATGCATTATGTGCGAGTCTTAGAGCGTCTTTTACATTTAGTTTTCACTTTTCTTTTATGCACCATGCTGGTATGAGATAGTCCTTGGTTGATTTATAGAATGCTCATTGCACTTCACTTAAATCTTTTGAGTATGGCTTTATAGAATGCTTCATGTGCTTCATTTATATCATTTGAAGTTTGGATTGCCTGTTTCTCTTCACATAGGAAACCGCCATGTGTAGAATGCTCTTTTGCTTCACTTATAATTGTTAGAGCATGGGCATATCTTTTTGTAGAAGGAATTAAACTCTCTTGCTTCACTTATATCTATTTAGAGAGATGACAGGAATTGGTCATTCACATGGTTAGTCATAAAATCCTACATAAACTTGTAGATCACTGAATATGATATGTTTGATTCCTTGCAATAGTTTTGCGATATAAAGGTTGTGATATTAGAGTCGTGCTAGTTGAGTAATTGTGAAATTGAGAAATACTTGTGTTGAGGTTTGCAAGTCCCGTAGCATGCACGTATGGTGAACCGTTATGTAACGAAGTTGGAGCATGAGGTGCTCTTTGATTGCTTTCCTTATGAGTGGCAGTCGGGGACGAGCGATGGTCTTTTCCTATCTATCCCTCTAGGGGCATGCGTAGTAGTACTTTGCTTCGAGGGCTATGTAGACTTTTGCAATAAGTATATGAGTTCTTTATGACTAATGTGAGTCCATGGATATACGCACACTCACCCTTTCACTTTGCTAGCCTCTATTGTGCCGCGCAACTTTCACCGGTATCATGAACCCATTATTTACCTTCCTCAAAACAGCCACCATACCTACCTATTATGGCATTTCCATAGCCATTTCGAGATATATTGCCATGCAACTTCCATCATCATCATATACAGGACTTGAGCATTCATTGTCATATTGCTTTGCATGATCGTAAGATAGCTAGCATGATGTTTTCATGGCTTGTCCGTTTTGATGTCATTGCTACGCTTAGATCATTGCACATCCCGGTACACCATCGAAGCATTCATATAGAGTCATATCTTTGTTCGAGATATCGAGTTGTAATATTGAGTTGTAAGTAAATAAAAGTGTGATGATCATCATTATTAGAGTATTGCCCCGGTGAGGAAAGGATGAAGGAGACTATGATTCCCCCACAAGTCGGGATGAGACTCCGAACTTTAAGAAAAATAAAAGAGGCCAAAGAAGCCCAAATATAAAAAAGAGGCCAAAGAAGCCCACCAAAAATAAAAAAAATAAAAAAATAAAATAGAAAAAATGAGAGAAAAAGAGAGAAGGGACAATGTTACTATCCTTTTACCACACTTGTGCTTCAGAGTAGCACCATGTTCTTCATATAGAGAGTCTCTTGAGTTATCACTTTCATATACTAGTAGGAATTTTCATTATAGAACTTGGCTTGTATATTCCGATGATGGGCTTCCTCAAAGCGCTGAGGTCTTCATGAGCAAGCAAGTTGGATGCACACCCACTTAGTTTCCAGTTTGAGCTTTCATACACTTATAGCTCTTAGTGCATCCGTTGCATGGCAATCCCTACTCACTCACATTGATATCTATTGATGGGTGTCGGTTCAATATCCGGCGTATCTCGTAGTAGGGTCCTAAGCTAGGCGTCTTGGAGCGATGGTAACATGGACACGAGGTTTTACCCAGCTTGAGCTCTCTTGATGAGATAATACCCTACATGCTGCTTTTGATTGTATTCATATGGGTGTAGTACAGAGTACATGTGTCTACCACGAGATTGTAGTAATGAATATGAGATTGTCTATTGATTAGCCTGGCCTCGGTTTAGACAATCAAGGCCTAGGGTTTAGGAGAGTCCTTGTCTTGGGCGCCAAGTCTTGTGGAGTCTTCCTTTTATGCGACGAGGTTGTCCGAATCGCCCATGAGTATACGGTCATGGGGTCCTCGGCCCAATCAAGCCCGATCGGAGACGACGTGGTGAGTACCCCTAGTCCGGGACACCGTTAGTAGCCCCTGAACCGGTCTTCAAGTTGGGGGCGCTCCTCGATTCTTCCGAACTGTTCTTCACCTTGATCGTTGGTCTTGAAAACTGGTTCAACAAATCTTCTCATCTTTGATCTTGAGGATCGCCGAAGTGCATCCGAAGAGTTTACACGTCGGGTATCCGAGGAGCCCCTTTAAGTTTTCGGCCTTTATCAATGCCTTGTTATTTTTATGCCACACCTCGGGTTTGAAGTTGTTCCTGAGCGGCAACTTCGTCTTGCATCCGAGCTCCAACGCCGGACTGTATTCGAGGTATCTTTAGTAGCCGAGCACCAACGCCGGACCGCTTCCGAGCTCCAACGCCGGAATGTATCCAAGCTCCAACGCTGGACTATGTCCGAGCTCCAACGCCGGACTATGTCCAAGCTCCAACGCCAGACTATGTCCAAGCTCCAACGCCGGACTATATCCAACCTCCAACGCCAGACTGTATCCGAGCTCCAACGCCGGACTATATTCGAGGTGTCATAGATCACCTTGGTTCAAAAATGTTGAAGGAGTTTAGCCGTGGTTTTTTGCTGAAATGCCTTCTCTTGAGCCAGCCACTGGCGTCCTAGCTTTATGCCGGACTGCTTCCGGGGTGTCTATTGTAGTTGAGCACCAACGCCGGACTGTATCCGAGGTGGTGCACCACCTCGGCCATGGGCTGATTTTAATTTTGAATTATGCAATGTAATCTCTGCCGAGATGTATAGCCAGTAGCCCTCAAGGTGCGTGTTGGCCTAATATCCGGGATGCACCTGAAGGAAAAAATCAAACCGCTGACCCTAGTAGCCCCTGAGACTCGTGTCGATTCATAAAATCAGCACGAGGATCAATTCCCAGCTTCGGCAGCATACTTAGGAATAGAAACACGGTGTGCAAGTCCTCGAGACTCGGGTTGGGTGCGGCCGACCAACCCGAGGATAATAATCTCCTCGAAAACTATATTGCGCTTTAAATTTTACGTATTGGATTGTCAATGCAGTAGCCCCGAGACAATGGTCGGGTGGCAACACCGCATCGAGGATCGATGTGCCCTTTTAATATTTGTAAATAATAAGCCCGAAGCCAAGTAGCCCCCGAGCCTTAATTGGGGCACGGGAGGCCGAATTAAGGATCGATATCCATAGTAAAATCATAAATTATGTGTAATGACTCTATGTATCAAAGTGCTTTACATCATTAATTCTCGGATCCCCATTGTACAAAACTTTGTTGACCGACCATCGGCTTCAACCTCCTCGGCCAGCAGCCGAAGAGTGTTTGTCCTACTTTATAAAGCCTTTATAAGGGCAAAGATTTACGACAAACAAGGCAATCCAGGCCATACTGTTTTATAAACAAAGGTACGCGGAGAGACATGTTATATTATTGTTTTAACATAAGAAAACGTCGTCCAAAGAAAATAGTCCCACTATCGGTTCCTTTCTTTGGGTTGTCATGCTAAGCATGATCATGAAACCTCAGCTCCGATCAATGTGGGAGGAAAATACTGAGGATTTAGTTCGGGGAAAGCTTCCAAACTCATGGTCTAAATGAACCCAAATTTTCACTTCCATTACGCACCGTATATAATCTGAAAGTGGCCCATTATCGGCTTCTACCCCTTGTAGATGCTTACGCGAGTGTTTCGAAATAACAAAACAACCCTTAGCCGACGTCTCGGTGCCCGAAGGCGGTTGTGTTGGCGGAAACGAAGCAATCAGATATGCGGGCTTTACAACTTTCACTTAGTCATAGAAGCTTAAAGTTGGGAGGCCAGCAAGTAGCCCCCCGGTGAGTGTTCGGCGACAACCAAGGTCAAGCCGTAAACACTTCGGCCAATGTTATGAACGGCCCATCATTTAATACAGTCATCGGACCGCTGACCAGTTTACGCTTATTGTGACAGTCAGTTTTCAGCTTTCTCCTGAGGTGCTTAACCATGCGAGCTGGAAACACAATCGAAGTGGTTCTCCCTTTGCACACCTAGTCGAAAAAAGCGGAACGTAGGAGGTTAGCACAAGAGCCGGGCAACCCAACTATTGACTGAAGACACAATTCGAAACTGATGCATATATAGCAATATCCGAGAATCTTTGCCGAATCTCTAAAGGTGTCCGGCGTTGCACTGCGAGACTTATGCGGAAAACACATAAATAGTTGAAAAGTGCCATAGAATTGGAAAACCAAAAAACGTCAGGAAAAACTCGACGTCCGAACTAGATCAACTGTTCGGTGCCAATCAGAAAATTGGTCTTAGAGAAAAAAAATTGTGCTTCTGTCGTGCTTTAACATGACACACCCTATCTCAAGACTTCAAGCGGGTCAGCCTACGGCTTCAACCTCCTTTCCCGAAGGCGGAGTACTTCTCGTTAGGCCAGTTTAGCAAACTTTAGCGGCTTTGAGAGAGAAATTAGGCTCAAAGTTATTGACCACACACTCGCGTCGAAAAAGGGAGTGATAGAAAAAAGACTTTGCAACGACTAAGAAGAAAAACACTTACTATAAAACAACTCACATAAATTTAAGAGCCCCCGAGTGACTTGGGTAAAAAAAAATATGTATAATGATTGTATGTACCGAATCACTTATATCATATATGTGTTGACCCGAACTTTAAACGCGTCTTAACCGACCGTCGGCTTCTCCCTCTTCGGCCAAGGGCCGAAAAGTGTTATGTACTCCCCCTATCGAGAATATCGATGGTGTTTCCGATAACGTGCAATCAGGCCATAAGGCTGTAACAGATAAAAGCGGCCTCGAGGGAACTTATACTATATTACCGACAAAGTGTAAGAAGCATCTTCAAGAAAATAGTACCCCACCGATACCTTTCTTGGTTTGCTCGCTATGAGACTTGTGCAATAGATTTTTGTACTCATGAGTTCCGTTGTGCCGACCATAATTGAAAACAATAAGAGCGCTTAGCTTTTGGCTTCACCTACCGAGGTCGAGCTCGGAGGACCCGGTCGTGACAATCGCAGAGGTGCTCCTTTACTCCCTAGCCGAACAATCGGGAACGTAAGGGTAAACACAGGAGCAAGGCAACCCAACTTATGGAACACTTAAGTCAATATGGTGCATATTGTGGCGTAATACACAAACAAGGAAACGAAGTCGTACAAGTATAATCATAAGCAAGAGGAAAGGCTTCATAAAGGAAGCCCCCAAGTAAACGGGGTATTTGAATTTGTGTGTCACAAACAAAGTTTGGACAAGGAAGCTTTTCACAAACAACTTTTTGCTAAAAAAAAGGTATAATGCTTGGTCGAACCGAACACAAGTTAAATTTTTTAAAACTGTGAGCATGAAGGCAACTTAGCTGGTTAATGTGTTCGGCATTGATGACGCGGTCCGAGCTTGGTGCGGAAGGAGGTCTCAGCCCCCTAGCCCGATGTGGCCGAGCGAAGAGCTCGGCACTCCGAAGAGGTGAAGCCCCCAGTCTAGCCGAGGTGATGGAGCAAGTCGCCGGGTGGCACTGGAATCTCCAGCCGAGTAGGTTGATGAAGCGACGATGCAGGGTTGCTAACACAGGGCCGCGCTCCAAGGCAACGACACAACTTGGTCGATGGAGGTGGGCGACGACGTGGTGACAGTCAAGCCTGCCGAGGTGACAAGTATGATCTTGGCCGGTCTAAGTCAATTGTGCTGAGGCGACGCCACAACTCGGTTGACGGATGTAGGACGGCGACATCGGCTCACCAGCGGCATGGCGTAGTGGAGGCCGATTATCTGCATGCATGAAGTAGCACAAAGCAGATAGCAAAGATAAATAAATAAAAATTCTTTATGTAAACTAAATTATTAAAAGATAAGTGGCGTGGCGCGAGGCCATTGTCGACACCGGGCGTTAACGTGGCGGGGTGACAAAATCCGACCAGACGGGCGCCCGAGAGTTACGGACGCATGCACACGGCAGCGACGAGATATCGGTCGCCACAAACGGGCGGCCGCAGAAGGTAGACCTGATTGCAAAACCTGCAGCACAAAAAATGCGACCGGCAGAGAATACTCTTTGAACGGAAAACGCATGTACATGCGTCAACAAAATATCTCTGCAAAAAATAATGCAGTACAAACGGACATAAAATATTCTGTGTGTAATAATTTCATATGATAAACGAATAGCAAGGAAAAACAAAACCTGTTTGACGATGATGACTGTACCAGACCAAAGCGAATAAAAGAAGCTGATCTGGTCTGCACTAGTACGAACTAGTACCAAGAATTGAGATGCTAGTACCCAGAATCGACAACGTGAGGTAGTAGTACTAGTTGAATGGCTAGCTTTATCATCTAAATCTTGGAGACCGTCTTTGCAAAACTGATCATGGATCGCACTTGCACTACTGCACACACAAAGCAGCAAAAGAAAACTGGTATCAATAAACGATAGTGGCCACCTTTGGCGCAGAAAGTTAAAAAGAGAACATCATATAGAAGGAAAAGGACAAAAGGAAAAGAGTCTCCTGATGGTCACGCTGCCGTGCGAGCGTCATCTCGATCTGTCACGGATCTTGGCATGTCCTTGGCCTTTACGTCAGGACCCAAAGACGAAGGGCGTTCGGATACGTCTTGATTTGACGTCCTGCAGTGTACCGCATCTGCTTGATCGAGGCAGGGCCGGCGCTGTATGAAGCATGCATGTCCAGCGGAGGCAATGGATCGCTAAGTGTATTCGGATCTCTTGACGGCGCTCGAGATCAAAACCAATCTGCAAACAAAATAGCGCAAGACTACCAACAATAATCGCGAAAAGAAATCCTGATGATTTAGAGGGAACATATCGAATTGAAATCATAACACCTGATTTATGCCGTCGCATCCACGATGACACCTAGGAGGCTCTCAATGAAAGCACCAATGTCGGTTCAATATCCGGCGTATCTCGTAGTAGGGGTCCTAAGCTAGGCGTCTTGGAGCGATGGTAACATGGACACGGGGTTTTACCCAGCTCCGAGCTCTCTTGATGAGATAATACCCTACATGCTGCTTTTGATTGTATTCATATGGGTGTAGTACAGAGTACATGTGTCTACCACGAGATTGTAGTAATGAATATGAGATTGTCTATTGACTAGCCTGGCCTCGGTTTATATAAGACAGCGGAGGCCTAGGGTTTAGGAGAGTCCTTGTCTTGGGCGCCAAGTCTTGTGGAGTCTTCCTTGTATGCGGCGAGGTTGTCGAATCGGCCCCATGAGTATCTGACCATGGGGTCCTCGGCCCAATCCAACTGATCGGGAGACGACGTGGTGAGTACCCCCTAGTCCAGGACACCGTCAATGGGCATCTACATAGCCCGTTGATACGCCTAGTTGATGTGAGACTATCTTCTCCTTTTGTCCTCACAACCACCACCATATACCACCATAGTGCTATGTCCATGGCTTGCGCTCATGTATTGCGTAAGAGTTGAAAAAAGTGAAGCGTTAAAAAGTATGAACCAATTGCTCGGCTGCATCGCCGGTTGTGCATGATTTGAATGCTTTGTGTGATGAAGATGGAGCATAGCCAGACTATATGATTTTGTAGGGATGAGCTTTCTTTGGCTATGTTATTTCGATAAGACATAATTGCTTGATTTGTATGCTTGAAGTATTATTGTTTTTATGTCAAATGATAGACTATTGCTTTGAATCACTCGTATCTTAATATTCATGCCATGATTAGACATATGATCAAGATTATGCTAGGTAGCATTCCACATCAAAAATTATCTTTTTTATCATTTACCTACTAGAGGACGAGCAGGAATTAAGCTTGGGGATGCTGATACGTCCGTCAGATCTATAATTTTTGATTGTTCCATGCCAATATTATTCAACTTTTATATACTTTTGGCAAATTTTTATACTATTTTTGGGACTAACATATTGATCCGAGGCTCAGTGCCGGTTCACATGCATTGCATGTTTTTGTTTCACAGAAACCCAATATCAAACGGAATCCAAACGGGATAAAAGCGGACAGAGAATTATTTTGGAATATTTGGGATTTTCGGAGGAAGAATCAGCGCGATTGTCGGGGTGGCCCACGAGACAAAGGGGCGCCCTGGACTCTCGTGGGCCACCGTAAAGGCGGTTCTTGACTCTTCTTTTGCCGCAAGAAAGCTAATTTTACAAGAAAAATCTGGGCAAAAGATTCACCCCAATCGAGTTACAGATCTCCGGATATAAAGGAAGCGGGTAAGGGTAGAATCTCGAGAACGCGTAGAAACATAGAGATAGATCCAATCTCGGAGGGCTCTCGCCCCTCCCACGCCATGGGAGCCAAGGACCAGAGGGGAAACCCTTCTTCCATCTAGGGAGAAGGCCAAGGAAGAAGAAGAAGAAGAAGGGGGCTCTCTCCCCCTTGCTTCCGATGGCGCCGGAACGTCGCCGGGGGCCATCATCATCACGGCGATCTACACCAACACCTCCATCATCTTCACCAACATCTCCATCACCTTCCCCATCTATATTCAGCGGTCCACTCTCCCGCAACCCGCTGTACCCTCTACTTGAACATGGTGCTTTATGCTTCATATTATTATCCAATGATGTGTTGCCATCCTATGATGTCCGAGTAGATTTTAAATGCGTCCTATTGGTGGTTGATGAATTGCTATGATTGATTTAATTTGCTTGTGGTTATGTTGCTGTCCTATTGTGCCCTCCGTCGCAAGTAAGCGTGAGGGATTCCCGTTGTAGGGTGTTGCAATACGTTCATGATTCTTTTATAGTGGGTTGCTTGAGTGACAGAAGCATAAACCCGAGTAAGGGGATTGTTGCATACGGGATAAAGGGGACTTGATGCTTTAATGCTATGGTTGGGTTTTACCTTAATGAATCTTTAGTAGTTGTGGACGCTTGCTAGAGTTCCAATCATAAGTGCATATGATCCAAGAAGAGAAAGTATGTTAGCTTATGTCTCCCCCACATAAAACTTGTTATCGGTCTAGTAACGAAGTCAATTGCTTACGGACACTTTCATAACTCCTACCACCACTTTTCCACACTCGCTATATTTAGTTTATTGCATCTTTATCTAAACAGCCCCTACTTTTTATTTACGTGTTCTTTATTATCTTGCAAACCTATCCTATCACACCTACAAAGTACCTCTAGTTTCATACTTGTTCTAGGTAAAGCGAACGTCAAGCGTGCGTAGAGTCGTATCAGTGGCGATAGGACTTGAGAGAGTATTTGTTCTACCTTTAGCTCCTCGTTGGGTTCGACACTCTTACTTATCGAAAGAGGCTACAACTATCCCGTATACTTGCGGGTTATCACCTGTCGGCGCCATACAAGACGAGTATCCAGAGGAGCACGGAGCCTAAGTTGTTTTCACCAGCGTGGCCGATGACAGACGTAGCTACCGGCAGCAACAACAAGAAGTACATGCAGTGGCCTCAAACACTCTAGAATTCATGCACTGGTCTGAAAAGCCCATCAGTTGGAGCAGGGCTGACCACCCGGAGGTGATGCCCTCCCCCGGTTCCTACGCCCTAGTCCTAGATGCTACCTTGGCAATGGAGAGGTGGGCAGCTTGTTTCTCTAGAGTCCTGATAGATGGCGGCAGCAGCATCAATATCCTGTACCGTGACACAATGGAGAAGTTGGGAATCAAGCAGAAGCAGCTCCTTCCTAGCTCGATTTGTATTCCATGGCATAGTCCCTGGCCTTTCCTGCTCACCAATCGGCAAGACCCAAATTGATGTTCTCTTCGGAGACAAGAATCATTTCTGCCGTGAGCCCGTTTGGTTTGAAGCGGTGGACCTTGAGAGCCCCTACCATGCGCTGCTTCGCCGGCCTGCCCTGGCCAAGTTCATGGCGGTCCCCCACTATGCTTACCTGAAGATGAAGATGCCGAGTATCAAGGGATCTCGATCAGAGCCGGAGACTACAAGAAATCGTCCGCTTGCAAGGCCATGGACAAAGAAATTGGACCGGCCGAGTCCCTTGTGATTGCAGGAGAAGCGGCTCCTTGACCGGGTGGTGGTGATGGCGGGCAAGAAGCGGAAATGTTACCCATTCCCAAGGAGTCGGAGGTTGAGGGCCTGCCTGCCAGCCAGAAGGAAACAAAGAAGATACCCTGGACCCGAGCACCCGGAGAGGCACGCTGTCATAGGTGCCAACCTTGACAGCAAATAGGAAAGCGAGCTCGTCGATTTCCTCCGTGAGAATCGGGACACATCTTCGCATGGTCTCCCAAAGACATGCCGGGTGTTCCGACGGATTTCGCCGAGCACAAGTTACATGTCCGACCTGACGCCAAGCCCTTGCGCCGCCTGTCGGAAGAGAAGAGAAGAGTTGTCGGAGAAGATATAGCCCAGCTTCTAGCAGCCGGTTTTATCATGGAAGTATTCTTTCCAGAGTGGCTGGCCAACCCAGTCCTTGTGCTAAAGAAAAATAAGCAGTGGCGCATGTGTATTGATTATACTAGCCTCAACAAAGCTTGCCCCAAAGATCCCTTTGCTTTGCCAAGAATCGACCAAGTGATAGACTCCAATGGGATGCGAGCTGTTGAGTTTTTGGATCGTGCATCAGGTACCATCGAGATAAAAGTCAACCCGGCCGACAGGTTGAAGACCGCCTTCATCACGCCATTTGGAGCCTTCTGCTACCTGACCATGACGTTCGGCTTGCGAAATGCCGGCGCCACATTTCAGTGTTGCATGCAGAAGTGCCTCCTCAAGCAACTCGGCAGAAATGCCCATGTCTATGTGGATGATGTGGTGGTGAAGACGGAAAAGCGCGGCACACTGCTGGAAGACCTCAAGGAGACCTTTGAGAACCTGCGCCGATTCCAGATCAAGCTCAACCCGGAGAAATGCGTCTTTGGAGTACCAGCCGGCCAGCTTCTCGGCTTTCTGGTCTCAGAGCGCGGCATAGAGTGCAACCCTGTGAAGATCAAGGCCATTGAGAAAATGGAGGTGCCCACCCGACTGCTGGATGTGCAGAAATTCACCGGCTGCTTGGCGTCAATCAGCCGTTTCATCAGTCGGCTGGGCGAAAAGGCCCTTCCCCTGTACCAGCTCATGAAGAAGACCACTTTTTTCGAGTGGAACGACAAAATATACGAAGCTTTTCTCCAGCTCAAAAGATGTTGACCACCCCGCCTATCTTGGCGGCTCCAACTGAGAAAGAGCCCATGCTCCTCTACATCACCGCCACCAGTCGGGTGGTCAGCACAGTCATAGTGGTAGAACGCAAGGAGGAGGGCAGAGCATTGCCGGTCCGAGGCGGTATATTACTTGAGTGAAGTACATGCGCCTCCAAGCAAAACTACCCACACTATCGGAAGATGTGCTATGGTGTGCACTTTGCCGCCAAGAAGTGAAGCCTTACTTTCAAGAGCACCCAATTATCGTTATGCGCATCATTGGCCCGCTTCTTTGAGATCATTGGAAGCCGAGACGCTTCAGGCCGAGTGGCCAAGTGGGCTATTGATCTGGCCCCTTATACCATCTACTATCAGCCTCGCACCGCCATCAAGTCATAAGCACTGGCCGACTTCCTCGTCGACTGGGCCGAGACCCAGTACCTGCCGCCAGCACCAGACTCTACCCATTGGCGGATGCATTTTGATGGTTCAAAAATGCGCACCAGTCTGGGAGCCGGCATCGTCCTCACCTCTCCCAAAGGCGACAAGCTCAGATATGTGCTGCAAATCCATTTTTCCGCCTCCAACAACGTAGCCGAGTACGAGGCACTCATACACGGGCTCCGACTTGCCAAGGAACTCGGCATTTGCTGGATCTTGTGCTATGGTGACTCCGACTTGGTAGTCCAGCAGTCGTCCGGTGGCTGGGACGCCAAGGACGCAAATATGGCAAGCTACCGTTTCCTCGTGCAGCAACTCAATGGATACTTTGACGGGTGCGAGTTCCTCCATGTGCCAAGAAATGACAACGAGCAAGCAGATGCCTTGGCACAGATCGGCTCCACCCAATGAAAGCGATACCGGCGGCGTCGCCTTGCGCCGCCTCCTCAAGCCGTCTGTCAAGCCATCACCGAGTCCGACTCCATCTTCATGCAGCCCCTCCCGGCGGTCGGATCCAACTTGAGGACTCGAGAAGCCGATGCGGGGACTTCGGCAGGTGGCCCGGGGACTGCAGCCATCGCACTCGGCCCGGGGACTTCAGAACCCGGCCCGGGGACTGCAGCAGTCGGCCCGGGAACTTCTTCAAGGCAGCAGGCGGCAGTCGACTCCAACCCGCCGCATCCCGGCCCAACCGCCCTTGTACAAGTTGCAATCGTGGCAGTCGGAGAGATAGTAGCACCCTCATGGGCTCAACCCATCCTCAACTTCCTAGTGAACAAAGAGCTACCGGCCGATGAGATCCTAGCCCGACAAGTGCAACGGCAGGCAGCAGCATACACCATAGTCAATAGAGAACTGGTTCGGCGCAGTGTCACTGGTGTACACCAGCGCTGCATGGAGCCGGAACAGGGTCAAGCAATCCTCAAAGATATTCACCAAGGCGAATGTGGTCACCAGACGTCTTCAAGATCACTTGTTGCCAAAGCTTTCCGCCATGGTTTCTTACGGGCGATCGCCCTAGAAGACGCCAAAGAGTTGGTCCGTAGTGTAAAGGGTGTCGAAGTTCTGCTCCAAGCCACACTTCATCAAGCTTCTGCACTCAAGACCATCCGCATTGCCTGGCCCTTTGCTGTTTGGGGGCTGGACATGGTGGGGCCATTCAAGACGGCTCGTGGCGGCATGACTCATCTGCTTGTCGCCGTGGACAAGTTCACCAAGTGGATAGAGGCAAGACCAATCAAGAAGCTGAATAGGCCGATTGCTGCGTGACTTTCATTGCCGACATCACCACTTTCGATGCGGCATATCACTGCAGCATCATCACCGATAACGGCACAAACTTTGCCAAAGGAGCCTTGGCTCGTTTACTGCCTTGACGCAGGGCATCCGATCGGACTTGGCGTCACGCTGCCCATCCGCATGATCAAGCGGCCAAGTTGAGCGAGCAAATGGCCTCATTCGTCTGCATCAAGCCCGGTGGTCGAGCCTCTAGAGCTGCTCGGCCGGCCGCTTCGATGAGCTGCCACCGTCCCTCCTGAGCTTGCGCACAACTCCGAACAAGTCGACCGGCTTCACGCCCTTCTTCCTCGTCTACGGTGTTGAAGCCGTCATCCCGACGGACATAGAGTTCGACTCCCCACGAGTCACCATGTACACCGAGGCGGACGCCAAGGAGGCACCAGAAGGCGGCGTCGACTGCTGGAGGAGGGCCGGCTGTTGGCACTCAAATTTCCGCCATCTACCAAAGCCAGAGTCTCATACGATATTACAACCGCAAGGTGAAGCCAAGATCCTTCCAAGAGGGAGACCTTGTGCTCCGGCTGATCCAGATGAACAACCGGCCAGACAAGCTCTCGGCACCTTGGGAAGGCCCTTTATCATCGGCAAGGTCTTTGGGCAACGGCTCCTACTATCCGATCGACGCTTAGAAGCCCGAGCACGCAAAAGAGATGACCTCGAGGCAAGGAGGCGGAGGCCATGGAACGCATAAATCTCCTCCGAAGATTTTACAGCTTGAAAGCGGTATGTATCACGCTACCTTTTGTATTAAGTACGAAGACTACGGGTCCCCGAGAAAAGCTCGAACTACCCTCTTTTATCTATATGATAAGTGTTATGCCTATGAGTGTGTATTGTTTTATTATTCCGCCTGGCACCGGGTTCGACCAGTCGGCCCGAAGGCTCACCGCCTTCTGCTTTATGCCGCCTCCTGCAACCGGACAAGTAATGTGTTGGCACCAAAAACTTCCCCTTTCAGAAGCCGCAGCTTAATAAGCGGTATGAATGGCGAGCAGGGGTTGAAGCAATGCCCACATGAAAAATGGCTAAGGAAAGAACGCATATAATCGAGGCCGGCATCCGCCTTTGTTGACGGCTGCCAAGCAACTTGACGGGCCGGCTTCTCGCTTGTCTTATCAACACTCCAAACGGCTAAGTACTTGCCCTCCCGCAAAAAGCTAAGTACTCAACCCAGCCGCAGTCCGCAGAGCGGCTGTTTGGCTGGTAAGAGGATAGCCAAGGGAGGGCGGCAAAGGGAAAAGGCAAGGAGCATAAAGCAAGAAAAATTAGAAGCCGGCAAAGCAAAGCATGAATTGCGATAAAATATTTACATAGATACAGGCCTATCGGCCAGCATTCAACAAAGTTTGATATACACGCCGCGGGTGGAATTGCGCAAATTTAACCAAGTTGTCCAGACTAGTGAGCAGAAAAAGAAAAAGATAACATCCTAAGGGCAGCGTGAAGGCTCCGGCTGGGCGTTAGGGGTCGGCGGTGCCGGTTGGTGCAGCGAAGGCTCAGCTGGGCGGTGGAGTTTGGCGGTGCCGGTGCAAGAAGGATCCACCGACGACAGGGTTGGCGGCACCAGTTGGGGCAGCGGACGGCTGGAAGGTAGAGTCGGCGGCGTTCGTCGGTGGAATGGGCGGTTGTTCGGTCTCCGCCTGGCCGCCTCCAGCAGCGGTCGGCGCTTTGGAGCGCGGATCATTGCTTGAGGCCCGGTCAGGTTGAGGCTGACCATCCGCTCCGACCTCCGACACGTCGTCCTCGCTTTCCTCCTCCTCCCCTTCATCGCTGGAGTCGATCACTTCAGCCGAATCCTCGCTGTCCTCCGGGTTAAGCCCGAGCCACTCCAGTGGCTCTTCGGTGCCTTCTTCGACCACCTCCGGGATGAAGATGTTGGTGTCGGTGTAGTCGGCGATCGCCGCCACTGGCGATAAGTTCGGCTTCCACCGCCACCAGCTCCTCCTGCGCCTCGGCCCAAGCGTGGTCACCTGGGCTAGATCCAGCCCAGGTACCATGCCTTGAGCGAACTCGGGGCTCGGCGCGCCTGCCGGGCTGCAGCCCTTCCAGGCCTCCAGCGGCCGACCGCCACCTCCGGCCGGTCGGCCGATCCGGAGGGTGCGCGGAACTCGCACGCCGCTGGCGGGCGGAGATCGCTTGGGCCCCGACACGCTGAAGGCGGCACCGCATCTGATGGGCAAGCCGAAGGCGGGCCTGAATGCTGAGGAGCTGCTCGTTGAGGGTCCGGGGCGTCGGCACCGTGACGCCTTCCGCCCTCCGCTCCTAGGGTTGGGCCTCGATGATCTGGTTTGCGGAGACGGAGTGGCCGGGGAAGAAGTATGTTTGGACAGAAGGCAAGAAAAGCCAGAGGTCAGAAACTAGCAGTCAGCCTAGATAAGGGCCGGCAACTCAAAACAAGAAAGAAAAGAAAACAAAGCTCACCATCGACCAAGTCTTCGATGCTGCTGAAGCAGGCAGTCATCTGCGCCTCCTTGTCGGCCCAGGCGGAGCGCTCAATCTCGAACTCAGCAAGGAGGTCGGCCTCCTTCGTCTTCGCCTCCCTTTGAGCCGTCTTGAGAGCCTCCGCCTGCTCTGCGAGCTGAGTGACCAGTCGGTCATGCTCCTCGGCCAGCTTGCTACACTCCACCTCCTGCCGCGCAGGGCAGTGTTGGCTTCACCCAGCTGCTGCTGCAAGGCGGCGTTGGCCTCTGTAAAAAGGGAGGAATGAAGGAAGGTCAATCAAACAACAAAGAGGGGGTGCAGTTGCCGGGGAGATCCGGCCCGATTACTCAGTAGTCGGCCCGAATCTCGGGGACTACAGCCCGCAGGTGCGCTATCGCGCCCCTGCAGAGAAAAAGTCACCAACAAAACAAAATCACTGGGAAGATTCGGCCTGACTGCTCAGCAGTCGGCCCGAACCTCGGTGACTACAGCCCGCGGGTGCGCCAGCGCGCCCCCGCGAAGAAAGGAAGTCGAAACTTACTCCGGCTCTCGGACAAGTTGGCGGTCTGCTTCTCCAGCTCCCGGACTCCGGAGTTGAAGGTGGCCGCACGATTGTGGTAACCCTGCAAGAGGGATATCAGATAAAGTTAGCATTCGACACCTGCAAGTTAAAGTTCGGACCGCTTTTGCTCGGCCAAGCAGCCGGCCCAAACTTGGGGACTACACCAGTGGAGTGTGCCGCGCCCACGAAGGAAGCAAGAAGATCAAAATAAAGAGAAGTAAGAAACTTACGCGGATGGCCGCTGCGAATCCGAGGGAACGCCTCGTTGCATCGCTTGAGGGCTTCGACCGGCCGGAGTTTGGCACGGGCGTCGAGGGCCGCTGGTTCAAGACGCCCGTCCGTCTCCAGCGTACCCGGCCGGTGAGCGCGGCGAGTCGCCTCGGTGTCGAGGACCCGATGAGCTCGCGGCACCGGCCTCTAAGCGGCCCAGCGATGCGAAACGCCGCCATAAGACAGCGCAATGACGCGGGTGGCGGACCTCGAGATTCAGGTCCGTCACCACCTCGTTCCGGCTGGTGGCATCGGTAGGCGGCCGGCTGCTCGTCATGTTTTCGCCCGATTGGACGGTGGCGGCGGCACGGCGGCGTCCGGCATGGCCGCATCGCCGCCTCCTCTCCATGACGGCTGCTCGTCGCCGCTCCCCGATTATCGCCACAAACTCCGGCGGAGGTGGCGCGGTGTTCAGGGGAGTCACGAGCAGCGGCTCCTGGCGGCGCGCGGCCTCTGCGAGTCGCTCCTTCTCCGCGGCGTCAGCCTCCGCCTGCGCCAGCTTCCTCGCCGTAGATGCTGCAGCCTTGTCCGCCTCCGCCTTTGTCAGGCGGTCGGCTTCCTGTTCCTCACGCACCTCCCGCGCGTTCCGCTCCTGCGCCTCCCGGAGGTCGGCGGCCGGGTTGATTCGCTGGCTGGTGGTGGAGGTCTCCGTCGACCTGATGACCTAGGCGGCGGTCGACTTCTCGAGGGTAAGCGGGGCCTTGAGATAAGAAGGCAAGACAAAAAAGTTTTTAGGCCAGATCGGCAAAGAGGCGGAAGCGTAAGAAGAGTACTTATGCTGACACCACTGGCGGCACCTTCGGTTGCCTCTGGAACTTGGCAACCTTTGTCGCGGCCTCTTTCCGCCTGGTCGCCGCGGCCGGGTTCTTTGGCTTCTTCGGCGCGCTGCCGAACAGGGCGGCGCCTTGCTTCCGCTTGCACTTGCCGCCTCGCGCGGGCGGCCCAGTAAAGGGGCCTGCGCCGGTGTTAGCAGTGCTCCGAGAGGGACGCGGCTCATCTTCATTGTCGTCATCATCGGGCCAGGTCTCCACGCCGCCGCCCTCTTCGGAGCCGCCTGCTCCATCGCCGCCGCCGCCTGCGGCGTCCTCCAAGGCGGCCGCCCCCAAGTCGGGGTCATCCTCGTCGCTGACCTCCCGTGCCGGCTGGTAGTCACCACCCGGCCTCATGATGGCGGCCGTCGCCGCAGACATGTAAATCTGCGCTCCGGAGAAGAAGTTGTCTCACACCGGAACAAGAGTAAAGCGTAACCAAAAAGGAGGAAGTTAAGAGACTTACGGCGGCGGCGGATTGTCGCGAGTACGGCCGCTTCCCAAACCACGGGCTCCCTCCGACACCTTGAGGTCGGAGATCTCATTCACCATCCTCGCCACCTCATTAGTCAGGCATCTCCTTCGTTCACATCCCGCCGGGTCACGGTGCCCACTCATCCGGCAGATCATGTGAGAGGCGGCCTTGAAGCGGGAGGACCCGGCGCTCGGCAGAAAGGCGATGAGGAGGTCGGAGGCCACGAGGCCCTCCGACTCTTGGAGCACCCGGAGTCGGCCGATGGCGGCAGCCGCGTCCGCCGACACCGGCTTCGGCTTGTAGCCCCAGTTGAGCCAAAGCCCGACAGGGGGGCCGGCCTCGTAGGCCGGCAAGTTGATGAAGTCGACAGCCGGGTTGACGTTCTCAACGTAGAAATAAGACTGTTGCCACAGTTTCACCGGCTAGCAGCAGTTTGATGATGACCGGAAGGCATTCCTCTTGGCGGTCGGCGCCGCAAGACGAATCCGCCGCACTCGGCCGCCGTCTCCTTGGCGGAGGTGCCAAGCTTGCCATAGAAAAACGCTCCCCACAGCTCAAGTGTGGGGAGGATGCCGAGGTAGCCCTCGCACGCCGTGACGAAGGCGGAGAGCAGCGTCATGGTGTTGGGCGTCAGATGAGGCGGCTGGAGGTGGTTGAAGTCCATGAACGAGCGGAGGAAGCCGCTCGCCGGGAGGCCGAAGCCACAGAGGAAGTGCAAGCGGAAGACAACCCGCTCTTCTCCCTTCGGCTGCGGCGGAATCTCCTCCGACGGCGGCACCCGCACCTCGACGAATGCCGCGGTGGGCATCCTGCGCGTGTTTCGGAGGAAGGTGAGGTGATCTTCGATCATCGTCGAGTCCTCCCGATGCCGCCGCTTCTCTCAAGCGCCATGGCCTCGGCGGAGCTGCGTGGGGGAAGAGGCGGCGGCGCGAAATCATGGGCGGCGCTTACGGTTAGCACAAAGCAGAGCAGCAGCGGCAGAGGAGGAAGAGAGTGGGGAGGAGGCGCGCGAGCTCCACCGCTCCTGCCTCCCCTCTTTATAGCCCTCGAGCCTGCGGCCGAGGCGAGGCATGTGATCGTGGGATTAATCGCGCCACGCACCCCACGACCCCACTTCGTTAATCGCCATGTTACTGCGCCATAACGCCCACGGGAATCGCAACCGCTCGCCCCGGCCGCAGCGGATCCGCCCGCGTGCCGAGGCCGGTAGTGGCGGGCCCGGCCCACTGTCACGTCCCATCAAGAGCGTGGGGTGGCAGGCTGGCCGGGCTGGCGTGTGCCGCGTGGCGTGCCCGTGATGGGCGGCAGGCCTGGGAAGCTTAGCAGGCACGCCACCTGTTTCCCGCCTTGACGATTCAAAATTAGCAGATGATCCTGCCTGGACGAAACCGACTCCGGCAGTCGGCGCGCTGCAAGGCGGATCAAGCTTCTTGCTCATGACATGGAGAGAGGCAAAGCTGCTGAGACTTGCCGACCCCTCGGCCGCAGCGCCTCACCAGCTTCGGGGACTAGTGTCGGAGTAATGGGCCACGGGTAGCCTCACCCGAGCCCTTGAGCCTTTCAAGACTTTGGGCCGGCTTCGCCCCACGAGACCTCCTACTTACGCGCCGCCTTCCTGTGGCCGGCTGGCTAAACGACAGGCTGCTCAAAGACGGCCAAGCACCAGCAGACGACACCAAGACCGGCCGGTTCCTAGCAGACGGCCTCCGGAGAGGCCGACGACTAGCAGGCGGCCATCCGGCACCCTCAGAGTCTGCGCCCTCATCAAGAGGACAAGACAGGGTGAGGCAACAGTGAGGTCCCTCACCATGAATCCTGGACTTGGCGTGGCCTGATAGGTCTCCAACGTATCTATAATTTTTGATTGCTCCATGCTACTTTATTTACTATTTAGGACTATATTGGGCTTTATTTTCCACTTTTATATTATTTTTTGGGACTAACCTATTAACCAGAGGCCCAGCCTAGAATTGCTGTTTTTTTGCCTATTTCAGTGTTTCGAAGAAACGGAATATCAAACGGAGTCCAAACGGAATAAAACCTCCGGGAACGTGATTTTTCTCACCGAATGTGATCCAGGAGACTTGGACCCTGCTCCAAGGAACAAAAGAGGAGGTCACGAGGGTGGGGGGCGCGCCCCCTACCTCGTGGGCCCCCTGTTGCTCCACCGACGTACTCCTTCCTCCTATATATACCTACGTACCCCCGACAGATCGAATACGGAGCCAAAAACCTAATTCCACCACCGCAACTTTCTGTATCCATGAGATCCCATCTTGGGGCCTGTTCCGGAGCTCCGCCGGAGAGGGCCGTCATCACAGAGGGCTTCTACATCATCATAGCCCCTCTGATGAAGTGTGAGTAGTTTACCTCAGACCTTCGGGTCCATAGTTAGTAGCTAGATGGCTTCTTCTCTCTTTTTGGATCTCAATACAATGTTCTCCCCCTCTCGTGGAGATCTATTCGATGTAATCTTATTTTTGCGGTGTGTTTGTTGAGATCGATGAATTGTGGGTTTATGATCCAGCTTATCTATGAATAATATTTGAATCTTCTCTGAATTCTTTTTATGTATGATTGGTTATCTTTGCAAGTCTCTTCGAATTATCCGTTTGGTTTGGCCAACTAGATTGGTAGTTCTAGCAATGGGAGAAGTGCTTAGCTTTGGGTTCAATCTTGCGGTGTCCTTTCTCAGTGACAGTAGGGGCAGCAAGGCACGTATTGTATTGTTGCCATCGAGGATAACAAGATGGGGTTTTTATCATATTGCATGAATTTATCCCTCTACATCATGTCATCTTGCTTAAAGCGTTACTTTGTTTTTAACTTAATACTCTAGATGCATGCTGCATAGCAGTCGGTGAGTGGAGTAATAGTAGTAGATGCAGAATCATTTCGGTCTACTTGTCTCGGACGTGATGCCTATATACATGATCATACCTAGATATCCTCATAACTATGCTTAGTTCTATCAATTGCTCAACAAGAATTTGTTCACCCACCGTAGAATACTTATGCTCTTGAGAGAAGCCACTAGTGAAACCTATGGCCCCCGGGTCTATTCTCATCATATCAATCTCCATCACTTTAATACTTGCTTTGCTTTTACTTTGCTTTTTACTTTTCACTTTTCATCTCTATATCAAAAATACAAAAAATAGTATTTATCATCTCTATCAGATCTCACCCTCGTAAGTGACCGTGAAGGGATTGACAACCCCTAATCGCGTTGGTTGCGAGTAGCTATCGTTTTGTGCAGGTACGAGGGACTTGAGCGTGGCCTCCTACTGGATTGATACCTCCTCTCTTTTTCGCTCGCTTTCTTCCGCCTTGCTTGCCACTATGTCTGAAATTGGGGGATTATCGTCGATATGGACAATAATGATAACACCGAAAATCCCGAGGCTCGGCGATGAACCCCTATCTTACATACTAAAAGTTTGAATTGGTAGTGGTAACATCATTGGCAAAGGTGTTATTCAAGATTTCTTTACTTGTACCGGTGCTTTACCTTCAATGGGTTGTTCTATTCTTCATAGAACTAGTAGTCTTCTGAGATGCTATCGCTATGCTTGTAGTTGAACTTGAAAGACAATTTATGCATATGCATCCTTGCATACAAAGAATTTTCCTTGAATTCTCTAATATTGAGCATTCTTAGGTTAAGCGTCTTGTTACTATCTTTTTGGCTCACGAGTTTAGATTTATCATAAGAGAGGCCAAAGAAATCTTCTTACACTATAGGGTGGACGCCGGTCGTCCTCCCATAGAAGCGATCCTCTATGATCAAGAGGAATTTAGACGTTTTCAATCTTCGGACTATGTTGCTTTTAATGAAAATCTTAGAAAAAAGGTCCCTACCAATGTCTTGGTTGATTGCATTAATGAGCTTAATAATGAATTTGCCCTTCGAAACAATGAGCTAGGATACTCTCTTGAGTATAGGCTCACAAGATTTTGCCAAAAGAATGCTTTTAGTGATGAAATAGTTGTGCACTATGAGGGGCCAAAGGAGGAACCCGTTCCTCCTGTGTTTGATCTTGGGGACCTTTGCCCCACTAAATTTAGCCCTTTCGATTACTTTTGCTTGGCACAAAGGAAACTTGCTGCCCGAGCGTAGAGAATATGAAATGAGCTTTCAAGATCTATCTTATTATTACGGCACCACTTAGATCTATCCTTGCTTTTATGCCTAGCTAGGGGCGTTAAACGATAGCGCTTGTTGGGAGGCAACCCAATTTTATTTCTAGTTTTTTTTTTTTGCTTTTTCTTCTGTTTAGGAATAAATAATCAATCTAGCCTCTGGTTAGATGTGGTTTTATGTTTTAATTAGTGTTTGTGCCAAGTGAGACCTATTGGATCTTCTTGGATGATAGTTATTTGATCTTGCTGAAATTTCCAGAAACTTTGCGTTCAGTGGCCGAATTGTTAAAAATCACCAGAAAGTGATAAAATACTGATTCCAATTGCTTCTGATCAATAAACAAATTGTCTAGGTCGTCTAATTTTCGTAGATGTTTTGGAGTTCCATAAGTTTGCGTTAGTTACAGATTACTACAGACTGTTCTGTTTTGACAGATTCTGTTTTTTCGTGTGTTGTTTGCTTATTTTGATGAATCTATGGCTAGTAAAATAGTTTATAATCCATAGAGAAGTTGGAATACAGTAGGTTTAACACCAATATAAATAAAGAATGAGTTCATTACAGTACCTTAAAGTAGTCTTTTGTTTTTTTTTCTCTAACGGAGCTCACGAGATTTCTATTGAGTTTTGTGTTGTGAAGTTTTCAAGTTTTGGGTAAATTCTTTTGATGGATTATGGAACAAGGAGTGGCAAGAGCCTAAGATTGGGGATGCCCATGGCATCCCCAAGATAATCCAAGGACACCAAAAGTCAAAGCTTGGGATGCCCGGAAGGCATCCCTCTTTAAATCTACTTCCATCGGTTATTTACTTGGAGCTATATTTTTATTCACCACATGATATGTGTTTTGCTTGGAGCGTCTTGTATTATTTGCATCTTTGTTTGTTAGTTTGCCACAATCATCCTTGCTGTACACACCTTTTGAGAGAGCCATACATAAATTGGAATTTGATAGAATACTCTATGTGCTTCACTTATATCTTTTGAGCTTGATAGCTTTGCTCATAGTGCTTCACTTATATCTTTTGAGCGTGATAATTTTTGCTCTAGTGCTTCACTTAGATCTTTTAGAGCATGGTGGTGGATTTGTTTTAAAGAAACTATTGATCTCTCATGCTTCACTTAAATTATTTTGAGAGTCGTTAATAGCATGGTAATTTGCTTAATGTCAATATACTTTGTATTCAAGATATGTAAAACTTTCTTTTGAGTGCGTTGAATACTAAGAAAAGTTTGATGCTTGATAAATGTTTTGAGATATGAAGATGGTGATATGAGAGTCATGCTAGTTGATTAGTTGTGAATCTAAAGAATACTTGTGTTGAAGTTTGTGATTCCCATAGCATGCACGTATGGTGAACCGTTATGTGATGAACTCGGAGCATGATTTATTTATTGATTGTCTTCCTTATGAGTGGCGGTCGGGGAAGTAGTGATGGTCTTTTCCTACCAATCTATCCCCCTAGGAGCATGCAGCGTAATACTTGCTTTGATAACTTCTAGATTTTTGCAATAAGTATATGAGTTCTTTATGACTAATGTTGAGTCCATGGATTATACGCACTTTTTTCCCATCCTTCCACCATTGCTAGCCTCTCTAATACCGCCAGCACTTCTACTTGGGTATCATACACCCACCATATACCTTCCTCAAAACAGCCACCATACCTACCTATCATGGCATTTCCATAGCCATTCCGAGATATATTGCCATGCAACTTTCCACCGTTCCGTTTATTATGACACGCTCCATCATTGTCATATTGCTAGCATGATCATGTAGTTGACATCGTATTTGTGGCAAAGCCACCGTTCATAATTCTTTCATACATGTCACTCTTGATTCATTGCATATCCCTGCACACCCACGGGAGGCATTCATATAGAGTCATATTTTGTTCTAAGAATCGAGTTGTAATTGTTGAGTTGTAAGAAAAATAAAAGTGTGATGATCATCATTTCTAGAGCATTGTCCCAAGTGAGGAAAGGATGATGGAGACTATGATTCCCATAAGTCGGGATGAGACTCCCGACGAAAAATAAAAAAAGAAAAGAAAAAAGAGGCCATAAAATAAAGAGAAAGGCCCAAATAAAAAAATGAGAGAAAAAGAGAGAAGGGACAATGCTACTATCCTTTTACCACACTTGTGCTTCAAAGTAGCACCATGATCTTCATGATAGAGAGTCTCTCAATTTTGTCACTTTCATATACTAGTGGGAATTTTTCATTATAGAACTTGGCTTGTATATTCCAATGATGGGCTTTCTCAAATGCCCTAGGTCTTCGTGAGCAAGCGAGTTGGATGCACACCCACTTAGTTTCTTTTGTTGAGCTTTCATATACTTATAGCTCTAGTGCATCCGTTGCATGGCAATCCCTACTCACTCACATTGATATCTATTGATGGGCATCTCCATAGCCAGTTGATATGCCTAGTTGATGTGAGACTATCTTCCCATCTTTTTGTCTTCTCCACAACCACCATTCTATTCCACATATAGTGCTATATCCATGGCTCACGCTCATGTATTGCGTGAAGATTGAAAAAGTTTTGAAAATGTTAAAGTATGAAACAATTGCTTGGCTTGTCATCGGGTTGTGCATGATTTAAATACTTTGTGTGGTGAAGATGGAGCATAGCAGGACTATATGATTTTGTAGGGATAACTTTCTTTGGCCATCTTATTTTGAGAAGACATAATTGCTTAGTTAGTATGCTTGAAGTATTATTATTTTTCATGTCAATATGAACTTTTGTCTTGAATCTTTCGGATCTGAATATTCTTACCACAATTAAGAGGATTTACATTGAAATTATGCCAAAGTATCACTCCGCATCAAAAATTCTTTTTTTATCATTTACCTACTCGAGGACGAAAGGTGAATTAAGCTTGGGGATGCACGTCGTCTCCAACGTATCTATAATTTTTATTGCTCCATGCTACTTTATCTCTGTTTAGGACTATATTGGGCTTTATTTTCCACTTTTATATTATTTTTGGGACTAACCTATTAACCGGAGGCCCAGCCCAGGGATTCTTTGTTTTGCCTATTTCAGTGTTTGAAGAAAGCGGAATATCAAGCAGTCCAAAGCAGAATAAAACCTTCGGGAACGTGATTTTCTCACCGAACGTGATCCAGGAGACTTGCACCCTACTCCAAGGAATAAAAGAGGAGGTCACGAGGGTGGGGGGCGTGCCCCCCTACCTCGTGGGCCCCCTGTTGCTCCACTGACGTACTCCTTCCTCCTATATATACCTACGTACCCCCGACAGATCAAATACGGAGCCAAAAACCTAATTACACCGACGCACCTTTCTTCAGATCCACGAGATCCCATCTTGGGGCACTGTTGGGAGCTCCACGGAGAGGGGCCGTCATCACGGAGGGCTTCTACATCATCATAGCCCCTTCGATGAAGTGTGAGTAGTTTACCTCGGACCTTCGGGTCCATAGTTAGTAGCTAGATGGCTTCTTCTCTCTTTTGGATCTTAATACAATGTTCTCCCCCTCTCTCGTGGAGATCTATTCGATGTAATCTTCTTTTTGCGGTGTGTTTGTTGAGACCAGAGTGAATTGTGGGTTTATGATCCAGCTTATCTATGAATAATATTTGAATCTTCTCTGAATTCTTTTATGTATGATTGAGTTATCTTTGCAAGTCTCTTCGAATTATCCATTTGGTTTGGCCAACTAGATTGGTAGTTCTAGCAATGGGAGAAGTGCTTAGCTTTGGGTTCGATCTTATGTGCCCTTTCCCGGATGGTGTGAAGGCGAAGGCACGTATTGTATTGTTGCCATCGAGGATAACAAGATGGGGTTTTATCATATTGCATGAATTTATCCCTCTACATCATGTCATCTTGCTTAAGGCGTTACTCTGTTTTTAACTTAATACTCTAGATGCATCTTTGGATAGCGGTCGATGAGTGGAGTAATACTAGTAAATGCGTAATCGTTTGGTTTACTTGTCTCGGACGTGATGCCTATATACATGATCATACCTAGATATCCTCATAACTATGCTCAGATTCTATCAATTGCTCAACGATAATTTGTTCACCCACCGTAGAATACTTATGCTCTTGAGAGAAGCCACTAGTGAAACCTATGGCCCCGGGTCTATTCTCATCATATCAATCTCCATCACTTTAATAATTGATTTGTTTTTTCTTTTGTTTTTTACTTTTCACTTTGCATCTCTATATCAAAAATACCCAAAATATTATTTATCATCTCTATCAGATCTCACCCTCGTAAGTGACCGTGAAGGGATTGACAACCCCTAATCGTGTTGGTTGTGAGTAGCTATCCTTTTGTGCGTGATACGAGGGACTTGAGCGTGGCCTCCTCTTGGATTGATACCTTGGTTCTCAAAAACTAAGGGAAATACTTACGCTACTTTGTCTTGCATCATCCTCTCCTCTTGGGAAATCCAACGCAGTTGCTCAAGAGGTAGCATGGCCACGATTGCCCGTACATACGGAGATCTCTCCGTGCAGCGCGGCACATCACAGTACACTCCCCCCTTGACTCCTCCCGACAAAGTGAGCTCGTTTCATGACGGCCTCGGTACAACCTGCAGCGGGCGGGCCCTACCAAAAACGAGAGCCTAAGCGGCGGAAGCCCGGTTGATCGGGCGGAGGGAGGCCGGCTTCCGTCAGGCGGCCCGCCCCTCCCCTCGGGGCCCGTGCGCCATCAACCAGATAAGACGTGGTGTGGCTACAGTGATCTCCCACCAGGTGGCAGGACTGTAGCCACACTCAGCTGACCAAGCCCGCGTCATTAGCAGCACGACTACAGTGAATAGCCACCAACCAGACCCGCCAACAAGGGAGCGGGCCTGTCGGCCTCGTCATCGACCAGCCTGATGGGGCTCACCAGACGGGCAGGCCCTAAGTAGTCGTGAGAAGCTTCGAGACCAGAGATGATCGACAGCCGTCCAAGACCGCCAGATTATCGTTGTATTTCTGGGGTAGGCCTATATAAGCCCCGCAGGGCACCCATGCAAAGGGTTCCCACTCCATTAGAACTAGCCATTCCCCTAGAGCAGGAAGAGAGCTAGCCTTGCCTCTTTCTGCCTCTAGCACACAGCTCAAGGAGCACCATTGTATCACTTGCGCCTTAGTGATCATGCGGAGACCCCGCAAAGCAGGACTAGGGGTGTTATCTCCTAGGAGAGCCCGAACACAGGTAAAAGTGCGCCGGTGCATGCGATGTCACGCCTTATCCCGCTTCCAGGCACCGGCGACGTTCTACTCGCTCCCACCATGATAAGCCATCCTTTGGCATATGTCGCACCCAACCCGCGACAACAACTGTACGTCTGGTTAGGGAGGCTGAGATTGAACTCAGAAGACTGGGTCTTCACCTTATTCCCCTTGAGCTAAGGACACCCAGTCCTCGCCCAATCACTCTGGTAAGTCTTCGAGGTAGACTTCCAAACCTTCACAGACTTCATTCACCGACAATCCATAATGACTCTTGGATGCTCGAGCAGCGACGCCTAACCTACTGGAGGATTCACAGTCCTCAAGTGTAACAAGTCTTTAGATCACGCTTGAGGCGAGAAAAAGAATTCAGTGATGCCTAACACTCTTTGGCTCTGGGTGTTTTGGGCTTTGTCCTCGCAAGGATCTCTCTCTGAAATGCTTTGGAGGTGGGTCGCTCTGAAACGATAGAAGTTGTGCACTAACTCTGAGCAGCCACCAATTTATGGTGTAGGGAGTGGGCTATTTATAGCCAGGAGGCAACCCGACCTGATGTGTCCGAAATGACCCTAGGTCACTAAGGAACTAACACGTGTCCAACAGTCAGATTTCAAACACACGCGACAACTTGGCTTGGGCTACAAGCAAAGCTGACTCATCCAGCTCTGGATAAGATTTGCTCTCATTGTCTTCGCTCGAAGACATAGGATATGGTTGAGCATCACTTGATCACTCGACTTTGTTCACTTGGACCCCACTTAACAGTACGGTGGTTCCTATGACTCAATAAAGAAGAAAGGAAACTACGAAACAACTATGTCTTCGCACTCCATAGTCTTCAAGTGAATAGCTTCACGTGTCATAATCTTCGTTGTGAATGTCTTCACGAACCACCATTGTCTTCAATGTCTTCACACATTTTTAGGGGTCATCTCTGGTAGGTAAACCGAATCAATGAGGGACACTACCTGTGTTATCCTGCAATTCTCACAAACACATTAGTCCCTCAACCACGTTTGTCGTCAATACTCCAAAACCAACTAGGGGTGGCACTAGATGCACTTACAATCTCCCCCTTTTTGGTGATTGATGACAAACTGGTTGAAGTTTCCAACGGGGATAAAAGAAATGCGTGAAAGTTCAATTTTGTGAGTGTTGTCTTTATACATACGAAGAGGCTCCCCCTGAAGATGTGCATATAAATAGTTTGCTTTTGAATGCAAATGCACATGGCAGGTTTTGCTTTGTGGAGGCCATCTTCAAAGTGTGAAGGAAATTCATCATGCATATAAAAAAGTAATGAAGATAATGATATGCATAATGGAAAATGGACGACTGCAGAATAACTACATGCGGAATTTATCATCGCATCCCAAAGTGGCGACAAGAGTAGCAGCGACCATCAAGTTTAAGTGTTACAACTCAAAAGCCAAAAGTTTCAAAGCGAGTTCTAAGAACTTATCAAAATTAAGCAACCACCCATATGGACCCGCTTGAAGACTATCAACTCATATGCTTCTCCCCCTTTTGTCAGTAATGACCAAAAAGGTTTGAAGACATAGAGTATTTTCTCATTCCCAGTTGGAGATGAATTTGGAGCAGCAGGGTCGACGTTGGAGTTTGGTGGTGTAGACGGGCTTTGGTACAACATCGTGATGCAAAGGTCTTGATTAGAAGCGGCAAAGTGGCGTCATCTTCTTCATCGGCGATCTCGCAACAACGATTGCAGCGAAGATGAGCACTCGAGAATCTTCAATGGAGGGTGTCGCGGCGTAACTTGCATTTTGAGGAGGCACGGAGTCAAACTTGGAAATTTTAGTGAAGCCATCCGCGAAGTTCATCTTGATACGCATAGTAAGGTGAGACTCTTCGAGAACGCCGACATGCTTCATAGGCTACAAATGAGTTCTTGGTGGCCAAGTTGCGAATGCGATTGACATCCACCAAGATACTTTGCATCTGACTCTTCAGCCAGTCATGATGTATGTCCTGCTTTTGATGTAAAGCCACCAGAAGCTCACGGTCATTAAGAACACGAGGACGATTCTGAGGCCTTTGAGCTATGGTGCTTGCAGTGGCTTCAGATTGGTATGGTGCGGTAGATGCAAATTGCCAGCTAGAGGATAAGCAGGAGTTGTAGCATTGGGCACATGAACACCATCAATGGGCTATGTGAAGCTCTAGAATTCAGCATTATGAAGGTGGAGGGGCTTCTTGGCAGGCTCAGGGTAGATGGCTTCAACAGACATATCAACATCAGGCAGAAAGACAATGTGGTTGTGCCCTGATGGCCGATAGTCAATACTTGAATGAGGCTTAATCAAGCGCATCACCCATGGAGCATAAAACTTCAGGCCAAACAGATCAATCCCGGAGGCAGCAAGTTGTCTGATGAAGAAATCCTGGGTGTTGAATCTGATGCCATTGATGATATAAAATACCGAAGTCTTCATGGAGCCTTCAAGTTTGGCTTCAGAAGAATGGCCTTTGATGGGCCGAGAGTCGCATACTCGAATGTGATACAGCATGCGTGGCAGCTACTCAAGGTCCTTAACAAAGAACTCCTTTGGTTATTTGCCGTCTTGGGGCAATGGCTTCATCATGCTAAGCATTTGGCTCATATTTGGCTCGACTTACAAATATGCTCTGCAGTTCATTACGATGAAGTAAACAACCAGGTTATTATAACTCACAGGAGTGGGCGAAAGTAAGCTTCGATGATATCCTAAGCTTTGGCTTCGTGATGTACATCACCTGTCATCCACTCAAGGATCCAAGTCTTCGGATCCCTGTTGTAGCCTCGAATGTGTAGGGTGGCATAGAACTGCAGGATAAGCTCTTCATTCCAGTGTTCTTTATCAGTCATGAAGGCCAGAAGACCAACATCCCTAAAGCAGTCAAGGGCTTCTTCCAGACATGGCAGCCCAGCCATAGCATCACAATCCAGACGTCTGTGCGGAAAATCCGGTCTTGATTGTACAGAATGCAAGAGTAATAGATGCGTTGTTGATGGCTCCAAAATCGGTCGGATGAGATATTTGGCTTCTTGTATGGGTTCTTGGTCTTTGTCAAAGAAGGTGTTGTGGTCTCTGAAGCTTAGCACGCTAAATAAGCCTTGTGTAGTGACAACACTTGGAAGCCTTGGCAGATGCGGCTTTGGCTTCTAAACTTGAGGCCTTTGCTCCACATGATAATCATATTGGGGTCCTGGAGCAGTAGGAGGAACCATAATTGGCCATCGGACAATGACAAGCCGACCTTCACGATTGAAGGCCATTTTCATGGTGTGAGGCCGCGATGGAGGAACAACGCCATTAGTGATGATTGGCGCCACAGTGGCTTCAACATTTACATTTGCTTCAGGCTCCACATTGTCTTCAGCCATGACAGGTCATTGGCTTGATGCATTGTTGGTGGCAGCCTCATTGTTCTCAACCTCCATCACAGTCAGCGATAGGAGGGTCGAGCACGATCACATTCTCTTCAAGAATGACTTGATCGATGTGAGGGGGTGTGGCTTCTCTTTCTTCTTCTCTTCTTTCTTCTTCTTGGTGATGCTTGGTAGAATGTCTTCAGCAACTTTGGCTTGGACACTTGACGGTCGCGAAGGAGTTTCTTCAATGAATACTTGGCGTGCTGCTTGAGCTAGATTGTTGTGAATCTTCTTCTGGGATGGTTGACATGGAGACAGGTGGCCCGAGACCTTTGTGAAGCCTGCAAAACGCTGGCGACGCCTTTGAAGATGGAGTGGTCTCCATGTAATTGTCATCATAAGAGAGATGATGGGTCGACATTCTCAGGCTGAGGTCCTCGGACCATGCAAGGATAGAACTCCTGATCAATAGCTTCAGCCTTAGTCTTCGGTACCAAATTTTGGTACAAACAATCACCCCATGGGCGCTTGATGGCATTCTTCTCAGCATATTTAGGTGTTACAAACTTGTACTTGAACGGATCCACTGGATCCTGTTCTTGCGTTGTGTGTAGCTTTCTTCAGGGTCAGACTTGTAGTGTTCATATAGATCCGCAGGCAAGTCCAGTGTTGTGTTGCCACAATGTTGCCTGCCTCCTTTCCGTGCAGACTTCTCTGAAGCCATTATATTCACACAGATAGGCTTGAGCAGGTGAAAACTTCATCTACTTGTCAAGCAAGAACTAGCTTCAGGAGATCCAATGTGATCTTTGTAAGAATTCTGCAAATGAATGCGGACTATGAGAACCAAGGGATTCTCCCACGGACATGTACAGCGTGACAGCATTAGAGATCCGAGGGAAGGGAAGAGGTCATATGCATTCTCGGAAGATTTTGAAGATAAATCGGTTTAGAAGACATTGACCTCACGGTCTTGAAGACATTCACTTATTGAAGGAGTTGGTTCCAGATTTATGCGAATCCACAAATAGGTACAAGTGAGGAATCTAACTAGTTTTGGCGCATAAGTGAACATACTTTTGCAATACATGAGATTTAGAAGGAGATAGATCCAAATTTGGAAGTGAATAAACCACATTTGGTTGAAGTGGATGGATTTGACAGATTGAAAAGACTATAAAGAGTGAGATTTAATTACCATAGACGAACTGCTAGAGCGAGGTGGAAGGGAGGCCGGCGGTCCAATCTCCAGCGCCCTAACTTGGCGGCGGAAGACACCCTCTGGCCCGGCGGAGAGGGGCGAGGTCCGCGTCCGGTGTGAGGATGGTGTCGAAGAAGTCGCGACGATTAAGCACGCCGTCTCCGACGTCGACGCGAGCTAGCGGTGGCGCTAGGGTTTGAGCAAGGTGGCGAGGTGGAATAACTGATATTGACCGCGAGGGGGTGAGTATTTATAGGAAGGAGGAGGGCGGTGCAGCGCAATTACGCAGGTGCCCCTGGCAGTTCACACCTGAAGGACACGTGGCGTGCATGCAACTTATCAGGAGTTGATCTATGTTCCCACACGCTGGTTGTCGGGTGGTCTTTCCGGCTTCTCCGGTTTTCGAGGCAAAGGATAAGACATTAAAAGCAGTTTTAAAAGTGTGTCTTTGTATCTTCTGGCGACAAGGACCACGTAGAAGACATTCGACAGTGTCAACAGAATGCATATGACTTAGGCAGGAAAGAATTTGAGGGAGTAGCACGAAGGGATTAGGGTCCGATCACATTCACTTAGTTAGGAAAAATAGCAAGCGTGAAGACAGAGCTATAAGTGAATACCATAGAGGACAAAACACACACACACACACACACACACACACACACACACATATATATATATATATATATATATATATATATATCAATAACATTGAAGATAAACCAACATTGCAAAGATATAGACTTTGAAGATAAATCAATGTTGAAGACAATCCAAATGCGAAGATAGTGCAATTTTGACGCCAAATGAAAATCTTCGAAAAATTGTGATGGTGGCGTTACCCACCGTATAGGAAGTATTAGACCCAGACACGACGCACAATTATCGTGGCGCTCTAAAGTCAAATTCCGCATTAATGTATTCACACTTAGAGGGTAAGTCTTCATTGATTGAAGAAATACGTTACTTCGCGTGTTGCACATCTAAGTCATCAACATGCATAAGCGTTAGGATGTGTGTCCATTCACTGGACATTTGAGGATTCTAAGATATTTAGCTCACACATGACTTGCAAAACCTCCTCTCATCCAAAGGCTTAGTGAAGATATCTGCGATTGCTCTTGATGTTGGCGTGAGTGATATCAATGTCTTCCTTGTTGACATGATCTACGGAAAGTGATGTGAATCTCGATGTGCTTTGTCTTGCGTCTTTGGATGGATTCTTGGAAAGCTTGATGGTGCTTTCATTGTCGCAGAAGAGTGGCACATTCTTCGTGTTGATACCGTAGTCCTTGAGAGTTTGCTTCATCCATAGAAGCTGAGCACAACAAGATCCAGCAGCAATGTATTCAGATTCAGGAGTGGAGAGTGATACGCGATTACGCCGTTGAAGACCAACACACAAGAGATTGTCCAAGAAAGTGACATGTTCCTGAAGTGGACTTGTGATCAACCTTGTCATCAGCATAATCAGCATCAGAATATCCAACTAGATCAAATGTTGAGCCCATTGGATACCATAATCCTAGAGTTGGGGTGTGAGCCAAATATCGAAGTATTAAACTTCACCGCAAGGTGATGCGACTCCTTTGGTGCCGCTTGGAATCGGGCACACATGCAAATGCTAAGCATTATATCAGACCTAGATGCACATAAGTATAGCAAAGAACCAATCATGGAGCAATATACCTTTTGATGGAACTCTTTACCATTATCGTCAGGGCCGAGATGACTTTTGGTTGGCATTGGCGTCGTGTACCCTTTGCAGTCTTGCATTCCAAAAAAATTTAGGCAATATTTGAGGTACTTTTCTTGCAATATTAAGATGCCATTGCGCTATTGACGGATTTGAAGACCAAGGAAGAATTTCAGCTCCCCCATCATGGACATCTGATATTGCTCTTGCATCATGTATCCAAACTCGTCACTGTATCTCTTATCCGTGCAGCCGAAGATAATGTCATCCACGTATATTTGACACACAAACAATTCACCATCGTATGTCTTCGTGAAGAGAGTGGGATCTAGTGAAACAGGTTTGAAGCCTTTGCTCTTCAGGAATTCCTTGAGTGTGTCATACCAAGCACGAGGTGCTTGTTTGAGGCCATACAGTGCCTTGTTGAGCTTCTACACCATATCAGGATGCTTAGGATCTTCAAAACCAGGTGGTTGAGCGAGATACACCTCTTCTTTGATTTTGCCGTTGAGAAAGGCACTCTTCACATCCATTTGGTACAGAAGAATGTTGTGATGGTTAGCATAGGCCAGCTGTATGCGAATGGCTTCAAGCCTAGCCACAGGAGCAAAGGTTTCATCAAAGTCGATTCCTTCCACTTGTGTGTAACCTTGAGCAACGAGGCGAGCTTTTTTCTGACAACTTGTCCAAGTTCATCTTGCTTGTTGTGATAGATCCATTTCGTGCCAATGACATTGTGCTTGCGAGGATCAGGACGTTTAACAAGCTCCCAGACATTATTCATCTCAAATTGTTGAAGCTCTTCTTGCATAGCTTGAATCCATTTAGGTTCCATGAAGGCTTCTTCGACTTTCTTGGGTTCAGATATAGAGACAAAAGCAAAGTGACCACAAAAGTTTGCTAGTTGTGTAGCTCTTGATCAAGTGAGAGGGCCAGGAGCGTTGATGCTATCAATGATCTTCTCAAGCTGGACTTCATTGCTACTCGAGGATGAGGCGAACGAAGATTTTGATCTGACTAACTATTGTCTTCATCTTCAGCATTTGTTTTGGACTGAGCATTGTCTTCAGGTTGGTTAGGTGCAGAAATGATGATTTCATCCTCAGCTTGTTCCTCGCTGGGTATGATTTCTCCAGTACCCTTCAGCTTGATAGCTTCACCTGGTGAAGCCTCATCTAGCACATTTGGCAGGTGCTCTCTTTGCGGTAGTTAGTCTCATCAAACCGCACATCTACAGATTTCAACCACTTTATAGTGAAAGAGGTTGAAGATTACGTAGGTGTCTGAGTCCTTCCATAACCAAGCATAAAACCTTCATGTGCTTTTCGGTGCGAATTTAGACGTGTGATGTGGATCCTTGATCCAGCATCTAGCACCAAAGACTTTGAAGTAACTGACGTTTGGCTTCTTACCAGACAGAAGTTCATAAGATGTCTTCTTGAAGAACTTGTGAAGATATACTTGTTGTTGATGTGGCATGCAGTATCAATGGCTTTAGGCCAGCATTTTCTTGGAGTCTTGTACTCATCGAGCATCGTCCGCGTCATCTCAATGAGTGTTCTATTCTTGCGCTCCACGATGCCATTCTGCTGGGGTGTGTAAGGAGCAGAGGACTCATGTGTGATGCCCAAAGTATCAAGATAAATGTCGAGGCCAACGTTCTTGAACTCAGTGTCATTGTCACTCCGGATGTGCTTGATCTTGATGCCATAATTGATCATGGCCCGATTTGCGAAGCGTCTGAAGACATCCTGCACTTCAGTCTTATAGAGAATTATGTGCACCTAGGTGTATCTTGAGTAATCATCAACAATAACGAAGCCATAGAGATGTGCAGTAGTAGTAAGGGTAGAGTAGTGAGGGTAGAGTAGTGAGTAGGGCCAAATAGATCCATGTGAAGCAGCTCGAAGGGGCGTGAGGTAGTCATGATTGTCTTTGAGGGATGCTTGGCTCTAGTCATCTTTCCAGCTTCACAGGCACCACATAGATGATCCTTCTTGAACTTGATGCCCTCGATGCCAATGATGTGCTTCTTCTTCTAGAGTGTACAGGAGTTCCTCATGCCCGCATGTCCTAACCCGTCGATGCCATAGCCTTGACGATACGAAGCCTTTTCTAGAAGACATACGACAAGTTGTGATCCTGCTGAGAAATCTACCATATACAGATCACCAGTCATGTGGTTTGTGCAGTCGCTGTCCATGATCCATTCAGTGGCTTTCGGAGTTGTACCCTACAGTGCAGTTAGCAGGATAGGCTTCACCAAGAGTATTGTGAAGCAGAAACATGTAGCAAACAAGCATATTATCAAAGTTTAGATTCTGGTTAGGCATGATAGGATGCTCGTCAAGGAACCCTGGGACGAAATACATGATAAGACCATTGGAGCATTTTATCTTGCGTCCCACAAGATGTTTTAGGTCTCCAACATTGTCGTCAGAAGATTTTGCTTTCCTACCGAGACCTTTCCCTACAAGAGAAGTTAATTCTTCTTAACCACCCACATCTTCAGGGGTGGCTTAGAAGCAATGAGTCTAAGTGCATCATCTAAGAACTTTGGCTTGGGAGCCCTAGCAAATAGCTTCGCAGGAGGAGAATAGTACTCATAAGAATATGCAGAGAAGTTCTTAGTTTTGTGAACATAGCGGTTAGAGGAAACACACTCATATTCATGAGTCTCATAGCGGTTCTCCTGCAAAACATTGGCTTTAGGGTGACCATTAGGGGTCCTCTGTCTGTATGAAGCCTTTGGACCATATGACGCCTTTGGTCGGGGGTTTGTCTTTTTCCTAGGTGGTGTCATGGTGACATTCACGGGAAGCTTCTCAAGACAGCTTTTCGACACCCAGATCTTCTTTTGGGGTGACCCGTTCCTGCAGTTAGTACCAATGTACCTGGCAAACATTTCACCGTTCTGATTCTTAAATAGTTTATAATTTGCATCAAAGGATTTATCAATGACAATTGGGTTAGCACAAGTGAAGCCAGATAAAGTGGATGGGTCAACTGAAGGATCCTTAGCAGCAACCCAGGTGGTTTTGGGGTACTGCTCAGGCGTCCAATATGAACCATCAACGTTCATTTTCCTCTCGAACCCAACACCCTCTTTCCTAGGATTTCGGTTCAGAATCTGTTTCTTGAGGACATCGCACAAGGTTTGATGCTCTTTGAGGCTTTTGTACATGCCGATCTGAAGCAATGTACGCAACCTAGCATTCTCATCGCCAATAGTAGTGGCATCTTTAGTAGAGGGTTAGTTACCACATCGCCAGCTTGAAGATATTGCAACATCGAGCGGTAGAACATTTAGCAACAGAGACAACATTATCGCGCTCAAAGACACTTTAAGCATGGTGGAACAAATTCTACTTGAGTGGTACCGATACATTGGTAGTAGTGAATCGCTCTCTTTTTGAAGATCTTCATGAGATGCTCTCAGTTTATCTAGATCCTGCTTCCTTTGAAGATAATCGTAGGAAAGCTTCTCATGAGAGGCTGAGAGAGTTTCATGATGACTTTCAAGATCTTCGTACTTAACGCGAAGACTTTTAATGTCTTCGATTAAGGACTGAGTTCGATTCATTTCCGTGTCCAACAGGTCATCGCTTTTTTCTAGCAGCTTTTGAATATGTTCCATAGCAGTTTGTTGCTTTCGATTGCAATTTTAGCAAGTGTCTTACAGCTAGGTTTGGATTCACATTCAGATTCATCTTCTCTAGAGGTTTGGAAATACGCGTGAAGTTACCTTGGCACCACGTGCCATGAAGCAGTAGGTTGGAGCAGAGTCATCATCATCATCATCATCAGCTTTGGCTTCAACGTTGCGACCATTGTCTTCAGTGTTGAAGATTGACTTGGCGACGAACACTGATGCCAGAGCCAGACTTGCCACGCCTGAATCAGACTCCTCCTGAGACTCCACCTCCACCTCCTCAGAGGCAGACTCCTCCTCTGAATCCATTTCCTTGCCAATAAATGCACGAGCCTTGCTTGATGAGGTCTTCTTGTGAGATGAAGACTTTGAAGAAAATTTTGAAGATTTCTTCTTCTTCTTCTTGTCATCAGAATCATATTCCTTACCCTTCTTCTTTTTCTTTGATTCCTTATCCCACTGAGGACACTCGGAGATGTAGTGGCCTGTCTTCTTGCATTTGTGGCAAGTCCTCTTCTTGTAGTCACGTGATGAAGCCTCGTTGTTCTTTGAGCTAGATCTTGAAGACTTGCTGAATCGATTCTTCTTGGAGAACTTCTAGAACTTCCTCACGAGCATTGCAAGATCTTTGCCAAGATCTTCAGGATCACCAGAGCTACAGTCAGATTCTTCTTCAGATGAGGAAACAACTTTAGCCTTCAAAGCAGGTTCGGCCACAGTTGGGTCCATAGATATCACGCTTCTCAGATAGCTGGAACTCATGTGTGTTGGGCCTTTCAAGTATGTCAGACGGATCGAGATCTTTGAAGTCAGGACGTTCTTGAATCATCAGGGCTAAGGTGTCAAACGAGCTGTCAAGTGATCTCAGAAGCTTCTTCACAATCTCATGCTTGGTGATCTCAGTGGCGCCGAGAGCACGCAGCTCATTGGTGATATCAGTCAAGTGATCGAATGTGAGCTGGACATTTTCATTGTCATTTCTCTTGAAGCAGTTGAAGAGATTGCGAAGAACATCGATTCTTGAGTCTCTCTGAGTTCAGACGCCTTCATTGACCTTGGACAGCCAGTCCCAGACCAACTTTGCATTTTCCTGTGCACTCACACGGCCATACTGTCCTTTGGTCAGATGACCACAGATGATGTTCTTGGCGGTTGAGTCCAATTGAGCAAATCTCTTGACATCAGCAGCGGTGATGCCTTCACCGACTTTGGGAACGCCAGTCTTGACGACATACCAGAGAACAACATCAATGGCTTCCAGATGCATGCGCATCTTATTCTTCTAGTAGGGGTAGTCAGTGCCATCGAAGACGGGACACGCAGCGGAGACCTTGATTATTCCTGCAGTCGACATGGCTAAAACTCCAGGTGGTTAAGCCGAATCACACAGAACAAGGGAGTACCTTGCTCTTGAAGGAAATATGCCCTAGAGGCAATAATAAAGTAATTATTTATTTCTTTATTTCATGATAAATGTTTATTATTCATGCTAGAATTGTATTAACCGGAAACATAATACATGTGTGAATACATAGACAAACATAGTGTCACTAGTATGCCTCTACTTGACTAGGCTGTTGATCAAAGATGGTTGTGTTTCCTAGCCATAGACATGAGTTGTCATTTGATTAACGGGATCACATCATTAGAAGAATGATGTGATTGACTTGACCCCTTCCATTAGCTTAGCACTTGATCGTTTAGTATGTTGCTATTGCTTTCTTCATGACTTATACAAGTTCCAATAACTATGAGATTACGCAACTCCCGTTTACCGGAGGAACACTTTGTGTGCTACCAACCGTCACAACGTGAATCGGGTGATTATAAAGGAGCTCTACGTGTGTCTCCAAAGGTACATGTTGAGTTGGCATATTTCGAGATTAGGTTTTGTCACTCCGATTGTCGGAGAGGTATCTCTGGGCCCTCTCGGTAATGCACATCACTATAAGCCTTGCAAGCAATGTAGCTAATGAGTTGAGTTACGTAATGATGCATTACGTAACGAGTAAAGATACTTCTGCGGTAACGAGATTGAACTAGGTATTGGGATACCGACGATCGAATCTCGGGCAAGTAACATACCGATGACAAAGGGAACAACGTATGTTGTTATGCGGTTTGACCGATAAAGATCTTAAGTAGAATATGTAGGAGCCAATATGAGCATCTAGGTTCCGCTATTGGTTATTGACCGGAAACGAGTCTCGGTCATGTCTACATAGTTCTCGAACCCGTAGGGTCCGCACGCTTAAGGTTTTGATGTCAGTTATATTATGAGTTTATGAGTTTTGATGTACCAAAGTTTGTTCGGAGTCCCGGATGTGATTACGGACATGACGAGGAGTCTCAAAATGGTCGAGACATGAAGATTGATATATTGTAAGCCTATATTTGGATATCGGAAGTGTTCCGGAAAAAATCGGGATTTTACCGGAGTACTGGGAGGTTACCGGAACCTCCCGGGGGCTTAATGGGCCTACATGGGCCCTAGTGGAGAGGAGGAGAGGAGGCAATGGCTGGGCCGCGCACCCCTCCCCCCTAGTCCGAATAGGACAAGGAGAAGGGGGCGCCGCCCCCACTTTCCTTCCGCTCTCCCTCCTCCTTCCCCCCTTCTCCTATTCCAACTAGGAAAGAAGGTAGTCCTACTCCCGGTGGGAGTAGGACTCCCCTTGGCGCGCCCCTCCTTGGCCGGCCGCCCCCTCCCCCGTGGCTCCTTTATATAATGGGGCACCTCTAGACACAACAATTGATCTCTTGACCTCTTAGCGTATGCGGTGCCCCCTCCACCATAGTCCTCGATAATATTGTGGCGGTGCTTAGGCGAAGCCTGCGACGGTAGAACATCAAGATCGTCACCACGCCCGTCGTCTTGACGGAACTCTTCCCCAACATTCTCATGGATCGAGTCCGAGGATCGTCATCGAGCTGAGCGTGTGCTAGAACTTCCGGAGGTGCCGTAGTTTCGGTGCTTGATCGGTTGGGCCGTGAAGACGTCACGACTACATCAACCGCGTTATTCTAACGCTTTCCGCTTTCGCCCACGAGGGTACGTGGACAACACTCTCCTCTCGTTGCTATGCATCACCATGATATTGTGTGTCCGTAGGAAATTTTTGAAATTACTCGTTCCCTAGCAAAGTGGCATCCGAGCCAGGTTTTATGCGTAGATGTTATATGCACGGTAGAACACAAGTGAGTTGTGGGCGATACATAAGTCATACCGCTTACCAAAGATGTCATACTTTGGTTCTCGCGGTATTGTTGGATGAAGCGGCGGGACCCGACATTCTGGCGTCACGCTTATGCGAGGACTGGTTCTATCGGCGTGCTTTGCACACATGTGGCTGGCGGGTGTCTGCTTTCTCCAACTTTAGTTGAACCGAGTGTAGCTCGCCCGGTCCTTGCGACGGTTAAAACAACACTAACTTGACGAACTATCGTTGTGGTTTTGATGCGTGAAGTAAGAACGGTTCTTGCTCACACATAGCAGCCCACGTAAAATTTGCAACAACAAAGTAGAGGACGTCTAACTTGTTTTTGCGGGGCATGTTGTGATGTGATATGGTCAAGACGTGATGCTATATTTTTATTGTATGAGATGATCATGTTTTGTAACCGGTTATCGGCAACTGGCGGTGAGCCATATGGTTGTCGCTTATTGTATGAAATGCAAAGCATACCGTAATTGCTTTACTTTATCACTAAGCGGTAGCGATAGTCGTAGAAGCAATAGATGGGCGTAACGACAATGATGCTACGATGGAGATCAAGGTGTCGTCACGGTGGCGATGGTGATCACGACGGTGCTTCGAGAGATGAAGATCACAAGCACAAGATGATGATGGCCATATCATATCACTTATATTGATTGCATGTGATGTTTATCCTTTATGCATCTTATCTTGCTTTGATTGACGGTAGCATTTTAAGATGATCTCTCACTAATTATCAAGAAGTGTTCTCCCTGAGTATGCACTGTTGTGAAAGTTCTTCGTGCTGAGACACCACGTGATGATCGGGTGTGATAGGCTCTCACGCTCAAATACAATGGGTGCAAAACAGCTTGCACACGCGGAATACTCAGGTTAAACTTGATGAGCCTAGCATATACAGATATGGCCTCGGAACATGGAGACCGAAAAGGTCGAGCGTGAATCATATAGTAGATATGATCAACATAGTGATGTTCACCATTGAAACTACTCCATCTCACGTGATGATCGGACATGGTTTAGTTGATTTTGATCACGTGATCACTTAGATGACTAGAGAGATGTCTATCTAAGTGGGAGTTCTTAAGTAATATGATTAATTGAACTTAAATTTATCATGAACTTAGTCCTGGTAGTATCTTGCAAATTATGTTGTAGATCAATAGCTCGCGTTGTTGCTTTCATATGTTTATTTTGATATGTTCCTAGAGAAAATTGTGTTGAAAGATGTTAGTAGCAATGATGCGGATTGGAACCGTGATCTGAGGATTATCCTCATTGCTGCACAGAAGAATTATGTCCTTAATGCACCGCTAGGTGACAGACCTATTGCAGGGGAAGCGATGCGGACATTATATGAACGGTTGGCTAGCTCAATATGATGACTACTTGATAGTTTAGTGCACCATGCTTAACGGCTTAGAATCGGGACTTCAAAGGCGTTTTGAGCGTCATGGACCATATGAGATGTTCCAGGAATTGAAGTTAATATTTCAAGAAAATACCCGAGTTGAGAGATATGAAGTCTCCAACAAGTTCTATAGCTAAAAGATGGAGGAGAATCGCTCAACTAGTGAGCATGTGCTCAGATTGTGCAGGTACTACAATCGCTTGAATCAAGTGGGAGTTAATCTTCCGGAAAGATAGTGATTGACAGAGTTCTCTAGTCACCATCACCAAATTCTTTGGAACTTCGTGATGAACTATAGTATGCAAGGGATGGCCAACGATTCCGAGCTCTTACGATCGAAGAGATGAATATTTGAGCTACGAAGTTTGGCCTTCATTTTAAAACAATGTGGAATAGTTTCACAGCTCACGCCACATGGAACACCACAAACAGAATGGTGTGTCCAACATCATAACCGCTCTTTATTGGATATGGTGCGATCTATGATGTATCTTACCGATTTACCACTCGTTTTGGGGTTATGCATTAGAGATAGCTGCATTCACTTTAAATAGGGCACCATCTAAATCCGTTGAGGCGACACCGTATGAACTATGGTTTAGCGATGGCAACGTAAGCTGTCATTTCTTAAAGTTTGGAGTTGCGATGCTTATGTGAAATAGGTTTCAACCTGATAAGCTCGAACCCAAATCGGAAAAGTGCGTCTTCATAGAATACCCAAAGGAAAATGTTGGGTACACCTTCTATCACGGATCCGAAGGCAAAATATTCATTGCTAAGATGGATCCTTTCTAGAGAAGGAGTTTCTCTCGAAAGAAGTGAGTGGGAGGAAAGTAGAGCTTGATAAGGTAGTTTGTACCTTCTCCCGAATTGGAAAGTAGTTCATCACAGAAATCAGTTCCAGCGATTCCTACAACAGTTAGTGAGGAAGCTAATGATGATGATCATGAAACTTCAGATCAAATTCTTACTGCCCGAACCTCGTGGGTCAACGAGTAAGATCCCCACCAGAGTGGTACGGTAATCCTGTTCTGGAAGTCATGTTACTAAACCATGATGAACCTATGAACTATGAGGAAGCGATGATGAGCCCAGATTCCGCAAAATGGCTCGAAGCCATGAAATCTGAGATGGGATTCATGTATAAGAACAAAGTGTGGACTCTGATTGACTTGCCCGATGATCGGCAAGCCATAGAAAATAAATGGATCTTCAAGAGGAAGAGGAATGGCGATAGTAGTGTTACTATCTACAAAGCTCGACTTGTCGCAAAAAGGTTTTCGACAAGTTCAAGGTGTTGACTACAATAAGATTTTCTCAACTGTAGCAATGCTTAAATCTGTCCGAGTCATGTTAGAAATTGCTACATTTTATGAAATCTAGCAAATGGATGTCAAAACTGCATTCCTTAATGGTTTTCTTAAAGAAGAGTTGTATATGATGCAACCAGAAGGTTTTGTCAATCCTAAAGGTGCTAACAAAATGTGCAAGCTCCAAAGAATCCATCTATGGATTTGGTGCAAGCATCTCGGAAGTTGGAATATACGCTTTGATAAGTTGATCCAAAGCATATAGTTTTATCTGAGACTTGCGGTAAAGCACGTATTTATAATAAATTGAGTGGGAGCACTACCGCCTTTCTCGATAAATATATGTGAGTAACATATTGTTGATCGAAATGATGTAGAATTTTATGGAAAGCATAAAGGAGTATTTGAAAGGAGTTCTTTAAAAGAAAGACCTCGGTAAAGCTACTTACATATTGAGCATCAAGATCTATTGAGATAGATCAAGAAGCTTGATAAGTTTTCAATAAGTACACACCTTGTCAAGTTTTTGAAGTAGTTCAAAATGGAGCAGTCAAAGAAAGAGTTCTTGCTGTGTTGCAAAGGTGTGAAATTGAGTAAGACTCAAATCCCACCACGGCAGAAAATAGAAAAGAGAATGAAAGTCATTCCCTATGCCTCGGTCATAGGTTCTATAAAGTATGCTATGCTATGTACCGGACCTATTGTATACCTTGCTCTGAATTTGGCAAGGAGTACAATAGTGATCTAGGAGTAGATCCTTTGAACATTGGTCAAGAATATCCTTAGTGAGAACTAAGGAAATATTTCTCGATTATGGAGGTGATAAAAGAGCCCGTCAGAAGAGTTACATCGGTGCAAGCTTTTACACCGATCCGGATGACTCTAAGTCTCAATCTAGATACATATTGAAAGTGGAAGCAATTAGCTAGAGTAGCTCCGTCTGAGCATTGTAGACATAGAATATTTGCAAAATACATACGGCTCTGAATGTGACAGACCCGTTGACTAAGCTTCTCTCACGAGCAAAACATGATCACACCTTAGTACTCCTTGGGTGTTAATCACATAAGTGATGTGAACTAGATTATTGACTCTAGTAAACCCTTTGGGTGTTGGTCACATGACGATGTGAACTATGGGTGTTAATCATATCTGAGATATGAATATTGGTGTTAAATCACATGGAGATGTGAACTAGATTATTGACTCTAATGCAAGTGGGAGGCCAAGGAAATATGCCCTAGAGGCAATAATAAAGTTATTATTTATTTCCTTATTTCATGATAAATGTTTATTATTCATGCTAGAATTGTATTAACCGGAAACATAATACATGTGTGAATACATAGACAAACATAGTGTCACTAGTATGCCTCTACTTGACTAGCTTGTTGATCAAAGATGGTTGTGTTTCCTAGCCATAGACATGAGTTGTCATTTGATTAACGGGATCACATCATTAGAAGAATGATGTGATTTACTTGACCCATTCCGTTAGCTTAGCACTTGATCGTTTAGTATGTTGCTATTGCTTTCTTCATGACTTATACAAGTTCCAATAACTATGAGATTATGCAACTCCCATTTACCGGACGAACACTTTGTGTGCTACCAAACGTCACAACGTAACTGGGTGATTATAAAGGAGCTCTGGGTGTCTCCAAAGTTACATGTTGAGTTGGCGTATTTTCGAGATTAGGTTTTATCACTCCGATTGTCGGAGAGGTATCTCTGGGCCCTCTCGGTAATGCACATCACTATAAGCCTTGCAAGCAATGTAGCTAATGAGTTAGTTACGGAATGATGCATTACGAAACGAGTAAAGAGACTTGCCGATGCGAGATTGAACTAGGTATTGGGATACCGACGATCGAATCTCGCAAGTAACATACCGATGACAAAGGGAACAACGTATGTTGTTATGCGGTTTAATGATAAAGATCTTCGTAGAATATGTAGGAGCCAATATGAGCATCCAGTTCCGCTATTGGTTATTGATAGGAAGCGAGTCTCGGTCATGTCTACATAGTTCTCGAACCCGTAGAGGGTCCGCACGCAAGGTTTCGATGGCGGTTATATTATGAGTTTATGAGTTTTGATGTACCAAGTTTGTTGAGTCCGGATGTGATTACGGACATGACGAGAGTCTCGAAAATGGTCGTGACATGAAGATTGATATATTGGAAGCCTATATTTGGATATCGAGTGCTCGGGAAAATCGGGATTTTATCGGAGTACCGGAGGTTACCGGAACCTCCCGGGGGCTTAATGGGCCTACATGGGCCCTAGTGGAGAGGAGGCAAGGGCTGGGCCGCGCACCCCTCCCCCCTAGTCCGAATAGGACAAGGAGAAGGGGGCGGCGCCCCCCCTTTCCTTCCTCTCTCCCTCCTCCTTCCCCCCGTCTCCTATTCCAACTAGGAAGAAGGAGTCCTACTCCGGTGGGAGTAGGACTCCCCTTGGCGCCGCCCTCCTTGGCCGGGCCGCCTCCCCCTTGGCTCCTTTATATACGGGGTAGGGGCACCTCTAGACACAACAATTGATCTCTTGATCTCTTAGCCGTGTCGTGGTGCCCCTCCACCATAGTCCTCGATAATATTGTAGCGGTGCTTAGGCAAAGCCACTGCGGCAGTAGAACATCAAGATCGTCACCACGCTGTCAGGCGGCCGATTTGTGGAACTCTTCCCCAACATTCTGCTGGATCGGAGTCCGGGATCGTCATCGAGCTGAGCGTGTGCTAGAACTTCCGGAGGTGCCGTAGTTTCGTGCTTGATCGGTCAGTAGTGAAGACGTACGACTACATCAACCGCGTTATTCTAACTCTTCCGCTTTCGGTCTATGAGGGTATGTGGACAACACTCTCCCCTCTCGTTGCTATGCATCACCATGATATTGTGTGTCCGTAGGATTTTTTTTGAAATTACTACGTTCCCTAACAGCTCTGATACCAATTGAAAGTGCTAGTTATCGACTAGAGGGGGTGAATAGGCGATTTTTATGGAAGTCTTCAAAACACGGTGGTTTTAAAGACAAACAGGTAAACTGAGCCTATATATTAAGCAGCGGAATGAAGACTACACTAGGCAAGCATTAGTCAAACATACAATATAGTGAATGCACGAAGACTAACTACAACTAGGTAGACAGGATCGAGAATGGAAGATAGTCTGCGAAGCTAAGCAGGATATAAGTCCCACATAATGAAGTCGAATGAATCAGGCAGGCAAGCTATGACTTCACGAAGACAAACTGTAAAGTAAGAAGAGTAGATGATAGAACCAGTAGCTTGGCGAAGATAAGAATTTGGTAGACCAGTTCCAGTTGTTGTGACAACTGTACTCTGGTTAGGGAGGCTGAGATTGAACTTAGAAGACTGTGTCTTCACCTTATTCCCGTTGAGCTAAGGACACCCAGTCCTCGCCCAATCACTCTGGTAAGTCTTCGAGGCAGATTTCAAAACCTTCACAGACTTGGTTCATCGGCAATCCATAATGACTGTTGGATGCTCAGAGCCTTGACGCCCTAACCGGGCCGGAGGATTCCACAGGTCCTCAAGTGTAACAAGTCTTTAGATCAACGCGGACAAAAAGACTTGATTGATGCCTAACACTCTTTGGCTCGGTGTTTTGGGCTTTGTCCTTGCAAGGATCTCTCTCTCTCAAATGCCCGGAGGTGGGTTGCTCTCAAAGCGACAAAAGTTGTGCACTAACTCTGAGCGCCACCAATTTATGGTGTAGGGGTGGGCTATTTATAGCCGTGGAGGCAACCCGACATGATATGTCCGAAATGACCCTGGGTCACTAAGGAACCGACACGTGTCCAACGGTCAGATTTCAAACACACGCTGCGCGACTTGGCAGGCTACAAGCAAAGCTGACTCATCCAGCTCTTGATAAGATTTGCTTTCATTGTCTTTGCTCGAAGACATATGATTTGGTTGAGCATCACTTCAGTCACTCTGACTTTGTTCACTTGGACCCCACTTAACAGTGCGATGGTTTCTATGACTCAATAAAAAAGAAAGGAAACTACGAAACAACTATGTCTTCACACTCCATAGTCTTCAAGTGAATATCTTCACGTGTCATAATCTTCGTCGTGCATGTCTTCATGAACCACCATTGTCTTCAATGTATTCACACATTTTTAGGGATCATCTCCGGTAGGTAAACCGAATCAATGGGGGACACTATCTGTGTTATCCTGCAATTCTCACAAACACATTAGTCCCTCAACCACGTTTGTCGTCAATCTTTGCAAAACCAACTAGGGATGGCACTCGATGCACTTACGCTAGGACCTAGGGAAAACTTGAAGAAAACCGAAAAAACCCTAAAAATCCATCTAAACCCAAAAAACTCGTAAAAATAATTAAAAAAAGAAATCCGTAGAGAGAGCGCAACAAGCTACATGTGACAGTGTCTGCACACATCACTTGACGTGCTCTAAGGATAATCTCCAGTTAGTTGCTCTCCCATTTGCCGCTAAAAGCAAGCGGACAAGCAAGAGGGACGTGAGCGAGCAACCGTATCACTTCGAGATCACCTGGGTAATTTTGTCGCAACGCAAGCGAAGCAGTACGAGGTCATTTCAGACCCATTCATCATCGAGGCCCTAGCCTACAGAGATGGTGTTCAAGCGACTATGGAGGGGGATTCTGAGAAAATAGTGCTTGAGAATGATAGCCGATGGTGGCAACGGCTTGGGGTGGTGGGGGTGGAAGACCGATCGGTGCAGCCCAAGAGAGATGAAATCATATCTCTCAAATTTTTAGGGATTTTAAACTTGTTTTTTATTCCTAGAAGTGCGAATTTTGCAGCTCATCTTTGTGCAAAGGAAGCACTGCCAACGCTATTTTTGATGTAATCCCTGCTTTCTTGGTTGCCCAAGTGCAATCAGAAGTTGTATCGCTGAATGTTTAATAAAATGCCATCATGGTGATCTCAAAAAAAAAAAAAAAACTGTATCGCGGTATTGGGCCGGTCCACCCACACAAATGATTGAGCAAGGCTGTACGCGATAGCTGGATACATGTCGCTATAAGCGACGTATAGCCGCGCCCAGTTGCTGGGTGGGTCGGTCGACCGAGACATTTTGGGCTGGGCTGGGAGACGGTTAAAGGGCTAACATTTTGACGGCCTAATTAAGAAGCATTGCATCGATGAGCTGGGAAACCCCTCCCCACTCCACTCCTCTCGCCCCATTCCCCACCATCCGCCGCCTTCCCATGTCCTCCCTCGCGGCGGCCGCCGCCGCCGCCGCCTCCACCTGGGTAAAAAGCCTCTCCCGCATCATCTCCTCCTCCACGCCAGCCGTAAAACCACCCAAACGCAATCCCAAGACCAAGCCCGCGCCGCCCGCCGCCGATGCCGACTCCATCGCGGATCAGAAGCTCACGAAGCCCCTTGGCGGTGTCCTCAAGGCCCTCATCAGGGAGCAGGACCCTGATAAGCTGGTCTCCAAGTTCGTCGAAGCCTCGTCCGCGTCGTCGCGCTTCCGCGACGGGCGCCGCGCGTACGATGTAGCGGTGAGCCGCCTCGCCTCCTTGGGCCGCAAGGACGGCATCGAGACCATCATCGACGCGCAGAAGCCCTTCCTCGAGACCTCGACCGAGGGATTTGCCACGCGCCTCATCCGCCTCTACGGCAGTGCCTCCATGCCATCCCACGCGGCCGCAACCTTCCATCAACTTCCCGCGCGGCATAAGTCCACCATGACATTCAACGCCGTCCTTGCCGCGTACGCCAAAGCCGGAGACGTTGACGCGCTCACCGCTGCATTCCAGGAGATCCCAGCCGCCCACCCCTCCATTGTTCCCGACTTATACTCTTACAACGCGCTCATCCGCACATTGTGCCAGAAGCCCGACCTCTCAGCCGCTCTTGATGCTGTTCATCTCATGAAGAAGCACGGTGTTTCACCTGACATTATTACTTTCAACTCGCTCTTGGATGGGTTTCACAACAGTGGCCGTAATGATGAAGCCGAGGCAGTATGGCAAATGATCAAGGAGAGGAATTTGGAGCCAGACGCAAAATGCTACAATGCAAAGCTGCGTGGTTTGGTTGCACAAGGGAGGATTGATGATGCAGCTGCTGTGCTTGAGAGGTTGGAGAAGGACGGGCCAAAACCCAATATAGTATCCTACAATGAGTTGATTCGAGGATATTGCAAAGCAGGGAGGTTCCAGGTGGCCAAGAAGGTGTATGATAATTTGATGAAGAATGAGTGTGTCCCAAATAAGGGGACATATGAGATTCTCATGCCACACCTTCTGCAGGCTGGAGAGCTGGATTGTGCACTGAGTTACTGTTATGATATCTTTGCTAGTAAAAAGTGCTGTGGAGTCGAGTGTGGTGTGCTGCAGGATGTAGTGAATGCATTGGTAAATGCATCGAGGATGGAGGAGGCTACCAAGCTTGTTGAGCTCGGGCAGAAGTCCAACTATCATCGGAAGTACTATCAGCTGAAACTGATGAGGAAGAATCAATATCAGAAGAAAAGGAGTGTGAAAGTGGAAGACGGACTGAAAAATTAAATTCATAGGTCAGGCTTTTACTGATGTAAGCCAAATTTCAGCATGACCTGTTCTACTCTATTTCTTCTGTTGGCATGATAGAACAAAAAAAAATGCAAGTTAAAGTAGTGGTTGAACTAGTTTAATAAGGTATTGGTTAAGCTTGCCCTGTGCGGTAATACTTATTGAAAATCTTTCTGCCCATTTTAGAAGAGATCCACAGTAAGTCTTTATTCTTATCTGCAATGTCTTGCTTGTGCTTATATTCCTCGTTGCATCAAACTAGATTATCCTAGCTATTCAAGCTCACGAGCCATGCAGTTAGCTTCACGCGCACAATGCACAAAACAGACCCTCCCGAAACTCCCTACAATCATCAAAACAGTCAATAATCAGTGCCGCAATAGACGGAGAACCATATCCATTGTTCATACATTCCACCAGTTGCAAGTAGTCCGATTGGACAATAAGGTGGTGAATTCTGAGGCCCCGAGCAAGCACAAGGCCTCGTTTCAACGCCAGAGTCTCAGCAGCGTGAGTGTCCACCATAGGACCAAGGAAAAAAAATTCTCGTCCGCCACTAGCACACTGGCAGCATCGCGGACAATAGCGCCGCTGGTGCTGGACCCCCTCTTCATGGATGAAAGAAGCATCACACCCAATAAAAGCGACTTGTTTGGCGAGCAAAGAGCTATGCCACGTGTCCCCCACATAAGAAAGAGAAAAACGTGTCGGGAAAAAAGGAAGCGCTCATTGTCTATCCTGTTGCCCACGCGTCGTATGCCCATTCGCTGTTGGTCAACACACACACACACACACACACACACACACCCTTTTCTTGTTCTCACCATCCTCCTCCATCTTGTTTTCCTCCCCAAAGTGGCACCTAGGGTTGTCGCTGCTACCACCGAGAGAGAGGCGTATCATTTTCTTGTTCCCACGCATCCTCCTCCATCTTGTTTTCCTCCCCAAAGTGGCACCTAGGGTTGTCGCTGCTACCACCGAGAGAGAGGAGTGTATCCTTTTCTTGTTGTCACACGCATCCTCCTCCATCTTGTATTTTCCTCCCCAAAGTGGCACCTAGGGTTGTCGCTGCTACCACCGAGAGAAGGCGTATCCTTTTCTTGTTCTCACACGCATCCTCCTCCATCTTGTTTTTTCCTCCCCAAAGTGGCACCTAGGGTTGTCGCTGCTACCGCCGCCGGCACATCCAGGCTCCTCTGGCACCGGCCACCGGAGAAAGTCGTCCTCATGAGACCCGCTTCGCGGACGCTGCTGCTCCTTGCAAGGCATGGCGCTTTTACTCCCCTACAGCCCCTCATCGGTGCTGCTCCTCTGTGCAGCAAGGTATGGTGCTGCTTCTCCAACCCGAGCTGAGTACCTCCCCCTCCTCCCCCCCCACCCCACCCCCCACCCATCGGCCCGCTGCTGCTCCTTCCCTCCAACCTAAGCTCCTCCTCTACAGCCCGAAGTGGCACTCACTTTGACTCTGCAGGTATATTCTTGTGTGTTGGTGATGATACTATCTGTGGATTTGTGTGTTGGTGATGACTAATCTATGGATTTGTAAACTTTTATGTGATGATAATGATTGACCAGATATTAGCATTGGTTGTATGGAAATAGGAGGATTTGCGACATGGGTAGTTGTTGTCAGCGAGGGAGGCCGTGGCCCTCCCCTGCTCGTAGATGAGCAGCAAAAGCCACTTCCTCATTCCCCCTTCCCATGGAGGATTGTGACCAGGTTCTAATTTCACCTCGCCTCGTTTTGTAGCCTGCTTGTGCACAAATGTACTGGTGCGTATCTTCCTAAGGTTGCTTTGGTTTCGTGCATGTGCTTCCGCTGATATGTGGTTGTTGATTTCTCCATTGTGGTTGCATTTCTCTCTATTTTATGAGATCCGGGTCTCGAATTCTGTTCAGATATGGTGGTTCATCCTCTGCGCCTGTCCTTGTACAATATTTCTGGTATGGTATTATTTTGTTGGCTTCATTTGCTTGTGCTCCCTTGTTGCCTGCGTGTAATGGTGAGACGGTGCCTTAGCTTTAACTGACTAGCTAAGTCAGTTAGTAAATCGGAGAGATCTTCTATTGAGTAATATGTACTTGTCCCTTCAGATATATGGCACACATTTTATTTCAAAAGCAGAATTGGTTGATTGAAGAGCTGCAGACTATCTTAGTTTTGTATGTGCTTTCAACGTCGAAAATAATTTAGCCACGTTTATGCTTTTTGCTTAGGTGATCCCTGCCATGGTAATGAATTTGCATATGAATGCATATTTTCTATGAAGAATTCTATTGGATTGGTTGATATCTTGCTAGATTTTCTTAAGATTCAGGAGCCCAAGAGGAAAGTATTGTTTTCTCCAATTTGGAAATGAAGTATGTTGTGGGGAGTGGATGTACTACAAACTGATGTAAAATTATCTTCGAATTTGTCTTTTCGTCTACCTGGGCATAGTCGGGGGAGCTCCGGTGTAGATTCTGCTGTCTTCTTGGGGCAGGGAGATTATGGTTTCTCGTCATGTGGCGAGATTTGGTATCAGGTGGTTCAGATCTATGCAAGGGTTCAACGACAACGACTGCGTCTTCAGGGAGCGGGTCCTTAAGGGCAGGTGCATGAGGCTAGGTTTCAAATTTGTGAACTTTTTTTTCCAAAATATCGATGAACTTTTTTTAAAGTCAGTGAACATTTTTTTGTGAACTTATTTCTAAAATTGATGAACTTTTTCCAAATTTGTGAAGTTCTTCAAAAGTGATGACCATTTTTAAATTCCAGTATGTTTTGCAAAAAAAAAAAATTATGAAATTTTTTCGTGAATTTATGAGTTTTGTGAACTTTTATGTTAAAGTCACCGGTCAACAACCTGAGCAGTGTTCTATGATCGTAGCGAAAGGCCAACCAGCGATCCTGGGGATCGATGGGATCGAGAGGACGCTCGTGTAATGGCGTCCGTAGCATTATTTGTGGTTGGGTTGGGCTGGGCTGGGCTGAGAGCGTGGGAGACAGTGAACGGGCTAAGGCCAACTCCACCACGCGACCCCATCATGTCTGGCCTGTCCGTTTGGGGTAAAAGGGACAAACGAGGCGGTCTAGCGCGCGACGGTCCGGACCCATCTCGTCCGTTTTGTGTCCGTGCCGACCCATTTTGAGCGTAAACTTGCGCCGGATTTGGGTCGCGGCGGACAACAAAAGGACGCGCGCCTCGTGCGCGTCGGGGCCTCGTGGCAGGCGGCCACCTACCTCCCACCGGCCCACATTAATGCGCGCAGCGTGGCGGCCCGCTGTCATCCGCCCGAGCGAGCGGTCGCGGTCCTTCTTAAATGGGACTCGTGGACCGATCGCCGTCCACACCGCCCCACTCCACCCTACGGCCTCCTCGAAACCTGACAACCCCAGACCCCCAAACCCTAGCCTTGAGCTTGCCGGCCGGCCGCCCGCAGCCATGGGGGTATGGAACTCTGACCGCAAAAAGGCAAGCACGGACCGCGGTGGCTCCTCGTCGGGGACGCCGCCGCGACTCCGTGAAAGGAGGAGCCCGCATCGCCACCGCGTCGGGCCCCAGCGCCGCCGCGTTCTCCATCGCGCCCACGGCCGCCGGCGGCGTGACGCACACTGGCGGCCAGACCGTATGCGTCGTTATTGGGAGACGAGGCGCCGCTACCAGGGCGGCGTCCACCTCCAACAATGGCGCTGTCGGCCGACAGCGTGCGATCCTGCCGGTCCGTTGGCGCCGTCGCAGCCGCCAGAGATCCAGCGCCACCGCCGCCTCCTCCCGAACGACCTCTACTCTGACGATAAATGCGCCCGACTTCGCCATTGTGGGACACTTGGTTCGCGATAAACACGACATCTGCGGCGTCCTTCTTCGCCGGCTTGCGTCGGCAAGACGCGGCAGCCACGTGAGCACCGAAGCGGCTCCCAGCGCCTGGCGTCTGTGCGCAGTGACTGGCATACGCCGTTGATACATCTCCAACGTATCTACAATTTATGAAGTATTCATGCTATTATATTATCCATCTTGGATGTTTAATGGGCTTTACTATGCATTTTTATATTATTTTTGGGACTAACCTATTAACCCAGAGCCCGATTAGCCGGTTTCTATTTTTCCCTTGTTTGATGTTTGAAGAAAAGGAATATCAAACAGAGTCCAAGCGGAATGAAACCTTTGGGAGAGTTATTTTTGGAGCAGGAAGCAATCCGAAGACTTGGAGTGTCGTAAGGAAGCAACGAGGAAGGCACGAGGTAGGGGGCGCGCCCACCCCCTGGGCGCGCCCTCCACCCTCGTGGGCCCCTCGTGGCTCCCCTGATGTATTTCTTCCGCCTATATATATATATATATATATATATATCCATATACCCTAAAAACATCGTGGAACAGAATAGATCGGGAGTTCCGCCGCCGCAAGCCTCTGTAGCCACCAAAAACCAATCGGGACCCTGTTCCGGCACCCTGCCGGAGGGGGCATCCCTCACCGGTGGCCATCTTCATCATCCCGGCGCTCTCCATGACGAGGAGGGAGTAGTTCACCCTTGGGGCTGAGGGTATGTACCAGTAGCTATGTGTTTGATCTCTCTCTCTCTCTCTCTCTCTCTCTCTCTCTCTCTCTCTCGTGTTCTTGAGGTGATATGATCTTGATGTATCGCGAGCTTTGCTATTGTAGTTGGATCTTATGATGTTTTCCCCCTCTACTCTCTTGTAATGGATTGAGTTTTCCCTTTGAAGTTATCTTATCGGATTGAGTCTTTAAGGATTTGAGAACACTTGATGTATGTCTTGTCGTGCTTATCTGTGGTGACAATGGGATATCACGTGATTCACTTGATGTATGTTTTGGTGATCAACTTGCGGGTTCCACCCATGAACCTATGCATAGGGGTTGGCACACGTTTTCGTCTTGACTCTCCGGTAGAAATTTTGGGGCACTCTTTGAAGTTCTTTGTGTTGGTTGAATAGATGAATCTGAGATTGTGTGATGCATATCGTATAATCATACCCACGGATACTTGAGGTGACATTGGAGTATCTAGATGACATTAGGGTTTTGGTTGATTTGTGTCTTAAGGTGTTATTCTGTACGAACTCTATGATAGATCGAACGGAAAGAATAGCTTCGTGTTATTTTACTACGGACTCTTGAATAGATCGATCTGAAAGAATAACTTTGAGGTGGTTTCGTACCCTACCATAATCTCTTCGTTTGTTCTCCGTTATTAGTAACTTTGGAGTGACTCTTTGTTGCATGTTGAGGGATAGTTATATGATCCAATTATGTTATTATTGTTGAGAGAACTTGCACTAGTGAAAGTATGAACCCTAGGCCTTGTTTCAACGCATTGCAATGCCGTTTACGCTCACTTTTATCGTTAGTTACCTTGCTGTTTTTATATTTTCAAATTACAAAAACCTATATCTACCATCCATATTGCACTTGTATCAACATCTCTTCGCGGAACTAGTGCACCTATACAATTTACCGTAGTATTGGGTGTGTTGGGGACACAAGAGATTCTTTGCTATTTGGTTGCACGGTTGTTTGAGAGAGACCATCTTCATCCTACGCCTCCCACGGATTGATAAACCTTAGGTCATCCACTTGAGGGAAATTTTCTACTGTCCTACAAACCTCTGCACTTGGAGGCCCAACAACGTCTACAAGAGAAGGTTGTGTAGTAGACATCAAGCAGTTTCTGGCACCGTTGCCAGGGAGGTGAGTGCTTGAAGGTATATCTTTAGATCTTTCAATCGAATCTTTCAGTTTCTTGTTTTATCACTAGTTTAGTTTACAAAAGAAAACTACAAAAAAATGGAATTGAGGGTACCTCATATGCTTCATCTTTTTAATGTCTTTCATGAAAATAAGAATTCCGATAATTGTGCCAAAGTGTTAGAAGAAGAAATCTATAGAATGTTTGGCACTAAATCTTTGTATGATGAGCAAGATTGTAATGTTGTTAGTATGAATTCTATGAATATCCATGATGCTAATGATATGCAAAGCCACAAGCTTGGGAAAGCTATCTTTGATGAAGATGATATTTTTTTGTCCCCCAAGTTTTGATGAGCAAATTTATTATGATGAAAGCATGCCTCCTATTTATGATGATTATTGTGATGACACGTATGCTATAAAGAATAAATATAACCATGAAACTTGTCATCATGATTTTAATTTTCAATTGGATTATGCTTCACATGATAGTTATTTTGTTGAGTTTGCTCCCACTACTATTGATGAGAAGAATTTTGCTTATGTGGAGAGTAATAAAATTTCTATGCTTGTAGATCATGAAAAGAATGCTTTATGTGATGGTTATATTGTTGAATTCATTCATGATGCTACTGAAAACTATTATGAGGGAGGAATATTTGCTTGTAGGAATTGCAATAATACCAAGTTTCCTCTTTATGTGCTTAAAGTTTTGAAGTTATGCTTGTTTTGCCTTCCTATGCTAGTTGATTATTGTTACCATAAGTTGTTTGCTCACAAAATCCCTATGCATCGGAAGTGGGTTAGACTTAAATATGCTAGTCATATTCTTCATGATGCTCTCTTTATGTTTCAATTCTTATGTCCTATGTGAGCATCATTGAAATCATCATGCCTAGCTAGGGGCGTTAAACAATAGCGCTTGTTGGGAGGCAACCCAATTTTATTTTAGTTTCTTGCTTTTTGGTTCTGTTTCGGAATAAATAATCTATCTAGCTTCTGGTTAGATGTGGTTTTATGTTTTAATTAGTGTTTGTGCCAAGTAGAACCTTTGGGAAGACTTGGGTGAAGTCTTTATGATCTTGCTGTAAAAAACAAAAACTTTAGCGCTCCTGAGATTAGCTACAACTTTTTACTGGAGAGTGCTATTTAGTTGATTCTTTTTGCAGATGATTAATAGACAAATTCCTCACGTCCACCAATTTATTTCAGAATTTTTGGAGTTAGATAAGTATTCGAATGATACAGATTACTACAGACTGTTCTGTTTTTGACAGATTCTGTTTTCTATGCGTTGTTTGCTTATTTTGATGAATCTATGAGTAGTACCAGAGGGTATGAACCATAGAGAAGTTAGAATACAGTAGACATTACACCAATATAAATTTAGAATGAGTTCACAACAGTATCTAAGTGGTGATTTATTTTCTTATACTAGCAGACTTCTGAGTTTTTACATTAAGTTTTGTGTTGTGAAGTTTTGAAGTTTTGGGTAAAGATTCGATGGACTATGGAATAAGGAGTGGCACGAGCCTAAGCTTGGCGATGCCCAAGGCACCCCCAACGTAATATTCAAGGACAACCAAGAGCCTAATCTTTGGGATGCCCCGGAAGGCATCCCCTCTTTCGTCTTCGTTCATCGGTAACTTTACTTGAAGCTATATTTTTGTTCACCACATGATATGTGTTTTGCTTGGATCGTCATTTTATCTTGTTAGTATTTGCTTGCTGTTATTTAGAATAGTGTTTTGCATCTCTATTTTCAATAAAAATGTCAAGGATAGCCTTTACTATGCTTATTTTACAAGTCTACATGTTGCTATTTGAAAACAGAAAGTTTACCGCCGTTGGAAAAATTCCCTAGAAAAGTCATAATATGATAAAATGTTGAAACTTTTGAATAATAAGCTCTGATAAATTTACTACAGTGGGAATTTTCTTTCATAATTTTTGGAGCTAGGGAAGTATGGATCTTGCTGCATTCTTTAGAGACTGTCCTGTTTTGGCAGATTGCGGTTATGTTTGCATTGTTTGCATATGTTTGCTTGTTTAATGATTCTATTTGAGGATAGGAGTGTTAAATATGAAGAGGCATTTAGTATGAAATGTATAATAATAATTTTAGCGATTTGTTATAGTATAGTATGATAAGGTTTTTTCATTGGTTTATACTAACTTATCTCACGAGTTCTTGTTGAGTTTGGTGTGGATGAAGCTTTTGGGATTTAGGAAACCATGATATGAGAATAATTAAGGAGACACAGAAGCTCAAGCTTGGGGATGCCCAAGGCACCCCAAGATAGTATTTCAAGAAGTCTCAAGCATCTAAGCTTGGGGATGCCCCGTTAGGCATCCCACCTTTCTTCTTCAAACAATTATCGGTTAGTATCGGTTGAGCCTAAGTTTTTGCTTCTTCACATGATGAGTGCTATCCTTGAAATGTCATTTTATTTTGTTTTGATTGTTGTTTGAATAATATCTCAAGATCTGAAATTCTTAAATGAGAGAGAGTCTTCACATAGCTACATAATTATTTAACTACTCATTGATCTTCACTCATATCTTTTTGGAGTAGTTTGTCATTTACTCGTGTGCTTCACTTATATCCTATGAGTAAATGGTTGAATGATTTGAATGTCATAAATCTGAAATTATATATGTTTCTTATGCCATTCCCATGGGGAGTAATGCCTTCACATATAAGAAGTAGAGGTGGTAAATTTTTTTAAGGTTAGCAAACATTGTATTGGTCACTTGAACAATTCATGAAAGAATATTGAAGGAAGAGATTTCACATATAAATATACTATCTTGGACATCTTCTATGATTGTGAGCCCCATTAATTATTTTCAAACCTGAGCAAATTAGTTGAAGTTGGACAAGGAAGACAACATGATGAGTTATGCTTGGGTATATTTGTATAGAAGTTATATTGTTATGGATCCTCTAACATGTGGTGCTTGCTATTTAGAATCCTTTGCTAGCCAAAATATCTGTACTAAGCGGGAATACTGCTTGTGCATCCAAATTCCTTGAACCAAGTTTCTTCCATGAGTGTCCACCATATCTACCTATATGCGGTATTTACCTGCCGTTCCAAGTAAATTTGCATGTGCCAAACTCTAAACCTTAAAATAATAATCTGTTTTGTATGCCCGAATCGCTCATGTAGCGACTAGGGGCTGTCAGTATCTTCCATGCTAGGTGGGTTATTCTCACGATGAGTGGACTCTGCTCATCATTCACGAGAAAATGGTTGGTAACTGGGATTCCCAGTCCTATGATCAAAAGATCAAAAACAAATTCGCAAATAATTTAAACAAAACTCCCCCAGGAATGTTGATAGTTGGACGACACCCGTTTCGGACAAGCCGTGGAGTGTGAATGTTGGTGGAGGGGGAGTAAAAACTTTACCTTTCTGCGTGGGAACCTCCTATGATGTATCTAGTATGGAAGATATTGGGAACTCTTGGTTGCTATGTTGACAATTAAAGGATACCTCTCAAAATTATTTTCATCTCTGTTTTGCTTGAGCTCTAGCACCTCTGCCAAATCTCTGCTTCCCTCTCTGAAGGGCCTATCTTTTACTTTTATGCAAGAGTCGGTAGTATTCCTTCTCATTCCAACCTACTATTTAGTTGGCAAGCATCATGTGATGGAAAGATCTAAGCATATATGGCCATTCAAATATATTTGAGCATGAATTATTACTGTTGACATTACCCTTGAGGTAAAAGGTTGGGAGGCGAAATATTAAGCCCCTACCTTTCTCTGTGTTTGATGGATACTACTTGTTCTAAAAATATGCTTTGAGTGGTAGCAATCATGGAAGACTAAATGATAGTTGAGTATGTGAAGTTTGCTGAATCAAAGCTCTGACATAGACTCTTCCTGAAAATAAGATGAATTGTAATTGTTTGATGACTAATAACACGGTTTGTTAGTTTTCAAGAAAGTTTATGATCTATACTTTAACATGTGAATAGTTTGTTACTTGATCATGCAAAGTTTTATGATATGAGCTATTGTTATGACATATAATGATGCTAGAAAAGGTGATTGAAATTATCATTGATGAAACTTTTGCACTTGCTACCATTCACACTTCATAAATTCTTTCTTTTATCATTTACCTACTCGAGGACGAGCATGAATTAAGCTTGGGGATGCTGATACGTCTCCAACGTATCTATAATTTATGAAGTATTCATGCTATTGTATTATCCATCTTGGATGTTTAATGGGCTTTACTATGCACTTTTATATTATTTTGGGACTAACCTATTAACCCAGAGCCGAGTGCCGATTACATTTTTCCCTTGTTTGATGTTTGAAGAAAAGGAATATCAAACGGAGTCCAAACGGAATGAAACCTTCGAGAGAGTTATTTTTGGAACGGAAGCAATCCAAAAGACTTGGAGTGTACGTAAGGGAAGCAACGAGGAAGGCGCGAGGCAGGGGGGCGCCCACCCCCCTGGGCGCGCCCTCCACCCTCGTGGGCCCCTCGTGGCTCCCCTGGTGTATTTCTTCCGCCTATATATATCCATATACCCTAAAAACACCGGGGAATAGAATAGATCAGGAGTTCCACCGCCGCAAGCCTCTGTAGCCACCAAAAACCAATCGGGACCCTGTTCTGGCACCCTGCCAGAGGGGGATCCCTCACCGGTGGCCATCTTCATCATCCCGGCGCTCTCCATGACGAGGAGGGAGTAGTTCACCCTTGGGGCTGAGGGTATGTACCAGTAGCTATGTGTTTGATCTCTCTCTCTCTCTCTCGTGTTCTTGAGGTGATACGATCTTGATGTATCGCGAGCTTTGCTATTGTAGTTGGATCTTATGATGTTTTCCCCTCTACTCTCTTGTAATGGATTGAGTTTTCCCATTGAAGTTATCTTATCGAATTGAGTCTTTAAGGATTTGAGAACACTTGATGTATGTCTTGTCGTGCTTATCTGTGGTGACAATGGGATATCACGTGATTCACTTGATGTATGTTTTGGTGATCAATTTGCGGGTTCCGCCCATGAACCTATGCATAGGGGTTGACATACGTTTTCGTCTTGACTCTCCGGTAGAAACTTTGGGGCACTCTTTGAAGTTCTTTGTGTTGGTTGAATAGATGAATCTGAGATTGTGTGATGCATATCGTATAATCATACCCACGGATACTTGAGGTGACATTGGAGTATCTAGGTGACATTAGGGTTTGGGTTGATTTGTGTCTTAAGGTGTTATTCTAGTACGAACTCTATGATAGATCGAACGGAAAGAATAGCTTCGTGTTATTTTACTACGGACTCTTGAATAGATCGATCCGAAAGAATAACTTTGAGGTGGTTTCGTCCCTACCATAATCTCTTCGTTTGTTCTCCGCTATTAGTGACTTTGGAGTGACTCTTTGTTGCATGTTGAGGGATAGTTATATGATCCAATTATGTTATTATTGTTGTGAGAACTTGCACTAGTGAAAGTATGAACCCTAGGCCTTGTTTCAACGCATTGCAATACCGTTTACACTCACTTTTATCGTTAGTTACCTTGCTGTTTTTATATTTTCAGATTACAAAAACCTATATCTACCATCTATATTGCACTTGTATCACCATCTCTTCTCCAAACTAGTGCACCTATACAATTTACCGTAGTATTGGGTGTGTTGGGAGAGACCATCTTCATCCTCGCCTCCCAGATTGATAAACCTTAGGTCATCCACTTGAGGGAAATTTGCTACTGTCCTACAAACCTCTGCACTTGGAGGCCCAACAACGTCTACAAGAAGAAGGTTGTGTAGTAGACATCAGCCGTGGCCATCTCCATCGCCACTCCCACCTCCTCGCATGACAGCGGAGGAGGAGGCCTGACTCATGGCGCGTGTGCTAGAGGACTCCATGCACACGCACGACGAGCGCCAATGGGAGGGCCTCAAGGAGATGACGGCCCTCTCTGCGGCCGGCGACGTCGCCATCCCCGAGTTGGAGATGGTGCCGAAGGAGGAGGTGGTGGAGGAGCCGCCGGTGGCCGCATTCCACCCTGGCCTGGTGGGCTAGGGGTGGAGCTGGTCGTGCACCGCTGAGCAGATGGCGGCCGCTGTGGGGGGCATGAACTGGTGTCCCACGCCGCCGTGATCGCCGGAGCGGGATGCCTCGCTGCTACCTCTTGAGCACTGCGTTGGATTTCCTTGAAGAGGAAAGGATGATGCAACAAAGTAGCGTAAGTATTTCCGTCAGTGTTTGAGAACCAAGGTATAAATCCAGTAGGAGGCTACGCGCGAGTCCCTCGTACCTGCACAAAACAAATAACTCCTCGCAACCAACGCGATAAGGGATTGTCAATCCCTTCACGATCACTTACGAGTGAGATCGATAGATATGATAGGGCAATATTTTTGGTATTTTTTGTGATAAAGATGCAAAGTAAAATAAAAGCAAAGTAAAAGAAAAGGAAATAACAAAGTGTTGGAAGATTAATATGATGAAGATAGACCCGGGGCCATAGGTTTCACTAGTGGCTTCTCTCAAGAGCATAAATATTTTACGGTGGGTGAGCAATTACTGTTGAGCAATTGTGAGAATTGAGCATAGTTATGAGAGTATCTAGGTATGATCATGTGTATAGGCATCACGTCCGAGACAAGTAGACCGACTCACACTGCATCTACTACTATTACTCCACTCATCGATCGCTATCCAACATGCATCTAGAGTATTAAGTTCATGGAAGCGAGTAACACCTTAAGCAAGATGACATGATGTAGAGGATAAATTCATGCAATATGATAAAACCCCATCTTGTTATCCTCGATGGAAACAATACAATACATGCCTTGCTGCCCCTCATCACTAGGAAAGGACACGCAAGATTGAACCCAAAGCTAAGGACTTCTCCCATTGCAAGAAAGATCAATCTAGTAGGCCAAACCAAACTGATAATTGAAGAGACTTGCAAAGATAACCAATCATACATAAAAGAATTCAGAGAAGATTCAAATATTGTTCATAGATAATCTTGATCATAAACCCACAATTCATCGATCTCAACAAACACACATAAAAAGAAGATTACATCGAATAGATCTCCACGAGAGAGGGGGAGAACATTGTATTGAGATCCAAAAAGAGAGAAGAAGCCATCTAGCTACTAACTATGGACCCGAAGGTCTGAGGTAAACTACTCACACTTCATTGGAGATGCTATGGTGATGATGTAGAAGCCCTCCATGATGGATGCCCCCTCCGGCGGAGCTCCGGAACATGCCCGAAGATGCGATCTCGTTGGTACAGAAGGTTGCGGCGGTGGAATTAGGTTTTTGGCTCCGTATCTGATCGTTTGGGTGTACGTAGGTATATATAGGAGGAAGGAGTACGTCGGTGGAGCAACAGGGGGCCCACGAGGGTGGAAGCCTTGGCGCCTTGGGGGTGGGCGCACCCCCTTACCTCGAGCCTTCCTCCTTTCTTTCTTGACGTAGGGTCCAAGTCTCCTGGATCATATTCGGTGAGAAAATCACGTTCCCGAAGGTTTCATTCCGTTTGGACTCCATTTGATATTCCTTTTCTGCGAAACTCTGAAATAGGCAAAAAAATAGAAATTCTGGGCTGGGCCTCCGGTTAATAGGTTAGTCCCAAAAATAATATAAAAGTGGATAATTAAGCCCAATAATGTCCAAAACAGTAGATAATATAGCATGGAGCGATCAAAAATTATAGATACGTTGGAGACGTATCAGGCATCCCCAAGCTTAATTCACCGCTTTCGTCCTCGAGTAGGTAAATGATAAAAACAGAAGTTTTGATGCGGAGTGCTACTTGGCATAATTTTAATGTAATTCTTCTTAATTGTGGTATGAATATTCAGATCCGAAAGATTCAAGACAAAAGTTTAATATTGACATAAAAATTATAATACTTCAAGCATACTAACAAAGCAATCACGTCTTCTCAAAATAACATGGCCAAAGAAAGTTATCCCTACAAAATCATATAGTCTGGCTATGCTCTATCTTCACCACACAAAGTATTTAAATCATGCACAACCCCGATGACAAGCCAAGCAATTGTTTCATACTTTTGACATTCTCAAAACTTTTTCAATCTTCACGCAATACATGGCGTGAGCCATGGATATAGCACTATGGGTGGAATATAAGGGTGGTTGTGTAGAAGACAAAAGGAGAAGATAGTCTCACATCAACTAGGCGTATCAACGGGCTATGGAGATGCCCATCAATAGATATCAATGTGAGTGAGTAGGGATTGCCATGCAACGGATGCACTAGAGCTATAAGTATATGAAAGCTCAACAAAAGAAACTAAGTGGGTGTGCATCATTGGAATATACAAGCCAAGTTATATAATGAAAAATTCCCACTAGTATATGAAAGTGAAAAAATGAGAGACTCTCTATCATGAAGATCATGGTGCAACTTTGAAGCACAAGTGTGGTAAAAGGATAGTAACATTGTCCCTTCTCTCTTTTTCTCTCTTTTTTTGGGCCGTTTTTTATGGCCTCTTTTTTCGATTAGGGGTCTCATCCCGACTTGTGGGGGAATCATAATCTCCATCATCCTTTCCTCGCTTGGGACAATGCTCTAAAAATGAAGATCATCACACTTTTATTTTCTTACAACTCAAGAATTACAGCTCGATAGTTAGAACAAAAAATGACTCTATATGAATGCCTTCGGCGGTGTACCGGGATATGCAATGAATCAAGAGTGACATGTATGAAAAGAATTATGAGCGGTGGCTTTTCCACAAATACGATGTCAACTACGTGATCATGCTAAGAAATATGATAATGATGGAGTGTGTCATAATAAATGGAATGGTGGAAAGTTGCATGGCAATATATCTCGGAATGGCTATGGAAATGCCATGATAGGTAGGTATGGTGGCTGTTTTGAGGAAGGTATATGGTGGGTGTATGATGCCTTGGCGAAAAGTCTTGATGATAGAGAGGCTAGCAATGGTGGAAGGAAGAAGAGTGCGTATAATCCATGGACTCAACATTAGTCATAAAGAACTCATATACTTATTGGAAAAATCTCCAAGTTATCAAAGCAAAGTATTACGCGCATGCTCCTAGGGTGATAGATTGGTAGGAAAAGACCATCGCTCGTCCCCGACCGCCACTCATAAGGAAGACAATCAATAAATAAATCATGCTCCGACTTCATCACATAACGGTTCACCATACGTGCATGCTACGGGAATCACAAACTTTAACACAAGTATTTTTCAAATTCATAACTACTCAACTAGCATGACTCTAATATCACCATCTTCATATCTCAAAACAATTATCAAGCATCAAACTTCTCATAGTATTCAACACACTAATAAGAAAGTTTTACTATTCTTGAATACCTAGCATATTAAGATTATTTAAGGAAATTACCATGCTATTTAAGACTATCAACATAATCTAAGTGAAGCATGAGAGATCAATAGTTTCTATAAAACAAATCCACCACCGTGCTCTAAAAGATATAAGTGAAGCACACAGAGCAAAACTATATAGCTCAAAAGATATAAGTGAAGCACATGGAGTATTCTAACAAATTCCAAATCATGTATGGCTTTCACAAAAGGTGTGTACAGCAAGGATGATTGTGGTAAACTAAAAATCAAAGACTCAAATCATACAAGACGCTCCAAGCAAAACACATATCATGTGGTGAATAAAAATATAGCTCCAAGTAAAGTTACCGATGGAAGTAGGCGAAAGAGGGATGCCTTAGGGCATCCCCAAGCTTTGGATTTTTGGTGTCCTTATATTGTCTTGGGGGTGCCATGGGAATCCCCCAGCTTAGGCTCTTGCCACTCCTTGTTCCATAATCCATCAAAAGATTTCACCCAAGACTTGAAAACTTCACAATACAAAACTTAACAGAAATCTCGTGAGCTCCATTAGCGAAAGAAAATAAAAGACCACTTAAACGTACTGTAATGAACTCATTATTTATTTATATTGGTGTTAAACCTACTGTATTCCAACTTCTCTATGGTTTATAAACTATTTTACTAGCCATAGATTCATCAAAATAAGCAAACAATACACGAAAAACAGAATCTGTCAAAAAGCAGAACAGTTTGTAGTAATCTGTAACTAACGCAAACTTATGAAACTCCAAAAATCAGCCAAAATAGGAAGACCTACGCAATTTGTTTATTGATCAGCAGCAATTGTAATCACTATTTTAGCACGGTCTGGTGATTTTTAACAATTGTTTTCGTGAACAGAAAGTTTCTTGAAATTACAGCAAGATCAAATAACTATCATCCAAGAAGATCCTATAGGTTTAACTTTGCACAAACACTAATTAAAACATAAAAACACATCTAACCAGAGGATAGAACAAATATTTATTCCTAAATAAAAGCAAAAGCAAAAAAAACTAAAAATAAAATTGGGTTGCCTCCCAACAAGCGCTATCGTTTAACGCCCCTAGCTAGGCATAAAAGCAAGGATAGATCTAGGTATTGCCATCTTTGGTAGGCAATCCATAAGTAGCTCTCATAATAGATTCATATGGTAATTTTATTTTCTTACTAGGGAAGTGTTCCATGCCTTTCTTTAATGGAAACTAGAATCTAATATTCCCTTCCTTCATATCAATGATTGCATCAATCGTTCTAAGGAAAGGTCTACCAAGAATAATAAGACATGAAGGATTGCAATCTATAGCAAGAACGATAAAATATCACGGGCACATAATTCCTATTTGCAACAATTAGAACATCATTAATTCTTCCCATAGGTTTTTAATAGTGGAATCCATGAGGTGCAAGTTTAGAGAGCAATCATCAAAATTACGGAAATCTAGCAAATCACACGAAGTTTTGGGAATAGTGGAAACACTAGCACCCAAATCACACAAAGCATAGAACTCATGATCCTTAATCTTAATTTTAATAGTAGGTTCCCACTCATCATAAAGTTTTCTAGAGATAGAAACTTCCAATTCAAGTTTTTCTTCATAAGATTGCATCAAAGCATCAACGATATGTTTGGTAAAAGCTTTATTTTGACTATAAGCATGAGGAGAATTTAGCTTGCAATTGCAACAAGGAAATACAATCAATCAAAGAGCAATTTTCATAATTAAATTCCTTGAAATCCAAAATAGTGGGTTTAGCAACATCTAGGGTTTTGATTTCTTCAATCCCACTTTTATCAATTTTAGCATCAAGATCTAAAAACTCCGAATTCTTGGAACGCCTTCTAGGTAAAGGTGGATCATATTCAGTCTCACCATTATCAAGATTCATATTGAAAAACAAGGATTTAATAGGATACACATCAATAACTTTTAGATCTTCATCTTGATTTTCATAGGAATCCGGTGTAGCGGCCATCTTATTAACTAAGGTAGCACCTTATCCAATATTTCAGCAGTCAACTTCTCAAGACGAGCAATTTGGGATCTTAAACCATCAAATTCTTTAGACATATCATCGAGCTCTTTGTTCATATAACTCATAAAACCTTTTTGTTCCTTAAGCCTGTTTCAGAAAAAATTATTATGCTCAAATTGCAAAACCATAAAACTCCTGACGTTGCTTTCGATCTCTTCTAACCTTTTAAGGTGAAGATCACTAAATCTAGGTAGAGTCATCGTGACAAACAAGCAATCCATCACACGAAGAAACAAAAAGCAAGTGAAAAAACGGCGAATGAAAAAGAGAGGCGAATAAAGCGGCAAGGGTGAAGTGGGGAGAGGAAAGCGAGAGGCAAATGGCGAATAATGTAATGCGGGAGATAAGGGATTGTGATGGGTACTTGGTATGTTGACTTTTGTGTAGACTCCCCGCAACGGCGCCGGAAATTCTTCTTGCTACCTCTTGAGAAGCTGCGTTGGATTTCCTTGAAGAGGAAAGGATGATGCAGCAAAGTAGCGTAAGTATTTCCCTCAGTTTTTGAGAACCAAGGTATCAATCCAGTAGGAGGCTACGCGCGAGTCCCTCGTACCTGCACAAAACAAATAACTCCTCGCAACCAACGCAATAAGGGGTTGTCAATCCTTTCACGGTCACTTACGAGAGTGAGATCTGATAGATATGATAGGGTAATATTTTTGGTATTTTTGTGATAAAGATGCAAAGTAAAATAAAAGCAAAGTAAAAAGCAAAGGAAATAACAAAGTGTTGGAAGATTAATATGATGAAGATAGACCCGGGGGCCATAGGTTTCACTAGTGGCTTCTCTCAAGAGCATAAATATTCTCTGATTGGGTGAGCGAATTATTGTTGAGCAATTGTGAGAATTGAGCATAGTTATGAGAGTATCTAGGTATGATCATGTATATAGGCATCACGTCGAGACAAGTAGACCGACTCACCTGCATCTACTACTATTACTCCACTCATCGACCGCTATCCAAAGATGCATCTAGAGTACTGAGTTCATGGAAACAGAGTAACGCCTTGAGCAAGATGACATGATGTAGAGGGATAAATTCATGCAATATGATAAAAAACCCATCTTGTTATCCACGATGGCAACAATACATGCCTTGCTGCCCCTACTGTCACTGAGAAAGGACACCGCAAGATTGAACCCAAAGCTAAGCACTTCTCCCATTGCAAGAAAGATCAATCTAGTAGGCCAAACCAAACTGATAATTCGAAGAGACTTTCAAAGATAACCAATCATACATAAAAGAATTCAGAGAAGATTCAAATATTGTTCATAGATAATCTTGATCATAAACCCACAATTCATCGGTCTCAACAAACACATGCAAAATAAGATTACATCGAATAGATCTCCACGAGAGGGGGAGAACATTGTATTGAGATCCAAAAAGATAGAAGAAGCCATCTAGCTACTAACTATGGACCCGAAGGTCTGAGGTAAACTACTCACACTTCATCGGAGAGGCCATGGTGATGATGTAGAAGCCCTCCGTGATGGATGCCTCGTCCGGCGGAGCTCCGGAACAGGCCCCAAGATGGGATCTCGTGGGTACATAAGGTTGCGGCGGTGGAATTAGGTTTTTGGCTCCGTATCTGATCGTTTGGGGGTACGTAGGTATATATAGGAGGAAGGAGTACATCGGTGGAGCAACAGGGGGCCCACGAGGGTGGAGGGCGCGCCCCCTACCTCGTGCCTTCCTCCTTTCTTTCTTGACGTAGGGTCCAAGTCTCCTGGATCATATTCGGTGAGAAAATCACGTTCCCGAAGGTTACATTCCGTTTGGACTCCGTTTGATATTCCTTTTCTGCGAAACTCTGAAATAGGCAAAAAACAACAATTCTGGGTTGGGCCTCCGGTTAATAGGTTAGTCCCAAAAATAATATAAAAGTGGATAATAAAGCCCAATAATGTCCAAAACAGTAGATAATATAGCATGGAGCAATCAAAAATTATAGACACGTTGGAGACGTATCACTCGCCTCGGGAGGAGGTGGTGCAGGCACCGGCCACCTTCCAGCCCGCTGCCCCCGTGCACCACGAACCGCCGGCCCACCTGTGGACGCCGCCGGACTACGTCGACCTCGTCAGCGACGACAATGACACCGTGATGGTGAAGACGGCGGCGACCACGACATCGGCAGGCGCGACGAGAGCGCGGCGGCGTTTTTTTATTTTGTTTTTATGTTAATTATGGAACTGGGCCGTTTAAGTGGATTATGGAACTGGGCACGCCGTGACCTCTATATATGTTTTAAGTTTTTTTAAGTGCATTTATTTACTTTTTTAGAAATTTTATTTAAGTTTTTTGTTTTTTTAATCACGTCCACCCCGGACATGATTTGGGGTGCGGCCGCGTGTTGGGCACACCCACGACCCAACGTACAAACGCGGACATGGGTGAACCCATCGCCGCCCCAAAGGGACAAAATCCGGCCAAACCGGACGTCCGTTTGGGGTCGTGCGGTGGAGTTGGCCTAGCATTTTGATGGCGTAATTAAGAAGGGAAACGTTTGTGCCCGGTGCGCCGGCGGAACATTGGGTCGGTCACACGCGAGCCGCATGATCGATAATGAATCATGCGCACTAAACGCACCCCCGCTGCTTCTATCGAGACCTTATCCTCTTGTGTGTCCCTTCGTCCTCTCGTTCTTCTTCCTGACGAGAAAAAGGCCCCGCCCATCTAATTCCTCTCTCAAGCTTCTCTCTCTCGCGTGACCGTGCCATCGCGGCCGGCAGCTGACTCCTGCGGCGACGTCGACATATCTTTGAGAGCACAGGAGGCGATGAGCGGTCTAACATTTTGACGGCGTAATTAAGGGCTGATGGTACTATGAGTAATGACCCGACAGAGATGGCAACTAGTTTCTATGAGAAATTATACGCTTATGAAAATACTATAGGCATGGAAGAAGTGTTGTCGCACATACCTCTGAAGGTTAGTGATCTCATGAATAGTCAACTTAATGCACCTTTTGCAAGGAGGAAGTGAGATCAGCACTCTTCCAAATGTTTCCTACAAAGGCCCACGGGCCCGGCAATTTCTTGCACACTTCTTTCGGAGGCCTTTGGGAGTTGTGCGGCGATGAGGTAACTGATATGGTGTTGCGTGTTCTTAGTGGCGATGATTACCCGGAGGAGATAAACAAGACGTTCATTGTTCTTATTCCCAAGATCTCGAGTCCAAAAAACTTAGGACAGTTTTGACCGATCAGTCTCTGCAATGTGATCTTCAAGATTGCATCAAAGGTACTGGCCAACCGACTCAAACTCATTCTCCCTGACATTATCTCTGAGGAACAGTCTGCATTTGTACCAGGACGACTTATCACTGACAATTTTATCTCTGCTTATGAGTGTTTACACTATATGAAAACAAGGAAAGTAAAGGGAAACATATTTTGTGCATTGAAACTAGACATGATGAAGGCGTATGATAGGCTCGAGTGGGCATATTTGAAGGCAGTGATGCTGAAGCTGGGAATCAGTCTACGTTTTACGGAGGCTATTATGAGGTGTGTCACATCTGTATCCTTTTCTTTCATGTTTAATGGAGGTAAACTAGAAGAGTTCAAACACACACGGGGAATATGACAGGGGGATCCCATTTCACCCACTACAAAAAAATACACTTCCGTGATGATACGTGTTTGTCACAGTAGGTCACGTTTTCTGTCATGCATGTACATCCACGACGATTTTATGACAAAATCAAGATAGTCATACCTGTGCTGTCGTAGAAGTGTTCCATGACATTACCAAAATTATCATCACGGAAGTGTCCACTTCCATGACGATAAATCGCTAGCGTCCTGAAGTGCTTTTCGTCAAGGGTGACCGACACGTGGCATCCACCATAACGGAACGCCGTTAAGCTATCGGGTCGGGTTTTGGATCCGATGACCCGTTAACGGCCGGACCAATGGGGATTTTCCACATGTAAAATCATCATTGGTGGAGGAAACACGATCGGCTCATCGTTGGGACGGATGTCATCCACTCATTGGACGAAGGCACCTATGATGCGTCGACACGTGGCACGGCCCAACAGAGGCCCATTCCTGTGAAAAGGCCGGCCCGTTTGACTTGGTCAAAAGGTGGCGGGCCGACCCATGTAAAGCCTGTAACGGCATGTTCGCATATAGCCCATTTACAGCCCGCTAACCCAAGGCCCGTTACACCCTATCCGATTAGGCCCAGTAGCGTCATCTGGGCCACCCAATATGATTCCAGCCCGTTTTCACTTCTGGCCCATGTATGGCCCATGACGTCTTTCGGCCCATATGAGGCCCTATGTAACTCTTGGCCTATTAACGGCCCGTGGTGAAACCGGCCCGTAATGAACGATGTATCACTTTACACCCATTAACGGCCGTGGTGAAACGGCACGTAATGAACGGTGTATCACTTTATACCCATTAACGGCCCGTTATTACATTGGGCCGTTTCAGCCCATGTTATCTTCGGCCTTCTCGAGCCCATTTATTCTTGGGCTCATTTCCGGCGATTCGTTTACTTACGGCTGTTCTTGTCATTTTTACGCTTGTGGGCCAAATTCAGCCCGTGGTTACAGTCGTCCCGTTTGTGGTCCGTTAATACATTGGGCTGTTTTCATAGCGTCATCAAATACGGCCTATTAACGATGGCCCGTTATGGTCGGCCCATGAACAGACGATTCCAAGTCTAGCCTGTTTACGGCCATAATGCGGCCTGTTATTGGCCCATGTTTGGCCAATCAATCATACTGCCCGTATAAGGCCCATTGATGATACGACCCGTAGAAGGCCCACTGTTTCTATGGCCTGTAGAAGGCCCACTGTTTCTACGGCCCGTAGGAGGCCCAGTGTCACTACAGTAAATATTAGCCCATGGTTATTGTGGCCTAGTTTTAAAAAATAGGTTATTGCAGCCACTAGCAAACCGCGGAAAAAGAACTGCAATGACTACAAGCAAACAAATAAACAAGACAACAAGGAAATAAATAAGCAAGCAACTTACGCTAGGCTATCACGACTATCACACATATTACATCCACTGGGCATCAAAGTTCGCAACCAGAGCAAATAAACGCTACAGACAAAAGAATATACAAAAGCGAGAGCACTTTAGGAGGCACTAGGCACGGCAGTCGGGCCCCAAACAAGCAGTGAAGAAGCTGAGTAGACCTCGATTGTTTCAATGATAGATGCATCAACACTAGATTTAAGGCATGATGGTGCGCATACGGCGATCCTCGACATCTTCATTGCATCTTTGACTTCAAGTCGAGCTGAAATTTGAAGCAAGCCTTTCCGCTTTAAGTTGAGACTGAAGAAGTCGAACTGATTGAGGCAGCGACTGCACAGAGGTTGTCTCGCACCTGCTGGGGAGTAGCTTCAACTCACTGTCTTCATCAAGACGGGACCTTGGGGTCATCTCGTTGTCCTCAAGATGGTTTGGCTCACTATCTTCCCTAAAGTTCTGCCTGGCGTAAGAGATACGAGTCTGAAAGAGAAACAAGGAGACGTGTAACAGGTTTCACAATTATATAAGCAAATAAATGGATACATTACGCATAAGGAACATGTTTTTACAACTACAATTTGAAATCGGTAGTTGTTGCAAACATCCAATCAGATGTAAACAGCAAAGCAAACAGCAGTGGAGGAAATGATGCCTATCCAAATCTATACTAGAACAAAGTTTGAAGGCTTGAGAAGGATGAACTTACATTACATGTTAACACGGGGTGGAAAAAGCCCTTCTCCATGTTGATGGAAGGATAATTCGGTAAATTCCCCAAAGAAAATTCTTTATAAGCGTTGCCATTATTCTACATTTTGCAAAGAGTAAATATAGATCAAATAATATTGGAAGAAACAGAGGATAATGAAGCTCGGTGCGGTGATGATACATAATCAAATAGCAATTAATTAAGTACAACGTTACAAGGCAAAAGGGAGAGAGAGTCTTGACAAGAGCAATGTAGAGCCCATTATTGTTTTGAGATCGTATGATCCTTTGAGCAAGGAGATTCATCTGAAATTAGTTTTCATACAAGAGAGAAGGTAAGGCACAAGCAGAAATTTAGGAGTTCAAATTTTGAATTGATATCATAGACAGTACCTGACGCTGGGCTCCCAGCAATTCTAATAGGGGTTTGGCCACTGGAGTAGGGGTAAAGTGTGGTACAGTTGGGCCTGTGTTTTCTGTGGCTGCTGATCTATCTGATTTAACAGGTATCACTACCTTTTCCAAATACCTAGTTTGTACTCCTTGAGGATCTGCACTCACCCTCTTCCTTTTGGACGTCTATTACGAAAAGAACAACATTTGACTGAAAAAACATAGTGTGACGACACATGGAATAGAGTCTGAGAAAATGGATAGGTATGGCATATACTCATATATGATGCTTAAACTAAGCGAGATGGTGTAACAAAGTAGAAGTAATGCAAGAGGTCGATGCAAAATATGTGCGACCAATACAACTTTGCAAAGTTAGAGCAAGCACCTTGATGGGTGAATAAGATAGGCCATCCTCCACCATGCCAAGTTTGTTAGCGATTGGATCGTTCATAATATTCCTCTCGTCGCCCATTCTCATATTCATTTTGATAATGTTCAATATCGACATGCATGAAAACATAAAAACAAGTGAGATTTTCTTTTCTTTATGTCTGAAGTGATTCTAATCCAATATTGCCTCCCTGTAAACCCCTTTGTGCTATCTCTGCAATTCTTTTAAAAGATGCCATGCATGCTGTAATTTGTTGTGTGCATTAATATAATGTGGCCTACTACTCAAAATATGAGAGCTCCACAAGTGACGACACTTGCAGATGATAGCTTCAACATATAGTGAAGAAGAACAAGTCGACTGACTGACAGATTCAAAATATACTAAGGAGAACAACTCGACCGACCAATCGACCGCAAGAGAAGAGTATCATCTTAAAGAAGAAGCGGAAGAGCAAGCAGATTGAAGATATTACAAGTCTTTCAATACAATGTCGGTTGGCCACCCATGATGAACCGAGCGCATAGATAAATACTATTCTTTCCGGTCTCTCCATATGTGGCTCACATGCATTTGAAACTAAAGTAGGAACATTTAGCTAACCAATTAAACATCTCTCGGTTTACTAATATCAGCAATAATATCATATATGAATTTGTACAACTAAGCTTGTTTAGGTCGATGGGTGGAAGCGGTGCTATTACGACCACGAACCACGTAGGCTGATTGTGGTCATCATAAAATGGGGAAAACATAAGCATGATGAGTACAGTGTTGACCGTGGCGATGGGATGGCAGATCTGAAGGCGCAAACCGCAAGAAGGGTAGTTAGCAACCGATGTTTGCTTTGAAATAACAACTAAGATTTGGTATGGACAAGAAAGTACGGTCAACAAGTGACAAAGAAATGCAATTATCTTGTCTCTCTATATGTCGCGACATGCATTTGGAAACTCAAGTGGGACCTTTAGCTAACCAATTAAATGTGTCGGTTAACTAATATCGGTATCATATCACAATCATATTTGAACAACTAAGCTTTGAATTACGAGTCTTTGTGTTGTTTAGCTTGAAGGGTGGAGTAATGCTAGTACGACGTAAAGCACCTCACGCAGATCATAGTAGAGTAGATAAAAGGGAAAACCCTAAGCATCAAGAGAAAAATCAGGAAAGTGGAACTAGCTGGACGATGGGTGGCACACATGCTTTTAAAGCGAATATAGGAACATTAGGTGGCCAATTAAACGTTCTCTGTTTTAGTGATATGAGCATCATATCAGATTCGTATTCAACACGTAAGCTTTGGATTGAGGTCTTGAGGAGCGGTGCTAGCACGACACAAACCACCTACGATGGAAACCATAAGCTTTACGAGTATAGTGCCCGTGCCATGGCGGATCTGAAGGTGCAAACCGGACAAAGCTACTTTGCAACTAATGTTTGCTTTCAACTAGCCACTACGATTTGGTACGGACAAGAGAAGTACAGTAAACAAATTACGATCTATTTTCCAGGTGAGATCAATAACTTAAGCGCATATGGAAGAGTACCACCTCTCTTGCAACGCCGTGTAGGCCTATCTTGTCGTTGAGGGTGCTTTGGTGCGATGGTTGTCGGCGGCGGGAAGAAGACTTTAGGCGGCAGACGGCGGTCGGGGATATATCCTGTTGCCGTGGGCGAAGGCGGTCGTAGGAGCGGCAATGACAAGGTGGACGACGGCGCCGATGGAGCGAGAGGAGGCGATGAAAGGATCCTGGTCCAGCGCCGTGGATGAGAGACGTCCATCTCTTGCAGTGGACGACGGGGTAGGGTAGCGGCTCCGGCAAGGCGGAGGATGGGGTGGCGGATGGAGGAGGCTGGCCGCAGTGCGGAGGTTGTCGTGCCGCCAACGGTGTATGAATGGGGAAATGGAGGGGAGGGGGCGATCTCAAACTTTGGGACGCTTCTACGAAATGGGGAAAGTTACGAACTTATCCCCCGTCTAAAATTTCGGACATCGCGTCGGTTGGGGATAGGACGGTAATCTCGCATCTCCCAAATATTTGCCGGTAACTATTTAGGGCGAGGAGAGGGTGTTTTGCCGCCCATGGTTGGCGCCCACGGTGTATGAACGGGGCTGACAGGTAGGGCGGTTGTGTCACGTCTGATGGAAGTTACACATCTGCCCCTATTTAAAATATTAGCCTACATCGATTTTGGACGAGGAGAGTTTGTTTTGCCGCCTACCGTGTATGAATGGGGGAATGGAGGAAGAGACACATGTCTTTCGGACGAGCTTGAATCAAATGTGTTTTGTCGCCCATGTTTGGCGCCCACCGTGTCTGAATGGGCTCAGAGGCCGTCGTGTCACGTCTGATTGAAGTTACTAGTCTGCCCCTATCACAGCAGTGTAAACCGGTCGATAAGGATGTCAAGTGTCAGAGGTAGACAGTAATTTCCATCTCACAAACACTTGCTTCGGGCAGCCCACCAATTATAGTGGGTGTTTAGCCGCTTCGTTAAAAACTTGGGAGAATTAGCATTCACGTTTGCCACAGGACACGGCAAACTAAATTCAAATACAATTTGTATTCGATTACGAATATCCACAGATAATTATACGTTTTGTTATTTATTTCTTCAAAACCACAACAAAGATTTATTCCACCTTTATATATGATTATGATTTAGAAATGTTGTGATCTTCATATTCAGTAGGATGGATACACTCTGAGTCAAACAGTTATTTCATCCAATACAATATGCTCACACAAAAAACAGTTCACCTTATGTCAATCATACAAGTACTGAGGATTACCTCGCCTAAAAAATTCGGATCATTACAACACATGGACAACATAGGGGGTCTTGCAACATAATCCATTCAGAGACATGACACAATATGCAAGTACAATAATCTAATGACAATTTCAACTGGTATCTAAAGAAGAACCGGGATTACCTTGGGCTTCAGATAGCAGAAATAGCAGGACCTCCTCCGTCTTCAAATGCAACATTCTTACTTCCTCCAATTCTTGGGTTGCTTGTATTATGCATGCTGCTAATTCCGTAATTTCCAGCCTCAAGATAAAGATTACCTCATTCATGGCAGCCACACCATCTCTTTCTGCCTCTAGTAGAGCCTCAAGCACTATAATATCTGTGCTCAGACTGCTCTCCGGTGGTGTTGCCTCTGAACTGCTACCATCTGGTAACATGGATGGCGCCTTTGCTTCCACAAATAGATTACGGGGTTGTACATTGTGTCCTAGTGTGAACGGCATCCTTAAAGGTTTCACCGGATATCGATGAGATATAGTTATCGTATGATCTAGGCGATAGCTTACATGGTAAACGACGGACGAATTATTGCCGAGCATGGCAAACTATATTTAAATGGTTCAAGCAGCATCGGCCGAAAAGAAATTAAAATGGTAAGATGAAACTAGGGATGTAAGTGGCAAATAAACGACATCCGCCAGTCCCATCTAGTTAGTTTTTGCTACCTCCCTAGTTCATTTTCCTCAAAAAACAAAAACTCTTTTGAACTATCATACCACTAGTGGACTTTAGTTGGGATTAAACGGGACCCAGTTGACATCCCTAGTTGAAAGGGAGTGTACAACCGCTATATTTAAGTTGCCAAGGCATCTAAGCAGTTGAAATAATCTGAGAAAGCACTTAATAGTGTGGCCTCATATAAACTACGAAGGCAGTCTTGTGATGAAGTTGAGAGGAGAAGTTAAGGACTCAAATGAAATAGGCATGCATTTCTTTACGATAGTACAACAGCCTTCTTGACATATTGGCCAACTTCGGTATAAGCGTAACAACAAATAAGCATTGAATCAAGCAATACAAAGAAAGCGCATAACCGAACTATTTGTAATTCGGTAGGATTACACGTTGAGGGCACAAGCCAAGAAAGCAGCCCACTCACATTACATTTCACATGTACTAAAGCACACTAGCTTACCATATGTTGCTGTGAAGCCTAGCTGCTATTGCAATGTTCTTTGAAGATATCATCGGCATTCCGTGGTTGCAAATCTAGTTGTTGTAGTTTATTCTGCACCATCTATTTAGGTAAAATTAATTTTAATCGCATGCACTGGTCCGAATTGATCATCAATGGTTCATCTAAACTAATGAAAGAAGGTGTGTGCATACACGACAATATATCTGCTTCCCTCTATTTTTATGCTTGTTCGAGGTGCCAGCCCAAAAAAAAATTTTGCTTGATGGGGTTGGCAGCTCCATAATTAATAGAAGCATCAAATTAATCATGCAACTTGGGAAGATCAAGAACACACAAACAAGTAATGAACAGAGGCTCGGAGCAGTGATGTAATAGCTAGCATCAGAAAATGTAGGGTAAAATGAACAAAAAGCAGCGGAACCACATGCTAGTTTGCTGATGTGTAATTAAGCATAGAGAACATTAAGCAGTATGATGGAACCAACAGGTGGCATCGTAACAAAACTAAAGCATATTAACTATATGTGCACTTTGGTATGTAATTTAGCACATGTAACATGTTCACTGCCGTAAGTATGGCCCTACGGTGCAAGCGTAATAACGCGTCTCATGAAAAACTGAATGATGCCTGAAGAAATTCAAAGGTGCGGTGCTTATGCTAGGAAAGTGAACGTAGGCGCCGGCCGTTGGATAATAGTACCTGATTCTCAGCGGCGTATGGGTATCGTTGTCATACTTGATAGCTAAGGATCGTCGATGGTGCTCGTGTTGTGGTTGAGTTTGGGCCGGCTGTCGCCCTCGCTGAAGCGGCTCTGGTGCTATGGTTGCGGCGCCTGTCGACATACAAGAAAGCTCATCTATGGTAAGTGAACAGTTGCACGATAAAGAGAAAAACCGAAGGAGTACAAATCGAAATAACCTGATGAGGTTGCGGCGTCGGTAAAGCAGGGCCGGTGGAGTTGAATATGGCGCCCGTGGAGCGGGTCCGGTGCGATGGGCGAAGGCTTGGCGGAAGCGCGTTATACTGATGCTTCGGTGGCGAATCTGTTGCGGCGGACGAGGGCTTGTATGAAGGGCCAGTGAAGAGGCGGACGAGGAGTCGATGAAGGGCCTACTGTTGTGGTGGACGAGGCGCCCGGTTAAGCAGATCCGGTGCGGTGGACCATGATGGCGGTCAAGGAGATCTAGAGCGGTGGATAAGACAGTCGCTGAAGCGGCTCCGGTGAAGTGGTGAGTTGGCAGTTAGGGGTTCCAAGGTGCGGAAGGTAGATCCGGCGGGGTGTGAGGTCCACCGCTGCGGCGGAGGACTAGACTCAGCGGCTTGCCGTGGTTGGGGGGGGGTCGGGGAGGGGACGGGGAGGGGCTTTGGGGAAGAATGTTGGGGGCATAGAGGGGAAAAAATGGAGTTCCAAAGCAACCCTTTTCCGTTCATGTGGCAGGGGTAAAATAGGAATATCGCAGGGCTAAACTTTCGGGCGCGTGATATTTCGATGTGAGCGGGAAGTTTGAAACCTTTTGGCGCCTATATTTATAAGTATTCTTCTCTCGTACGGCCGACTATGATATCATGGCCGACAATTTGTTTGTTTTGCATGCAAAAAAAAGTGCAAGTTTTGAAAATCAATGTCTCCAACTCGAAACTTAGATTGTCCATTCAATTCAAATATGGATCATTGAGCTACTACAAGCAAATACCATCATACGGTCCAATTCAAATGAAATTCCAAATGTGTTTATCCTAAACTAGACAATACCCCGCACGTTGTTGCGGGAATTGGTTTCTATATATTCTGATGAAGTTAAATCATTAATATTTTATTACTATATAGATGTCGAATATCTATGTAGTATTAGCGTAATAGATAATACCCCGCACGTTGTTGTAGGATTTGGATTCTATATATTCTTATGAAGTTAAATCAGTAATATTTGATTATTGTATAGATGTAAAAATATGTTTATAATATATGTCATCTAATAAATAATACCCTGACACATTGTTGGCAGAACTGGTTGCGCTATATTATGATGAAGTTAGGATGTTAATATTTTATTATTGTATAGATGTAAAATATTGATGTTATATGAGTAGTGTAATAGTTTTCACATGCATGGCTGCATGTTGTGGTGGATTTTTTTATTTTGCATGGTAGCATATTAAGGTGGCCCCTTATATGCATGAGTGCTTGTTGAGGTGGCATAGCTGCATGTTAAGATAAATAGAGTTAGTAGGGATCAATCTCTTAGGTATATAGGATATGATGACAAAAGCAAAAATGTGTATGTGTATGAATAAAGTGGATGATTATAAATTTTGAACATGCCCGTATGTGTATATCTCTAGGTTTGATATATGAATTTGAAATCACGAAATCCCGGCTTAAAAATGTACCTCTGTTTAAATGAATTACAAAAGCTAATGATGGAGTCGAGTTCCAAAATTCCAATCTTAGGTTTGTAATTCTGGTACATCAAAGTATATCACGCATGTTCAAAAGTATCGTTATCTCATAGTACAAACTGTGAAACAAATTGATCAACCATGAGTGCACAATATCTCAATTACGCTAAAGTTCCTCAAATATAGACACCTCACTCTTTATCTGAAGTCAACCCCCCCCCCCCCCACCACCACACACACACACATAGAGAGAAGTCGTTCTCTCCCCCAAACACCAACACACGAGCACATTAACACCACTCTCTCTTGTAAAGTCTGGACCCCGACATAGGTCTCTATCACTTTGTCTCTCGGGCATGCACACATCTCTTCCCTCACTTCTAGGTCTCCCGATATCTCTCTTACCCAAGCACACGCACTATGTAGAGTGTATATTTCCCATACACACAAAACGTCGCCCCCAAACATCTATCTCCCTAGTTATGTGGTTCTCGCGCACTCACCTCACACACCACCCCCACTGCAAACAAGCACACTTTGTCTCCTTGTGCACCACTCTCCTCTTTCTATCTCTCCCACATGCGGACCCGCCCCAGCTCCTTCCCTGTATACATATATGTCGTGACTCTTTGCATAGCTCCCTAATGTATAATCATTCTCGATTTCGCACATTGTTCTCTACACCATCTATTCTAGATCTCTCATGAAGTCCCTATCACACACACGATCACTCGCTTCCCTTGCGTCTCCGTTCATAGGCCAATTTCGGACAACATCAACATTGTCTCCCTATCTATACGCCATTTATGGACACAAACGACCCCTCTCGCCCCCTCTCTTCCTCTTTCTCTCTCTCTCTCTCTCTCTCTCTCTCTCTCCGTCGCTAGCTCTCTCTTTCTCTCGCTCTCACACCCCTCTCCCACACACACACTCGATGTCTCTTCCAAATAGTCTGCTCCCCCCGCATTGCACCCGTGCTATCTCGCTACTACACATGTCGCACCATTCCCCCTTCCCTTATACTAGGTTTACATCATCAGTGGTCTCTCTACTCCACATACACTCTCTCCCTCTCACACACAAACGCGTGCACAAACACGCACAAACACCCATTTATCTGGATCCTCATCTCTCCTCATGTCCGCATGTGTATCTCACACACTCACTCTCTAATTATGTATATGTGTCTCCACGTTACACAACACAAAGCCCCATGTACATGTCTCTCTCTATCCTCCACACACATAGACACAAAGAATTTGTTATCATTGCCTCAGTCTCTAACATATCACACACGCACACTGTCTCTCTCTCTCTCGCAAACACGCTCAACAAGGGTTTCCCCGTGAATAACTTACCGTCTATTCATCAACAGTCATGGCAGTACGGTGAACACGAGACGTGAAAAAGAATAAATCTACACGTTCTTAGACCACCTAGTATGACTACTAGGGCTAGAGCAAGCCAAAAAGCGCGCCGCCGTCACCCCCTCCTTGTCGGCGACGGGAAAATCTTTGTTTTACACAGTCGAGAAGTCATTGTGCTAAGGCCCCACATGCCGAGGCATTGAATAGAATGTAGAAGCTAGTTTACGGAAGCAAGTATCGATAATACGTTTGTATCTCCATACTTATATTTCTTCTCTTATAAAAAACGTGATGATGGTACGTGTGCCATCTTGCAATATAGACCGTCCGATCTATATTTGACGGATGGAAATTAAACTAAAATATACCCGCACCCCTCTCCACATTTGCAGACAAGGCCTTCCCTCGTTCATCCTTATCTCCAACAAACCTCATTGTTGAGCAATTAAGAAAGGAAGCCTCTGGAACAAAGCGGCACAGTGGTACATTGCCGGCGTCGTCAATCCCCATGCCTCCGCTCGGTCACCACCAACCACCACCACACCCCACTCCTCTTCACCTTATCTCATATTTCTCAAGATATCATTAGTTTTTACACATGGGATTACTCCCGCAAGGGACAATCACAACAAGTGTTTTATTAAAAAATGCATCTTGATGTTCCGTGAAATGCACGGATCTTGCTCGTACTCATACACAAGACTAAGTTGGTGATGCTTTGTGTCCGCCATCCGTCGCTTCTCGACCATTAGATCTACATCTAACGATTGTGAGGTAAGTTGTTGCCTTTTTCACCAACATCCCACTTGTCTACCAATTTGCGTAAAACCCATAATTAGTATCTTAAAACCAACCACATCCCTCCCTGACCTCACCAAAACAGCCCAAGGAATATATTCTAATTGAAACATAATATATCTCTGGTGACATATGTATATCAAAATTAGAGTGTTTTGTACCAAGTTTCTGAATAAGTATTATTCTAATTATGACTCGTTGCAACGGACATGAACATTGCTAGTATTTCCAACCATGCATTTTTCCCTAGTATTCCATAGTTTCGAGTTTACCATCAAGATATTAGTCACTCATGATTGATATTTACTTTCAATCATGTACACATATGCACTATGTAACTAGACTTGCTTATTAGCTTCCAAAGCTTAACTATCACTCCTACTTACAATATGTAGAGTATTTAACAAAAAACTACCACTTTCAACCAGCCTAGGAAGAATCTATTGTACAAAAAATAGCAAAAATATACCCAAAATTTCTTGATCCACGCCAAAAACTACCTAGTACTCCTACCGATTAGGTTCGTTTAAACCCATTTATGACAGGGTTGGCCCACACGTCCGTGCTGACGAAGCAGCTTAAACCAACACATTTTGTTTGACCGTTGACACGAGGGGCCCACATCTGACCTTCTATCCTGTTATTCCCCCTCAAATCATTATTTTTCCTGAACATTACTTTAAACAGTACTGATGCGTGTTCGTCGGTGGCACCGGTGATGAGCGAGTTGGCCACCGCTCCCCCGGACGGGCCGAACGCCGCGCTGGCCTCCGCACGGGTTGGCAGGCTGGACCGAGCATGACTCACGAGCGAGCAAGCCACCGCGCTGGCCTTCGCTCGAGGCAGATGGCTGGCCTTAAGCGGCGCTGCCAAAGCAAGCCGCCGCGCTGCCGTGCCAATCTAGCTAGCAAACCTTGCAGACAAGTAGCTGGACGGAGCTATCTTGGCTAGCTAGCGGCCGCGAGCGCCGGACGGAGCTGGCATCCGGGCTGCCGCAACATGGGCTCCGCACCGCCGGCGGTTTTGACCTCGCCTTCTGCCGGCGGCGGTAGCTGCGTCCCATGGACGAGGATGACTAGGTGGACGGGCCGGAGGTAGGAGGTCACTCGAGGATTTTTGTTGGTAAGAGCATGTACAATGGTTGATAAGGTAGTCTTATCTTAAGTCTGCCACGTATGCAAGTGGTAGCAGTTTCTTGCATTTTAGTGGTTTCTTGCATTATTAGAGCAAGTACAATAGAGCTGAGTCAGCGGGCTATAAGAAATTAACTAGTATATTTCTGCTTAGTTGGAGGAAAGAGAAGCGGGCTCTTCGTGAAGAGCCAGCTCTAGCACGTGCTCCTAGGCACTTTGTGAGAATGAGAAGTGGGCCACATAATAAAAAAGTAGTACACTCTTTTGATCTATTATTGTACATGTTGGTTATAAGATGGGTTGTAGATGACATGGCACTGGCTTATTGTACATGTTGTGAGAATGAGAAGCTGGTTGTACTATTAACCATGCTCTTAGGGGTTTCTTGTAAGGAACAATGTACGTACTACTAGCGACAAAAGGCGATTCTAGGTTGCGTTGTACTCCAACGAGTACTACTAGTGGTCGCGGGAGTGTATACCTCGTTTTGTGAGTTCGATCCCGGCCGAATGCACGGCGGCCTTTTAAAAAAAATAGTACTACTACACTTTGCTGCGAGCCAATATTTTACACGGGTAGTTTGAGTTTTGAAGTCAAACGGACGTGCGGCCCCACAATCTGGGTGCACTGGACAGCCTAGCCACGTGAACGGGTTTTCCTTCCCAGCATTCCGTGGCTCGCGTGCTCGCCCTAGCCGCACCTCGCTTGCAGCTTCCAGCTAGTAGCATATTTAAACTAGTGCCTCCAATTAAGCCTGAGGAGCCGGAAAAGCCTGGCGGGGCATTGGGAACTGTGCAATATGGCTCTGTACGTAAAGTGCTCTACTACTACTCTGTAGCTTGTGGCGTTGCATGCATGGACTTCACTCCATTATCGGCTCTACTATAAAAGAAATTCCTCTTGACGTGTATTTTTTTAAACGGAGGCAAAAGCTTTGCTTCGTCTCATTCATAAAGAAGGAACTACTAACAAAGTTCGACGAGATCCATTACACCTCCACAAATGGAAGCGAAAAGCCTAGTCTTGTTGTATCAAATAACTCAAATGTTACGCCTTGTGATAACCGTCACGATAAACAGGCTGCTAGTGTGTGCGTGAGACGAGCGGTGAGTAGGCCAGCTACGTGAGAGGAGCGGTGAATAGAGCACCGAGAGTACCCACTAGGCCACTATGCAGGTGTACTTCCCTGCATTGATAGTACAAATGATGGTTCTAGAGAACGATAGTAGCCTCCACTTCCAACCTGTAGCTCCTTGGCCCTGAGATTCAAGAGTTCAAAACTGGTGCACTATATTAGACTAGACTAGAAGTACAAGACATCGCACTACTAGTTGAGAAAAGTAGTACTAGTATCTGCTTTCTGATGCAATCGTACTCCTCAAATCACATAATGTAAGACGTTTTTTGACACTAGTTGGCGTGTACAAAAAATGGCAAAAATGTAAGGGCATCTAGTGCCACCCCTAGTTGGTTTTGGAGTATTGACGACAAATTTGGTTGAGGGACTAATGTGTTTGTGAGAATTGCAGGATAACACAGGTAGTGTCCCTCATTGATTCAGTTTACCTAGGAGATGACCCCTAAAAATGTATGAAGACATTGACGACAATGGTGGTATGTGAAGATATTCATATTGAAGACTATGACACGAGAAGACATTGAGTGAAGACTATGGAGCGCGAAGACTGTGTTGTTTTGTTGTTTCCTTTTCTTCTTTGTTGAGTCATAGGAACCACCGTACTGTTAAGTGGGGTCCAAGTGAACAATGACTGAAGTGATGCTCAACCCAAATCCTATGTCTTCGAGCGAAGACAATGAGAGAAAATCTTATCTAGAGCTGGATGAGTCAGCTTTGCTTGTAGCCCAAGTAAAGTTGTCGTGTGTGTTTGAAATCTGACCGTTGGAACACGTGTCAGTTCCTTAGTGACCCAGGGTCATTTCGGACATATCAGGTCGGGTTGCCTAGAGGCTATAAATAGCCCACCCCCTACACCATAAATTGGTGGCTGCTCAAAGTTAGTGCACGGCTTTTGTCGTTTGAGAGCAACCCACCTCGAAGCCTTTGAGAGAGAGAAATCCTTGCGAGGACAAAGCCCAAACACCCAGAGCCAAAGAGTGTTAGGCATCATCAAGTCTTTCATGCATGTGACACGAAGACTTATTACACTTGAGGACTGTGAATCCTCCATCCGGTTAGGCGTCGCGTTCTGAGCATCCAAGAGTCGTTGTGGATTGCCGGTGAACGAAGTCTGTGAAGGTTCGGAAGTCTACCTTGAAGACTTACCAGAGTGATTGGGCGAGGACTGTGTGTCCTTAGCTCAAGGGGAATAAGGTGAAGACGCGGTCTTCTGAGTTGAATCTCAGCCTCCCTAACCTGACGTACAGTTGTCACAGCAACTGGAACTGGTCCAATGGTTCTATCCTCTCCCTCCCTTTACTTAGAGTTTGTTTTCGTGAAGTCATTGCCTATTTGCCATACCTGTTTGACTTCATTGCTTGACTACCATCGTTGGTTGGCTTCATACTATCTTCCATCCTGATCCTTACTACCTAGCGGCTATTAGTCTTTGTACTTTCACATTATTGCATACTTGACTATGGTTTGCTTGTTGTAGTTTATCTTCCGCTGCATATCAATTAGGTCATTCCTATTGTTTGTCTTTGAAACTTCCACGTTTTGAAGACTTTCATAAAATCGCCTATTCACCCCCCCCCTCTAGTCGATAACTAGCACTTTCAATTGGTAGCAGATCAAGGTACTCCCTTGTTCTGTGTGATTCGGTTTAACCACCTGGAGTTTTAGCTATGTCGACTGCAGGGATAATCAAAGTCTCCGCTGCTTGCCCCGTGTTTGATGGAACTGAATATCCCTACTAGAAGAATAAGATTCGCATGCATCTTGAAGCCATTGATGTCGACCTCTGGTATGTCGTCAAGAATGGCGTTCCCAAAACTGGTGAAGGTGTCACCCCTGCTGATGTCAAGAAGTTCATTCAACTGGACTCTATGGCCAAGAATATCATCTGTGGTCATCTAACCAAAGGACAGTATGGCCGTGTGAGTGCTCTGGAAACGTCAAAGCTAGTCTGGGACTGGCTATCCAAGGTCAACGAAGGCGTCTCAACCCAGAGAGATCAAAGGATCAGCGTTCTTCGCAACCTCTTCAACCGCTTTAGGAGAAACGATAATGAAAATGTCCAGCTCACGTTTGATCGCCTCACCGACATCACAAATGAGCTTCGTGCTCTCGGCGCCACTGAGATTACCAAGCATGAAATCATCAAGACACTACTTAGATCACTTGACAGCTCCTTTGACACCCTTGCCCTCATGATACAAGAACGCATACGACTTCAAGACACTCGATCCGTCTGATATACTTGAGAGGCTCAACGCACATGAGTTCCAGCTTTCTGAGAAAAGAGATATCTATGGTCCCAACTACGGCCGAACTCGCGCTTTGAAGGCAAAAGTTGTTTCCTCATCTGAAGAAGAATCTGACTGCAGTTCTGATGATCCTGAAGACATTGGAAAGGAACTTGCTATGCTTGTGAAGAATTTCCAGAAGTTCACTAAGAAGAAGGGCTTCAGAAAGTCTTCACGATCTAGCTCGAGAAATGATGAAGCATCCACTCATGACTACAAGAAGAGAACATGTCACAAGTGCAAGAAACCTGGACACTATATCTATGAGTGTCCACAGTGGGACAATGAGAAGAAAAAGAAGAAGAGCAGGGAATATGATTCTGATGACAAGAAGAAGAAGAAATCTTCAAAGTCTTCTTCCAAGTCCTCATCAAAGTCTTCATCTCACAAGAAGTGCTCATCTGGCAAGGCTCGTGCTTTTGTTGGCAAGGAAATGGATTAAGAGGAGGAGTCTGCTTCTGAGGAGGCGGAGGTGGAGTCTTGTAGCGACCCGACCTCAGACGGTCAAGTCTCTGTGCTTAGGTGTCATCCCTGGATCGGTATGCTGACACACACAGTACTCGAAGGATTTATAACAGAGGTAAATCACATGTATCAATAACGTAAATACTATTACCTCAATCCAAATAAAGCGGAAGCAACAAGGTTGTGGATTCCCATAAACACCAACGGCAAAGTTGAGTATAGGAAATCGTAACCCTAACGTATCACTTACTCGTCGTCTGAAAAGTCTGCAACATGAAACGTTGTAGCCCGAAAACGGGTCAGCTCATGGAATATGCTGGCAAAGTAACACATAGAGAATAATGAAGGAATAAGCCTATACTACATGCATATATGGTTGGTGGAAAAGCTCTACGGTTACAGTTTTGCAAAAAGCCAATTTTTCCCTATATCAAAGGAATAAATTTTATTTTAACTATCATGGTGGTTGAAACATCATTGAGAAGGTATAACCCCAACTCAATCCCAATTAAAGTGATTAACAACCCAGCAATATTAATTTAGAGTGATGAGATACATGTGAATACTCAAGTACTAGATACTCGAAATTGTCCATAACCGGGACACGGCTAACCATGATTAGATTGTACACTCTGCAGAGGTTTGCGCACTTTTCCCCACAAGACTCGATCGCCTCCGGTTTCTCGCCGCATGGTGTTTGAGAAGCGGATGACCGAGACACAGATCTTCGTAAACATTAACTCTCTACTCGGATAGATCATACCAAACCTATAAAACCCACTACCTGCTGATCTACCTCTTCGAGAGCTTCACGTAACTTACTCAACTATGCTAGAGCCCATAATAGCTTGTGGTTGCACACGGAAGTTTCTAGCATGAATAATCTCAGTTCCCTTTGAACCTGGGTGGCGGTCCATAGGAAGATCACACGGGTACCCCGGGATTTCCAAAAAAATAAAACAGACAACACTGGGTTCCCCAGGTGCCTCAATCCACCCAGATGTGTATTTAAGTTGCCACCTGAAAGTAAACCATTAATTAATAATCTCACACCTGTCGTGAATATCTCTCAAACCCAAACCATGTCTACGAGCATGGCATGGCAATATAAGAAACACGTAGAAGTAACTCCCAAGGGTTTGATAGCAACAGGGCAATAGGTTCCTACCTCATCATCTACTTCCCAACCCACAAATTAATGACATCCTACTCATGCAATGTTTGAGGATTGAAACTAATGCATAAAAACTGGGTATGAAAAGAGTATGATCAAATGTTACTTGCCTGCAATGTTGATGAAGATGATTCGCACTCAAAACTCTTGATAGGTCTACTCGTCACACTCCGGTCAATCTATCGTAAGCAATCAATAGTAACCACACATAAGCAATCACTCCAAAAGATCGGAAAGATCGAAGAAACAATTCGGAAAACAACAAAACCAAGCAAATAACTCTTGCAACATAAAACAATTTCTAACAGTACCAAAATTATGTGAATTTGGCCTTATCAGAAAGTTTAGGTCAAGAGCTTCGATTTGCAAAAAGAATCAACTAAATCGGAGTTACAAAACTCAAGTTATGACCAAACGAAGTTCAAATACAAATCTGTTTGAATTCAAATTTTAAAACTTTCAAAAACATGTTTGAGTTGGATTACTGGATAAAGCGGATAAATGCGAAGAAGTAGGCGTTGGTTTCGTTGGATTTGGACTAACGAGTAAAAAGTTATAGTCGTTTGAAAATTAGGGACTAATCTGTGAAGAAAATAATTACATACGGGTCCCTGGCAGAAAACTAAAATAAAAGAAAAATCTAAATAGCGAACGTTCGTTACTGAACGCTCAACAGTGAAAATCGTTCGCTACCGAATACTAACGGACGAACGTCCACTAATTAATCTAACAAAAAAAACGATTTTTAAAAGAAAAACCGGAGGAAAAAAATAAACCGGACCGGGGAGGTTTTATACCGGTTCGGGCGTCGGTCGAGAAAAACCAAACGCGGCGATGGTGGTTGCCGGCGGCGAGGCAGAGGGCGGCGGCGGGTCGGACATCGACGGGGCGGTGGCCCTCCCACGGCGGAGTGGATGGGGATGCTGCGCTGGTCGGTGACGATGGTGGCGACGGCCATGAGCATAGGCGGCGAGGGTGTCGGCTTTCAAGCGGCGCTGGGCGGATCTCGCCAAGGCGGTGACTTGGGCGGCGGGCGACGAGCGAGGAGAGAGGGAAAAGCCGAGGCGGCCCTTTTAAGGCGTCAGCGAGGTGGTGGCGTGGCGGCGGGGGCACGGCGGCGGGTGGCCGGGTCGGTCACGGCGGGCGTGTTTCAGCGGACTCGGCCGGGTCGGTGGCGAGGCGCGGCTGGCCGGGCCTTGGCCTGGTTTGGTTGGGCCGCCTGGGATGAGGGAAGTCTCTTTTTTTTAAATAAAACAGACAAACAAAAAGAAAAACAGAATAAATAGAAATATTAATAGGCATATAATATATCAAAAAATTTAGAAAAAGATTTCCTACGAGATGAAAATTATTCTAGCATTAAATAAAATACACACAAATTTAAATAAAGCAAAGAGTGCTTCTGGTCCAATAAAATCCAACAAAAATCATTTTAAAAATATCAAAATGAATTCAAATTTATTTCTCTCCATTTTTACGAGGTAGGGAATCATGTTACCCTATTTTCCATATATTTTATTTTTGGAGAAAAATAATTTGAATAAAACTCAAATAACTCCAAATTGAAAATAAACTCAAAAGAACTTTGAATTTTAAATTCTTTGAAACTCCCAACTCATATTTCGTATGTTTTGAAGAAGTCCTTTTATCTTCGCTCGTGAAAATCATTGAGTTGCATAAAGTTTCAGAATTGGAAATATTCTCAAATGAAATTCAAATATTTTCAACACCCCTTGTCATTTAAATAAATGGAAGAAGTCATGTCATCTCCTCTCCAGGGTTTTGTGATGAAAAGAATTTGAATTCCTGAAGATCATAAAAGCAAAAATGAAAGTTTGGGAAAGTACTTTTATTCCCTCTCATTTAACTTTCAAAAAGATTTCGAATTCACTCACTTTCAGTCAATCAATCAAAACTATCTATTTGTTTATAACATTCCAAATTTTAGAATTTTGGGATGTTACAAACTACCACCCTTAAACTGAATCTCGTCCTCGAGATTCGGAGAGGCTAGAAAGAAATAGGTTAGGGTTTGGGGGTCTTCAAAATCCATCGATCATCACAAGGGGTCTGGGGTGCTACCACCCTTAGAAGCATTGTTACGGTTCCATCAAAACTCATATACTCCATCCTTATTGTTGATGGTTCTGTCTTCTCGCATCGTAAGGAAAATTCCTTCTCTGGGCTCTTCTGGTAGTGGCATAACCTTTTCCTCAATCCTTTTGTCCTTTACTTCTTGGTAAGGTTGTTCCAAGACTGGGTCTTCATAGCTGACGGGTCTGGCGCCAATACTAATCAGCTATCAATATCTCATGGTGATCAACAATTTATGTTTTGTCCTACAGGAAAGGGTCTGGGCTGAACCTCACCGTATGACCTACGATTGGCAACAACTGCCTTGTACAATGGAAAATACTTATACCATTCTAAGGTTTAGACAGGGTTTTGATCGTCGTCTCTCTACTATAGGTAAGTCACTCAGATTTACCATTCCATATAGCAAAGCGAATAATAAGAGTAAGTCGGTATGGTGATCAATCCATCCCGCACCCAAATCATTACCTTGTACATGGTTTAGCCAATCTCACATTCTAACACTCGGTCATCCTCGCAAGCATTGCAGAATTTCTCTTGTCGACGAACCAAGTTCGGATAAATCCATTGATTTTGCAAGCCAAACAAACAACTATCATTCCTTAACAACTCTCAGGTTTTGCGTAAACTCCTATAAGATCGTCTGTCGATAAAATCGTAACTTATTCCAGGGTTTTTCCTTCAGCAAGAGTGTGCTTGCTTCTTGGCAGGTCCTGGGCCCTGTGGGTTATGGCCCATCTCCTCACTTATAATCCTTGAACACATCATCTGGGCAACTGATCATTATCCCAACATCCAACTTCCTGGCATACTTAAAATCCATCCAATTGTACTGTCTTCCTTCCTTCTATTGGCACCAAACTAGGACATGATTACTCAGACTCATCATGGAATTTCCATTGATCTATATTTCCAACATCGTACCTCCTTTATATCCAATAGTAATTCATCTCTTCATCCTCGTGGGATGTCCCACATACCGAGATAAAAGCTCATACTTATGAAGTCCATACTCCACTTCGTGGAACATCATTATCCTTTCCAGGGTCAAGCGTCCTTACAGGGGAATATTGGCCATTTCTGCATGGTACCTCTTCAACTGGAATACGTGAAGCACATCATGAACTCCTAACAGTCCTTCGGGTGACTCCAATTTGACACACGAAGACATGCTCCGTCTCCAATTTCATAGACTACCTCCTTGCATTTTGAGTCTGCATAACTCTTCTGCCTGGACTGAGCTATCTTCAGTCTATCTTGAATCAACTTATCATTCTCGTCCGAATCCTTGATCACATTTGGTCCAAACAACTGTGGGTCTCCAACGTCATCCCACACTCTCTTGGGGTATCAAACATATCGAGATAAAACTCATATTCTTTTTGTCTGAAATCCATTCAGTGGGTATCCTTATCTTTTCCAGGGGTCAACGGTTCTTAGAGGGTACTACCACCCTTAAAATGTTCCAATATTCCATAGACCATATTTCTCATATCCTCGAAATTGGTCAACATCTTTCCTCATAGGGTAACTCATAAAATCCAAAGCAGTACCAACACTGCTAACTTTATTGATTCTTAAATTATTACAATCATCTCGCTCTTCCATTACATGTCTCAATTTAACACCTCAATATAAAAGAAAAGCTCTCACTTCTACTACTACATTTATTCTGTTACAAATTCAACTATATCTCACCAGTCTCCTTCTCCTTCGGACAATCTACGGCAAGTGTTCGCTTCATCACAACGGAAACATATTACTTGACAAATATCGAGGTTTCCTTGTGATTATATAGCCTCTGGGGTCCTTATCTTCCCTCTTGAGCAATCATTGAAGTAGTGCCCTGAATTTTTGCACCTGAAACATGTGATATGACTCGTGTCTTTCTTTGTAGAAATTTGGTTGTTCACTGAATCCAACCTATTCCTCTTCCTGGACCTTTCCGCTCCAATCAGGGCTTCTATTTCCTGTGGGTCATACTCTACTTCCTCTATCGGGAATTCTACTAGATCTCCATTCGCACAATCTTGGGAGATGTGTCCTTCTTCTCCACATGAATAGCATGACTTGGTGCGGGCTTTAATTTTGTTTCCTTTGTGTATGTCCTCAACATCTTCCTTCATCACAGGTTCTTCTAACATCTCCATGAGGGCTCCTTTCATTTCTTCTTTCTTCTGTGGATGGTTCTCTGTACCATAGTGTAAATGTGACACCGAAAGGTGGTAGTGGGTAGTTCCTTCACACAAGAAACAAGTAATCTGTCTAGTTGGGCATTCTTCAGTTGGGTGACTTCCTTCACAATTAGGGCATTCATCCTTGTGTTCCTTATGGGGGTGTCCTATTTCTCCACAGAGCTTGCATGCACAAGGTTTCTTCATATCCTTTCCCGAAGGCTTCAATTTCTGGGACACAAACCGAGGCATTAGCAAAGTCAACTTAATTTCTCCCCAAGTGGTTACTCCTTGCCATCCGTTGATGGTTTGGTACATCCTCCACCAAGTATCAGCACCTCTTTCAAAGCACTGAAGGGCATGCTGGGTCATATCCTTTCCGACTACAGGATTATTCTCCATGTTCTGATTCCATCGGTCTGTCTCCAATTGACTCATTGGTCCAGAAAATACAAGCTCATCTCCATTCATCCTCTATTGGGTCCATGGGTTTGGGGTGGGATAAGAGAGATAGAGAGGGATACACAGAAGGCAAACAATAGTTTTGAAAAGGCAGATTTTATTGTGGCTGTTGGAAAACATCAAACAAATGATAGCTCACAATCGTCGCATCTAACGCAGGTATGTAACAGGGGTTGGGTCTTCTAAAGGTCAATAAATCTTCAAAATCATCAAACTCTTCAAGTCTTGGTCATGTCTCCGATGGCTTCTTCTGATCATGCTTGTCCTTCTCAAGTTCTTTTGCCAGATCATCTCTGTTGACGCGAAGTCTCTCGCGATGTCCTTTAATATTTCCGGAGTGGCATTCCAAACTTATGATTTCAACTTCCTTGACATGAACCATGATCCTACTGTCCTTCAGTCCTGACGAATCTCCGGTATCTCGAGGTTTTGTTCCTCCAGTTTGGTTACTTCACTTCCGGTTCTGAGTTCTTCACCAATTGCCTTCTTGTCAAATATTGCTTCTTGTAGGTCCATCTTAACTTCCCGATGTAACACTCCGGATCCTGGTGATACACCAGCTAAGATTTAAAACTACATCATTTTCTGACATATGCTCCATCAGACTTCTACCAACCATCCTAACATGTATCTGCAAACATAAATCGGAACGGTGACAATAGCATAAGCGGGCGATAACATCATGGATAGCGTGTTTCTGCTCTTGTCATTTCCATGAGCTATCATTCCATAATTGATATCTCCTGCCTTAGGGGTCTCCTGACAAAACTTTGAGTTACTAACTCTCCATGCTCCGGTCTTTCTCTGATACACCTTGATCTCGGGTATTGACAGCTTCCATAGTCTGCCAGGTTCCATAAAGGTAGCCTTCCTAGGTCATACAAATCTGGGAATTCTTCAGAGCCTTCAAAATCTCCTAGTCTTCGGAGTCTTCAACAGTTGTAGTTTCCATTTACACGGTAAAATCCTCTTCATAACAAATGGTCTTGGTTGTCCGATATCTTGTCTCCTTGGAGTGGTCTCATCAGTCGAATCTTCGAGTGGTCAAAAGGGAAAAGGGGTATGGTCTCGCTAAAAGGGAATATTTGAATAAGCTCAGAAGAGAAGAGAGGTAAAAGATCTTTTTGAAAAAGAAGTAGTAGAGAAAATCTTTCCTATGGGCTTGCCAGTTTCTAGGGTCACGTCCTACAATCAATATGTGCTCTGATACCATCTTGTAGCAACCCGACCTCATACGGTCAAGTCTCTGTGCTTAGGTGTCATCCCTGGATCGGTATGCTGACACACACACTACTCGAAGGATTTATAACAGAGGTAAATCACATGTATCAGTAACGTAAATACTATTACCTCAATCCAAATAAAGCGGAAGCAACAAGGTTGTGGATTCCCATAAACACCAACGGCAAAGTTGAGTATAGAAAATCGTAACCCTAACGTATCACTTACTCGTCGTTTGAAAAGTCTGCAACATGAAACGTTGCAGCCCGAAAACGGGTCAACACATGGAATATGCTGGCAAAGTAACACATAGAGAATAATGAAGGAATAAGCCTATACTACATGCATGTATGGCTGGTGGAAAATCTATATGGTTACAGTTTTGCAAAAGGCCAATTTTTTCCTATATCAAAGGAATAAATTTTATTTTAACTATCACGGTGGTTGAAACATCATTGAGAAGGTATAACCCCAACTCAATCCCAATTAAAGTGATTAACAACCCAGCAATATTAATTTAGAGTGATGAGATACATGTGAATACTCAAGTACTAGATACTCAGAATTGTCCATAACCGGGACACGGCTAACCATGATTAGATTGTACACTCTGCAGAGGTTTATGACTTTTCCCCACAAGACTCGATCGCTTCCGTTGGTTTCTCGTGACTGCATGGTGTTTGAGAAACGGATGACCGAGACACAGTCTTTCAGAAACATTAACTCTCTACTCCGGATAGATCATACCAAACCTATAAAACCCACTACCTGTTGATCTACCTCTTCGAGAGCTTCACGTAACTTACTCAACTATGCTAGAGCCCATAAAAGCTTGTGGCTGCACACGGAAGTTTCTAGCATGAATAATCTCAGTTCCCTTTGAGCCTGGGTGGCGGTCCATAGGAAGATCACACGGGTACCCCAGGATTTCCAAAAATAAAACAGACAACACTGGGTTCCCCAGGTGCCTCAATCCACCCAGATGTGTATTTAAGTTGCCACCTTAAAGTAAACCATTAATTAATAATCTCACACCTGTCGTGAATATCTCTCAAACCCAAACCACGTCTACGAGCATGGCATGGCAATATAAGCAACACGTAGAAGTAACTCCCAAGGGTTTGATAGCAACAGGGCAATAGGTTCCTACCTCATCATCTACTTCCCAACCCACAAATTAATGACATCCTACTCATGCAATGTTTGAGGATTGAAACTAATGCATAAAAACTGGGTATGAAAAGAGTATGATCAAATGTTACTTGCCTGCAATGTTGATGAAGATGATTCGCACTCAAAACTCTTGATAGGTCTACTCGCCACACTCCGGTCAATCTATCGTAAGCAATCAATAGTAACCACACATAAGCAATCACTCCAAAAGATCGGAAAGATCAAGAAACAATTCGAAAACAACAAAACCAAGCAAATAACTCTTGCAACATAAAACAATTTCTAACAGTACCAAAATTATGTGAATTTGGCCTTATCAGAAAGTTTAGGTCAAGAGCTTCGATTTACAAAAAGAATCAACTAAATCGGAGTTACGAAACTCAAGTTATGATCAAACGAAGTTCAAATACAAATCTGTTTGAATTCAAATTTTAAAACTTTCAAAAACATGTTTGAGTTGGATTACTGGATAAAGGGGATCGTAACGAAGAAGTGGGCGTCAGTTTCGTTGGATTTGGACTAACGAGTAAAAAGTTATAGTCGTTTGAAAATTAGGGACTAATCTGTGAAGAAAATAATTACATACGGGTCCCTGGCAGAAAACTAAAATAAAAGAAAAATCTAAATAGCCAACGTTCGTTACTGAACGCTCAACAGTGAAAATCGTTCGCTACCGAATACTAACGGACGAACGTCCACTAATTAATCTAACAAAAACCGATTTTAAAAGAAAACCGGAGGAAAAAATAAACCGGACCGGGAGGTATTATACCTGTTCAAGGCGGTCGAGAAAAACCAACCGCGGAGACGGTGGTTGCCGGTGGCGAGGGAGAGGGCGGCGGCGGGTCGGACGTCGACGGGGCGGTGGCTCCGGTGGCCCTCCGGCTCGGTGGAGTGGGACGGGGATGCGCCTTGGTCGGCGGTGATGGTGGCGGCAGCGAGCATAAGCGGCGAGGGTGGCGGCCAGGCGGCGGCTCGGCGGATCTCGGCGGCGACGGCGGCAGCGAGGAGAGAGGGAAAAAGCAGGCGGCGTCCTTTTAAGCGTCAGGCGAGGTGGTGGCGTGGAGGAGGGCAAGGCGGCGGGTGGCCTGGTCACGGCGGTGGCGTTTCGGCGGGACTCGGCCCGGGTCGGTGGCGGCGGCTGGTGGCCTTGGCTTGGCCGGTTGGCTGGGCCGGCCCAGTTCGGCGGAGGGAAGTCTCTCTTTTTTAAAATAAAACAGACAAACAAAAAGAAAAACAAAATAAATAGAAATATTATATAGGCATATAATATATCAAAATTTTCAGAAAAAGATTTCCTACGAGATGAACATTATTCTAGCATTAAATAAAATACACACAAATTTAAATAAAGCAAAGAGTGCTTCGGTCCAATAAAATCCAACAAAAATCATTTTAAAAATATCAAAATGAATTCAAATTTATTTCTCTCCATTTTTCTGAGGTAGGGAATCATGTTACCCTATTTTCCATATATTTTATTTTTGGAGAAAAATAATTTGAATAAAACTCAAATAACTCCAAATTGAAAATAAACTCAAAAGAACTTTGAATTTTAAATTCTTTGAAACTCCCAACTCATATTTCATATGTTTTGAAGAAGTCCTTTTATCTTCGCTCGTGAAAATCATTGAGTTGCATAAAGTTTCAGAATTGGAAATATTCTCAAATGAAATTCAAATATTTTCAACACCCCTTGTCATTTAAATAAATGGAAGAAGTCATGTCATCTTCTCTCCGTGGTTTTGTGATGAAAAGAATTTGAATTCTCAAGATCATAAAAGCAAAATGAAAGTTTGGGAAAGTCCTTTTATTCCCTCTCATTTAACTTTCAAAAAGATTTCGAATTCACTCACTTTCAGTCAATCAATCAAACAATCAATCAAAACTATCTATTTGTTTATAACATTCCAAAATTTAGAATTTTGGGATGTTACAGTCTGAAGAGGAGTCTGACCCTGGCGTTGCAAGTTTGGCTCTAGCCACAGCCTATGTTGCCAAGTCCATCTTCAACACTGAAGACAATGACTTCCACACCAACGTTGAAGCTGACGACAAGGACGACCCTGCTCCCACCTACTGCTTCATGGCACGTGGTGCCAAGGTAAAATCACGTGATGCTTACTTTCAAACATCAAGTGAAGATGACTCTGATTGTAAATCCAAGCCCAGGTATAAAACACTTGCTAAAATTGCAACTGAACAACAAAAAGCTATGGAACATATTCAAAAACTGTTAGACAAAAGCGATGACCTGTTGGACGCGGAAATGACTCGTTCACAGTCCTTAGTTGAAGACATAAAAAATCTTCATGCTAAGTATCAAGAACTTGAAAGTCGTCATGAAACGCTCTCAACCACTCATGAAAAGCCCTCCTATGATTATCTTCAAAGGAAGCAAGAGCTTGAGAAATTAAGAGCGGCTCATGAAGATCTTCAAAAAGAGAATGAGTCACTCCTCGCTCAACAGATCAGTCCCGCTCAGGATGGATTTGAACCACCATGTCTAAAGTGCCTTGAGCGTGATAACGCTACCTCTGTTGTTGAATGTTCCACTGCTGCTACTGTTGCATTGTCTTCAACTACTGATGTGGTAACTAACCCCTCTGCGGAGGATACCACTACTATTGCTGATGAAAATGCTAGGTTGAAGACATTGCTTGAAACAGGGATGTATAAAAGTCTGAAAGGACATCAGACACTCTGCGATGTCCTCAAAAAGTAGATTCTGAACAGAAACCCTAGGAAAGAGGGTGTTGGGTTCGAGAGGAAAATGAATGTTGATGGTTCCTACTGGAAGCCTGAGCGGTATCCCAAAACCACATGGGTTGCTGCAAAGGGACCTTCAGTGGATCCATCCACCTTATCTGGCTTTACCTGTGCTAATCCTATTATCATTGATGAATCCCTTGATGCAAACTATAAGCTGTTCAAGAATCAGAATGGTGAAGTGTTTGCCAGGTATATCGGTACTAACTGCAGGAATGGACCACCAATGAAGAAGATATGGGTTCCCAAAAGCTGTCTTGAGAATCTTCCAGTGAATGTGATCATGACACCACCTGGAAAGAAGACAAACCCCAGACCTAAGGCGTCATATGGTCCAAAAGCTTCATACAGACAGAGGACTCACCTGAGTCACCCTAACGCCAATGTTTTGCAGGGAAACCGTACTCAAACTTATGAATATGAGCGTGTGTCTTCAAACCGCTATGTTCATAGAACAAAGAACTTTTCTCGCTTATTCATATGAGTATCATTCATCTCCTGCAAGGCTATTTTCTAGGGCTCCAAAGTCAAGTTCTCGAATCTTTGCACTTAGACTCATTGCTTCTAAGCCACCCCTAAAGATGTGGGTGGTTAAGAAGAATTAACTTTCTCTTGCAGGAAAGGTCTCCACCGAAAATCAAAGGCGTCGATGCTATTCTTTGGGGACCTAAAAGCGTCTTGTAGGGCGCAAGATCAAATGCCCAAATGGTCTCACTATGTATTTTGTTCCTGAATTGTTTGCCATTCATCCTATCAGTCCTAATCTTGATCTGAGCTTCAATAATCCTCTTGCCCGTCAAATGTTTATGCTTCACAATACTCTTGGTGAAGCCTATCCCCCTAACTGCACTGTAGGGTATGACAGGAGGTTGAAAATCTTGAGGCTGCCACCACCAATACAAATGAAGCCAATGACGTAGTCATGGCTGAAGCAAATGTGGAGCCTGCACCAACCAATGTGCCAGAAGCCAATGAGGAAACTGTTCCTGAAGCATCTGTTGTGCAACCTGACGCCTCTGTTGTTGCCACTGCTCCTGTTCCACCACCAAGGCCCCATACAATTGAGCAAGCATACAACTATGGTCAGCTAATCACCGTCAGATGGCCCATTCTGGTCCCTCTGCCTAATGCTTCTGGTCCGCAGTTTGACTATCATATTGAGCATAGGCCTATGGTCCAGAAACCAAAGCCAAGACTGCCAAGGTTTCCAAGTACTGCCACCTCTACAGGGTCCTTCAATGCAAATGGCTTCAAAGCCCACAACACCTTCTTTGATAGAGCAAAGAACCCCTACTCAAGGCCAAGAATATCATCAGATCGTTTCTGGAGCTATCAGCAGCGAAGCTATTACTCTTGTGTTCTGTATGATCAAGGGCGCATTTTCCCTCATATGCGCCTCGACACTGAAGCCATTGCTGGACTGCCATGCTTAGAAGAAGCACTTGACTGCTTTCGTGATGCAGGTCTGCTCAGCTTTGTGACAGACAAAGAATATTGGAATGGGGAACTTTTGCTCCAATTCTATGCTACCCTCCACATTCGCGGCTATTACAGGGATACAAAGACATGGGTTCTCGAGTGGATGACTGGAAATGTGCATCATGAAGCCAAAGCTCTTGACGTCATTGAGCTTACAGGCCTACCCACTCCTGGAGAGCTGTTCGAACCTGATTGTCAACTCCACCGCAATGCACTGGAGAGCATCTTCCATAAGCCAGAGCCCAACATGAGCGGATGTTGAGCATGATGAAGCCTTTGCCACCTGATGCTGAATACCCAAAGGAGTTCTTTGTTGATGACCTTGAGTATCTGCCTCGCACAATATATCACATCATCAGGCAAACTTTATGGCCTATCAAAGGGCATTCATCATCTGCAAAACTTGAAGGAGCTATGAAGACATTGGTCTTTTACATCCTCAATGGCATCAGCTTCAATGCATAAGAATTCTTCATCCGCAAGAATCGGCTGCGTCTGGTTCGACCTTTTTGGCCTGAAATTCTATGCTCCACAGGTTATGCGCCTCATCAAGCTACACTCGCTATCAACTATCAGCCCTCTCGCCGCAATCATTTGATCTTTCTACCAGAGGTTGATATGTCAGTTGAAGCCATATACCCTGAGCCTGCCAAGAAGCCCCTTTGTCTTCAAAATGCTGATCACCAAAGCTTCACTCAACCCATGGAAGGAGTCCATGCAGTAACTCGTGTCTATCCACTGGCTGGGAACACTCGTCTGCCTCATCGTGCACAAACTGAAGCTACTGAGAGCAGTGGCGGAGCTACGGCAAGGCCAAAGTGGCCGTGGCCCGCCCAGGATATGTATGATTTTCCTTTCATATGCATCGGCAACCCATAACCTGGTCTACTGGCAGACACCATCTAAGCCCCTAATGATCATCTCTACGCTCCATTCTATGAGAGATTTGCACGAACGCAAGCCATGGAGCAGTAATTATGGGCCTCAAGGAGCAGTCCAAAGAAGACGGGAAGCATCGGTGCCACTAGCTGGCCGGCACCATCCATCGCACATTCAAGACAGCCAAGGAACGACAGCCTTGCCGTGCGTATACATCTGTTTGATCCAGTTAAAAATATGTTGAGGACTGACTCATGTCAAATGAAGTAGCATGACTGATTGTAATTTTGAAAGAAATTATGCTCTTGTTTGCCTGGCCCGCGCAACTACTCCTATGTAGCTCCGCCACTGACTGAGAGCACAATTTCCCAAAGGCCTAAGAAGCGCTCTCGCATCCTAAATGACCGAGAACTTCTCGTGGCACTCCATCAGAAACAAGACAAGCATCACTTTGGCTCAAGCAACAGATGCAAAGCCTCTTGGTGGACGTCAATCGCATTCGAAATCTTGCCACCAAGAATGCTTTTGTCACTCACGAGACCTGGCGGCGATTATGGAAGAGTTTGACCTTTGCTTTCGGTCTTTGAAGCGGATCTTCAAGACGATGGCTTCACTGAAAGATTCAAGTTTGACTCCACTCCTCCACAGAATGTTGTCCTACGTCGAACTCCATCCCTTGAAGACTTTGACTATTCTTCCTCCGCGGCACCCGTGAATACCAGAGTGATCGATGATGAAGACGATGCTACTTCACCGCCCGCTACTTCTGCACACATCGACACTGCACCAAGTACATCTGCACCGCCAAACAACAACGACAACCCTGATTCTTCACCTACTCCTCATGAGGACGAGTAGATGCTCTATGTCTTCAAACCTTTTTGGTCCTTACTGACAAAAGGGGGAGAAGCATATGAGTTTGATAGTCTTCAAGCGGGTTCATATGGGCGGTTGCTTTATACTTCGCCTAGTGTTTACAACTCTCGCTTTTGATACATTTGGTTCTTTGAGTTGTAACACTTAAACTCGATGGTCGTCTGCTACTTATTTGCTTTTCTGTGATGCGATGATAAATTCCGCATGTGCGATGATAACTTCCGCACTTAGATCATTCTCTGACGTCCATTTTTCATTATGCATGTCATTCTCTTAGTTATATCATTTCATGCATGATGAATTATCTTCATAAGTTGAAGAGGATCTCCACAAGTACAACCTGCCATGTGCATTTGCATTCCAAAAGCAAATTATGTATATGCACATCTTCAGGGGGAGCCTTTGCCTCTTATGAAGACAATACCCTATCCTTTACAATTTCACATACTTTATCCCCGTTGAAAACTTCAACCTGTTTGTCATCAATCACCAAAAAGGGGGAGATTGTAAGTGCATCTAGTGCCACCCCTAGTTGGTTTTGGAGTATTGACGACAAATTTGGTTGAGGGACTAATGTGTTTGTGAGAATTGCAGGATAACACAGGTAGTGTCCCTCATTGATTCGGTTTACCTACCGGAGATGACCCCTAAAAATGTATGAAGACGTTGACGACAATGGTGGTATGTGAAGATATTCGTATTGAAGACTATGACACGAGAAGACATTGAGTGAAGACTATGGAGCGCGAAGACTGTGTTGTTTTGTTGTTTCCTTTTCTTGTTTATTGAGTCATAGGAACCACCGTACTGTTAAGTGGGGTCCAAGTGAACTAAGTCAGAATGACTGAAGTGATGCTCAACCAAATCCTATGTCTTCGAGCGAAGACAATGAGAGAAAATCTTATCCAGAGCTGGATGAGTCAGCTTTGCTTGTAGCCCAAGTAAAGTTGTCGTGTGTGTTTGAAATCTGACCGTTGGAACACGTGTCAGTTCCTTAGTGACCCAGGGTCATTTCGGACATATTAGGTCGGGTTGCCTAGAGGCTATAAATAGCCCACCCCCTACACCATAAATTGGTGGCTGCTCAGAGTTAGTGCACGGCTTTTGTCGTTTGAGAGCAACCCACATCAAAGCCTTTGAGAAAGAGAAATCCTTGCGAGGACAAAGCCCAAACACCCAGAGCCAAAGAGTGTTAGGCATCATCAAGTCTTTACATGCGTGTGACCTAAAGACTTATTACACTTGAGGACTGTGAATCCTCCAGCCGGTTAGGCATCGCGTTCTGAGCATCCAAGAGTCGTTGTGGATCGCCGGTGAACGAAGTCTGTGAAGGTTCGGAAGTCTACCTTGAAGACTTACCAGAGTGATTGGGCGAGGACTGTGTGTCCTTAGCTCAAGGGGAATAAGGTGAAGATGGGGTCTTCTGAGTTGAATCTCAGCCTCCCTAACCAGACGTACAGTTGTCACATCAACTGGAACTGGTCCAACAAATCTCATGTCTTCAACAAGTGACTGGCTCTATCCTCTCCCTCCCTTTACTTAGAGTTTGTCTTCGTGAAGTCATTGCCTATTTGCCATACCTGTTTGACTTCATTGCTTGACTACCATCGTTGGTTGGCTTCTTACTATCTTCCATCCTGATCCTTACTACCTAGCGGCTATTAGTCTTTGTACTTTCACATTATTGCATACTTGACTATGGTTTGCTTGTTGTAGTTTATCTTCCGCTGCATATCAATTAGGTCATTTCTATTGTTTGTCTTCGAAACTTCCACGTTTTGAAGACTTTCATAAAAATCGCCTATTCACCCCCCCCCTCTAGTCGATAACTAGCACTTTCAAAAAACATACCCAGAATTTCTTTATCCACGCCAAAAACTACTACCTAGTGCCAAAAAATTCTTACTAGTGCTATTATTTAAAGCATAATGCAATCCCATAATGTTAGTACTAGTAGTAAATAATAGCCTCACCCTTTCGCTGAGGAACGATCTCCAGTTGGAAGGGACGAGGCCCTGCGGTTACTACGCTCTTATCTCCTCCTCGCCAGTCCCCCCCCCCCCCGAAGATAAGGCAGTTCGTCGCTGCTCCCATGGATTCGCCAGGCGGTTCTCCTCCTCGTCGGGGCTGGGAGATCTTGGACGACGATCCTCTGGGAGAAATCACACGCTGCTCCGACATCCTCACCGCCGCAAGACTCGGTGCTTCCTGCACCAACTTTTTCAAGACGCTGCTTAAACAGGCTTGGGAAAAGGCCATGCTTGTTGGTCTTCCATGCGTCCTCGAGGAGAAGGTTCTTCTATGGGACAATCCTTCGAACAGTCCACCACTCCACGGCCATGGTTGCACGTTGACTCCGCTAGAGTTGCCGATGTTGAGAGGTAGTCGGATTTTGTCCGATGAGTAGGTCAGTAATGGAGTTTGATCATGTAGTACTTAGTTATTCCATTTCCATCCCGTAATTTCTCCGCTGCCCACCGTCTTATATATAGGTCTGGGTCGGTGCCAACGAAGATTGGCTTGCATACCTCCGGCCGGATACCACCATCATTTTGCACAACATCCACAAAGAAGGCGCCTGCTCCGTAGACCCCTTCTCCACCATTGGGATCGGCCTTCCAGACTGGCTGGGCTTGAATACGTATGATGATGCCTACATGAGATTGAAGAAGATAGCAATTGCAGACCCGCCGACAAAGCAATGCGGCTACGACCATTACTATCTCATCGCGGTGTTCGACATAAGGATTGCCATCAATGCAAGAGGCAGTAACGGCAGAGGCTGGCGCATGTTGGCAGCGGCAGATTTGTACCCCTACACGTTCGAAGATGCCGTGCGCCATCTAGGCCGGACTTGTTTCATCTGGTTGCCATCCTACGGTACGGGAGATTACAAACAGAATGCACAAACCATCATTTGCATCCCTAATGGTACTCCATTATTTTGCAGGGACCAGTCATCCGCCAATCAAAATAAGATCGCCGATCCTAGATGTGCATTTGCATCCGCGATTCGGTCTAACCTGGAACCTTGTAGCTGACTTTGGCATATTGGGGTCAACTATCTTAGCAGTCGCTACCCATGGTACCACTGATGTGCAACATGGTCTCACAATCTACCACAATCGGACCGTCACCATCTACCCAGGTATTCCATTTTTTAACCCTCTCGCCTTCTCTTTCATTGTTGTACTAGTAGTATACTTTGTAGTACTAGTAGGAGTACTTTTTACCTTGAAGGACGTGTATAGCTAGCTAGGACCTTGAAGACTTGAACCCACTAGTTGCCACCATTTTTGTTTTTCCATGTCTTACTATCTCATCCATGTAGCCAAGAGTGGCTATATATAATAAGCCGGTTATTTTACTTCCTCTATACCGAAGTAGTACTATTTGCTGCACAAGACATCGACCGCCATATTTGAGCACAACATTATTATGCATGGACCTTGACTATGTACGTCACCTTGTGTCCAGATCTGGGATGCCGCGTGTACCAGATGAACGGCGCCGAGTTCGACCCCCGTGATGCTACGTGGGTGCCGAGGAACACTCTTGGAGAGTACTCACTTTTCATCGGGGTCAGCTACCCCATTGTGAAGAAGATGCCACCTTCCGTGCACGACACGGAAGGCCTGCCGTTCATGAAGCACGGTTGTGTCTTCAGTGTGCACCACCGGATGAACGACATGCTGGGACACGCTATCCTGATTTATGCCGCTTCAGCTTGGATGAGTCTCCATCGTATGGAACCGGACTAGAAAGCTGCGACAATGATTCCCGTTGCCCACTGCTATGGATCGTGCCATCCATGAAGAACACCTGGGACTGGAACCTGGAGGAGGACATGTAGCCCATCTATAACGTGTAAGTGGAGTACGGTAATTGTGAACGGTAGCGCTGTGAATATGTGTAGACTAGTCGTGCACAAATTTATCACATGCATTGGAGATGAACTTGTGTGGCATATTGACATTTTTCCTTTAGAATGTATTACTAGTAAATGTGTTATGTGTATGTGCAACTTGTGTGGTTGTTGCACGGGCTCCAACACGCTCTTTGAGAAAAAAAGGTGGCACAACTTTGGATATATGTGACGTGGCGGCATCATACAGTAGCATCGTTTGCTATAGTTGTAGTACACTCCTACTAGGACGACAACTCCTATAAAACCTTGCACTTGGCTGTTTGCCTCTTCGGGAGGTTCAACAGTTTGTACTCGTGTGAACCTTGCACTTGGCTCTTCGCCTTTTCGGAAGGTCCAACAATGATGATACTATAGTACAATATGCTTATGGCAATCTGACACTGATTGAACTACTGCACATCCACCGCGAGGGCGAGGGCGAGGGAGAGGGAGAGGGAGAGGGAGAGGGTGTTGTAGTCAAAACCCTCTCCTCGTCCTGCAAACCACTGTGCGCGTGGGCGAGGGAGAGGCGTAGTAAGCAAGCTTCTCCTCGTTCGGCGAGTTGACGGGACACATCAAAGCAGTACTAGTACTAGTAGTAGTAGTCCATACTGCGTCCTTTTCGATTAATATGGCTTAATTTGAAACAAGAAAAATACACTGGCGGTCAATGTATGTAACAATACGCTCTTTACGGTCACTATATATAGTTTTGCGGCGATTATACGATCACTAGCTCATCGTAGAGCACCGTATTGCACCCTACTGACCGGCCACATAGTCGATGTGGCACTTTGTTGACTGGTTAAATTTCACCTGGTTTCTGGGTCCCACCTGTCAGTTGGCAGAGCAAAGAAATCATTTAAACAAAACTTTTCGCAGGCGCGACACGAGTCCAACCCTTGCGCGCGAACCGCCCTAGCTGTGTATGTGAGTGCATGCACGTGTCCTCCCTCGGTCTTCCAACAAAGAGTGTACATCGGCTATAAAACAAAGAGTGTAGTACATGATGTACATCTACACTTCCAATGCATTTAGCCTTTAATCTAAATCAATATTGATTGACTAATGCACCAACTTGTGTTGTAGGTATAGGCTACATGTCTATCCTTAATTACAGCATGAAACGGCCTTCATTTAATCTTCTTATCTCAATGGTCGCATGCACACATAAGTCTGCTACTTTTGGGCGTTAATTATGCCCTGGTCAATGTGTAAATCTCTAAATGTACAGTCTTTCACGGACGTAGGGAGTAGGTTGAGCACTTGAGCGTGAGCGTGTGTGTTGCGTCGTGTGCTGTGTGTCGCATGGGTGCGTGAGTGTTGCGTGCGTCCATGTGTACTTGTGAGTATTGCATGTTGCATGCGTGCATGCATGTGGCTTACTCCCTCCCATTGACATGTTCATATTTCAAGCTTCCTCTGTTCCCTCCATATGGTGATACTCCCTCTGTTCCCAAATAGTACGGAGTAAAAGCCTCCCTCTGTTCCCAAATACGGAGTATTTATCTTTCTACAGATTTCAACAAGTGACTAGGTACGGAGCAAAATGAGTGAAGTGAGCGTAGAGGCATAGGGATATTGTAGAAAGGAAGTCCTCGCGATCCATTATAACCCATCTCGGTCAGAGAGAACTATTCAACTAGTCTTCGCAGTGAAGTGACAATACATGCTGCAGCAGATGGGACACTTAATTAATAAGATGAACCAGCGTGTTGGTGTTACTAAATCAGCCTTACCCAAGATCGCCATCATGTTTGCCAAGAGAGCACGCTTCATAAATACGCCGACGCACCTCTGTCCTCCATTAACTGACATATGGGCCCTGTTGTGGTAGACCCACATGTCATCGGTGTAACTATTTACACTCCGAAGGACGGTATATCCTGGTAGTAGTACTAGTAGAATTGAAATTGAATGCACTTTCTTCCCCGTCTTCCACTCTTCTTCCTCCTCTCTTCTTCTTCCTCCTCTCTTCCCCGTCATCGGCCGCACACCATTTACCCCCGCTCACTGCTCGCCTGCCCGCGCCATCTTCCTTGGTAGCTCGCGCATACCATATCCCCCCGCTCACTGCTCGGCCACACAAGGAGAAGCTTCTTCGCTCTCCCGCCCGAATCCACTTCCCCGCTGGCTCGCAGGAACCGAAAACCCCAATGGCAGAACCGACTGACACCTAGAGCCGCGATTGGAATTCCCTCCCTAATGTTCTCCTGGAGCAGATCTGTAGTCGTATGGACCTACTCAGCACCGTCCTTCTGGCCGCATGCTCGGTGTCTTTGTACCGTCTACTCTTCTGCAACCGGCCGGCTCTTTTCAAGACACCCTGCTTGCTGATCCCCGATCCTCGCAGGTGGCCTAGACACCGACTTGACGATCCTACGGAGGTTTCCGTGGTGCCCCTCGACATGATACCACTACCTGTCCACCTATCCTTCATGCGTGGCCACTACTGGGCGGGCATGAAGGCCAACTGGATCGTCCTCATCCACCACACCGGTAGTCCGTGGCGTCTCGTGGATATCTACGCCCAGCGAGAGATCACCCTTCCATCATTGGATACCGCAGCCATCGAGCCTCGCGGCCCACCGAACACTCATGTCTACTACGCACGAGACGCATCAAGCTTTTGGCTCGACCTCTGTTTGCAGAAAGTTGTAATCTGTGAAGTGCCCACACCATCAGAAGACTACATGGATTAAAAGCTCATTGCCTTGTTCAACATGGGATTAGTCTATCTGGAATCCGGTCGCCATACATGGTTATGGCTCATCATCAATCCTGTTGAGGCAACATTTACATGCGATGCTATAGTGCATGATGGCATCGTTTACGCGGTAGACGCACAGATTGGCTGCCTATACTGGTGGAATCTATCGTCGTGTAATTGTTCTATCTCATCTCATCTTTACCTTATGAATACGACTGCCTGTTCATTTGTTACAAATTTAGAATTGATACGTCTCCGTCGTATCTATAATTTTTGATTGTTCCATGCCAATATTATTCAACTTTCATATACTTTTTGGCAACTTTTTATATTATTTTTGGGACTAACATATTTATCCAGTGCCCAGTGCCAGTCCCTATCTGTTGCATGTTTTTGGTTTCGCAGAATATCCATATCAAACGGAGTCCAAATGGGATAAAAATGGACGGAGCTTATTTTTGGAAAATATGGAAAATTTGGAAGGAAAATCAACGCGAACCAGTGCCCGAGGTGGTCACGAGGCAGGGGGTGCGCCTGCCCCCCTGGGCGTGCCCCCTACCCTCGTGAGCCCACCATAAGGCGGTTGATGCTCTTCTTTTGCCACAAGAAAGCTAATATTCGGAAAAAAATCACGGCAAAAGTTTCAAGCCAATCGGAGTTACGAATCTCCATATATACGCGAAACGGTGAAACAGAGCCGAGCAGGCGTAAACAGAGAGATAGATCCAATCTCGGAGGGCTCTCGCCTCCCAAGCCATGGGAGCCAAGGAACAGAGGAAACCCTTATCCCATCTAGGGAGGAGGTCAAGGAAGAAGAAGAAGAAGAAGGGGCCTCTCTCCCCTTGCTTCCGGTGGCGCCGGAGGCGCCGGGGCCATCATCATCACCGCGATCTTCACCAACACCGCCGTCATCTTCACCAACATCTCCATCACCTTCCCCTTCTATATTCAGCGGTCCACTCTCCCGCAACCCGCTGTACCCTCTACTTGAACATGGTGCTTTATGCTTCATATTATTTTCCGATGATGTGTTGCCATCCTATGATGTCTGAGTAGATTTTCGTTGTTCTATTGGTGATTGATGAATAGCTATGATTGGTTTGAATTGCATATTTTATTATTGGTGTTGTCCTATTGTGCCCTCCATGTCGCGCAAGCGTGAGGGATTCCTGCTGTAGGTTTTGCAATATGTTTATGATTTGCTTATGGTGGGTGGCGTGAGTGATGTACATGCACCCGAGTAAGTAGGTTGTTTGCGTATGGGATAAAGAGACTTGATACTTTAATGCTATGGTTGGGTTTTACCTTAATGAATCTTTAGTAGTTGTGGATGCTTGCTAGAGTTCCAATCATAAGTGCATATGATCCAAGTAGAGAAAGTATGTTAGCTTATGCCTCTCCCTCAAATAGAATTGCAATAGTGATTACCGGTCTAGTAACATAGTCAGTTGCTTAGGGAAAATTCCACAACTCCTACCACCACTTTTCCACACTCGCTATATTTACTTTATTGCATCTTTACCTAAACAGCCCCTAGTTTTATTTACGCGTTATTTACTTTCTTGCAAGCCTTTCCAAAAACACCTACAAAGTACTTCTAGTTTTATACTTGTTCTAGGTAAAGCGAACGTCAAGCGTGCGTAGAGTTGTATCGGTGGTCGATAGAACTTTAGGGAATATTTGTTCTACCTTTAGCTCCTCGTTGGGTTCGACACTCTTACTTATCGAAAACTGTTGCGATCCCCTATACTTGTGGGTTATCAAGACCGTTTTCCGGCGCGCTGTTGGGAGCAATAGCGGGGTGGATATTCTCGTGTGTGCTTGTTTGCTTTATCACTAAGTAATTTTTATTTGCTGTTCTTAGTTGTTCTCTATCTTTAGTTATGGATATGGAACACAAAATACCAAAAAAATTAGTTGTACTTGCTACTCATGAGGATGGGGTAACTCCTAAAACCCTCGATTCTCATTATGCGAGAGATATTATATACTACTTTGATAATCCTGAGAAAACCCCATTCAACTTTATAATGGGAGTAACGTTGGATCAACGTGAATACTTTAGGGATTATCGCTTAACACAAAAAGGGAAACTATTATGGGATCAAATTCATATATTGAAGTGGTATGCCTGGCAACTATGCGTGGGTTATGACTATACTTGTTTCTCTAGGATGAAGGCTCCACACCTTCCCTTTTCATGCGAATTTAATGATAATAAAACCTTAGCTTCTTATGCTAATGGTATATATGATTACTATGATGTGGAACAAATAGAATAATTTTTGCTTTTATGGGTGCTTATGAAATTGAAGCTATGTGTAAAGAGTTTGAGGATTTTGATGATGCTGTTTATAGATCTGAAAATTTAGCTATCCTCAAATATTTCTATGAGAATTGTAAATACAAATATGAAATTAATGCACTTATTAAGAAAGTCTCCGCTCTCTAAGAAGAGACTAATATTTTGCAGGAATCTATGGAAGAAGAAGTTGATGAAACTGTGAGCTCATTGGATGAAAAAGATGAGGAGGAGAGCGAAGAACAAAATGAGGAAGACCGGATTGATCACCCGTGCCCACCTTCTAATGAGAGTAACCCTTCAACTCATACATTGTTTAATTCCTCTTCGTGCTTACCGAAGGACGATTGCTATGATGACTATTATGATCCCATTGATTCTCTTGAAATATCCCTTTTTGACGATGCTTGCTATGCTTATGGCCAAGATGCCAATATGAATTATGCTTATGGAGATGAACTTGCTATAGTTCCTTATGTTAAACATGAAATTGTTGCTATTGCACCCACGCATGATAGTCCTATTATCTTTTTGAATTCTCCCGAATATACTATATCGGAGAAGTTTGCACTTATTAAGGATTACATTGATGGGTTGCCTTTTACCGTTGCACATGATGATTTTGATAGATATAATATGCATGTGCTTGCCTCTCCTACTTGCAATTATTATGAGAGAGGAAATATATCTCCACCTCTCTATGTTTCCAATACAATAAAATTGCAAGAAACTGTTTATACTATGCATTGGCCTTTACTATGTGTGCATGAATTGTTCTTTTATGACATGCCGATGCATAGGAAGAGAGTTATACTTCGTCATTACATGATATATGTTGCTTTGTGCTCACTACTAAATTACAAATCATTGCTAATTAAAATTGGCTATGATATACCTTGGGATCTGGGTGGATTCATTACTTGAGCACTATATGCCTAGCTTAATGGCTTTAAAGAAAGCGCTGCCAGGGAGACAACCCGGAAGTTTTAGAGAGTCATTTATTTCTGTTGAGTGCTTTCATACAGTTTAAAAACAACAAAAATAAAGAGGGGAACCCAAAACTTTTTTAAAAAGGAAAGCGAAAATGAGAAAGACAAGCATTGTTGAAGTGGGAGAGCTCCTTGAACTTTGTTCATGCTCACGGCAACTTTGTGAATCTTGATTACAGAAACTTTTCAACAAAAATAATTATCCCCTTGTACAATTCCATTGTATTATAAAAATAATGTGCCAAGGTTTGCCTTTAGGATGTTTACAATGCTTGTTGGTTTGTGCGGTGCGGGACAAAAACTTTGGCTGTAGTACGCAAATTTTAATTTTTTACTGGAACGTCAAATGGTTCTGATTCTTTTTGAACTGTATTTATTTACAAATTTTTAATTTTTCCTAATTTTGGCAGAATGTTTCAAGTAACAGAAGTATGGTGAATGTTCAGATTGCTACCGATTGTTCTGTTTTTGACAGATTCTGTTTTTGATGCATAGTTTGCTTGTTTTGATGAAACTATCAATTTATATCAGTGGATTAAGCCATGAAAAAGTTATATTACAGTAGACACAATGCAAAAACAAAATATGAATTGATTTTCTTTATTATACAAACGGATCTTACCGAGTTTTCTGTTGAAGTTTTGTGTGGATGTAGTGTCTAATCGAGGATGTTTTGATGTGAGAAGAAGGAAGAGAGGCAAGAGCTCAAGCTTGGGGATGCCCGAGGCACCCCAAGTAAATATTCAAGGAGACTCAAGCGTCTAAGCTTGGGGATGCTGGGGAGGCATCCCCTCTTTCTTCAACAAGTATCAGTATGTTTTCGGATTCGTTTCGTTCATGCATTATGTGCAAGTCTTGGAGCGTATTTTGCAATTAGGTTTTTACTTTTCTTTTATGCACCATGCTGGTATGAGATGGTCCTTGGTCGATTTGTATAATGCTATTTGCACTTCACTTATATCTTTTGAGTATGGCTTTATAGAATGCTTCATGTGCTTCACTTATATCATTTGAAGTTTGGATTGCCTGTTTCTCTTTACATAGACAACTGCCATTTGTAGAATGCTCTTTTGCTTCACTTATATTTGTTAGAGCTTGGTAACATCTTTTGTAGAAAGAATTAAAACTCTCTTGCTTCACTTATATCTATTTAGAGAGATGATAGGAACTGGTCATTCACATGGTTAGTCATAAAATCCTACATAAACTTGTAGATCGCAGAATATGGTATGTTTGATTCCTTGCAATAGTTTTGCAATATAAAGATGGTGATATTAGAGTCGTGCTAGTTGAGTAATTGTGAAATTGAGAAATACTTGTGTTGAGGTTTGCAAGTCCCGTAGCATGCACGTATGGTGAACCGTTATGTAACAAAGTCGGAGCATGAGGTGTTTATTGATTGCCTTCCTTATGAGTGGCGGTCGGGGACGAGCGATGGTCTTTTCCTACCAATCTATCCCCCTAGGAGCATGAGTGTAGTACTTTGTTTCGATGACTAATAGATTTTTGCAATAAGTATGTGAGTTCTTTATGACTAATGTTGAGTCCATGGAGTATACGCACTCTCACCCTTCCATCATTGCTAGCCTCTTGATGCGTGCATTGCCCTTTCTCACCTCGAGAGTTGGTGCAAACTTCGCCAAAGGCATCCAAACCCCGTGATATGATACGCTCTATCACACATAAGCCTCATTATATCTTCCTCAAAACAGCCACCATACCTACCTATCATGGCATTTCCATAGCCATTCCGAGATATATTGCCATGCAACTTCCATCATCGTCATATACATGACTTGAGCATTCATTGTCATATTGCTTTGCATGATCGTAAGATAGCTAGCATGATGTTTTCATGGCTTATCCGTTTTTTGATGTCATTGCTATGCTAGATCATTGCACATCCCGGTACACCGCCGGCGGCATTCATATAGAGTCGTATCTTTGTTCTAGTATCGAGTTGTAAGTAAATAAAAGGGTGATGATCATCATTATTAGAGCATTGCCCCATTCAAAAAAAAAGAGGCCAAGGAAGCCTAAATAAAAGAATGGGGCCAAAGAAGCCCGCAAAAAAATTTAAATAAAAAGGGGCAATGTTACTATCTCTTTTTCCACACTTGTGCTTCAAAGTAGCACCATGTTCTTCATGTAGTGAGTCTCATATCTTGTGCTTCAAAGTAGCACCATGTTCTTCATATAGATTGTCTCCTATGTTGTCACTTTCATATACTAGTGGGAATTTTCATTATAGAACTTGGCTTGTATATTCCAACGATGGGCTTCCTCAAATGCCCTAGGTCTTCATGAGCAAGCAAGTTGGATGCACACCCACTTAGTTTCTTTCGTTGAGCTTTCATACACTTATAGCTCTTAGTGCTTCCGTTGCATGGCAATCCCTACTCCTCGCATTGACATCAATTATGGGCATCTTCATAGCCCATTGATTAGCCGCGTCGATGTGAGACTTTCTCCTTTTTGTCTTCTCCACATAACCCCCACCATCATATTCTATTCCACATATAGTGCTATGTCCATGGCTCACGCTCATGTATTGCGTGAAAGTTGAAAAGGTTTGAGAACGTCAAAAGTATGAAACAATTGCTTGGCTTGTCATCGGGGTTGTGCATGATGTGAATATTTTGTGTGGTGAAGATGGAGCATAGCCATACTATATGATTTTGTAGGGATGAGTTTTCTTTGGCTATGTTATTTAAATAAGACATAATTGCTTGGTTGGTATGCTTGAATTATTATTGTTTTTATGTCAAAGGATAGATTATTGCTTTGAATCACTCGTGTCTTAATATTCATGCCATGATTAGACATATGATCAAGATTATGCTAGGTAGCATTCCACATCAAAAATTATCTTTTATCATTTACCTACTCGAGGACGAGCAGGAATTAAGCTTGGGGATGCTGATACGTCTCCGTCGTATCTATAATTTTGATTGTTCCATGCCAATATTATTCAACTTTCATATACTTTTTGGCAACTTTTTATATTATTTTTGGGACTAACATATTGATCCAAAGGCTTAGGTCCACCCGTCTGCATGTTGCATGTTTTTGGTTTCGTAGAATATCCATATCAAACGGAGTCCAAACGGGATAAAAACGGATGGAGCTTATTTTTGGAAAATATGGAAAATTTGGAAGGAAAATCAACGCGAACTAGTGCCCGAGGTGGTCACGAGGCAGGTGGCGCGCCCCTACCCTCGTGAGCCCACCGTAAGGCGGTTGATGCTCTTCTTTTGCCGCAAGAAAGCTAATATTCAGAAGAAAAAAACACGGCGAAGGTTTCAGGCCAATCGGAGTTACGGATCTCCATATATACGCGAAACGGTGAAACAGAGCCAGAACAGAATGCAGAAACAGAGAGATAGATCCAATCTCGGAGGCGCTCTCGCCCCTCCCAAGCCATGGGAGCCAAGGCCCAGAGGTGAAACCCTTCTCCCATCTAGGGAGGAGGTCAAGGAAGAAGAAGAAGAAGGGGGCCTCTCTCCCCCATGCTTCCGGTGGCGCCGGAGCGCTGCCGGGGGCCATCATCATCACCGCTATCTTCACCAACACCGCCGTCATCTTCACCAACATCTCCATCACCTTCCCCCTTCTATATTCAGCGGTCCACTCTCCCGCAACCCGCTGTACCCTCTACTTGAACATGGTGCTTTATGCTTCATATTATTTTCCGATGATGTGTTGCCATCCTATGATGTCTGAGTAGATTTTCGTTGTCCTATCGGTGATTGATGAATAGCTATGATTGGTTTGAATTGCATATTTTATTATTGGTTTTGTCCTATTGTGCCCTCTGTGTCGCGCAAGCGTGAGGGATTCCCGCTGTAGGGTTTGCAATATGTTTATGATTTGCTTATGGTGGGTGGCGTGAGTGACAGAAGCACAGACCCGAGTAAGTAGGTTGTTTGCGTATGGGATAAAGGGGACTTGATACTTTAATGCTATGGTTGGGTTTTACCTTAATGAATCTTTAGTAGTTGCGGATGTGTCGGGGGGGGGGGGGGGGCTGATCGTACCCACGGACACCTATGGGGCCGGCGGAGCAGGCCCCTTTGTGGTTCGGAGGCGGGCGGAGGTCGCACAAAGAGCGGATCGAGGCGATGCACACATAGGCGGGGGTACGAATGTAAAAACAGGAGTTGGTACACCTACTTGAACAGTGTACAGTGCAAAAATACCTAACTCTGACGGCAAGGGACAAAAGCAATAAATGCCTGTCGTTGTCGCCCAAACAAAGTGTAACAGAGACCGTCAGTGCGCCTCACCGCCACGATGGCGAGCCTGTCAGCGCCGCTCATCGCTGCTCTCCACTGGCTGCACAGCTGCTCGACACGCGCCCATGGAACGGTCCCATGGCGACACGTCGCTGGGTGAGCTGGAGCGGAGATGGAGAGAAGTTGCATGCCGCGGCAAGCGCCTTGCCGCGGCCGAATCCTTGTCGCGCTCGGAGACTTGTCGCGCTCCGAGCCTTCCCGGCAAGCTCTTCTTGTCGGGACCTTGCCTTCTCAATCTAATACTTTGTTCTTGAATGGCTCCAAGGGAGCCACGGAGGAGATTGGCGGTGACGAGGCAGACCTCGCTGGTGTCAGAATCGTCTGCAGGCACGAGTACGGGATACTAGGGTACCCCTACTCTAGTACACCGACAGGATGCTTGCTAGAGTTCCAATCATAAGTGCATATGATCCAAGTAGAGAAAGTATGTTAGCTTATGCCTCTCCCTCAAATAGAATTGCAATAGTGATTACCGGTCTAGTAACATAGTCAGTTGCTTAGGGACAATTCCACAACTCCTACCACCATTTTTCCACACTCGCTATATTTACTTTATTGCATCTTTACCTAAACAGCCCCTAGTTTTATTTACGCGTTCTTTACTTTCTTGCAAGCCTTTCCAAAAACACCTACAAAGTACTTCTAGTTTTATACTTGTTCTAGGTAAAGCGAACGTCAAGCGTGCGTAGAGTTGTATTGGTGGTCGACAGAACTTTAGGGAATATTTGTTCTACCTTTAGCTCCTCGTTTGGTTCGACACTCTTACTTATCAAAAACTATTGTGATCCCCTATACTTGTGGGTTATCAAGAATGCATAGCATGTCTATAACCACATCATTGCTATATGTTCCTCTCGTTTCCTAGATTTTTATGACCACACATGTTATTGTTAGAGTTGATATGAGAACATTTGGCATCTAATGATTGTTAGAATACATATTATGAGCATAACGTCATGATTGCTATATGTTACTCTCATTTACAAGATTTTTATAACAACGCACGTTATTGCTTAGAGTTGATATGAGAACAGTAGTAGTAAGTGCTATGGTAGAATATGAGTAGGCGCTGTCATAGATGTTTTCCTCTCATTGTTACATGATGTTTGAACCATGACATATTGCTAGAATATGAAAGCCATTGGCTTATTTTTTTAACTTGGGGTATGATTATGACCACGGCATTGCAATTCTCTGTCTATGATATGTGTCACTGTTATAATAATCTTAATTCCACACATACTCTGAACATGATTGTTTATTTTTGTCCTTTTGGTCTCCAATTTGAATTGTTGCAGCAGACGTAAATGCGCCGGCCTTCATGATTCTAGGACCTGGAATCATACCAACCGATGGGTGGTGGTTTATCGCTCGTTCAGCTGACGGTGGTCATTTGATGCTCATTCGCACGTACCAAATTGACCAAACCATTACATCAAACCACATGTAGTACAATGCGTGGGGCGTTCATGACATTGATGGCTATGGCTGCTTCGTGTTTGAGAAAGATCTCAGCTCCGTTGGGCCAGGCGTATTCAACTGGAGGTGGGTTTACAGCCTCGGCAACAACTCCTTGTTCCTCGAGCTCAATTATCCGATCATCCAACCAATCATCGATCATATCACCGGCGATGATTACTGTGCTATGCAACTTCCATTCGCGAGGGGGGGCTGTGTTTACACATCATACCATGGGTTTCATGAATCACCATATCCAGAGATTCGTCGACACAGCTTGTTGCCAGATAATCTTCAATGTGTGAAAGGCATCAAGCTTCCATGCGATGGATAGCTTTTGCAAACCCGACATGTGGCGATGTGGTTCATGCCAACAGCAAATATGCACAACTTGATTCGTGCTGATATCTAGACTGAGCAATGTATTCTGCTGTTGTAGCACGACCCTCTTTTGTTGGATATTATGTACTATTGTTAGTTTGAAGCACTCCTCTGGTTTGAAGGATAGATACCTTCCACGGGATCAAGTGCATCCTAACTCACCCGTGTAGGATGTACCGATAATGATGATGGAGATGCTTGTGAAGCCATATATATATATATATATATATATATATATATATATATATATATATATATATATATATATATATATGTGTGTGTGTGTGTGTGTGTGTGTGTGTGTGTGTGTGTGTGTGTGTGTGTGTGTGTGTATATGTATATATATATCAGTTAGGCTTAAAGAGCGAAATTTTTATATAAAACTATGTATAAATTGTGACACTAAATACGACTAGTAAGTAGTACGATGCAGATACTAGTATACGTCGGTCAAATTATTCATCATGTCCACACATTGAATTGACGTGACAACACGCTGCGCGTGAGGTGACACAAGAATCCCGACGGCGTGTTCGGGTATTCTGGACTTCAGATTTGGAGTACCACTTATCTATCGAAATCTTTCATCATTCACTTAAAGCAGTCGATTGATCATACATTGAGTACCATATAACTAGAATTACCGATGCAAGTCGAAGAAGGATTGGCCGGTGCTGCCGGCGTCAAGAGTTCGGTCCCGAGGATCGAGGAGCTGATCAAGCACCTTGAGGCAAAAGTGATTGCTGACAGCATGAGATTTCAGTCTCTCATCGATTTGTTCATACCAACCATCGACAGCGAGCACGGCATATGCTACACCCAACCTGAGAAACTTCCAGGTAAGACACCGATCGGCCGTCTACTTGCACAAACATATTCCTTTGTTTATAGCTCTATTTTTATTTTTAGACGCAGACCTGGTGAAGCAATTAAAATTTGACAATTAATAAAAAGTGAAACAAGTGACTGCAACATGCCAAAGATGTTATGAAAATGCCAACTAGGTACACTAAAACCTGTATTCCACAATCTGCGGTATCACACCGAGTGGCCTAAGGAAGCATTTCTTCCAAATAATTCCAGGCGTTCAAAAGGGGCACGTGGGCCGTCGCAAGATACAATCGAGTCACGGCATGCACGCGATGTGTAACAAGACCGACAATACCTTGCGGTGATGGTCAACGGCGTGACGGGCAGCAAAAAGGTTACAGTGCTGCACACCAACAAGAACTTTGACCAGCGAGAGGACCAATCGGGTGATGCACCAGTACCACCTCGGGGACTGGAGCAAGAGAAGGAGAGGGAGCTGGTCCTCTGCAAGATTTTCTACCGCACGAACACTAGGGCCAGGAGTAAAAAGATTATAAGTTAGTTTGGTATTGGTAGTTGTACTACCTTGTTGTCCGCAAGTTGGTATTGTTGTTAACGATCTTTTGGTATGAACCTGCATTTGCTTCCAACCATCATGCCGAGGGTCGACGTGGATATAAAGCTGAATCATTTGTTTTGAAACGAATTTTCAGGCACCTGATTTTTTTTGATGGGTAGCATAAGCACCCGCCGTTCGAATTCCCAGTTCTCCAATTTTTTCGAAACAAGTGTATGCACTTATTATCACGATAAAAAAAACAATATCCGTGTTGCATCCTAGTTATCAGTCTGTACTTGCAGAATTCTCTCGTTTATTGAGCACGTATATTGTTTTTTCAGGTCGAGCAAGTTTCAACTAGGCTATAGACTGCCCAGGGTTGGTTTTATTTTTAACAGGCCCAGCCCATGACGACAACAGGGCACAAAGATCCAGCAGGTATCTACTGGCCTCTGGCCCGCCACCATTAGTTATATTTTGTCTTACAACATCCGCAGGCAGTTTTTTTACTGAATCAAACACACAGCCCAGTTCTATTTTCCTCTTGAAACGCATCTCCTACATCCGTTTTCTAATCTCTACCTATAGTTTTACTAGTTCATATACACATATTATTATATTGAAAACACATAAAATTCCATTTTCATATTATATCCCTATTTTTGTTGTTTTTTTCCACCAAGCGCTGATTTTTTTACCACTGGTTTCCCCTTAAACCAACTCAATTGTCCCATGTCTTATTTGCTTACAAAAACAAAATGATTTTTTTGGCAAATCAATAAGTTCTTAAAAAAATGTTTATCATTTCAGGATTACAACAGTTTCCACCGAAATATGCAAAATAAGGTTGAACTTTTTGACCGTGGTCCTAGGCAGAAAATGGGTTGTAATAAATTACTTAAGAATTAGCAAATGGGCTGCAAATTATAAAAAATAGCAAATGGGCTTTATGTTGTCTGCCATAGATTTGGAGGCTGACTTGTGGGCCTACTAAGTTCATGCGTACACAAGGTTTCTCAAAAAAGAAACTTAGTCAACAATCGACTCTACCAGCGTCAGACTGTTAGATGTCAATCTAACGGCAATCGTGCTTCTTCAGTCTCTGATCTTCCTGCCCCAGCCGCCCAAACCAGCGCCGTCGGAACCGCCTGCTCCCGCCTCCCGTGGCCGACAGTGCTGTCGGGCAGGCCTCACGGCCCCATCATACTCGCATCCCTGGCCTGTCTATCCCTCTACTCACCCACACCTCCTGTTATTTTCCAGCGACGGCAGCCGAACCAGTCAACCCTCGTACTCTCCACCGCGTGGGCAGCCAATGCCGTGTCTTCCCCGGCTCCGTGTCATTCCATTCGTAGGCCTCGCCGTCGTCCACCGCCCTGGTGCTCTCAGCGCAGCGTGGTCAACGATGTGCATCCAACGGCCGTAGTGCTTCTTCAACCTCTGGTCTTCTTGCCCCAGCCGCCCAAAGCAGCGCCGGTCGTGCCGCATGCTCCTGCCTCCCGTGGCCGGCTATGCTGCCGCGGAGGCCTCACCTTCCCCATACTACTCCCACCACTGGACAGGCCATCCCTCCAATCACCCACTCCCCCTGTTATTCTGCGGCGACGGCAGCCTCACACCGAAGCCGAACCAGTGAACCCTCATACTCCTCTCCGCGTGGGCATCCACTACCGCGTCTTCCCCGGCTCCGCATCGTCCCCTTCCTAGGCCTCGCCGTCGTCCACCGCCGTGGTGCTCTCGGCGCGGCATGGTCAACGACCGACTTCCATCGGAAGAGTACTGTACGTGGAGAGGATCACAGTTGGGTCCACGGCAGCCGCAAGGAAGTGCCTCCTTATTACGCGCAAAATAATTATTCCTCCACCTGACAGCAGGGACCCACCAGACGGGCCACCAGTATTTCTCGGAAAAAATGTTTCCCCCCTGACTGTTGGTACCCACCGGACGGGCCACCATATTTCGCGAAAAAAACGTTTGCCCCTGACTGTTGGGACCCACCAAACGGACCACCGTATTTCGCGAAAAAAAGTTCCCCCGCTGTCAGCTCGGACCCACCGGAAGTGCCTCCTTATTACGCACAGAAAAATGAATACTCCCCCTGCTAGCTGGGACCCACCATGGTGGGAGGCTGACTTGTGGGCCTACTAAGTTGACGGGACGGAGGGCTTTGTCAACTTTGTCAATATGAACGATTCTAGCTCCAGTGACCGTATGATGTCCATCCAACGGCCATCGTGCTTCTTCAATCTCTGCTCTTCCTGCTCCAGGCGCTCAAACAAGCGGCCGTGAGACTGCCCTTCCTCCTCCCATGGCCGTCTGTCTTTGCCGTGCAAGCCTCATCGCCCCACCGTACTCCCATCGCTGGCCTAGCCATCCCTCTACTCACCCACACCTGCTGTTATTCTCCGGCGACGGCAAATGAACCAGTAAAACCTCATACAGTCGTACTCCCCTCCGCGTGGGAAACAACTGCCAAGTCTTCCCTGCCGTCGTGTCGTTCCCTTCCTAGGCCTCGCCGTCGTCCACCGCCCTGGTGCTCTCGGCGCGGCCTGGTCAACGTGGTTAACGACCGACATGCATCTGAAGTGGACTGTACGTGGAGAGGCCGACAGCTGGGTCCACGGCCGCACGCAAGGAAATGCCTCCTTATTACGCGCAAAATAATGATTCCTCCACCTGACATCTGGGACCCACCGAAAGGGCCTCTGTATTTCACGAAAAAAATGTTACCGCCGCTGACAGCTTGGACCCACCAGCTATATCTTCGCACGCAAGGAGGTGCCTCCTTATTACGCAGAAAAAAATGAATACTCCCCCTATTAGCTGGGACCCAGTATAGTGGCAGGCTGACTTGTGGGCCTACTAAGTTGACGGGGACGGAGGGCTTTGTTAACTTAGTCAATATGCACGATTCTAGCTCCAGTGATCGTACGATGTCCATCCAACGGCCGTAGTGCTTCTTCAACCTCTGGTCTTCTTGCTCCAGCCGCCCAAACCAGCGCCGGTCGTGCCTCGTGCTCCTGCCTCCCGTGGCCGGCTGCGATGCGGCGGAGGCCTCACCGCCCCTACTACTCCCACCGTTGGCCAGGCCATCCCTCTACTCACCCACATCCCCTGTTATTCTGCGGCGATGGCAGCCTCACACCGCAGTGAACCAGCGAACCCTCGTACTCCTCTACGCGTGGGCATCCACTGCCGCGTCTTCCCCGGCTCCGCGTCGTGCCCTTCCTAGGCCTCGCCGTCGTCCACTGCCCTGGTGCTCTCGGCGCGGTGTGGTCAACATGGTCAAGGAACGGCTTCCATCGGACGTGGGTATGCGTGGAGAGGCTGACAGTTGGGTCCACGGCCGCACAAGGAAGTGCCTCCTTATTAGGTGCAAAATAATTATTCCTCCACCGACAAATGGGACCCACCGAGCGGGCCACCGTATGTCGTGAAAAACGCTTCCCCACTGCTGGGACCCACCAGCTACACCTTCGCCGCGCAAGGAAGTGCGTCCGGGCAAAAAGCGATTCGCCCCAGCTCTGGGACCCACCAGCTACATCTTCGCACGCAAGGAAGCGCCTGACAGTCGGGACCCACCTGGTCGAAGCGTGCGTAGCGTTGTCATTCTGGTCGCGAACGTGTACGTACATACTGGTTGATGTAGAGGTGTGCACGTGTCGTAGTAGAGGCGCGCACGTGTCATAGTAGAGGCACGCACGTAGCATGTACACGCGTCGTCTGGCGGCTGGTGCAAGAAAGAAAATACGGCCACGTATCTGTACATACGGGCGGGGTCTCGAATGCCTACTCGCGCATACGTACGGCCGGGGCTCGTGTACATGGCTGGGTCGGAACGGAGAAACAACGTCGTCGTCGTGTTCATGGGGAGGCAACGTAATGCGTGGTGTTCATGGGGAGGCAACGGAATGCGTCGTGTTCATGGGGAGGCAAAGGAATGCGTCGTGTTCATCGGGAGGCAACGGAACGCGTGGGAGCCAACCGGCTGGGTCGGAACGGAATGCATGGTCATGTTCATCGGGAGGGCTTGGACGGAACAGGCGACGGAAAAGAGGCCTGGCGTACCGCAGAACAGAGGAAACGGCCTTGTGTTCGACTGGCCACGTTCGAAATGGGATCCTGTTCATCGGGAGGGGTCTGACGTACTGCAAAACGGACGAAACAGACCTCCTACGGTCGAAACGGGGGTCCTGTTGATCGGGAGGGGTGTGGCGTACCGCAAAACGGAGTAAACGGACCTCCTATGGTCGAAACGTGGGTCCTGTTCATCGGGAGGGGTGTGGAGTACCGCAAAACGGACGAAACGGACCTCCTACGGTCAAAACGGGGGTCCTGTTCATCGGGAGGGGTGTGGCGTACCGCAAAACGGGACTCCACGGGATACTGTTCATCTCCACCGTCGACCTCCTTGATGCCCACAAGTATAGGGGATCTATCGTAGTCCTTTCGATAAGTAAGAGTATCGAACCCAACGAGGAGTAGAAGGAAATGATAAGCGGTTTTCAGCAAGGTATTCTCTGCAAGTACTGAAACAAGTGGTAGCAGATAGTTTTGTGATAAGATAATTTATAACAAGCAACAAGTAACAAAAGTAAATAAAGTGCAGCAAGGTGGCCCAATCCTTTTTGTAGCAAAGGACAAGCCTGGACAAACTCTTATATAAGGAAAAGCGCTCCCGAGAAAAAATGGGAATATCGTCAAGCTAGTTTTCATCACGTTCATATGATTCGCGTTCGGTACTTTGATAATTTGATATGTGGGTGGACCGGTGCTTGGGTGCTGTTCTTACTTGAACAAACATCCCACTTATGATTAACCTCTATTGCAAGCATCCGCAACTACAACAAAAGTATTAAGGTAAACCTAACCATAGCATGAAACATATGGATCCAATTCAGCCCCTTACGAAGCAACGCATAAACTAAGGTTTAAGCTTCTGTCACTCTAGCAACCCATCATCTACTTATTACTTCCCAATGCCTTCCTCTAGGCCCAAATAATGGTGAAGTGTTATGTAGTCGACGTTCACATAACACCACTAGAGGCTAGACAACATACATCCCATCAAAATATCGAACGAATACCAAATTCACATGACTACTAATAGCAAGACTTCTCCCATGTCCTCGGGAACAAACGTATACTACTCACAAAGCATATTCATGTTCATAATCAGAGGGGTATTAATATGCATGAAGGATCTGAACATATGATCTTCCACCAAATAAACCAACTAGCATCAACTACAAGGAGTAATCAACACTACTAGCAACCTACTAGTACCAATCCCGGACTTCGAGACAAGAATTGGATACAAGAGATGAACTAGGGTTTTGAGAGGAGATGGTGCTGTTGAAGATGTTGATGGAGATTGCCCTCTCCCGATGAGAGGAGCGTTGGTGATGATGATGGCGATGATTTCCCCCTCCCAGAGGGAAGTGTCCTCGGTAGAACAGCTCTGCCGGAGCCCTAGATTGGTTCCGCCAAGGTTCCGCCTCGTGGCGGCGGAGTTTCCTCCCGAAAGGTTGCTTATGATTTTTTTTCCTCAACGAAAGACCCCACATAGCAGAAGATGGGCATCGGAGGGCCACCAGGGAGCCCACGAGGTAGGGGGCGCGCCCAGGGGGGTAGAGCGCGCCCCCCACCCTCGTGGCCAGGTGGGGCCCCCTCTGGTGAACTTCTTCTGCTGGATATTTTTTATTATTTCCCAAAATGACTTTCGTGGAGTTTCAGGACTTTTCGAGTTGTGCATAATAGGTCTCTAATATTTGCTCCTTTTCCAGCCCAAAATTCCAGCTGTCCGCATTCTCCCTCCTTATGTAAACCTTGTAAAATAAAAGAGAATAGGCATAAGTATTGTGACATAACGTGTAATAACAGCCCATAATGCAATAAATATTGATATAAAAGCATGATGCAAAATGGACGTATCAACTCCCCCAAGCTTAGACCTCGCTTGTCCTCAAGCGAAAGCCGATAAAGATAAATATGTCCTCATGTTTAGAGGTAGAGGCGTCGATAAAAACAAAATACGGACATGAAGGCATCATGATGATTCTCATAACAGCAACATATATAGGAAATGTCATATGATTGCTTATGTTCAAGTAATAATCCATTCACAATGCAGAGTACGAATCATAAACTTTATTGAGAACCAACAAACTATAGTCTCAGTCATTGAAGCAATTGCAATTTATCATAACATCAGAAAGAGTCTATGTCAGAGCTTCATAGCAAGTCCACATACTCAACTATCATTTAGTCTTTCATAATAGCTAACACTCACGCGATACTTGTGGTTACGGAGTTTTAATCGGTCACAGAGAAAGATAGGGGCTTATAGTTTCACCTCCCAACCTTTTACCTCAAGGGTAATGTCAACAATAATAACTCATGCCCCCTAAATCTAATTAGATATATCAATCAGGATCTTTCCAACACACTGTGCTTGCCAAAGGATAAAATGTAAAAAGGAAAGGTGAAGATCACCATGACTCTTGCATAAGGTAGAAGATAATGATAAAAGATAGGCCCTTCGCAGAGGAAAGCGAGGTTGCCATGCGCTTTTATGGTTGGATGCACAAAATCTTAATGCGAAAGAACGTCACTTTATATTGCCCTTGTGATATGAACCTTTATTATGCAGTCCGTCGCTTTTATTTCTTCCACATCACAAGATCGTATAAAGCTTATTTCCCCACACCAATCAATCATACATATTTAGAGAGCAATTTTATTGCTTTGCACCGATGACAACTTACTTGAAGGATCTTACTCAATCCATAGGTAGATATGGTGGACTCTCATGGCAAAACTGGTTTAAGGGTTTTGGAAGCACAAGTAGTATCTCTACTTGGTGCCGAGAATTTAGCTAACCACGAGGGGGAAAGGCAAGCTCAACATGTTGGAAGATCCATGACAATATACTTTATCTCAGATATAAGAAAACATAACCCATTACGTTGTCTTCCTTGTCCAACATCAACTCTTTAGCATGTCATATTTTAATGAGTGCTCACAATCATAAAAGATGTCAATAATAGTATATTTATATGTGAAACCTCTCTTTCCTTATTACTTCCTATTAATTGCAACGATGACCAAAACTATGTTTGCCAACGCCCCACAACTTTCAATCATCATACCCTTTCTATGTGAAGCCATTACTCTCAATAAGATCAATATGAACTCTTTGTTTCTTTTTATTATTAATTTTCTTTCTTTTATTCACTCAAGATCATGGCAAAATAATCAAGCCCTTGACTCAACACTAATCTTTATTATATAGCTCACGGACTCGACTACATAGAGAGATCATAAAGCAAAACTCAAAACTAGATCATGCCATAAACTTTATTCTACTAGATCAAGATACTACTAATAGGATTGAACTAAGAAAACGGTAAAGATAGGAGATTTGGTTGTGATACGATACCGGGGCATCTCCCCCAAGCTTGGCAGTTGCCAAGGGGAGTGCCCATACCCATGTGATTATGTCTCCTTTGCCGGTGAAGAATGTGGAGGTGTTGTTGATGATGCGGGCTTGTCGTCCATCTTCCAAGGCATGGGCTCACCATCATAGAAGGATGATCGAGTCTCCGGGATCCTCAAATCTGCAGCCAAACTCATCCTTTTGAATCTATATTCATACTCACAGTTTTGATTTTGCAGGTCATAGATTTGGGCTTGAAGGTGCTCGATCTTCTCATGAAGCTTGAAGATGGCCTCCCCGATGTTGTCGGCATCCAACTTGTGGTTGCTAGTGAACTCCGCGATCATCATGTGGTTGGAGTTGAGTCCATGTTCCACCATCCCCTGACACTTGAAAACTTGTTGCTCCACTGTTTCGAGCCTCGTCTCCATGCTTCCGGTCCCCTTGGGTCCCTCTTCATCGCGGATGTGCAGCAACCCATCACGCATCTCAATGATTTGAGGGTGTTGCAGCACCTCCGCGAGGTATGGGTTGATGACCTTCTCAAAGAACTTGTCCTTGGAGGCACTTGGGGACGTCATGCTAATCTAGATCTGTCAGAAAAACAGCTCGAAACAAAAACAAAGGATAATTGCGTGATACGGGAGTCAAAACCTTCGGGAGAATATATAATGAGTTTTTACCGACAAATTACGTATCATGCAAGAAAACAGAGTCTGGAAGGCACACAAGGTGCCCACGAGGTAGGGGGCACGCCCAGGGGGGTAGGGCGTGCCCTCCACCCTCGTGGGGCCCTCGTGTCCTTCCCGGACTGCTACTTATTTTTCTATTTTTCTAAATATTCCAAAACGGAGAAATATTGCCTTAAAAATTGTTTTGGGGTTGGTTTACTTACCGTACCACATACCTACTCCTTTTCGAAGTCTGAAACGTTCTGGAAAGTGTCTCTTATGTATTACTCCGGGGTTACGGTTTCAATAACATTGGTTTCAACATTTATAGGATTACCTGAGATATAGTGTTTGATTCTTTGACCGTTTACCACCTTGGTTGTGCCTTGAAGTTGTTGATTTTTATGGCGCCGAATGATAGACCTCCTCGATGGCGTAGGGGCCTTCCCATTTAGAGAGAAGTTTTCCTGCAAAAATCTTAAACGAGAGTTGTATAGCAATACATAATCACCTACATTAAACTCACGCTTTTGTATTCTTTTGTCATGCCATCTTTTAACTTTTCTTTAAACAACTTGGCATTTTCATAAGCTTGGGTTCTCCATTCATCAAGTGAGCTAATATCAAATAACCTCTTCTCACCGGCAAGTTTGAAATCATAGTTGAGCTCTTTAATAGCCCAATATGCCTTATGTTCTAGTTTGAGAGGTAAATGACATGCTTTTCCATAAACCATTTTATACGGAGACATACCCATAGGATTTTTATATGCAGTTCTATAGGCCCATAATGCATCATCAAGTTTCTTGGACCAATTCTTTCTAGACCTATTGACAGTCTTTTGCAAAATTAATTTGAGCTCCCTATTACTCAATTCTACTTGACCACTATACTGTGGGTGATAAGGGGATGCGATTCTATGATTAACATCATATTTAGCAAGCATTTTACGGAAAGCGCCATGAATAAAATGTGAACCACCATCAGTCATTAAATATCTAGGGACTCCAAACCTCGGAAAAATAACTTCTTTAAGCATTTTAATAGAGGTGTTATGATCAGCACTACTAGTTGGAATAGCTTCTATCCACTTAGTAACGTAATCAACATCAACTAAAATATGTGTATATCCATTAGAGGCAGGAAAAGGTCCCATATAATCAAAGCCCCAGACGTCAAATGGTTCAATAACAAGTGAATAGTTCATAGGCATTTCTTGACGTCTACTAATATTACCGATTCTTTGACATTCATCACAAGACAAGACAAACTTACGGGCATCCTTGAAGAGAGTAGGCCAATAAAAACCGGATTGCAATACCTTATGTGCAGTTCTATCTCCAGCGTGGTGTCCTCCATAAGCTTCTGAGTGGCACTTGCGTAGGATATGTTCCTGTTCATGCTCAGGTACACAACGTCTAATAACACCATCTACTCCTTCTTTATAAATATGTGGGTCATCCCAAAAGTAATGTCTCAAATCATAGAAAAACTTTTTCTTTTGCTAGTATGTGAAACTAGGTGGTATAAATTTAGCAACAATGTAATTAGCATAATCAACATACCATGGAGTACTACGAGAGGTATTTATGACATTTAATTGCTCATCAGGAAAGCTATCATCAATAGGTAGTGGGTCATCAAGAACATTTTCTAACCTAGACAAGTTGTCTGCAATGGGGTTCTCAGCTCCCTTTCTATCAACAATATGCAAATCAAATTCTTGTAGCAAGAGAACCCATCTAATAAGTCTAGGTTTAGCATCTTTCTTTTCCATCAGGTATTTAATAGCAGCATGATCAGTGTGGATAGTTACTTTAGAATCAACAATATAAGGTCTGAACTTATCACAAGCAAATACAACTGCTAAGAATTCTTTTCAGTAGTAGCATAATTTCTTTGAGCATTGTCTAAACTTTTACTAGCATAATGGATAACATTTAATTTCTTATCGACTCTTTGCCCTAGAACAGCACCTACAGCATAATCACTAGCATCACACATAATTTCAAAGGGTAAATTCCAATCAGGTGGTTGAACAATAGGTGCAGAGATCAATGCTTTCTTAAGTATTTCAAATGCTTCTACACAATCATCATCAAAGACAAACGGTATATCTTTTTGTAATAAATTAGTCAGAGGCCGAGAAATTTTTGAGAAGTCCTTAATGAACCTCCTATAAAATCCGGCGTGACCAAGGAAACTTCTTATACCTTTGATGTCCTTGGGACATGGCATCTTTTCAATAGCATCAACCTTGGCTTTATCAACTTCAATACCTCTTTCAGAAACTTTATGCCCCAAGACAATACCTTCATTAACCATAAAGTGGCACTTTTCCCAATTCAAGACAAGATTAGTTCTTCACATCTCTGCAAAACTTGATCAAGATTTCTCAAGCAATCATCAAAAGAGGATCCATAGACGGAAAATTCATCCATGAAAACCTCACAAATCTTTTCACAAAAGTCAGAGAATATAGCCATCATGCATCTTTGAAAGGTAGCAGGTGCATTACATAAACCAAAGGGCATACGTCTATAAGCAAAAGTACCAAAAGGGCATGTAAAAGTAGTCTTTGATTGATCCTTAGCCAACACAAGTATTTGAGAGAAACCAGAATAACCATCTAGAAAGCAATAATGTGTATGTTCGCATAATCTTTCTAGCATTTGATCAATAAAAGGTAAGGGGTAATGATCTTTCTTAGTAGCTTTATTTAATTTGCGGAAATCAATTACCATCCTATAACCTGTAATAATTCTTTGCGGAATCAATTCATCTTTATCATTAGGAACAACAGTAACACCTCCCTTCTTAGGGACACAATGAATAGGACTTACCCACTGACTATCAGCAACGGGATAAATTATACCTGCCTCCAAAAGCTTTAGTATTTATTTTCTTACCACTTCTTCCATCTTAGGATTCAACCTTCGTTGATGATCACGGACCGTTTTGGCATCTTCTTCCAAATTTATTTTATGTTGACATAGAGTGGGACTAATGCCCTTAAGATCATCAAGAGTATATCCAATAGCAAAGACGGGTGCTTCTTCAGAGTTTTCAATAATCTCTCTTCTTCATGCTCTGAAAGGTTAGCACTAATAATAACAGGATATATTTTCTTTTCATCAAGATAAGCATATTTAAGATTGCCACGCAACGGTTTGAGCTCAAACACGGGATCACCCTTGGGTGGAGGAGGATCCCCTAGGATTTCAACAGGAAAATTATGTTTCAGAATAGGTTCCTGTTTAAAGAATACTTCATCTATTTCCTTTCTTTCATTCATAAACATATCATTTTCATGGTCTAGCAAATAATGTTCTAGAGGATCACTAGGAGGTATGGCAATAGAAGCAAGACCAATAATTTCATCCTTACTAGGCAATTCTTCTTCACGGTGTTGTTTACTAAATTTAGAGAAATTAAACTCATGAATCATATCATCCAAGCCAACAATAACAACATTCTTTTTGCAATCAATCTTAGCATTGACATTATTCAAGAAGGGTCTACCAAATATAATGGGACAAAAGCTATCTTGTGGGGAACTAAGAACAAGAAAATCAGCAGGATATTTAGTTCTCCCACACAAGACTTCAACATCTCTAACAATTCCCACAGCTGATATAGTATCTCTATTGGCAAGTTTAATTGTAACATCAATACCTTCTATCTCAGCGGGTGCAATTTCATGCTTAATTTCTTCATACAAAGTATAAGGTATAACACTAGCACTAGGACCCATATCACATAAGCCATGATAACAATGATCTCCTATTTTAACAGAAATAACAGGCACGCCTACCACAGGTCTATGTTTATCTTTAGCGCTAGGTTTAGAAATTCTAGCAGTTTCACCACAGAATTGAATAACATGCCCATCAATATTATCAGCCAAGAGATCTTTAACAATAGCAATATTAGGTTCTACTTTAACTTGCTCAGAGGTGTATAAGTTCTAATATTACTTTTACGAACAACAGTTGAAGCTTTAGCATGATCCTTTATTCTAACGAGGAAGGGTGGTTTCTCAACATAAGAGGTAGGAACAATAGGATCATTATAAGCGGCGATCTTTTCTTCAACTTTAATAGGTGCAGCTACTTTTACTTCTATGGGAGGATGATATTTAAGCCACTTCTCCTTAGGGAGATCAACATAAGTAGCAAAATATTCACAGAAAGAAGCTACTATTTCAGAGTCAAGTCCATATTTAGTGCTAAACTTACGAAAAATATCGGTATCCATAAAAGATTTAACACAATCAAACTTAGGTGCCATACCTGACTCCTTACCTTCATTGAGATCCCAATCTTCAGAGTTGCGTTTAATTCTATCCAATAAATCCCATTTAAATTCAATAGTCTTCATCATAAAAGAGCCAGCACAAGAAGTATCGAGCATGGTGCGATTATTTTCAGAAAGCCGAGCATAAAGATTTTGAATAATTGTTTCTCTTGGGAGCTCATGATTGGGGCATGAATACAACATTGATGTAAGCCTCCCCCAAGCTTGAGCGATGCTTTCTCCTTTGCGAGGCCAAATATATATATATATATATATATATATATATATAATTGCGATCACGATGAACAAGATGCATAGGATAATACTTTTGATGAAATTCCAATTTCAATCTTCTATAGTTCCATGATCTCGTATCATCACATAGCCTATACCACGTCAATGCATCTCCCCTCAAAGATAAAGGGAAGAACTTCTTCTTAACAACATCATCGGGTATACCTGCAAGCTTAAATAGTCCACAAACTTCATCCACATATATTAGGTGTTCATCAGGATGCTTTGTTCCATCTCCTACAAAAGGATTAGCTAGCAGTTTTTCCATCATACCCGAAGGAAATTCAAAGGGAACATTTTCATATTCATTTTCAATAGGTTCATTAGGTTGAGGAGCAACTCTTTGCTCTATTGGTCGGGGTGAAGATACCGAACAAGCCCCTCGAAGGATTACTTTCCATAGTAACAAGTGACATGAAATTTCAGCACACTATATATATTTTTCCTTACCAAATTCCACCTACCAAAGGCGCTTCTCACCCCGGCAACGGCGCCAGAATAGAGTCTTGATGACCCTCAAGTATAGGGGATCTATCGTAGCCCTTCGATAAGTAAGAGTGTCGAACCCAACGAGGAGCGAAGGAAATGATAAGCAGTTTTCGGCAAGGTATTCTCTTGCAAATCTTTGAAACAAGTGGTAGCAGATAGTTTTGTGATAAGATAATTTGTAACGAGCAACAAGTAACAAAAGTAAATAAAGTGCAGCAAGGTGGCCCAATCCTTTTTGTAGCAAAGGACAAACCTGGAGAAACTCTTATATAAGGAAAAGCGCTCCCGAGGACACATGGGAATATCGTCAAGCTAGTTTTCATCACGTTCATATGATTCGCGTTCGGTACTTTGATAATTTGATATGTGGGTGCACTAGTAGAAAAAGGGGCTATCGTTGAGGCCTGTTTTGCCCATTAGTCCCGGTTCAATCCAGAACCGGGACTAATCTGCTGTTATCCGGTTAAGTGAGCCTAGGGGCGGCCAGACCCACGTGGGCCATTGGTCCCGGTTCGTCCGGACCTTTTGGTCCCGGTTGGTGGGACGAACCGGGACCAATGGTCTGGCTCCTGGCCCACCACCATTGGTCCCGGTTGGTGGCATGTAACCGGACCAAAGGCTTCCCTTTAGTCCGGCTCATGCCACCAACCGGCTAATGGTGCTGCCTATATATAGCCCCTCGCGCAAGAGCGAGCACACCTTCCTGTTTTTTCTGCCGAGGGGAGGGCTTGGTGGTGCTCTAGCTCACCTCCTATGCACACAAGGTGTTCGATGGAATGCCCGAGCCACACTACTTAAGCTTTCTCCTCTCCAAGCTCGACCTCTAACCTCCATTTTCCTCAATATTTGTCTAGGTTTAGCGGTCCGTCACGCCCGTCCCGTCTTCACCGCCGTCGATCACCACTTGCGATCTCATCGCCAGACCACCGTGGTGAGCCTCTTGTTCTTATCTTCTTTACGAAGGACAAATATTCTTACTTGTATTATTTTCTTACTTTTATTATTGCATCTTATATAGTGCGATGGTTTTGGTATCCGCCCGTCGGCCCTAAATCTGTCTATGATTCGGATGTGGTATATATTATCTTTTCATAACTATTGGTTCATTTATTGTTTATGAAAATTAAGCCGACCAACGTGACATAGATTTTATTTATCTAGGAGGTTGTTGAACCGAAATTCCAACCGACCCTATTGTCGAGAGGTTAAATTTAGTTGAAGAAGAAAACAATTTCTTGAAGGAAAAAATAAAAAACTTGAGGAGGAGAAGATGATATTGGAGTTGCATGTTGCGGATGTCGCCGATGATCACAAGATCAAGATGGATGCAATGCGCTTGAAGATGAGAAAGATTAGAAAATATGCCATTCATACCGAGGCTTGGTATCATTATGCCGTTGGATCAGTTGTTGCCTTGGTTGCGATTATGATCGTATTTGTTTTCACATTGAAATGTTTTACATAGTTTCAATGTATGGTTTAATTAATTTAGATGCTCTGCAGAGCTTTATGTTGTTAGATGAGAACTATGTATGTACTTTGGTTTTTATGTGATGATGAACTTCTATTAATTTGGTCATTTAATTATCTATTCATGATGTTACGTAATGATTTTTGACACACTTAATTATATATAATGCACGCAGATGAACCGGCAATGGATGTACGGTGGCAGACACACCTCCGAGTACATTAAGGGCGTGCATGCTTTTCTCAAGTGGCTGAGGCAAACAAGCGAGAATGGTTTTATGTGTTGTACATGCCCTATATGTGGGAATCTGAAGTCTTACTCTGACCGGAAAATCCTTCACACCCACACCTTTACAAGGGTTTCATGCCACACTATAATGTTTGGACGAGGCACGGAGAAATAGGGGTTATGATGGAAGACGGCGAGGAAGAAGAGTACGATGACAACTATGTGCCCCTGAATACGGTGATGCTCTTGAACATCAAGTTGCACTGCACGATGTGCACGATGGTCTTTGCCGCGAAGCGAAACTGCTGAAGATCAAGATGAACCAGACGATGTGCCCCATGATGATGATCTCCGCCGGGTCATTGTCGATGCAAGGACACAATGCGAAAGTCAAAAGGAGAAGCTGAAGTTCGATCGCATGTTAGAGGATCACAAAAAGGGTTGTACCCCAATTGCGAAGATGGCAACACAAAGCTCGATACCGTACTCGAATTGCTGCGGTGGAAGGCGGAGAATCTTGTGCTCGATAAAGGATTTGAGAAGCTCTTGAAAATAATGAAGAAGAAGCTTCCAAAGGATAACGAATTGCCCGACAGTACATACGCAGCAAAGAAGGTGGTATGCCCTCTAGGATTGGAGGTGGAGAAGATACATGCATGCCCTAATGATCGCATCCTCTACCGTGGTGCCTACAAGGATCTGAACGCATGCCGGTATGCGGTGCATTGCGGTATAAGATCGCACGAGATGACCACTGGTGATGTTGACGGCGAGCCTCCGGGAAGAGGGTTCTGCGAAGGTGATGTGGTATGCTCCTATAATACCACGGTTGAAAGCGTTTGTTGAAACGGAGAACATGCCAAGTTGATGCGATGGCACGGTGAGGACCGTAAGAAAGATGGGAAGTTGAGAGCACCCGTTGGACGGGTCGCAGTGGAGAAAAATCGAGAGAAATCTTTGGGATGAGTTTGCAAAGGACCCAAGGAACGTATGGTTTGCTTTAAGCGCGGATGGCATTAATCCTTTCGGGAGCAGAGCAGCAATCACAAAGACTGGCCCGTGACTCTATGTATGTATAACCTTCCTCCTTGGATGTGCATGAAGCGGAAGTTCATTATGATGCCAGTTCTCATCCAAGGCCCTAAGCAACCTGGCAACGACATTGATGTGTACCTAAGGCCATTAGTTGAGGAACTTTTACAGCTGTGGAATGGAAGCGGTGTACGTCGTGGGATGAGCACAAAAGGAGGAATTTGACTCGAAGGCGTTGCCGTTCGTGACAATCAACGATTGGCCCGCTCTCGATAACCTTTCGGGACGGACAAACAAAGGGATACCACGCGTGCACGCACTATTTACTTGACACCGATAGTATATACAGGAAGCTGCGGGAAGAATGTGTACAGGCCATCGTCGATTTCTTCCGACCAACCATCAATGTCGAAAGAAAGGCAAGCATTTCAAAGCGAGGCAGATCACGGAAGAAGCCCGCCATGCGTACCGGTGATCACGCATTTGCTATGGTCAATGATTTACACGTAATCTTTGGAAAGGGTCCGGCGGACTAGCTGTTCGAATGACGCCGAGAATCACGCACCCATGTGGAAGAAGAAATCTATATTTTGGGACCTACCCTCGGAAAGACCTAGAGGTCCGCTCTTCGATCGACGTGATGCACGTGGCGAAGAACCTTTGCGTGAACCTGCTAGGCTTCTTGGGCGTGTATGGGAAGACAAAAGATACACACGAGGCACGAGAGGACCTGCAACGCTTGCACGAAAAAGAGGGCATGCCTCCGAAGCGATATGAAGGTCCCGCCGACTACGCTCTTCTGAAAGAAGAGAAAGAAATATTCTTTCAATGCCTGCTCGATATGAAGGTCCCGGCGGCTTCTCGTCGAATATAAAGGGAATAATAAATATGTCGAGAGAAAAGTTCCGTAACCTAAAGTCTCATGATCGCCACGTGATTATGACGAATCGCTTTCGGTTGCATTGAGAGGGCTTCTACCGGAAAACGTCCGATTAGCCATTGTGAAGCTATGTGCATTCCTCAATGCAATATCTCAGAAGGTGGTCGATCCAGAAATCATAGCAACGCTAAGGAGTGATGTGGCGCAATGTCTTGTCAGTTTTGAGCTGGTGTTCCCACCATCCTTCTTCAATATCATGACGCACGTCCTAGTTCATCTAGTCGACGAGATTGTCATTACGGGGCCCGTATTTCTACACAATATGTACCCCTTTGAGAGGTTCATGGAGTCCTAAAGAAATATGTTCAGAACCGTGCTAGGCGAAGGAAGCATCTCCATGGGCCATCAAACAGAGGATGTCATCGGGTTTTGTGTTGACTTCATTCACAGCCTTAATAAAATAGGTCTCCCTAAATCGCGGTATGAGGGGAGACCCTGGAAAAACACGCTTGGAAGAGACTCAATAATATGCAGGACGGATATTCTTGGTCTCAAGCACACTACGATTCTCTGAGAACTCTACCTTGGTGACCCGTATGTCGATGAACACAAGAACGATCTGCGCTCCAAACACCCGTGAGCAAGGTCGACGGAATCGGATTACATGTGAACACATCAGACTTTCGGCTTGGTTGGAAACACGTCTCGTAGGTGACAGACTGTTTGTGATGAGTTGTACTTGTTGTCCAGGGGACCATCTTCGATCGTAATGATTTGGAAAGGATCTGAGATAAATGGGAATACATTTTACACGATTGACCAACATGAAAAGAGCACCAACCAAAACAGCGGTGTCCGCTTTGATGCAAAGAACCGACAAGGGAAATGACACATATTATGGTTACATAGTAGACATATGGGAACTTGACTACGGAGTAGATTTTAAGGTCCCTTTGTTTAAGTGCAAGTGGGTCAATCTGTCGAGGCGAGTGCAGGTAGACCCACGATGCGGAATGACAACAGTGGATCTGAAAAATCTTGGGTACACCGACGAACCGTTCGTCCTAGCCAATGATGTGGCACAGGTTATCTATGTGAAGGACATGTCTACCGGACCGAGGAAAAGAAAAGATAAGGAAGCGAATACATCATACAATGAGCCAAAGCGCCACATAGTTCTTTTCGGGAAAAAGGGACATCCACAGGAGTGGAGGGCAAGACAGACATGTCTCAAGAGTATGAAAAGTTTCATGAAATTCCCCCTTCAAAGTCAAGGCTGACCCAAGCATCCCGATAAATGATGAAGATTATCCATGGTTACGGTAGCAATAAGCAAAGCGACACAAGCGAAGAAAAAGTGAAGACTTTCTCCGCAACTATTATGATGATACCATGCCAACTTTGTAACACACGAGTATGATACCATTGTCCGCTTTGTTCATGAACATACTATGCCAACTTTGAGAACCTCGCCAACCGAAGGGCGCTCACACCGGTTTATAAGCCCGTCCCTCTACGCCTTGTTGAGCTCACAAACTTGTGATTCACACAAATTTCAAAGAATTCAAATTTTATAAAACTAATGGCACAAAGCAGAAAGTTTATAATTGTTCTAAAACAAATGGCACTAACAGAAAGTTTATAATTTTGCTGACCTAAAAGCAAAAAGAATTAAAAAATAAAGCAAAAACCAAAAGAAAATAAATAATGCAGGAAACAAAACAAAAAACTTGAAAATAATAATAATAATAGCAACAATAAGCATTTTGTTGTAAGTAGAAACAAAATAAAATAAATAAAGCAACAAAGAAAACAAAAAGTGTTTTTGAATTTTAAAACTAATGGCACAAACAGAAAGTTTATATTTTTTCTAAAACTAAAAGCACTAACAGAAAGTTTATAATTTTGCTGACCTAAAAGCAAAAAGAATTAAAAATAAAGCAAAAACCAAAAGAAAATAAATAATGCAGAAAACAAAACAAAAAAACTAGAAAAAATAAAAATAGCAACAATAAGTATTTTGTTGTAAGTAGAAACAAAATAAAATAAATAAAGCAACAAAGAAAACAAAAAAGTGTTTTCAAATTTTAAAACTAATGGCACTAATAGAAAGTTTATATTTTTCTAAAACTAAAAGCAAAAAGAAATAAAATATAAAGCAAAAAAACTACCACCTACTAGGCCCCACGGCTGAATACGACTAGAAACCCTACATGGGCTGTGATTCAGCCCGCAGAGGCCCAATAGGCCCACAGCAAGAGTAGCATGATTAGGCCCGAAGCCTGCATTTGAGAGGAGCTCGAAGGGGCGCACACCAGCTTATAAACCAGTGTCGGCGCCCTTCAACTAGCGAGGTGGGACTAAACATTTGGCCAGGCGGCCACAGGCCTTTGGTCCCGGTTGGTGGCACCAACCGAGACTAAAGGTGGGTTTAGTCCCGGTTCGTAGCACGACCGGGACTAATGCCCCTTTAGTCCCGGTTGGTGCCACCAACCAGACCAAAGGCCGCTTCCGCCCTTTGGGCTGCTGAAATTTGGCCTTTGGTCGGTTGGTGGCACCAACCGACTAAAGGGGCATTAGTCCCGGTCGTGCCACGAATCGGGACCAATGCTCTTCTATATAAGCAAGACTTGTGAAATTTTCACATCTCCCTCGCCTCCCTAGCCAGTTGCCCCCGCCGCCAGCTGCCCAAATCATGGCGCTCCTCGTCGCCGTCGCCGCCGCCGCCATCCCCGTCTCCCGTGCCCCGCCCGAGCCCACGCCGGCCGCCGCCCGTGCCCTGCCCGTCCCGAAAGCACGCCGCGGCCGCGCCCTGCGCCCCCGCCGCCGCCCGTGCCCCTGCCCGTCCCGAGCACGCACGGCCGCCTGCGCCCCACGGCCGCCCGTGCCCTGCCCGTCCACGAGCACGCAGCCGCGCCCTGCGCCCCACGCCGCCGCCCGTGCCCCTGCGCCTCGGCCCGCCCCACCTCGTCGTCGCCCGGCGCCCGCCTCACTGCCGCCCCTGCCTCGACGCCGCCCCTCCTCCCGTTCGGTCCGGCTCCGCGACCCCCCTTTCCTCCCTGTCCCTCGTCCTCTTCATAAAAAAAATTTCATATAATTTTTTAGGCAGATTTATGTTCATGTATATATGTTCATTATATGAACATAATATGGATGATGTATGCATGCTTTTTATATGTTCATTATATATGTTCATTATATGGATGGATGAATGGATGGATAATTTTTAGGCAGATTTTTAGATTTTTAGGCAGATTTTTAGAATTTTTGTGTATGTATGTTATGTTTATATGTATGTATGTATGTTCATATGTATGTATGTTTATATGCAAAGCATATGCAAAGAAAATGTATGAATGGTCATATGCAAAGAAAAATGTATGTATGGTCATATGCAAAGAAAATGTATGTATGTATGTTCATATGAAAGAAAAATGTATGTATGTATGTTCATATGCATATGCAAAGAAAATGTATGTTCATATATATGATGATATGTTCATATAAAAAGGAAAATAAGAAGAGGAAGAAAGGAGAAGAAGAGGAGAGGAAGAAGAGGAGAAATAAATAAGAAGAGGAAAAAAAGAAGAAAAAGAAGAGGAGAAGAAGAAAGGAATAGAAGAGAAGAAGAAAAATAGAAAAATTATATTTTTTCTTCTTCTCTTCTATTCCTTTCTTCTTGTCTTCTATTCCTTTCTTCTTCTCCTCTTCTCTTCTATTCCTTTCTTCTATTTTCTTCTTTTTTTTCTTCTTCTTCTTCCTTCTTCCTATAGTGTCAAAGTATTGAAGAAATCCATCGCTTCATCATTAGCGGAAGTAACCATGGCATGATGGTACGAAGTCCTCCAAAGTTGTTACGGAATGGAGTCCGGATAGGATAATTTGCCTTTTGCTGAACTTTGTACCAAAAAGCGAATTATCCTATCTGACTCCGCTCCAAAACAACTTTGGAGAGCTTCGCACCATCATGCACCTGTTACTTTCGCCTAATGATGAAGACATGGTTTTGTTGAATCCTTTGACACTAGGCAACCTCCCGACCCTCGGCGATCTTCGACCCTTGACCCTCGACCGCTCGGCGATCCACGACCCTCTACCCTACTTGTGGGACATAGATGTACTGTTCAACGCCGACCCCTCCCGATAGCTTCAACACGTGGGGGGGTCGATGTGCATACCCCCTCCTAGCTTGAAGCGTTCTCGAGGCCACCCCCTAACCCTTGAAGCATTGCCGAGGCCACCCCAAACCCTAGAGAAGCAGCGTCGAGGCCACTAATATGATTCCTTATTGTGATTAGCTAGCTAGTTCTACGTTGGCACTAATATATCCATATCTGTCATGTTTGAATAATAATTGCCATGTTGTAAATATTTGTAGAAACTATGGACACCCCCGAGACGAAGCACAAGAAGCGTTGTTGAGGGACATAATCGCCTACGGAAGTGATGCCGTCTCCTCGATGATGTTTCTCAACGTCGATAACGATGGTCCGGAAGGAGAGGGTGAAGAAGCAGGTGGCTATGATTTACATGGCTCCGATGACCCAATGCGGTGCAAGAAGTAGACCGTGAGGACGGCTCCGGTGATCACCAAACCGAGTCCGACCAGGTATATATATTAGTTAAGCCTGTGCTGACTAGCTCTCGTCTTTGTTTTGGTATATATATATATGTACACATATTAATTAACTCTCGTCTTTGTTCTTTTTTCTAGCCCTCCGGATCGAGCACAACTTCGGTAAAGAGACGAGGCCTGAAGAAAAAGTTGAGCTCGGATGAAAAGTTTGAGATCATACAAATCGCTGACGGCCAACCGATTGAACCCTACCCGGACAAAGAAGGCATTTGTTGCTCGGTCACGGGGTTACGGTTAGGGACAAGATCCCGATCAGCATCCACCAATGGTATAAGCCTAAGAACGAAGACCACGAGGTGTCTTATGTCAATGATATGCGTAAAATGATCTTTGGACCGAGCTGAAGTCAAATTTTACCCTACCGCCAGAGGATGATCCAGAAGCCGATAATGGAGCCATTAATCAAGTCTTTTGCTCTTAAGAAGATGGCAGAACTATTCAGGAATTGGAAGAAAGACCTCAATACGTATGTCGAAAAAAATGAGACACCAGAATTCACCGGGCAAATATGAGAAGATCGAGATGATCGCCCGCATTTGTGGCCTACAAGACATCGGAAAAGAGTAAAAAGATGTCGGCGACAAACAAGAGAAATGCTGCGAAGAAGAAGCTTCATCATCGCATCGGGTCGTGGCTACCTCATAGCCCGCCTAAGTGGTCCAAGGCTGAGAATGATCTGCTTGATAAAGGGATCGAACCGAGACAATGAATCGCTGCACCGTTGCGGACTTGGTTCTTGGGGCGGCGGATCCTTGGACCCTATAACGGGAAGTGCATTTGGACGGACGAACAATTGGACATACCGATCAAGAGGCTTAAGCATTATATCGAAGCAGCGCAGCAAGGGAAGTTCGTTCTGCATTGGAGAAGGACGAGCTCACAATGGCCCTCGAATCCTGAGCACCCAGGCGGACATGAGGCACGCCAAGCTCCCTTTCGTGGAAGGCTGGATTTCGGACGCAGGGGTTACAAAACCCATGAGAGGAGGAAGAAAGCTGGAGCAGAGCCTAATGCGGCGCTGCACTAAAGGGTAATGGGGCTAGAGGAACGAGAAGAGGAACGAGAAGCGGTGATCACAACAAAGCGACCTGCGAAGCTTCCCGGTTACCCCGCCATCTCGGCGGAGAAGCGGCGTGGCTTCCACCGAGCTGCTTCAGCCAAGCAAGATGCCTTGACGGCTCCTGCCAGCTATCCCGTGGATGCTATCACGGATGCTGAAAGTTGCCACCTTATGGCGCAATGGAGCAATTTAAAGGTCAAGGCGGCTGTTGGCTCTGCTTATCCCACTAAACCCGACTCAACTTTTCACCGCCGCCGATTCGGAAGGATATGCTAAGGTGATGGTCGATGAAATAACGGAGGGATTTGAGGAGCTCGGCTTGACCACCCTACCGGTGAAGGGGAGTATCGGCTGGGTTCTGCTCAAGACTCCATGCCTATGGCGGAAGGATCTCATCAACCTTCCGAACTGGGCGCCTCCGCCTCCTCCTCCTCCTCCCGTGAGTCGGGCACTCCGCCTCCTCCACCGCCTCCTCCTCCTCCTCCCGTGAGTCGGGGCACTCCGCCTCCTCCACCGCCTCCTCTTCCGTGAGTGACGATCAGGCACTCGGCGGCTCCTTCTCCGGCGTGGCGGCACTCCGTCTCCTTCTCCGCCTGCACCGCGCGTCCGGCAGCCAGCCTCCTCCTTCTCCGCCTCGTCGGCAAGGGCGGAAGAGACCCGCCGCCCGCTCGGCTGCTCCGGCGTCGTAGTCCTTCTCCTCCGCCTCGTAAGCAAGGAAAGAAGACATCCGCTCCGTCTGCTCTGCCGGCGTCTAGCAAGATCTTGCCAAAGGCGGGAGGAGATCTGATTCGGTCCTTCTCTGAAGACTCCGGAGAAGTTACCGTCTGAGAGGAGCGAGGAGGAAAACGCGAAGATCGCGCAGACCGAAGTGGATGACTGGTTTCAAGGGTTGAAAGCAAAGAGACATCCACCTCCGGAGGAGAAGGTAGATCCGGTCAAAGCGAAGCGCACTCTGGCTATACGACAAAACCACCCAAGTCTCCGCCGAAAGGCAACTATGAGCGCATTATTGGAAAGGCATTTGCTTTGGCGGAGAGATAGGGAAATCTTGTCGATGATCAAAGGATGAAAGAACGACGAGCTGGGAAGCGAATTGCCCAGCTCGGCGAACAAGCGAAGGAATCGTGCCCCCGCTCAAGGTGCACGCTAGCGACATCGTCGATCCGAGGATGGTGCCGGTTATGGCAATCCTGAAGATTACTTGCCCGACGATGTACAATTTGATTTCTTGGAGGTGCGAGATACAAAGATCTGATGCACGGGAAGCCTCTCGTCAAAGATGAAAGCTCTCTAACAACGATGATGCGAAGATTGCATGATTGGTACATGAAAACCTGCAAAGAGTCGTGGGAGGAATACTTTGTATTTGAGAGTTAAAAGGAGCATGACCTCCTTGGAATTGAACTGCTGCCTATTCCATTTGAGGAGTTCTATCAGTTTTTCAATCAATTGGCCATCGATAAAGCAACGGTCACTGCTACTATCTGTAAGTAGTACTACTACATCATTAAGTATCTCTATATAACTCAGCTCTTTCATTGCATGTATTTATAAATATCATCACTATATTATGCAGATTGAAGATCGCAGAAATGAAGAAAAACAAGTGGGTGATATTGGGTTCATTAACACATATCTCATCGATGCAAATGAGGTTAAATATCGTGCCAAGGAAACCGAGGCCAACTTGCTACGATCGTTGGAAATAAATGAACACAAAAATACAATACTCTTTCCTTACAACTACACGTGAGTGTTACTTTCTTGTGTAATATTCGGTTTCCCTTATTTAGTCCGAGTTATAGAAATGTAATATTGATGAGTTATGCATGCGTGCAGGTTCCACTATATTCTCCTAGAGATTAAGCTTGAGCAGGAGTAGTAATGCGTCTTAGACTCGAGACGAAAAGACCCAAGGAGTATGCGGAAATGACCGAAATGCTCGAGAAGTAAGTTAAATCGATCATTATCCACCATATCAGCAACTTTGTTCATTTCTGATATCAAGTAATTGTTTTCTTTGTATGGCAGGGCTTGGGAAAATTCACCAAAAAGCTCCGGACTACCGAAGAAGCTGCAATTTAGACACCGAAAGTAAGTACTATATAGTAGCATATTCCACGCGCATCTCCTAGTGATTCAAGCGCTAGTTTCATCAATACCATTTAGCATGTGCTTGCTATATATAATTATCAGTTTGATTGACCTCTGTTTCTTGTAAAGTGGTTGTGGCAGGAACAAGGGAATGATTTACGTGGATACTACGTTTGCGAGTCCATCCGCCACACGACACTGTGAGAGGGGCTACTCCGACAAACAAATTGAAGAGCGTAAATAAAAATATTCACAATTTTATTTTATTACCATCATTTGTGTTGAGTTTCATTCATTCATATATATATATATATATATATATATATATATATGTATTGACCCCTTTCTTAAAATTAAATGTTTCGGCAGCGGGATGAACTCCTAGCACCAGATCACATGCGAGCAATTCAAGAGGAATTGGCGGCATTCTTTCTTGACTATGTGATCGCTGAAGGCAGAATACCATGTGGACCACGCGTCCGTATTTTAAAAGATAATTATTGTATATATGTAGCCGGTAGCGTCGGGTAGATATACGAGAAAATGTTTTTAGACCAAAAACATGGAGAAGGAGAGGTGGTCGATATCACATCTCTCTGTAAGCAAATATATGTTCATGACGATCTTACATTTGCTTAATTACTAGCTAGCTAGCATGTCTAGTTAGTCCTCTCTATACGTATGTATAGTACGTAGCGTCGACCAAGCACGGACAAAAGAAAGGACACTTTTCTCTATTAATTAGCTAGCTATAGCACAATATATGAAACACCTAAATTAACCCCCAAAACCCCCAAACACCCCTCTTTTGAAAAAAAAAAAAAGCAAAACGTAGCCAAAGAAATGATGACGTGGATGCCTATTGGTCCCGGTTGGTGCCACCAACCGGGACCAAAGGCCTCCCGCCTGGGCTCGGGATGTGCCACGTGGAGGTTTGATCTGTCCCGGTTCTCGATAGAACCGGACTAAAGGGTGAGGGTATTAGTACCGACCCTTTAGTCCCAGTTCACGAACCGGGACTAAAGGCCCTTATGAACCGGGACTATAGGCCCTTTTTCTACTAGTGGTGGACCGGTGCTTGGGTGTTGTTCTTACTTGAACAAACATCCCACTTATGATTAACCTCTATTGCAAGCATCCGCAACTACAAAAAAATTATTAAGGTAAACCTAACCATAGCATGAAACATATGGATCCAATTCAGCCCCTTACGAAGCAACGCATAAACTAGGGTTTAAGCTTCTGTCACTCTAGCAACCCATCATCTACTTATTACTTCCCAATGCCTTCCTCTAGGCCCAAATAATGGTGAAGTTTTATGTAGTGGACGTTCACATAACACCACTAGAGGCTAGACAACATACATCTCATCAAAATATCGAACGAATACCAAATTCACATGACTACTAATAGCAAGACTTCTCCCATGTCCTCAGTAACAAACGTAACTGCTTGCAAAGCATATTCATGTTCATAATCATAGGGGTACTAATATGCATGAAGGATCTGAACATATGATCTTCCACCAAATAAACCAACTAGCATCAACTACAAGGAGTAATCAACACTACTAGCAACCTACTAGTACCAATCCCGGACTTGGAGACAAGAATTGGATACAAGAGATGAACTAGGGTTTTGAGAGGAGATGGTGCTGGTGAAGATGTTGATGGAGATTGCCCTCTCCCGATGAGAGGAGCGTTGGTGATGGTGATGGCGATGATTTCCCCCTCCCGGAGGGAAGTGTCCTCGGCAGAACAGCTCTGTCGGAGCCCTAGATTGGTTCCGCCAAGGTTCCGCCTCGTGGCGGCGGAGTTTCATCCCGAAAGGTTGCTTATGATTTTTCCTCGTGAAAGACCTCATATAGCGTAAGAAGGGCATCGGAGGGCCACCGGGGCCCACGAGGTAGGGGGCGCGCCCAGGGGGGTAGGGCGCGCCCCCCACCCTCGTGGCCAGGTGGGGCCCCCTCTGGTGAACTTCTTCCGCTGGATATTGATGTCTACTACACAACCTTCTTCTTGTAGACGTTGTTGGGCCTGCAAGTGCACAGGTTTGTAGGACAGTAGCAAATTTCCATCAAGTGGATGACCTAAGGTTTATCAATCCATGGGAGGCGTAGGATGAAGATGGTCTCTCTCAAGCAACCCTGCAATCAAATAACAAAGAGTCTCTTGTGTCCCCAACACACCCAATACAATGGCAAATTGTATAGGTGCACTAGTTCGGCGAAGAGATGGTGATACAAGTGCAATAGGGATGGTAGATAAAGGTTTTTGTAATCTGAAATAATAAAAACAGCAAGGTAACTAATGATAAAAGTGAGCGTAAACGGTATTGCAATGATAGGAAACAAGGCCTAGGGTTCATACTTTCACTAGTGCAAGTTCTCTCAACAATAATAACATAGATAGATCATATAATAATCCCTCAACATGCAACAAAGAGTCACTCCAAAGCCACTAATAGCGGAGAACAAACGTAGAGATTATGGTAGGGTACGAAACCACCTCAAAGTTATTCTTTCGAATCGATCTATTAAATAGTTCGTACTAGAATAACACCTTAAGACACAAATCAACCAAAACCCTAATGTCACCTAGATACTCCATTGTCACCTCAAGTATACATGGGCATGATTATACGATATGCATCACACAATCTCAGATTCATCCAACCAACGCAAAGTACTTCAAAGAGTGCCCCAAAGTTTCTACCGGAGAGTCCAGAAAACGTGTGCCAACCCCTATGCATAGGTTCATGGGCGGAACACGCAAGTTGGTCACCAAAACATACATCAAGTGGCACGTGATATCCCATTATCACCATAGATAAACACGGCAAGACATACATCAAGTGTTCTCAAATCAAAGACTCAATCCGATAAGATAACTTCAAGAGGGAAACTCAATTCATCACAAGAGAGTAGAGGGGGAGAAACATCATAAGATCCAACTATAATAGCAAAGCTCGCGATACATCAAGATCGTGCCATAGAGGGAACACGAGAGAGAGAGAGAGATCAAACACATAGCTACTGGTACATACCCTCAGCCCCGAGGGTGAACTACTCCCTCATCATCATGGAGATCGCCGGGATGATGAAGATGGCCAGCGGTGAGGGATCCCCCCTCCGGCAGGGTGCCGGAACAGGGTCCCGATTGGTTTTTGGTGGCTACAGAGGCTTGCGGCAGCGGAACTCCCGATCTATCTTCTCCGTGGATGTTTTTAGGGTACGTGGGACTATATAGGCGAAAGAAGTCGGTCGGGAGGTGCTCGAGGGGCCCGAGAGGCAGGCGCGCCCGATGAGGCGCCCCTATCTCTGAGCTCCTCTAGGATCTTCGACTTGATTTCCAAGCCTCCAGGATGATATTCTTCCAAAAATCACGATGCGAAGGTTTCATTCCGTTTGGACTCCGTTTGATATTCATTTTCTTGAAATCTTTAAAGCGAGGCAATAAAAGCGACAATATGGGCTGGGCCTCCGGTTAATAGGTTAGTCCCAAAAGTAATATAAAAGTGTATAATAAAGCCCATAATCATTCAAAACACATAGTAATATAGCATGAATGCTTCATAAATTATAGATACGTTGGAGACGTATCGGCATCTAAGCTTAATTCCTACTCATCCTCGAGTAGGTAAATGATAAAAGAAAGAATTTATGAAGTGTGAATGCTTTGGAAGGTGCACAAGTTTGATCAATGATAATTTCAATCACCTTTTCTAGCATGATAATATGTCATAACAGTAGTTCATCTCATAAAACTGCTCACGATAAAGTAACAAGCAATTCACATGTTAAAGCATAGACCATAAACTTTCTTGAAAACTAGCAAACTTCATTCTTAGTCATCAAACAATTGCAATTCATCCTATTTTCAGGAAGGGTCTATGTCAGAGCTTTGATTTAGCAAACTTCACATACTCAACCATCATATAGTCTTCTACAATTGCTAACACTCACGCAATACTTGTGGTTATGAAGTTTTAATCGAACCTGAGAGAAAGATTGGGGCTTATAATGTTGCCTCCAAACGTATTCACCTTTGGGTGATGTCAAAAATAATAGTTCATGCTAACTTACATCCTAGTGGATATATATATCAGGATCACCCCAACACAAAGTGCTTGCCAAAGGATAAAATGAAAAAGGGAAAGGTGAAGATCACCTTGACTCTTGCGTAAAGTAAAAGACATAAGGTAAAAGATAGGCCCTTCGCAGAGGGAAGCAGAGGTTGTCATGCGCTTTTAGGATTGGATACACAAAATCTTAATGCGAAAGAACGTCACTTTATATTTCCCCTTGTATATGGACCTTTATTATACGGTTCGTCGCTTTTATTGCTCCATAACAAGTTCGTACAAAGCTTATTTTCTCCGCACTAATAAGTCATGCATATTTAGAGAGCAATTTTTATTGCTTGCACCGATGACAACTTACTTGAAGGATCTTACTCAATCCATAGGTAGGTATGGTGGACTCTCATGGCAAAAATTGGGTTTAAGGATATTTGGAAGCACAAGTAGTATCTCTACTTGGTGCTAGGAATGTTAGCTAGCATGAGGGGGAAAGGCAAGCTCAACATGTTTGAATGATCCATGACAATATACTTTAACTGAGATGTCGGAAAACATAAACCATTACGTTGTGTTCCTTGTCCAACATCAACTCTTTAGCATGTCATACTTAATGAGTGGTCCCAATTATAAAAGATGTCTACGATAGTATATTTATATGTGAAATCTCTCTTCCTTCAATATTCTTTCATGAATTGTTCAAATGACCAATACAATGCTTGCTAACCTTCAATAAATTTACAACCTCTACTTCTTAGACGTGAAGTCATTACTTCCCATGGGATAAGCAAATGAGGCATATATAATTTCAGATTTATGACAATCAACTCATTCAACCATTTACTCATAAGATATAAGTGAAGCACACGAGTAAATGACAAACTACTCCAAAAATATATAAGTGAAGATCAATGAGTAGCTAAATAATTATGTAGCTAATGTGAAGACTCTCTCTCATTAAAGAATTTCAGATCTTGTTATTGTATTCAAACAACAAGCAAAACAAAATAAAATGACATTGCAAGGATAGTACAACTCATGTGAAGAAGCAAAAACTTAGGCTCAACCTATACTAACCGATAGTTGTTGAAGAAGAAAGATGGGATGCCTACCGGGGCATCCCCAAGCTTAGATGCTTGAGACTTCTTGAAATATTATCTTGGGGTGCCTTGGGCATCCCCAAGCTTGAACTTTGTGTCTCCTTGATTCCTCTCATATCATGGTTTCTCTTTTATCAAAAGCTTCATTCACAACGAACTCAACAAGAACTTCGTGAGATAGGTTAGTATAAACCAATGCAAAACCTTATCATTTTCTACTGTAACAAATCACTAACATTATTATTCAACATTGCATACTAAATGCCTCTGCATATTTAATACTCCTATCCTTAAATAGAATCATTAAACAAGCAAACATATGCAAACAATGCAAACATAACAACAATCTGCCAAAACAGTACATTCTATAAAGAATGCAAGAGTATCAATACTTCCCTGACTCCAAAAATTATGAACTAAAATTCCCACTGTAGTAAATTTATCAGAGCTCATTATGAAAAGAAATTCAACAATATATCATGCTCTGACTTTTCCAGGGAATTTTTGCAACAGCAGTAAACTTTCTGTTTTCAAAGAGCAACATGTATACTAGCAAAATAAGCATGGCAAAGGCTATCCTTGACTTTTTATTGAAACTAAAGATTCAAAACATTATACTAAATAACAGCAAGAAAATACTAACAAGAGAAAATGACGCTCCAATCAAAACACATATCATGTGGCGAATAAAAATATAGCTCCAAGTAAAGTTACCGATGAACGAAGACGAAAGAGGGGATGCCTTCCGGGGCATCCCCAAGCTTGGGCTTTTGGCTACTCTTGAATATTACCTTGGGGTACCTTGGGAATCCCCAAGCTTAGGCTCTTGCCACTCCTTATTTCATAGTCCATCGAATCTTTACCCAAAACTTTAAAACTTCACAACACAAAACTTAACAGAAAACTCGTGAGCTCCGTTAGCGAAAGAAAACAAAACACCGCTTCAAGGTACTGTAATGAACTCATTCTTTATTTATGTTGGTGTTAAACCTACTGTATTCCAACTTATCTATGGTTTATAAACTATTTTACTAGCCATAGATTCATCAAAATAAGCAAACAACACAATGAAAACAGAATCTGTCAAAAACAGAACAGTCTGTAGTAATCTGCAACTAACGCAAACTTCTGGAACTCCAGAAATTCTAAAATAAATTGGTGGACCTGAGGAATTTGCCTATTAATCATATGCAAAAAGAATCAACTAAATATCACTCCCCAGTAAAAAGTTTAAGATAATCTCGTGAGCGCTAAAGTTTCTGTTTTTTACAGAATGATCATAAAGACTTCACTCAAATCTTCCCAAAGGTTCTACTTGGCACAAACACTAATTAAAACATGAAAACACATATAAACATAAGCTAGATGGATTATTTATTCCTAAACAGAACCAAAAAGCAAGAAACTAAAATAAAATTGGGTTGCCTCCCAACAAGAGCTAACGTTTAAAGCCCCTAGCTAGGCATGATGATTTCAATGATGCTCACATAAGAGATAAGAATTGAAACATAAAGAGAGCATCATGAAGAATATGACTAGCACATTTAAGTCTAACCCACTTCCTATGCATAGGGATTTTGTGAGCAAACAACTTATGGGAACAATAATCAACAAGCATAGGAAGACAAAACAAACATAACCCGAAAATTTAAGCACATAGAGAGGAAATTTGATATTATTGCAATTCCTACAAACATATGTTCCTCCCTCATAATAATTTTCACTAGCATAATGAATGAATTCAACAATATAACCAGCACTTAAAGCATTCTTTACATGATCTACTAGCATAGAAAATTTACTACTCTCCACATAAGCAAAATTCTTCTCATTCGGAATATTGGGAGTATCATAAGAGACTTGAACACTAAAATTGTTTCCACATTAAAAGAGTAATGTTCAGAAAAAGGGTAATCATAATCATGACAAGATTTGTAAATATAATCATCACTACTTTTTATAGCATAAGTTTCATCACAATAATCATCATAAGTAGCAACTTCGTTCTCATCATAATCGATTGAAACCTCTCCCAAGATAGTGGAATCGCTAAATAAAGTTGACACTCTTCCAAATCCACTTTCATATTCATCACAATAAGATTCAACATTCTCCAAAATAGTGGGATCACTACTTCCTAAAGTTGACACTCTTAGGACCCAGTTTCATCAATATAATCATCATAGGTAGGAGGCATGCTATCATCATAACAACTTTGCATATCAAAACTTGGGGTGCTAAAATATCATCTTCATTAAACATAGCATCCCCAAGATTGGGACAGACATTAATTTTAGCAAATATATTCTCAAATATTTAATCCTCATCAAACATAGCTTCCCCAAGCTTGGGCTCTTTCATATCATAAGCATAATCACTCTCATCATTAAAAATATGGATAGCACCAATAGTAAAGCAATTATCATCATCACAATGAGTAGTAGGAGCAACATAATTTGGGAGGATACCTTTCTACCTTTGTTGCTCCTTCTTTTCTTTTTCTTCTTCACATTATGTGTAGGTTCAACCTTCCTCTTTGAGCTCCTTATTGATGAGATTGGTTGGATAGAAAGCTCCTCCTCGTTACCTGATTCATCATAAGAAATAATAGGAGGAGATTGGGAAGTCTCTTCCCTTTCATTAGTATTCTCATCATCTTCCATTTGCTTTCTTTTCTTTAGGTAATTGGCAATATAAGGATTTTCAATGCAATTCTCCGCACAAAACATATAAATATCCTCTAGATCAAAATCAAGAAATCTATCAAGATTAAATTCTGGAATAGGCTTAGTTAAACTTTTCAACTCTTCACAACCCAAAAGAAATCTAAGTTCATTGTAATGAGAAAGGGAGATCAAATCATCACAATTTTTGGACACGATCCGATCATGAAACAATTTGCATTGGAGATGTAAATGATCTTGTTTATTGCAAAATTCACAACGGGAAAGATATCTTAAATTCTCCACACTCTTATCTAGCCTTTTTTGCAACTTCTTAGTTTCTAAATACTTATGCCTCTTGCAATATATATCTTATCTATTTGGTGTGTTCATGCAAACATGCACTCCACAAAAGTTGACATGCTCATAAGATATATTTTCATCATGACTAGAGCGATCATCATTAGTACTAAGGATATTCAAGTAGTTTATACTAACAACATTGCAATCATGCTCATCATTCAAAGATTTAGTACCAAGCATTTTAAAGCATTCTTCTTCTAGCACTTGAGCACAATTTTCCTTCCATCAAACTCACGTAAGATATTAAAAAGACGAAGCGTACGAGACAATCTTAACTCCATTTTTTGTACTTTTCTTTTATAGACTAAACTAGTGACAAAATAAGAAACAAAAAGATTCGATTGCAAGATCTAAAGATATACCTTCAAGCACTCACCTCCCGACAGCTGGCGCTTTGAAAGAGCTTAGTTGATGGGGTGTGAGTGAGTGCCTTTACCTAGCCTCCCGGCAGCGGCGCCGGAAAAGAGCTTGATGTCTACTACACAACCTTCTTCTTGTAGACGTTGTTGGGCCTGCAATACTGCAGGTTTGTAGGACAGTAGCAAATTTCCCTCAAGTGGATGACCTAAGGTTTATCAATCCGTGGGAGGCGTAGGATGAAGATGGTCTCTCTCAAGCAACCCTACAACCAAATAACAAAGACTCTCTTGTGTCCCCAACACACCCAATACAATGGCAAATTGTATAGGTGCACTAGTTCGGCGAACAGATGGTGATACAAGTGCAATAGGGATGGTAGATAAAGGTTTTTGTAATCTGAAATAATAAAAACAGCAAGGTAACTAATGATAAAAGTGAGCGTAAACGGTATTGCAATGATAGGAAACAAGGCCTAGGGTTCATACTTTCACTAGTGCAAGTTCTCTCAACAATAATAACATAGATAGATCATATAATAATCCCTCAACATGCAACAAAGAGTCACTACAAAGCCACTAATAGCAGAGAACAAACTAGAGATTATGGTAGGGTACGAAACCACCTCAAAGTTATTCTTTCTACCGATCTATTAAAGAGTTCGTACTAGAATAACACCTTAAGACACAAATCAATCAAAACCCTAATGTCACCTAGATACACCATTGTCACCTCAAGTATCCATGGGCGTGATTATACGATATGCATCACACAATCTCAAATTCATCCAACCAACACAAAGTACTTCAAAGAGTGCCCCAAAGTTTCTACCGAAAGTCAAGAAAGCGTGTGCCAACCCCTATGCATAGGTTCATGGGCGGAACCCATAATTTGGTCACCAAAACTACATCAAGTGGCACGTGATATCCCATTGTCACCACAGATAAACACGGCAAGACATACATCAAGTGTTCTCAAATCAAAGACTCAATCCGATAAGATAACTTCAAGAGGGAAACTCAATTCATCACAAGAGAGTAGAGGGGAGAAACATCATAAGATCCAACTATAATAGCAAAGCTCGCGATACATCAAGATCGTGCCATAGAGGGAACACGAGAGAGAGATCAAACACATAGCTACTGGTACATACCCTCGGCCCCGAGGGTGAACTACTCCCTCTTCATCATGGAGATCGCCGGGATGATGAAGATGGCCACCGGTGAGGGATCCCCCCTCCGGCAGGGTGTCGGAACAGGGTCCCGATTTGTTTTTGGTGGCTACAGAGGCTTGCGGAGGCGGAACTCCCGATCTATCTTCTCCGTGGATGTTTTTAGGGTACGTGGGACTATATAGGCGAAAGAAGTCAGTCGGGAGGTGCTCGAGGGGCCCACGAGACAGGGGGCGCGCCCGATGGGGGCTATCTCCTGGGCTCCTCGAGGATCTTGACTTGATCTCAAGCCTCGAGGATGATATTCTTCCAAAAATCACGGCCTTGAAGGTTTCATTCCGTTTGGACTCCGTTTGATATTCCTTTTCTTGAAATCTTGAAACGGGCAATAAAACAACAATATGGGTTGGGCCTCCGGTTAATAGGTTAGTCCCAAAAGTAATATAAAAGTGTATAATAAAGCCCATAATCATTCAAAACACATAGTAATATAGCATGAATGCTTCATAAATTATAGATACGTTGGAGACGTATCAGATATTTTTTATTATTTCCCAAAATGACTTTCGTGGAGTTTTAGGACTTTTGGAGTTGCGAAGAATAGGTCTCTAATATTTGCTCCTTTTCCAGCCCAGAATTCCAGCTGCCGGCATTCTCCCTCCTTATGCAAACTTTGTAAAATAAGAGAGAATAGGCATAAGTATTGTGACATAACGTGTAATAACAGCCCATAATGCAATAAATATTGATATAAAAGCATGATGCAAAATGGACGTATCACTCCTCCAGCCTCCACGGGCTACCGTCGACCTCCTCCAACCTCCACGGGCTCCTGTTTTTATCATTTACCTACTCGAGGACAAGCAGGAATTAAGCTTGGGGATGCTTGATACGTCTCCAACGTATCTATAAATTTTTATTGTTCCATGCTATATTATATTCTGTTTTGGACATTATTGGGCTTTATTATACACTTTTATATTATTTTTGGGACTAACCTATTAATCGGAGGCCCAGCCGAAATTCTTGTTTTTTGCCTATTTGAGTTTGAGAAAAAAGAATATCAAGCGGAGTCCAAGCGGAATGAAACCTTCGAACGTGATTTTTGGAACGAACGTGATCCGAGGACTTGGACCCTACATCAAGACATCAACCAGGAAGGCACGAGGTAGAGGCGCGCCTACCCCACAGGCGCGCCCTCCACCCTCGTGGGGCCCATGTTGCTCCCCGACGTACTTCTTCCTCCTATATATACCTCGTACCCCCAAACTACGAGACGGAGCCAAAACCTAATTCCACCGCCGCAACCTTCATGCCGTGAGGTCTCATCTTGGGGCCTTTTTCGGAGCTCCGCCGGAGGGGCATCGATCATGGAGGGCTTCTACATCAACACCATAGCCTCTCCGATGATGTGTGAGTAGTTTACCTCAGACCTTCGGGTCCATAGTTATTAGCTAGATGGCTTCTTCTCTCTTTTTGGATCTCAATACAGTGTTCTCCCCCTCTCTTGTGGATATCTATTCGATGTAATCTTCTTTTGCGGTGTGTTTGTTGAGACCGATGAATTGTGGGTTTATGATCAAGTTTATCTATGAACAATATTTGAATCTTCTCTGAATTCTTTTATGTATGATTGGTTATCTTTGCAAGTCTCTTCGAATTATCAGTTTGGTTTGGCCTACTAGATTGGTTTTTCTTGCAATCGGAGAAGTGCTTAGCTTTGGGTTCAATCTTGCGGTGTCCTTTCCCAGTGACAGTAGGGGCAGCAAGGCACGTATTGTATTGTTGCCATCGAGGATAACAAGATGGGGTTTATATCATATTGCATGAATTTATCCCTCTACATCATGTCATCTTACTTAAAGCGTTACTCTGTTCTTTTGAACTTAATACTCTAGATGCATGCTGGATAGCGGTCGATGTGTGGAGTAATAGTAGTAGATGTAGGCAGGAATCGGTCTACTTGTCGCGGACGTGATGCCTATATACATGATCATACCTAGATATTCTCATAACTATGCTCAATTTTGTCAATTGCTCAACAGTAATTTGTTCACCCACCGTAATACTTATGCTCTCGAGAGAAGCCACTAGTGAAACCTATGGCCCCCGGGTCTATTTTCCATCATATTTGATCTCCCGACAACAAGCTATTTCCGGCGTCGTTTTTATTTTGCTTTTTTTACTTTGCATCTTTATCATAAAAATACCAAAAATATTATCTTATCATATCTATCAGATCTCACTCTCGTAAGTGATCGTGAAGGGATTGACAACCCCTTTATTGCGTTGGTTGCGAGGATTTATTTGTTTGTGTAGGTGCGAGGGACTCGTGCGTGGCCTCCTACTGGATACCTTGGTTCTCAAAAACTGAGGGAAATACTTATGCTACTTTCTTTGCATCACCCTTTCCTCTTCAAGGGAAAACCAACGCGATGCTCAAGAGGTAGCAAGAAGGATTTACGGCGCCGTTCTTGGAGTCTACACAAAAGTCAACATACCAAGTACCCATCACAAACCCTTATCTCCTGCATTACATTATTTGCCATTTGCCTCTCGTTTTCCTCTCCCCACTTCACCCTTGCCGTTTTATTAGCCTCTTATTTACGTTACTTTGTTTTTAAGCTTGCTTCTTGTTTGCTCGTGTGTTGGATTGCTTGCTTGTCACGATGGCTCAAGATAATACCAAATTGTATGACTTTACCAATACCAACAAAAATGATTTCCTTAGCACTCCGATTGCTCCTCTTACCGATACTGAATCTTGTGAGATTAATGCTGCTTTGTTGAATCTTGTCATGAAAGATCAATTCATGGCCTTCCTAGTGAAGATGCGCTACCCATCTAAATAGCTTCGTTGATTTGTGTGATATGCAAAAGAAGAAAGATGTGGACAATGATATTGTTAAGTTGAAGCTATTTACTTTTTCGCTTAGATATCGTGCTAAAGCTTGGTTTTCATCTTTGCCTAAAAATAGTATTGATTCTTGGAATAAGTGCAAAGATGCTTTTATCTCTAAGTATTTTCCTCCCGCTAAGATCATCTCTCTTAGAAACGATATTATGAATTTTAAGCAACTTGATCATGAACATGGTTTGAATTTGTGGATGATTATACAAAAAATTTATGCCGGATTAAATTTTGCTTCTAGAAATCTTTTAGATTCGGCCACGGGAGGCACTTTTATGGAAATCACTTTAGGAGAAGCTACTAAACTCCTAGATAATATTATGGTTAATTATTCTCAATGGCACACTAAAAGATCCACTAATAAAAAAGTGCATGCGATAGAAGAAATTAATGTTTTGAGTGGAAAGATGGATGAACGTATGAAATTATTTGCTAATAAAAGTGTTTCTTCTGATCCTAATGATATGCCTTTGTCTACTTTGATTGAGAATAATAATGAATCTATGGGTGTGAATTTTGTTGGTAGGAATAATTTTGGTAACAACGCGCATAGAGGAAACTTTAATCCTAGGCCGTATCCTAGTAATTCCTCTAATAATTATGGTAATTCCTACAACAATTCTTATGGAAATTTTAATAAGATGCCTTCTGAATTTGAGACTAGTGTTAAATAATTTATTAATTTGCAAAAGAATTTCAATGCTTGGCTTGAAGAAAAATTGCTTAAAGTTGATGAATTGGCTAGGAACATTGATAGAATTTCTCTTGATGTTGATTCCTTGAAACTTAGATCTATTCCTCCTAAGCATGATATCAATGAGTCTCTTAAAGCCATGAGAATTTCCATTGATGAGTGCAAAGAAAGAACCGCTAGGATGCGTGCTAAGGAAGATTGCTTTGTGAAAGCGTGTTCTTCTAATTTCTATGAAAATAAAGATGAAGATCTAAAAGTTATTTATGTGTCCCCTATTAAATCTTTGTTTTGCAATATGAATCTTGATAATGATGGGATTCAATATGATCCACCTTTACCTAGAAGGCGTTCCAAAAATTCGGAGTTTTTAGATCTTGATGCTAAAATTGATAAAAGTGAGATTGAAGAAGTTAAATCTCTAGATATTAATGAACCCACTATTTTGGATTTCAAGGAATTTAATTATGATAATTGCTCTTTGATAGATTGTATTTCCTTGTTGTAATCCGTGCTAAATTCTCCTCATGCTTATAGCCAAAATAAATCTTTTACCAAACATACGGTTGATGCTTTGATGCAATCTTATGAAGAAAAACTTCGAGTTGGAAGTTTCTATCCCTAGAAAACTTTATGATGAGTGGGAACCTACTATTAAAATTAAAATTAAAGATCATGAATGCAATGCTTTTGTGATTTGGGTGCTAGTGTTTCCACGATTCCAAAAACTTTGTGTGATTTGTTAGGTTTCCGCGAATTTGATGATTGCTCTTTAAACTTGCACCTTGCGGATTCCACCATTAAGAAACCTATGGTAAGAATTAATGATGTTCTTATTGTTGCAAATAGGAATTATGTGCCCGTAGATTTTATTGTTCTTGACATAAGATTGCAATCCTTCATGTCCTATTATTCTTGGTAGACCTTTTCCTTAGAACGATTGGTGCAATTATTGATATGAAGGAAGGGAATATTAGATTCCAATTTCGTTAAGGAAAGGCATAGAACACTTCCCTAGAAATAAAATAAAATTACCTTATGAATAGGGCCACTTATGGATTGCCTACCAAAGATGACAATACCTAGATCTATCCTTGCCTTTATGCCTAGCTAGGCGTTAAGCGATAGCGCTTGTTGGGAGGCAACCCAATTTTATTTTTAGTTTTTGCTTTTTGCTTCTGTTTAGGAATAAATATTTGATATAGCCTCTGGTTAGATGTGTTTTATGTTTTAATTAGTGTTTGTGCCAAGTTTAACCTATAGGATCTTCTTGGATGATAGTTATTTGATCTTGCTGAAAATTCCAGAAACTTTCTGTTCACGAAAATAATTTGTAAAAATCACAAGAACGGGATAAAATATTGATTCCAATTTCTTCTGGTCAATAAACAAATTTTCTAGGTCGTCCTATTTTGGCTGAATTTTTGGAGTTACATAAGTTTGCGTTAGTTACAGATTACTACAGACTGTTCTGTTTTTGACAGATTCTTTTTTTCGTGTGTTGTTTGCTTATTTTGATGAATCTATGGCTAGTAACATAGTTTATAAACCATAGAGAAGTTGGAATACAGTAGGTTTAACACCAATATAAATAAAGAATGAGTTCATTAAAGTACCTTGAAGTGGTTTTTTGTTTTCTTTCGCTAATGGAGCTCACGAGATTTTCTGCTGAGTTTTGTGTTGTGAAATTTTCAAGTTTTGGGTAAAAGATTTGATGGATTATGGAACAAGGAGTGGAAAGAGCCTAAGTTTGGGGATTCCCATGGCACCCCAAGATAATGTAAGGACACGTAAAAGCCAAAGCTTGGGGATGCCCCGGTAGGCATCCCCTCTTTTCGTCTACTTCCATCGGTAACTTTACTTGGAGCTATATTTTTATTCACCACATGATATGTGTTTTGCTTGGAGCGTCTTGTATTATTTGAGTCTTTGTTTGTTAGTTTGCCACAATCATCCTTGCTGTATACACCTTTTGAGAGAGACACACATGATTCAGAAATTGTTAGAATACTCTATGTGCTTCACTTATATCTTTTGAGTTATATAGTTTTTGCTCTAGTGCTTCACTTATATCTTTTAGAGCACGGTGGTGGATTTGTTTTATAGAAACTATTGTTCTATCATGCTTCGCTTAGATTATTTTGAGAGTCCTACAAAACAACATGGTAATTTGCTTTAATTATGATCGCATTCAAGATTAGTAAAAAAAATTCTTATGAGTGTGTTGAATACTATGAGAAGTTAGATACTTGATAATTGTTGGAGATGGTGATATTAGAGTCATGCTAGTTGAGTAGTTGTGAATTTGAGAAATACTTGTGTTAAAGTTTGTGATTCCCGTAGCATGCATTATGGTGAACCGTTATGTGATGAAGTCGAGCATGATTTATTTATTGATTGTCTTCCTTATGAGTGGCGGTCGGGGACGAGCAATGGTATTTTCCTACCAATCTACCCCCCTAGGAGCATGCGCGTAATACTTTGCTTTGATAACTTGTAGATTTTTGCAATAAATATATGAGTTCTTTATGACTAATGTTGAGTCCACGGATTATACGTACTTTACTTCCTTCCACCATTGCTAGCCTCTCTAATACCGCACACTTTTCACCGGTATCATACACCCACCATATACCTTGCTCAAAACAGCCACCATACCTACATATCATGGCATTTCCATAGCCATTCCCAGATATATTGCCATGCAACTTACCATCGTTTCGTTTACTATGACACGCTCCATCATTGTCATATTGCTTCGCATGATCATGTAGTTGACATCGTATTTGTGGCAAAGCCACCGTTCATAATTCTTTCATACATGTCACTCTTGATTCATTACATATCCCGGTACACCGCCGGAGGCATTCACATAGAGTCATATTTTGTTCTAAGTATTGAGTTGTAAGTAAATAAAAGTGTGATGATCATCATTTTTAGAGCATTGTCCCAAGTGAGGAAAGGATGATGGAGACTATGATTCCCCCATAAGTTAGGATGAGACTCCGGACTAAATAAAAAAAAGAGAAGAGGCCATAAAAAAGAGGGAAAGGCCCAAATAAAAAAATATGAGAGAAAAGAGAGAAGGGACAATGTTACTATCCTTTTACCACACTTGTGCTTCAAAGTAGCACCATGATCTTCATGATAGAGAGTCTCCTATGATATCACTTTCATATACTACTGGGAAATTTTCATTATAGAACTTGGCTTGTATATTCCAATGATGGGCTTCCCCAAAATGCCCTAGGTCTTCGTGAGCAAACGAGTTGGATGCACACCCACTAAGTTTCTTTTGTTGAGCTTTCATACACTTATAGCTCTAGTGCATCCGTTGCATGGCAATCCCTACTCACTCACATTGATATCTATTAATGGGCATCTCCATAGCCCGTTGATACGCCTAGTTGATGTGAGACTATCTTCTCCTTTTTTGTCTTCTCCACAACCACCATTCTATTCCACATATATTGCTATGTCCATGGCTCACGCTCATGCATTGCGTGAAGATTGAAAAAGTTTGAGAACATCAAAAGTATGAAACAATTGCTTGGCTTGTCATCGGGGTTGTGCATGATTTAAATACTTTGTGTGGTGAAGATAGAGCATAGCCATACTATATGATTTTGTAGGGATAACTTTCTTTGGCCATGTTATTTTGAGAAGACATAATTGCTTAGTTAGTATGCTTGAAGTATTATTATTTTTATGTCAATATTAAACTTTTTTCTTGAATCTTTCGGATCTGAATATTCATACCACAATTAAGAGAATTACATTGAAATTATGCCAAGTAGCATTCCACATCAAAAATTCTGTTTTTATCATTTACCTACTCGAGGACGAGCAGGAATTAAGCTTGGAATGCTTGATACGTCTCCAACGTATCTATAATTTTTTATTGTTCCATGCTATATTATATTCTGTTTTGGACATTATTGGGCTTTATTATACACTTTTATATTATTTTCTGGACTAACCTATTAATCGGAGGCCCAACCCAGAATTGCTGTTTTTTGCCTATTTGAGTTTAGTAAAAAGAATATCAAACGGAGTCCAAGCGGAATGAAACCTTTGGGAGCGTGATTTTTGGAGCGAGCGTGATCCAGAGGACTTGGACCCTATGTCAAGACATCAACCAGGAAGGTACGAGGTAGGGGGCGCGCCCTCCACCCTCGTGGGCCCACGTTGCTCCACCGACGTACTTCTTCCTCCTATATATACCTACGTACCCCCAAACTACCAGAGACGGAGCCAAAAACCTAATTCCACCGCCGCAACCTTCTGTACCCATGAGATCCCATCTTGGGGCCTTTTCCGGAGCTCCGCCAGAGGGGGCATCGATCACGGAGGGCTTCTACATCAACACCATAGCCTCTCCGATGATGTGTGAGTAGTTTACCTCGAGACCTTCGGGTCCATAGTTATTAGCTAGATGGCTTCTTCTCTCTTTTGGATCTCAATACAATGTTCTCCCCTCTCTTGTGGAGATCTATTCGATGTAATCTTCTTTTGCGGTGTGTTTGTTGAGACCGATGAATTGTGGGTTTATGATCAAGTTTATCTATGAACAATATTTGAATCTTCTCTGAATTCTTTTATGTATGATTGGTTATCTTTGCAAGTCTCTTCGAATTATCAGTTTGGTTTGGCCTACTAGATTGATCTTTCTTGCAACGGGAGAAGTGCTTAGCTTTGGGTTCAATCTTGCGGTGTCCTTTCCCAGTGATAGTAGGGGCAGCAAGGCACGTATTGTATTTTTGTCATCGAGGATAACATGATGGGGTTTATATCATATTGCATGAATTTATCCCTCTACATCATGTCATCTTACTTAAAGCGTTACTCTGTTCTTTTGAACTTAATACTCTAGATGCATGCTGGATAGCGGTCGATGTGTGGAGTAATAGTAGTAGATGCAGGCAGGAGTCGGTCTACTTGTCACGGACGTGATGCCTATATACATGATCATACCTAGATATTCTCATAACTATGCTCAATTTTGTCAATTGCTCAACAGTAATTTGTTCACCCACCGTAATACTTATGCTCTCGAGAGAAGCCACTAGTGAAACCTATGGTCCCCGGGTCTATTTTCCATCATATTTAATCTCCCGACAACAAGCTATTTCTGGCGTCGTTTTTATTTTGCTTTCTTTACTTTGCGTCTTTATCATAAAAGTACCAAAAAAATTATCTTATCATATCTATCAGATCTCACTCTCGTAAGTGACTGTGAAGGGACCCTTTATTGCGTTGGTTGCGAGGATTTATTTGTTTGTGTAGGTGCGAGGGACTCGTGCGTGGCCTCCTACTGGATTGATACCTTGGTTCTCAAAAACTGAGGGAAATACTTATGCTACTTTACTGCATCGTCCTTTCCTCTTGAAGGGAAAACCAACGCAGTGCTCAAGAGGTAGCACAGCCGTGAATTGAGTGTCCTCGTCTTGACCTTAGCTACCAGGCCAGGGGCAATCTCAGTGATCGTGCAACCTTGCACCCATCTGTCCTTCCAAAACAGAATTCTCGTGCCGTCTCCGATCTCCCACTTCACCAAGCTATTAAACGTGCGCTGAACCTGCTTATCCGGCGTGAGATTCAACCCTTGCCAAGGCTTGCTATCATCCAGCCTGCGTAACCATTCCCATCTCAACCGAAGGGCAAGCCCATGTTCTTGAGGTCCAAAATGCCCGATCCACCCAGTTGTTTAGGGCGACACACTCCTGCCAAGATACCGCACACTTCCCACCATTGGCGGCATCGAACCAGCCCAAAAGAAAGCCCGATGCCTTGATCCACTTTCTCTATAGCCCACTTCGGTGCCTCAGCCACAATTAGGTGGTGCGTGGGACGCGCCCTCATCACTTGATTCACAAGAACCAGTCTTCCCGGACGTGTAACCAAGCCTCTTTGCCATCCTGGCAAGATTTTGAGCGCTCCATCCACCATGCATTGCCATTCGGAGCGAGTCAATTGTTTGATCCCAAGCTGGAGACCAAGATACTTACACGGGAAGTGATCAATCTTCCACGGTAGCGCGCTTCTGACCACCTCTTCGTCTTGCTCTTCTCCACGGATCAGAATTGCCGAAGACTTGGCAAAATTAACATGCAATCCCGAGGCCATTCCAAAGATCATGAGTACCTCCTTGACAAAAGCAATATCTGTCCGGGAAGGTCTAATGAAGAGCACCACGTCATCCGCATATAGCGATAACCTCTGCAAGGGCTTGCAACCATTCAAATTCTCCAAAACTCTGAGCTCGTGCGCCTTGATTATGATCTCCGTGAGGGTTTCCATAGCAATAACGAAGAGCAGCGGAGAGATAGAATCTCTCCTCTCTAAGGCCACAAGCATGCATGAATTTGTCAGTCAAACACCCATTCACCACGATCCTCGAGCTGGCAGTAGTGAGCATGGTTGCCAACCAATCAAGCCAACTCTCCGGGAAGCCCTTAGCACGAAGAACCTCAAAAAGAAAGGGCCAAGATAGGGAATCAAAAGCTCGAGCGATATCCAACTTGAGAAGAACACCCTTAGCTTTCCTTTGATGCAGTATTCTTGCCATTTGCCTGACTAGCAAAAAGTTGTCATGGAGGTTCCTACCGCGAATGGAAGCCGATTGGTTAATGCTCACCAGCTCTCCCATCCGCGGGCAAACCCTGCTAGCCATCAGTTTGGAGGCTAGCTTAGGAAAGCAATGCACCAAGCTGATAGGTCTAAAGTCATTAACACGACATGCTTCCGGGTTCTTTGGTATGAGAGTGATTAGTGCCTGATTGAGCCGACCAAAGCCATGACCATTATTAAGGACCAGCTTGTGAAGCGCAGCCATCACATCTTCTTTGATAATATCCCAAGCTTTATGGAAGAACACTCCAATGAAGTCGTCCGGTCTCGGGGAACGATCCTTAGGCATATCCTTGATAACCACCCAAACTTCCTCCTCCGTGAAAGGCCGATCCAGCTCCGCTAGATCAACTTGCCGTATGTTGAGCGCCTCCAAATCCAGCGTGTGATCTCTAGTCGTGCTTTCACCCAGCATGGCTCTATAAGCTTGGAGAAAGGCCTCCTCCTTCCCTCTTTGGTCAGTGATGACCTAACCGTCAACAACAATGGCCGGAGTGAAGTTCTTCGTCTTCCTGCCATTGGCCACTAAGTGGAACAGCTTGGTGTTAGCATCCCCTTCCGCGAGCCAACGTATCCTTGATCTCTGACGGGAAATAGTCCTTTCAAGCGAAGCAAGACCAAGAACCAACTGTTTGAGCATGCCTCACAACCACCTCTCGCCTGGAGTAAGCAACCGCACATCCTGTGCACAATCCAATCTGAGAATGACCAACTTAGCCACCCCAATTTGTAGCTTGATATTTCCCACTTTCCTTTGGCCCCATGATGTAAGCGCACGAGCCGTGTTCCTCAACAGGACGTCTAGCCTATGATACCGGTCCACAATCGTAGAGTCACAAGTCCACGCCTGTTGGACCACCTCCAAAAATCCCTCCAGTTTCGTCCAGAATAACTCAAACCGGAACCTTCTCTTCGATTCCATGCGCTCCTCCAAGGATAGATATAGAGGGCAGTGGTCAGACGAGGCCGTCAACAGAGCTTGCAATAGGCTGTCGGGATGATCAAGCTCCCAATCTATCGAGACAAAAGGCCTATCAATCTTCGTAAGGGTAGGCACCTCCCTCTCATTACTCCACGTATAAGTTCGCCCATGCAAAAACAGCTCCTTGAGGGCGTTGTCATCAACAAATCTCCTAAACCTCCCCATCATCCTATGATCCAGCAGCGTGTTATTTTTGTCCACCGCATGCAAGATCAGGTTAAAATCGCCAATCACCAACCACGGTCCCGGGCAGAGCGATCTCCTCTCCGTCAACTCCTGAAGAAACTATATTTTTTGGGCGTCATCTTGAGGCCCGTACACCATGGTAAGCCACCACGGACTCCCCTCCTTTGGCGCCACATATCCGGACAGAGAGAAGGAATCAAGAGCAAAGTTAGTTTGTTGGACACGTGTGGAGTCCCAACCCACTAAGATCCCTCCTCTAGTCTCGGAAGCCGGGAGGTACGCATAAATCCATCATAGGACGGTCCTAAGAATTGCAAGATGATATACTGATCAACATGTTCCAATTTAGATTCCACAATACAAATGATCGCCACACGCAAGGAGTCTACAAACTCCCTCAACGCCTTCTTTCTAACCGGGCTATTCAAACCCCTCACATTCCAGCACACCACATCCGTAGGGTTGTACGACATAGGGAAAGGAGATCCTCCATGTCAGTACCAAAACCCTACCTACGCTTCTAAATCATAAGCGTACTCCATTTGTGCCATAAGGTTAGTAGGCACGGTCTCCCCGAAGACGCCGCAATGGCTTTCAACTGTTGCTCTTGGAGTGGCGAGTCGAACACGGAGCGATGGATACCAAGCGTGTCGTCCGAGACTACCAAGTCATCGCAAGCAACTCCCAGAGCCTTCAACAGCACCGTTTCTGCCACTGTAGCTTTGGTCTTCCTGCCGGCCCCCACCGAGCTCACTACGGACCTGGTCGTACGCCTAGGTGTGAAAGGATCCTGTCCCGGTCGTACACCACGTGCCCCCTCAATTTCCTCGGCGGGCGGAGCCGACTTCTTGAGTAATCCAGTATAAAAGATTTAATATTTCCCAAGGCTACCAGCTCTTTAGCCATAACATTACTTTGAGCATCCTCCAAATGTGCATGTGAATCCACCACCAAGTGCTGAGCATTATTGCATGGCACCCCCACGTACGTGGTCACATCCATGCATGGAATCACCGGAGCAGCCTGGGGTGGCGCGTCCAATGAGACCAGCCCGCGCTCCGGGATCCCACCCAGCTCCGAAATGGGTGCCCAACCATCTGCGTGTGCTACGGACGAAACACCCACCGGCCCCAGAGGCGACCGGATCTGCTGCGCCAAACCCTGTGGAGCCTAACCCACAGGAGTGCCCATATCCACCAGCGGCGCGGCCAATGAGGGGAGCAGAGGATCCAGCGGCCCCACTATCTGGCCTTCTGAGCATCCCACCAACGGGACAACAACATCCGAGGCCGCGCAGGTCGTCGAGGGACCGACTGTCTCCATCAGTCTCTCCTGGGCCACCTAAACCAACGTGCCCTCCTCTGTGTCTGCGGGAACCGAGCCAATCACCGGGCAGGCCACATGATCCAATGCCGTTGTCACCTCGCTAATCCTACCTGCCCCTCTCCACTTTTGTCGTCCTGCACCTCATCCGATAAGCCCAATTCGCCGCTTTTGTCAGCCTGCCCCCCATCCGGTGCACCCAGACCGGCACTTTTGACCAGGTCCGACTCCCCAGCTGGCGTCTTCTGGATGGCCTGATCCACTAGCGCAGCCGGCACCGCCAACCTCCTCTGCGGCTCAATTGCGGTCCGCCCCGTCTCACTGACCCTCATCGTATTGGGCACCCGAGGCGATGGGGCCCCCAGTCCCGGAGTCGTCATCGATGGGATCCTCCAGTCAGACGGGCCCACGCGTCCCTCCAGCGCCTGCCTGTACGATCGCCCATCACCGTACGCCGCCGGGCCGGCGCCGTACCGCTCCAACCCACGGCGGTCGCGAACTCCACGCGTCCAGGGCTGCATCGTCCACTCTCCTCCAGCGAACGACCCCGGTGAGCTATCAGGCAAACCACTTTGACCACTGTCACTGTCAGATCTTGAGCTCCGTCGCCACAACTCCGGCGGAGACAAATCCCTCAGTCTCCCGATATGGATCAGCGTGGAGTATTCAAGCAGCTGTTGGAAGGACGGACGCCACGCCGCTAGATCCACACTTGCCGGCTCCGGCACCCACAGCCTGCGGCTGACCGGCACATCATCTGGGTCAACACACCATACTCTCAGCTTGAAGAGGGACAGATCTTCGCGACTCTCTGTCTCCGGAGCGAGGCTATCAATCAGGCAAGAGTTGCCGAGCAGCTCCGCTGCCGTATCCCGCGACCACGCATGGGAAGGCACACCTTCGATCAGAATGTCAGCTTGGACCCGCATGCATCTCGCCGTCGCCAGAGCTTGCCGCAACCATGGCTTGATATGGAGCTGCACGCCCAACTGCGGGACCGGTAGGCGGCGCCCGGCCTGTTCTGAGCTCTTGCGGCAACGACGAAGAAGTCCTCCGGGTGAAACTTATGAACCGAGAACCGATGTCGAGGAATGTCCAGATGCGTCGCAAGCATCACCGATGCCTCTGCGCAGGACACAGGAGGCCTGGCACCGCCGATGTACATGACCACCACAACTCCAAATCTTCCATTCCTTCCGACCACTGCACGATGCACACCTCAAGCGAAGCCGCCACCGGAAGGAGGATAGCGAAGGAAGAAATTTGGCGCAACCGGCGAGCGGCGCCCTGGCGGCGCTTCTGTGCAGGCTCCAACGACCTCCGTTCCCAGCCATGGTCCGAGCAGGTGCGGGTCGATCCACAGGCTGCCTTGGCGATGACATACTGTGCAACTCCTCCGTAGAGATCGAGGCTGCGGCGCGAAACCTTTGGGATGAAAGCGTGCCCGACAACCCGCGGCCGAATGCAAGAGGCTCCTTAGTGCGATCTTGGCGGCGATAGCCCTCTCCGGCGGCGGAGGCAAAGCCCACTCTGGTCTGGCGGAATCAAGCGCCCGGCTCAGGGCGAAGATGATCCGGACGGCGATCTCCATCTAGCGGCGCAGCGCCTTGCGGCGGCGCCACATCGCCTTGCGGGGCGACCCTTCCTCCTCCGAGGGCCATCCGCCGCCCGGCGACACGACCTCCACACCGGCTCCGCGGCCGGCGAGGCCAGGCGAGCCTGGCGAACGAGCCCCAACCACAGGGCAGCCGGCGCTCACCTTGGAAAAGCGGCTGACGGAAAGGCGGGCTCCGCGAGCCAGACGCCATGAGGTGGCCGCCGCGTCCGGGCGGAGGCCAGCGGCGGGGAAGGTGGACGCCGGGGCCGGAGTGGCCGCCGGCGGAGAGCGTGGGGAGCGGAGAGGGCGGACGTTGTGCTTTTCTCTGTATCCCTATGAACCTCACTATTCAATAAAGGTTACAGTTGCTAAAAAAAAAAGCATCGATGAGCCCTCCTTCTCCCTTCCACTCCTCTCGCCCCATAGTCTCAAAAAATAAAACTCCTCTCGCCTTCCCATGCCCTCCCCTGCCGCCGCGGCGGCCGCCGCCGCCGCCCGGGCAAACAGCCTCTCCCGCATCTTCTCCTCTCCCTCGCCGCCAAGAGTAAAAGAAACCAAACGCAATCGCAAGACCAAGCGCGCGCCCACGCCCTCCTTCGCCCATTCCGACCCACTCCTGTCGCCACCAGTCGCCCCCCTTCCAATGGCCTCCCCCGCCGCGGCCGCAGCCGCCACCGTCGCCACCGCCTCCAGCCGGGCAAACGGCCTCTCCAGCATCTTCTCCCCTCCCCGCCAACCGTAAAACCACCCAAAGCCGAGGCCGACGCGGACCAGATCCTCCGGAAGTCCCTTCGCGGTATCCTCAAAGGCCCTCATCAGGCAGCGGGACCCTGATAAGCTGGTCTCCATGTTCGTCCAAGCTTCGTCCGCATCGCCGCGTTTCCGCGACCGGCACGACCTCTACGATGTAGCGGTGAGCCGCCTCACTTCCTTCGGCCGCCCAGACGGCATCCAGGCCATCATCGACGCGCAGAAGCCCTTCCTCGAGACCTCAACCGCGGAATTCGCCGCGCGCGTCATCCACCTCTACGGCCGCGCCTCCATGCCAACCCAAGCGGCTGCAACCTTCCATCAACTTCCTGCGCGGCATAAGTCCACCATGACATTCAACGCCGTCCTTGCCGCTTACGCCGAAGCCGGAGATCTTGACCGGCTCGCTGCTGCATTCCAGGAGATTCCAGTCACCCACCCCTCCATTGTTCCCGACGTATACTCTTACAACGCGCTCATCCGCACAATGTGCCAGAAGTCCGACCTCTCAGCCGCTCTTGATGCTGTTCATCTCATGAAGAAGCACGGTGTTTCACCTGACATTATTACTTTCAACTTGCTCTTGGATGGGTTTCACAACAGTGGCCGTAATGATGAGGCCGAGGCAGTATGGGAAATGATTAAGGAGAGGAATTTGGAGCCAGACGCAAAATGCTACAATGCAAAGCTGCGGGGTTTGGTTGGAGAAGGTAGAATTGGTGATGCAGCTGCAGTGCTTGAGAGGTTGGAGAATGACGGGCCAAAACCCAATATAGTATCCTACAATGAGTTGATTCGAGGATATTGCCAAGCAGGGAGGTTCCAGGAGGCCAAGAAGGTGTATGATAATTTGATGAAGAATCAGTGTGCCCCAAATAAGGTGACATATGAGACTCTCCTGCCACACCTTCTGCAGGCTGGAGAGCTGGATTGTGCACTGAGGTACTGTTATGAAATCTTTGGCAGTAAAAGGTTCTGTGGAGTCAAGTGGGGTGTGCTGCAGGATGTAGTGAATGCATTGGTAGATGCATCGAGGGTGGTGGAGGCCACCAAGCTTGTTGAGCTCGACTGGCAGAAGTCTAACTATCATCGGAAGGGTTTGAGGATGCCGCCTAGTGCTGGAACTGATAAGGAAGAACCAATATCAGGAGAAAAGGAGTGTGAAAGTGGAAGATAAGACTGAAAAATAAAATTCATAGGTCAGTCTTTTTACTGATGTAAGCCAAATTTCACTATGACCTGTTTTACTCTATTTCTTCTGTTGGCATGATAGAACAAAAAAAATGCTAGTTGAAGTAGTGGTTAAACTAGTTTAATATGGTATTGGTTAAGCTTGCCCTGTCCGGTAATACTTATTGAAAATCTTTCTATCCATTTTAATAGAGATCCACAGGAAGCCTTTATTCTTATCTGCAATGCCTTGCTTGTGCTTATATACCTCGTTGCATCAAACCAGATTATATCCTAGCTAATCAAGTTCATGAGGCATGCAGTTAGCTTCACGCCGCACAATGCACAAAAGAGACCCTACCAAACTCCTACAAACATCAAAACAGTAAATCGATAATGAGTGCCGCAATAGATGGAGAACCATATCCATTGTTCATACATTCCACCGGTTGCAAGTAATCCGATTGGACAATAAGGTGGTTAATTCTGAGGCCCCGAGCAAGCACAAGTACTCGTTTCAACGCCAAAGCCTCAGCAGTGTGAGCGTCCACCGCAGGACCGAGGAAGAAATTCTCGGCCACCACTAGCACACTGGCAGCATCGCGGATCACAGCGCCGCTGGTGCTGGACCCCTCTTCATGGATGAAAGAAGCATTACACCCATTAACAGCGACTTGTTGGGCGAGCAAATAGCTACATACGTGACCCCCACAGAAAAAAGAAAAAGGAGAGAAGAAAACCCGTTGGGAAATAAGGAAGCGATCGTTGTCTATCCTGTTGGCCTACGCGTCGTATGCCCATTTGCTGTTGGTCAACCGATGGAGTATCCTTTTCTTGTTCTCACACACATCTTCCTCCCTTCCTCCCCAAAGTGGCGGCTGCCGCCGGCACCTCATCTAGGCTCCTCTGGCGCCGGCCACCGGAGAATTTGTCTTCTTAATCCGCTTCTCCCTCGGCATTCTCCTCTTGGCGACTAGGCGAACACCTGCTACTCCTTGCAAGGCATGGCGCTGCTACTCCCCTACGGTCCCTCATCAGTGCAGCAAGGTGTGCTGCTGCTTGTCCAACCCGAGTTGAGTAGCTCCCCCCACCCCTCGCACGCGCGCGCACCCCATCGACCCTGCTGCTGCTCCGTCTCTCCAACCCAGGCTCCTCCTCTACAGCCCGAACTGGTACTCAGTCTAAATCTGCAGGTATATTCTTTGTGTGTTGGCGATGATTGACCTATGGATTTGTAAACTTTTATGTGATGATAATGATTGACCAGATATCAGTAGTGGTTGTATGGAAATAGGAGGATTTGCTTCTCGAGACATGGGTGGTTGTTGTCGGCGAGGGGCGTCCTGGCCCTCCGCTGCTCGTCGACAAGCAGCAGAAAGCCACTTCCTCATCCCCACTTCTCATGGAGGATCGTGACTAGCTTCTGTTTGATTTCACCTCGCCTTGTTTTGTAGCCTGCTTGTGCACAAATGTACTGATGTGTGTCTTCCTCAGGTTGCTTTGGGTTCGCGCATGTGCTAGCACTGGCCAGTGGTTGTTGGTTTCTCCAACGCTGTCGCCTTTGTCTCTATTTGATTATCTTCAGATATGGTGGTTCATCCTCCGCGCCTGTCCTTGTACAATATTTCTGGTATGGTTTTATTTTGTTGGCTTCCTTTGCTTGTGTTCCCTTGCTGCCTGCGTGTAATAGTGGCACGGAGTCTTAGCTTTAACTGACTAGCTAAGTCAGTTAGAAAATCGGAGAGATCTTCTATTGAGTAATATGTACTTGTCCTTCAGATATATGGCACACATTTTATTTCAAAAGCAGAATTGATTGATTGAGGAGCTGCAGACTATCTCAGTTTGTATGTGCTTTCAACGTCGAAAATAGTTTAGCCATATTTATGCTTTTTTGCTTAGGTGATCCCTGCCATGATAATGAATTTGCATAAGAATGCATATTTTCCTTGGAAAATTCTATTGGATGGGTAGATATCTTGCTAGATATTTGCTTAAGATTCAGGAGCCCAAGAGCAATGTACTGTTTTCTCCAATTTGGAAATGAAGTATGCTGTGGGGAGTGGATGTACTACAAACTGATCTAAAATAAAGAAAGAGCAGTTATTGGGTGACAATGAGATTCATGACGGAGACTCCGTGCAGATTGTCTTTCCTTTCCATTTGTTTCTTATTCTTGTCATCTAACATAGATAAATAGATTATATGCTTTTGTGCTGAATTAGCGTGGAAGGTCGAGATGACTGCGCCTACATAAATGGTTTTTTGTTATGTTTATTAATGTATGGATGCCTGATCCTAAATATGTTTGGTTAAAATGTTTTCCTATGAGAAAGTTCATCTGAAATATTTGAGGTCGTATTCTATTTTACAGGATACTGGTTGCATAGCTGATTCAGTTGCATTAGTTCAGAACAAGTGCTTGTATCTATCTTATTTTTTAGGTTACTCGCATTGCATATTTATTGATTTGGTGCACGCTCGTACGCTAGATTTTATTTAAAGTGCATACATTCTTTTTTTAACAAGAAGGTATGTATTCTGGACACAATCTATCCATCTAGGTTTTATATTTGAGTTATGAGCAATTGTCTTATTTATATTGTTCTTTTCACTCTCCATGCACAGGCTTTATTTAATTTGTCAGGATCATTGTTGTCCTGAAATTTACTCTGAGCTTTGTCGTCTTGTCAGGTAATCACGCTGATTGCGTGAGATGTTGAAGTGGCATGCGTCTGTGTGCTACGTTGTCGAGGTAATAAACTATACACCTCCAAGATTTATCTATGGCCTAATTTTCTCGGTCAGAAAGCAACAGAACCTTGCATTTTTTTTGAAGCTGTAAACGAATGTAACCTAACCTAAACTTGCATCCTTTTCCTGTGTGGATCAAATGTGCATGCTCAAGCTTTAGACTCTAAGTAATACAGAAGAAACATACTAATAACCTTGTTAAGTTAATTCTACTTGCTATGCATGCCTTGTGACCATCAAGTTATGGTTGGTCTTGTGGTGAGTGCAGCCTGTTGTACACTTGGCTCAGGAGATAGCAGCCATTGAGCAAGTTGTACGAGAGAACTGCATTTGCTTTGGTTGTACATGGGTAAATTTGATCAATACTTGTGTATCTTCTCTCAATTTCTGGTCAGGTACACACACCGCTAGCTTTTAAGGATTTCAATATTGGGACTTCATACTGCACATGAACTCGAGAGCAAACCATGTGCTAAGGCTAGGCTGTCAAGGTAGTGGAAAAATAGTGAGAGATGTGCTAAGGCTAGGCCTTCCTTTTCTGTTAAGACTTAATGATTATAATGGTCCTTTGTTTGTTAGTGGTAAAGGGCTCAAGCAGGGGGGCCCTCTTTCGCCCATATTATTTAACTTGGTGGCTGATGTGTTCTCTAAGATTCTGCAAAAAGCTGCTCTTAAAAAGAATATTTCTGGGCTTCTCCCCCATGTGATTTCTGGGGGGATTATCAGTCTGCAATATGCTGACTATACCTTGCTGTTTTTGGAGCCTAGTTTAAATAATGCTAGAAATGTTAAGTGGCTTCTCTCTTGTTTTGAGGGTTTGTCTGGTATGAAGATTTAACTTCAACAAATGTGATTTGCTAACTGTTAATGTGGAGGAAGAGATTGCTAAGAGTTTGGCCCAGATTTTTTGCTGCAAGAAAGGGGATTTCCCTTTGAAATATTTGGGGGTTCCCTTACATTTTGCTAAGCTTAGAAGAGAAGATATCCAGCCTATTATTAATAAAATTATCAAAAGAATTTGTGGATGGAAAGGGAGGCTGCTTAGCTATGAAGCTAACTTGGTGCTTATTCGTACTTGCATTGCCAGCATCCCTACATATCTTATGTCCATTATTAAATTTCCTAAGTGGGCAATCAAAGCTATTACCTCCCAGATGGCTCACTTTTGTGGGGGAATATGGGGGGCATTCATAAATATCACTTGGCCAATTGGGGACTTGTGTCCCAGAGGAAACAATATGGTGGCCTGGGAGTTCCTAACTTGAGAGAAGTTAATATGTCCTTGCTAGCCTCTTGGGCTAGAAGGTATTTTGCTGGGGGGCGGACAAAAATTGGGTGTCCTTAGGAAACAATATGGTGGCCTGGGAGTTCCTAACATTTTCTGGGCCAAAGAAAAGGTGGGTTCCCCATTTTGGAAAGGGTTGACTTGGGCTTTAGCTGGGGTGAGGCCTTTCTATAAATGGATTGTTGGTAATGGTAATCAGGTATTTTTCTGGCATGATGTTTGGGTCGGGGACGTCTCCTTAAAAACCCAATTCTGGGATATCTATGAGTTATGTCAACAACATAATGCAACTGTTGAGCAGGTGTGGGATGGGGTTTCCCTGAAACTAACCTTTCGTAGATGTGTTGATGAATCTTTTTTGGAGCAATGGGACTTGCTGGTACATTTGTTGCAGGCGTCTCTCTAATACTGCGGATATTCCTGTATGGAGGCTGGATAGCTCTGCCTCTTATACTACTAAATCTTTTTATGCCCAGATCAATAGGGGAGGGGTTGACACTCCTGTGTGGGATAAGTTCTGGAAAATTAAAGTTCCAAATAGATACCTTGTATTCAGGGGCGGATCTAGAGGGTGGACAGGGTGGGCCACGGCCCACCCTGAGATTTTGGCTTGGCCCATATACTATATAGCCCATAGGAGAAACCCTGACCTAACTAGTCCGCTTGTTCGCTCGTTCCTCGCTGCCTCGCGAACTCTGATCCAGTTCTATGTTCCTCCCGCCCCGCTCACCTGGCTCTACTGTTCTGGTGACTCACCGCCTCGCCGGCCAATCGCTGTCGCCACGGTTGGAGCTAGCAACGGAGCTTGGGGAAGGAATCCTTCGCTGCAGCGCCGCTCATTATACCACATCCAGGAAGCGCCCGCTCGACACACCAACTGCAGCTGCAGCAGCCCAGAAGCAGTCCCGCCTGATGGCGCATGCGCGTGCAGAGGCAGAGCTAGCCAGCCAGCAGCCCGACAGAGGTAGGTCGTCGCTCCCCACTCGAGCACTCCTTAATTTTTATTGATAGAATCAGGCACCGGATCTGGACAAAATGTAAACTAGGGGATATAAGGGTTTGCTGTGTGACATATCGTGTTATTACCGATTGATCAGTGCAAGGCTAAAATTCTATGCTAATATGTTGACATGTCATATACGCCGTAAAAAAAATTCGTAAGTTGGACCACCCTGCTTTCAAATCCTAGCTCCGCCACTGCTTGTATTTGTTTGGCTGGTTATACATAATAAGATTCTGACTCATGATAATTTGAGTAAAAGGCAAGTAGTTGAAGATCTTTCTTGCTTATTTTGTAGTGAACCAGAATCTGTCAACCATTTACTGTGTGGGTGCATTGTGGCAGAACACACTTTGCAGAGTGTTTCTGAGGTTTTTGATCTTAGTGCCCCCAATTGTGTTTCTGATCTTGCCTGTTTGTGGGACTGTGATAATAAAAAAAGGATTTCTGGCATTGTTGCTGTTGCTACTTTGTGGAGTTTATGGACAACACGTAATGATATATGTTTTCAGGGAGCATCTTGGAAAGACACCCGGATTGTTCTGGGAAAGATAAGCAGCTACTTCATCAATGTCTGATTCTGTGCTCGGAGGGACGATTAATGATGATGAAGGGTCGCTTGCAACTGCTGGACAAAATAAGAGGAGAGCTCCTGAGGATCGCTTGGCAAGGGGGAGCAAGATCGTCCCTGGGCGCGACGGACCTGGGCTCTGTGTGAGAGCTCATTCTCATTCGCTGTTCGATCTAGGTGGTAGAAGTTTTAGTCTATCTGCTGGGATTTTTGGCGCCTGTACCTTGCCTCTCTAGTGTTATACTTTTATGTGTAGTCTTTGTTGGTCCTGGCCTGAGAGCGGCGATGGCGTGGACGGGCTCGCGTGCTCCCGGTACGTGCACGAATCCTACGACGACACGTTCGGGGCTGTATTGAATGCGATTGTATAGAGACAGGCCCGATGCGTGTAAAGTAACGGGTGATCACCGGCCCACGCAGATGCTGTTCCATTGGTACAGGCCTCTTGTCACGGTACGTAACGACGACCGCCGATTCGCCTGTTACGCATAAACGGCGTGTCCCCAACGGATAAGCCTATGTTACACTGTGGGTCCATCCTCCCGACGGACGCTGTGAAGTAAAAGCAATCTAATCCTCTCCTTTTGGCGCCGCACAAGGCGAGAAGCTCGTGGCTATGGCGATGGTGGATCACGGGAGGCACCGAATTGAGTTCCTATAAGATCCGGTTGACGGGTATGTATCGCGCCCCAATTTTTTTACCCGGAACTAGCCGCTGAAGCTAGACTAGCATCTTATTGCTGGACTGCTTTACTTTGCATAGATTTCCCCTGCCAGATCTCGCCGCCGAGGAATCGTTAGTGGGAACAGCGCTTGCAATGGGATGAGCATGTCTGCGCTAAACTCGGTGCAATCGACAGGCAAAGACGATCCTCAAGCCCCTGGCTGGACAAAGAGGTATCTGTTGTGGCATTGTACTTGTAGTTCGAACAAAGCTTAAATTTGAGTGATATGTATAAATTTGCTTTTCTGAACAAATTTGAACAATGTTGATCTTCCCAGTAGGGATGGGAGTGCCTGCAAATGTTGATATGTACTTTCTGAACATATTCAAACACGTTTCTGAATTACATATTTCTGAATAATGCAGAGTGTGTGTTGGGCATGCACCTGATGAACGCCCCCCATGTGCCGGCAGAATGAGTGCCCTGGAGAAAACATTGAGAAGATATGCGGGGAAGAAAATTGACACAGTGGTAGTTTCTTCAGTAGGAAGTAGCTTTGATTCACTTGGAGAAGCATATGATTACTAAAATCTCTATTCCTGGGAGATTGGATTTGGAATAAGGTATGGCAAGAGCAGGCTTAATGTTGAAAGAAAAAGTGCTTGCAGGAGATAGTATGTGGCGGCTCTGTAAGTACTCATTTCAGTTCACTGTCACATATCCCAAATTGGCTGATGAGTCAGACATGAAAATTACACACTAGTGTTTGTTGTGGTCATTGCAGGGAATCCCAAAGAAGAGTAACACCTGGACATGCTGATGCACACAATCCGGCCCGCGGCAAAAGGTACAGATGTTCTGTTGGTACAGTCAACTGGCAAAGACTATCCGCAGGCGCCGGGCTGGACAAAGAGGTATGTGGATTTCATGAAGCTCTCGCCGTGGGGCTGCAGCTAAAGGCGCCTTGATTTTTCAGTGTGCTAGACAAAAATAATTGTGCTGAAAGATCTGTACTACCGGGCATCCCTGGAAGTAGATTGCAAACAGAATTACAAATCACCAGTAGGAAGATGTTGTCCACAAGAAAAATCTATCAATGAAGCTCTCGCTATGGGACTGCACCTACTTGCCCTTGATTTTTCAATGTACCAGACAAAAAAATGTACTGAATGATCTGCAGTACTGGGCATCCCTGAAGTAGATTGCAAACAGAATTACAAACCATTTTTTGGTTTGTTTCCTGAGATTAATAGCTGTTGCGAATTGTACAAGGTTTTGATCCCATTTCTGATAATTTGTAATTGTATTCCTACAGTTTAACAAGACCGTCCCTGGATTGATTTGTTGGGAGGAGAACCACAATGAAAGTATTTTTCTTCTCAAAGCAATTCGTATAGACATGATACAAAAATTGGCTGGGCTTTTCCCATCCTAACAAATATTCACATTTTCCTTTGCAAACAAAAAATGATATTTCGTTTCACAAAAAAATAACTATCACCTCACGTGCCTCCATACATTTTTTTATAAATTTGTACTATTCCGTATGTTCTATAAAATCCTACCTTTTATCGCAAAAAATTGGCCAGATGCGGCAACGCGTGCCATCATGATGTAGTTGATATTACAACATACTCCTGCAGCACACTCGTGGATGTGCAATAAAAAATAATGGCCCTTGTTCTTTGCTGCAATCATTTTTCAGGGCAAGCCAAAAAGGAGTAAACACGGTCTTGTTGCTGCGAGTGCCCTGCAATGATACGGTTGCTGCGGTCGAACCACAACGGCTGGTACATAAGCGAGCACAGGCCATTGCACAACAGTTTCTTCAGTTCGATGAGCAATGTGCCTTTCAGCAAAAGGGCCTTGATGGGACTGTGGGGAAATCAGCAGCGATCAAGCAGAGAGTAGCTTCAGTTTGTTCGCCCTAATACATCATCTCATGTTATTTGAGATAATTAGTACCATCTAATGGTGGCTACGTATGTTCCTTGATATTACTGAACCTTCTAGTTGCAAGGTGATTTGAACAAAATGGATTTTCAGGTGCAGATGTTACTCAATATTACTAAACCTTCTAGTTGCAAGGTGATTTGAACAAATGGATTTTCAGGGCAAGCTTCAGTTGATTTTCCTGTGCCCCCTTTTGGAAAGAGTCTCTTTTGGAAAGTGCTTGGTAAGTGGTTCCCTGTCAGGTGGGATGTGATGACAGTAATTCAGTGTGACTACATGCCGTGAGTGGGAATGCATCCCGTTTGATTTTCAAACTGCTTGGGAGGGCTCCCCGGTGACACATGTACTTAATCAGGGCTGCGTCCTGCGCACAGCTCAGTTCCATTCTGCCATAATTTGTGCGTTATTGGAGATGTCTGCCCCTGCCGCATCATCCACCTGAAGGTTGCCATTGGTTGGAAAGAATCAGCTAAGAAAATGAGACGTGGAAACAAATCAGGATTTTTCCTAATATCCGCTTACATTGTGGTTGCAGCACTTGTAGAAACTCTCGCCGGGCGTTCTGTCCCGTCGCGTTAAGTAGGTGACAATGTTCCTGCCGCAGTCCGGGTGCAAACGATTGGTAGGACGCGCTTAATCGGACCTTGGCATCAAACACAAACAGAATGCAACGTGATGCACGTGACCTCCCGAGTCATCCAATCGTGTGACGAGCCCTGAACCTCTTCACCGCCCTCGCTTGTCCCCTTGAAGAAGAGCTCCATCGCCACGGCCCCGACGCGTCACAAGTCACCGTCGTCCGCGCGAACCTGAGCTCCTTCGTGCCGACCCACACCATGGCTTCCACAGCTGCCTTGGACGCCGCGTAGCCAGGTCGCAGCGTCGCCGCGAGTGCTGAGTACATGACCACGATTCGGCCCCGCCGCCAAATCCTTGCTCGAGGGGCAGGAATGTGCCGGCGGCGCAGATCGAAGGAAGAGGGCTCGCGGATGGTGGATGGACGTTGCGATCCGTCGCCTGGGCCGAGCCAACCCGACTTCCATCCATCCACCACGACGTGATGTCTTTATTACGGTGGGCGTGGCGATCCGTCATCGATCGATGGATGTCCGTTGCCAACCATCAACGCCGTCGGTACTACGCATTAAATAAGACACTGTATACGCCCGCAAGTACAACATGCATCCCATATCCCGATGCGAACCAACGCCTATCGATTCCGTGATCATCGATTCCGTGATCGGGCGAGCTCGTCCACGCCGGTCAACCTTCTTCTTGTAGACGTTGTTGGGCCTGCAAGTGCACAGGTTTGTAGGACAGTAGCAAATTTCCATCAAGTGGATGACCTAAGGTTTATCAATCCATGGGAGGCGTAGGATGAAGATGGTCTCTCTCAAGCAACCCTGCAATCAAATAACAAAGAGTCTCTTGTGTCCCCAACACACCCAATACAATGGCAAATTGTATAGGTGCACTAGTTCGGCGAAGAGATGGTGATACAAGTGCAATAGGGATGGTAGATAAAGGTTTTTGTAATCTGAAATAATAAAACAGCAAGGTAACTAATGATAAAAGTGAGCGTAAACGGTATTGCAATGATAGGAAACAAGGCCTAGGGTTCATACTTTCACTAGTGCAAGTTCTCTCAACAATAATAACATAGATAGATCATATAATAATCCCTCAACATGCAACAAAGAGTCACTCCAAAGCCACTAATAGCGGAGAACAAACGTAGAGATTATGGTAGGGTACGAAACCACCTCAAAGTTATTCTTTCGAATCGATCTATTAAATAGTTCGTACTAGAATAACACCTTAAGACACAAATCAACCAAAACCCTAATGTCACCTAGATACTCCATTGTCACCTCAAGTATACATGGGCATGATTATACGATATGCATCACACAATCTCAGATTCATCCAACCAACGCAAAGTACTTCAAAGAGTGCCCCAAAGTTTCTACCGGAGAGTCCAGAAAACGTGTGCCAACCCCTATGCATAGGTTCATGGGCGGAACCATGCAAGTTGGTCACCAAAACATACATCAAGTGGCACGTGATATCCCATTATCACCATAGATAAACACGGCAAGACATACATCAAGTGTTCTCAAATCAAAGACTCAATCCGATAAGATAACTTCAAGAGGGAAACTCAATTCATCACAAGAGAGTAGAGGGGGAGAAACATCATAAGATCCAACTATAATAGCAAAGCTCGCGATACATCAAGATCGTGCCATAGAGGGAACACGAGAGAGAGAGAGAGATCAAACACATAGCTCCTGGTACATACCCTCAGCCCAGGGTGAACTACTCCCTCATCATCATGGAGATCGCCGGATGATGAAGATGGCTACGGTGAGGATCCCTCCCCTCGTGAGTCTTGAACAGGTCCCGATTGGTTTTGGTGGCTACAGAGGCTTATGCAGCGGAACTCCCGATCTATCTTCTCCGTGGATGTTTTTAGGGTACGTGGGACTATATAGGCGAAAGAAGTCGGTCGGGAGGTGCTCGAGGGGCCCACGAGACAGGGGGCGCGCCCAGTAGGGGGGGCGCCCCCTATCTCCTGGGCTCCTCTAGGATCTTCTGACTTGATTTCCAAGCCTCCAGGATGATATTCTTCCAAAAAATCACGATGCCGAAGGTTTCATTCCGTTTGGACTCCGTTTGATATTCATTTTCTTCAAATAATCAAACAGTAATAAAAAAATAATATGGGCTGGGCCTCCTGTTAATAGGTTAGTCCCAAAAGTAATATAAAAGTGTATAATAAAGCCCATAATCATTCAAAACACATAGTAATATAGCATGAATGCTTCATAAATTATAGATACGTTGGAGACGACAAGATCCCCAAGCTTAATTCCTACTCATCCTCGAGTAGGTAAATGATAAAAGAAAGAATTTATGAAGTGTGAATGCTGGAAGGTGCACAAGTTTGATCAATGATAATTTCAATCACCTTTTCTAGCATGATAATATGTCATAACAGTAGTTCATCTCATAAAACTGCTCACGATAAAGTAACAAGCAATTCACATGTTAAAGCATAGACCATAAACTTTCTTGAAAACTAGCAAACTTCATTCTTAGTCATCAAACAATTGCAATTCATCCTATTTTCAGGAAGGGTCTATGTCGAGCTTTGATTTAGCAAACTTCACATACTCAACCATCATATAGTCTTCTACAATTGCTAACACTCACGCAATACTTGTGGTTATGAAGTTTTAATCGTATTACGTAGAAAGATTGGGGCTTATAATGTTGCCTCCAAACGTATTCACCTTTGGGTGATGTCAAAATAATAGTTCATGCTAACTTACATCCTAGTGGATATATATATCAGATCACCCCAACACAAAGTGCTTGCCAAAGGATAAAATGAAAAAGGGAAAGGTGAAGATCACCTTGACTCTTGCGTAAAGTAAAAGACATAAGGTAAAAGATAGGCCCTTCGCAGAGGGAAGCAGAGGTTGTCATGCGCTTTTAGGATTGGATACACAAAATCTTAATGCGAAAGAACGTCACTTTATATTTCCCCTTGTATATGGACCTTTATTATGCGGTTCGTCGCTTTTATTGCTCCATAACAAGTTCGCATAAAGCTTATTTTCTCCGCACTAATAAGTCATGCATATTTAGAGAGCAATTTTATTGCTTGCACCGATGACAACTTACTTGAAGGATCTTACTCAATCCATAGGTAGGTATGGTGGACTCTCATGGCAAAAATTGGGTTTAAGGATATTTGGAAGCACAAGTAGTATCTCTACTTGGTGCTAGGAATGTTGGCTAGCATGAGGGGGAAAGGCAAGCTCAACATGTTTGAATGATCCATGACAATATACTTTAACTGAGATGTCGGAAAACATAAACCATTACGTTGTGTTCCTTGTCCAACATCAACTCTTTAGCATGTCATACTTAATGAGTGGTCCCAATTATAAAAGATGTCTACGATAGTATATTTATATGTGAAATCTCTCTTCCTTCAATATTCTTTCATGAATTGTTCAAATGACCAATACAATGCTTGCTAACCTTCAATAAATTTACAACCTCTACTTCTTAGACGTGAAGTCATTACTTCCCATGGGATAAGCAAATGAGGCATATATAATTTCAGATTTATGACAATCAACTCATTCAACCATTTACTCATAAGATATAAGTGAAGCACACGAGTAAATGACAAACTACTCCAAAAATATATAAGTGAAGATCAATGAGTAGCTAAATAATTATGTAGCTAATGTGAAGACTCTCTCTCATTAAAGAATTTCAGATCTTGTTATTGTATTCAAACAACAAGCAAAACAAAATAAAATGACATTGCAAGGATAGTACAACTCATGTGAAGAAGCAAAACTTAGGCTCAACCTATACTAACCGATAGTTGTTGAAGAAGAAAGATGGGATGCCTACCGGGGCATCCCCAAGCTTAGATGCTTGAGACTTCTTGAAATATTATCTTGGGGTGCCTTGGGCATCCCCAAGCTTGAACTTTTGTGTCTCCTTGATTCCTCTCATATCATGGTTTCTCTTTTTATCAAAAGCTTCATTCACAACGAACTCAACAAGAACTCGTGAGATAGGTTAGTATAAACCAATGCAAAACCTTATCATTTTCTACTGTAACAAATCACTAACATTATTATTCAACATTGCATACTAAATGCCTCTGCATATTTAATACTCCTATCCTTAAATAGAATCATTAAACAAGCAAACATATGCAAACAATGCAAACATAACAACAATCTGCCAAAACAGTACATTCTATAAAGAATGCAAGAGTATCAATACTTCCCTGACTCCAAAAATTATGAACTAAAATTCCCACTGTAGTAAATTTATCAGAGCTCATTATGAAAAGAAATTCAACAATATATCATGCTCTGACTTTTCCAGGGAATTTTTGCAACAGCAGTAAACTTTCTGTTTTCAAAGAGCAACATGTATACTAGCAAAATAAGCATGGCAAAGGCTATCCTTGACTTTTTATTGAAACTAAAGATTCAAAACATTATACTAAATAACAGCAAGAAAATACTAACAAGAGAAAATGACGCTCCAATCAAAACACATATCATGTGGCGAATAAAAATATAGCTCCAAGTAAAGTTACCGATGAACGAAGACGAAAGAGGGGATGCCTTCCGGGGCATCCCCAAGCTTGGGCTTTTGGCTACTCTTGAATATTACCTTGGGGTACCTTGGGAATCCCCAAGCTTAGGCTCTTGCCACTCCTTATTTCATAGTCCATCGAATCTTTACCCAAAACTTTAAAACTTCACAACACAAAACTTAACAGAAAACTCGTGAGCTCCGTTAGCGAAAGAAAACAAAACACCGCTTCAAGGTACTGTAATGAACTCATTCTTTATTTATGTTGGTGTTAAACCTACTGTATTCCAACTTATCTATGGTTTATAAACTATTTTACTAGCCATAGATTCATCAAAATAAGCAAACAACACAATGAAAACAGAATCTGTCAAAAACAGAACAGTCTGTAGTAATCTGCAACTAACGCAAACTTCTGGAACTCCAGAAATTCTAAAATAAATTGGTGGACCTGAGGAATTTGCCTATTAATCATATGCAAAAAGAATCAACTAAATATCACTCCCCAGTAAAAAGTTTAAGATAATCTCGTGAGCGCTAAAGTTTCTGTTTTTTACAGAATGATCATAAAGACTTCACTCAAATCTTCCCAAAGGTTCTACTTGGCACAAACACTAATTAAAACATGAAAACACATATAACCATAAGCTAGATGGATTATTTATTCCTAAACAGAACCAAAAAGCAAGAAACTAAAATAAAATTGGGTTGCCTCCCAACAAGAGCTAACGTTTAAAGCCCCTAGCTAGGCATGATGATTTCAATGATGCTCACATAAGAGATAAGAATTGAAACATAAAGAGAGCATCATGAAGAATATGACTAGCACATTTAAGTCTAACCCACTTCCTATGCATAGGGATTTTGTGAGCAAACAACTTATGGGAACAATAATCAACAAGCATAGGAAGACAAAACAAGCATAACTTCGAAAATTTAAGCACATAGAGAGGAAATTTGATATTATTGCAATTCCTACAAACATATGTTCCTCCCTCATAATAATTTTCACTAGCATAATGAATGAATTCAACAATATAACCAGCACTTAAAGCATTCTTTACATGATCTACTAGCATAGAAAATTTACTACTCTCCACATAAGCAAAATTCTTCTCATTCGGAATATTGGGAGTATCATAAGAGACTTGAACACTAAAAATTGTTTCCACATTAAAAGAGTAATGTTCAGAAAAAGGGTAATCATAATCATGACAAGATTTGTAAATATAATCATCACTACTTTTTATAGCATAAGTTTCATCACAATAATCATCATAAGTAGCAACTTGCTCTCATCATAATCGATTGAAACCTCTCCCAAGATAGTGGAATCGCTAAATAAAGTTGACACTCTTCCAAATCCACTTTCATATTCATCACAATAAGATTCAACATCCTCCAAAATAGTGGGATCACTACTTCCTAAAGTTGACACTCTTCCGGACCCAGTTTCATCAATATAATCATCATAGGTAGGAGGCATGCTATCATCATAACAACTTTGCATATCAAAACTTGGGGTGCTAAAAATATCATCTTCATTAAACATAGCATCCCCAAGATTGGGACAGACATTAATTTCAGCAAATATATTCTCAAATATTTAATCCTCATCAAACATAGCTTCCCCAAGCTTGGGCTCTTTCATATCATAAGCATAATCACTCTCATCATTAAAAATATGGATAGCACCAATAGTAAAGCAATTATCATCATCACAATGAGTAGTAGGAGCAACATAATTTGGGAGGGATACCTTTCTACCTTTGTTGCTCCTTCTTTTCTTTTTCTTCTTCACATTATGTGTAGGTTCAACCTTCCTCTTTGAGCTCCTTATTGATGAGATTGGTTGGATAGAAAGCTCCTCCTCGTTACCTGATTCATCATAAGAAATAATAGGAGGAGATTGGGAAGTCTCTTCCCTTTCATTAGTATTCTCATCATCTTCCATTTGCTTTCTTTTCTTTAGGTAATTGGCAATATAAGGATTTTCAATGCAATTCTCCGCACAAAACATATAAATATCCTCTAGATCAAAATCAAGAAATCTATCAAGATTAAATTCTGGAATAGGCTTAGTTAAACTTTTCAACTCTTCACAACCCAAAAGAAATCTAAGTTCATTGTAATGAGAAAGGGAGATCAAATCATCACAATTTTTGGACACGATCCGATCATGAAACAATTTGCATTGGAGATGTAAATGATCTTGTTTATTGCAAAATTCACAACGGGAAAGATATCTTAAATTCTCCACACTCTTATCTAGCCTTTTTTGCAACTTCTTAGTTTCTAAATACTTATGCCTCTTGCAATATATATCTTATCTATTTGGTGTGTTCATGCAAACATGCACTCCACAAAAGTTGACATGCTCATAAGATATATTTTCATCATGACTAGAGCGATCATCATTAGTACTAAGGATATTCAAGTAGTTTATACTAACAACATTGCAATCATGCTCATCATTCAAAGATTTAGTACCAAGCATTTTAAAGCATTCTTCTTCTAGCACTTGAGCACAATTTTCCTTCCATCAAACTCACGTAAGATATTAAAAAGACGAAGCGTACGAGACAATCTTAACTCCATTTTTTGTACTTTTCTTTTATAGACTAAACTAGTGACAAAATAAGAAACAAAAAGATTCGATTGCAAGATCTAAAGATATACCTTCAAGCACTCACCTCCCCAGCAACGGCGCCAGAAAAGAGCTTAGTTGATGGGGTGTGAGTGAGTGCCCTTTACCTAGCCTCCCCGGCAACGGCGCCAGAAAAGAGCTTGATGTCTACTACACAACCTTCTTCTTGTAGACGTTGTTGGGCCTGCAAGTGCACAGGTTTGTAGGACAGTAGCAAATTTCCCTCAAGTGGATGACCTAAGGTTTATCAATCCGTGGGCGGCGAGGGATGAAGATGGTCTCTCTCAAGCAACCCTACAACCAAATAACAAAGACTCTCTTGTGTCCCCAACACACCCAATACAATGGCAAATTGTATAGGTGCACTAGTTCGGCGTAATGATGGTGATACAAGTGCAATAGGGATGGTAGATAAAGGTTTTTGTAATCTGAAATAATAAAAACAGCAAGGTAACTAATGATAAAAGTGAGCGTAAACGGTATTGCAATGATATGAAACAAGGCCTAGGGTTCATACTTTCACTAGTGCAAGTTCTCTCAACAATAATAACATAGATAGATCATATAATAATCCCTCAACATGCAACAAAGAGTCACTACAAAGCCACTAATAGCAGAGAACAAACTAGAGATTATGGTAGGGTACGAAACCACCTCAAAGTTATTCTTTCGGCTCGATCTATTAAAGAGTTCGTACTAGAATAACACCTTAAGACACAAATCAACCAAAACCCTAATGTCACCTAGATACTCCATTGTCACCTCAAGTATCCATGGGCATGATTATACGATATGCATCACACAATCTCAAATTCATCCAACCAACACAAAGTACTTCAAAGAGTGCCCCAAAGTTTCTACCAGAAAGTCAAGAAAACGTGTGCCAACCCCTATGCATAGGTTCATGGGCGGAACCCGCAAGTTGGTCACCAAAACTACATCAAGTGGCACGTGATATCCCATTGTCACCACAGATAAACACGGCAAGACATACATCAAGTGTTCTCAAATCAAAGACTCAATCCGATAAGATAACTTCAAGAGGGAAACTCAATTCATCACAAGAGAGTAGAGGGGAGAAACATCATAAGATCCAACTATAATAGCAAAGCTCGCGATACATCAAGATCGTGCCATAGAGGGAACACGAGAGAGAGATCAAACACATAGCTATCGTACATACCCTCGGCCCCGAGGGTGAACTACTCCTCTTCATCATGGAGATCGCGGGATGATGAAGATGGCCACCGTGAGGGATCCCTCCGGCAGGTGGTGTCGAACAGGTCCCGATTTGTTTTGGTGGCTACAGAGGCTTATGGAGGCGGAACTCCCGATCTATCTTCTCCGTGGATGTTTTTAGGGCACGTGGGACTATATAGGCGAAAGAAGTCGGCCGGGAGGTGCTCGAGGGGCCCACGAGATGTGGGCGCGCCAAGAGGGGGGCTATCTCCTAGGCTCCTCGAGGATCTTCTCGACTTGATCTCCAAGCCTCCGGGATGATATTCTTCCAAAAATCACGACGGCCAAGGTTTCATTCCGTTTGGACTCCGTTTGATATTCCTTTTCTTCAAATATCAAACAGGCAATAAAACATCAATATGGGTTGGGCCTCCGGTTAATAGGTTAGTCCCAAAAGTAATATAAAAGTGTATAATAAAGCCCATAATCATTCAAAACACATAGTAATATAGCATGAATGCTTCATAAATTATAGATACGTTGGAGACGTATCAGATATTTTTTATTATTTCCCAAAATGACTTTCGTGGAGTTTTAGGACTTTTGGAGTTGCGAAGAATAGGTCTCTAATATTTGCTCCTTTTCCAGCCCAGAATTCCAGCTGCCGGCATTCTCCCTCCTTATGCAAACTTTGTAAAATAAGAGAGAATAGGCATAAGTATTGTGACATAACGTGTAATAACAGCCCATAATGCAATAAATATTGATATAAAAGCATGATGCAAAATGGACGATTACTCCTCCACCTCCACGGGCCACCGCCGACCTCCTCCAACCTCCACGGGCTCCTGTTTTTTATCATTTACCTACTCGAGGACAAGCAGGAATTAAGCTTAGATGCTTGATACGCCTCCAACGTATCTATAAATTTTATTGTTCCATGCTATATTATATTCTGCTTTGGACATTATTGGGCTTTATTATACACTTTTATATTATTTTTGGGACTAACCTATTAATCGGAGGCCCAGCCTGTAATTGCTGTTTTTTGCCTATTTCAGAGTTTCGCAGAAAAAGAATATCAAACGGAGTCCAAACGGAATGAAACCTTCGGGAACGTGATTTTTGGAACGAACGTGATCCAGAGGACTTGGACCCTACATCAAGACATCAACCAGGAAGGCACGAGGTAGGGGGGCGCGCCTACCCCCCTGGGCGCGCCCTCCACCCTCGTGGGGCCCATGTTGCTCCCCCGACGTACTTCTTCCTCCTATATATACCTACGCACTTCAAACTACCAGAGACGGAGCCAAAACCTAATTCCACCGCCGCAACCTTCTCGCACGTGAGATCCCATCTTGGGGCCTTTTCCTGAGCTCACGAGGGGGCATCGATCATGGAGGGCTTCTACATCAACACCATAGCCTCTCCGATGATGTGTGAGTAGTTTACCTCAACCTTCGGGTCCATAGTTATTAGCTAGATGGCTTCTTCTCTCTTTTGGATCTCAATACATGTGTTCTCCCCTCTCTTGTGGATATCTATTCGATGTAATCTTCTTTTTGCGGTGTGTTTGTTGAGACCGATGAATTGTGGGTTTATGATCAAGTTTATCTATGAACAATATTTGAATCTTCTCTGAATTCTTTTATGTATGATTGGTTATCTTTGCAAGTCTCTTCGAATTATCAGTTTGGTTTGGCCTACTAGATTGATTTTTCTTGCAACGGGAGAAGTGCTTAGCTTTGGGTTCAATCTTGCGGTGTCCTTTCCCAAAGGATAGTAGGGGCAGCAAGGCACGTATTGTATTGTTGCCATCGAGGATAACAAGATGGGGTTTATATCATATTGCATGAATTTATCCTCTACATCATGTCATCTTACTTAAAGCGTTACTCGTTTCTTTTGAACTTAATACTCTAGATGCATGCGGATAGCGGTCGATGTGTGGAGTAATAGTAGTAGATGTAGGCAGGAATCGGTCTACTTGTCGCGACGTGATGCCGAGATACCTGATCATACCTAGATATTCTCATAACTATGCTCAATTTTGTCACTTGCTCAACAGTCGTTTGTTAACACACCGTAATACGTATGCTCTCGAGAGAATCCACTAGTGAAACCTGTGGCCCCGGTCTATTTTCCATCATATTTGATCTCCGACAACAAGCTATTTCCGGCTGCTTTTTATTTTGCTTTTTTACTTTGCATCTTTATCATAAAAATACCAAAAATATTATCTTATCATATCTATCAGATCTCACTCTCATAAGTGATCGTGAAGGTATTGACAACCCCTTTATTGCGTTGGTTGCGAGGGTTTATTTGTTTGTGTAGGTGCGAGGGACTCGTGCGTGGCCTCCATCGGATACCTTGGTTCTCAAAACTGAGGGAAATACTTATGCTACTTTCATCGCATCACCCTTTCCTCTTCAAGGGAAAACCAACGCAGTGCTCAAGAGGTAGCAAGAAGGATTTCGCGCCGCTGTCAGAGTCTACACAAAAGTCAACATACCAAGTACCCATCACAAACCCTTATCTCCTGCATTACATTATTTGCCATTTGCCTCTCGTTTTCCTCTCCCCCACTTCACCCTTGCCGTTTTATTCGCCTCTTATTTCTGTTCGCCTGTTTTTCGCTTGCTTCTTGTTTGCTCGTGTGTTGGATTGCTTGCTTGTCACGATGGCTCAAGATAATACCAAATTGTATGACTTTACCAATACCAACAAAAATGATTTCCTTAGCACTCCGATTGCTCCTCTTACCGATACTGAATCTTGTGAGATTAATGCTGCTTTGTTGAATCTTGTCATGAAAGATCAATTCGCCGGCCTTCCTAGTGAAGATGCGCTACCCATCTAAATAGCTTCGTTGATTTGTGTGATATGCAAAAGAAGAAAGATGTGGACAATGATATTGTTAAGTTGAAGCTATTTACTTTTTCGCTTAGATATCGTATAAAGCTTGGTTTTCATCTTTGCCTAAAAATAGTATTGATTCTTGGAATAAGTGCAAAGATGCTTTTATCTCTAAGTATTTTCCTCCCGCTAAGATCATCTCTCTTAGAAACGATATTATGAATTTTAAGCAACTTGATCATGAACATGGTTTGAATTTGTGGATGATTATACAAAAATTTATGCCGGATTAAATTTTGCTTCTAGAAATCTTTTAGATTCGGCCACGGGAGGCACTTTTATGGAAATCACTTTAGGAGAAGCTACTAAACTCCTAGATAATATTATGGTTAATTATTCTCAATGGCACACTAAAAGATCCACTAATAAAAAAGTGCATGCGATAGAAGAAATTAATGTTTTGAGTGGAAAGATGGATGAACGTATGAAATTATTTGCTAATAAAAGTGTTTCTTCTGATCCTAATGATATGCCTTTGTCTACTTTGATTGAGAATAATAATGAATCTATGGGTGTGAATTTTGTTGGTAGGAATAATTTTGGTAACAACGCGCATAGAGGAAACTTTAATCCTAGGCCGTATCCTAGTAATTCCTCTAATAATTATGGTAATTCCTACAACAATTCTTATGGAAATTTTAATAAGATGCCTTCTGAATTTGAGACTAGTGTTAAATAATTTATTAATTTGCAAAAGAATTTCAATGCTTGGCTTGAAGAAAAATTGCTTAAAGTTGATGAATTGGCTAGGAACATTGATAGAATTTCTCTTGATGTTGATTCCTTGAAACTTAGATCTATTCCTCCTAAGCATGATATCAATGAGTCTCTTAAAGCCATGAGAATTTCCATTGATGAGTGCAAAGAAAGAACCGCTAGGATGCGTATAAGGAAGATTGCTTTGTGAAAGCGTGTTCTTCTAATTTCTATGAAAATAAAGATGAAGATCTAAAAGTTATTTATGTGTCCCCTATTAAATCTTTGTTTTGCAATATGAATCTTGATAATGATGGGATTCAATATGATCCACCTTTACCTAGAAGGCGTTCCAAAAATTCGGAGTTTTTAGATCTTGATGCTAAAATTGATAAAAGTGAGATTGAAGAAGTTAAATCTCTAGATATTAATGAACCCACTATTTTGGATTTCAAGGAATTTAATTATGATAATTGCTCTTTGATAGATTGTATTTCCTTGTTGTAATCCGTGCTAAATTCTCCTCATGCTTATAGCCAAAATAAATCTTTTACCAAACATACGGTTGATGCTTTGATGCAATCTTATGAAGAAAAACTCGAGTTGGAAGTTTCTATCCCTAGAAAACTTTATGATGAGTGGGAACCTACTATTAAAATTAAAATTAAAGATCATGAATGCAATGCTTTTGTGATTTGGGTGCTAGTGTTTCCACGATTCCAAAAACTTTGTGTGATTTGTTAGGTTTCCGCGAATTTGATGATTGCTCTTTAAACTTGCACCTTGCGGATTCCACCATTAAGAAACCTATGGTAAGAATTAATGATGTTCTTATTGTTGCAAATAGGAATTATGTGCCCGTAGATTTTATTGTTCTTGACATAAGATTGCAATCCTTCATGTCCTATTATTCTTGGTAGACCTTTTCCTTAGAACGATTGGTGCAATTATTGATATGAAGGAAGGGAATATTAGATTCCAATTTCGTTAAGGAAAGGCATAGAACACTTCCCTAGAAATAAAATAAAATTACCTTATGAATAGGGCCACTTATGGATTGCCTACCAAAGATGACAATACCTAGATCTATCCTTGCCTTTATGCCTAGCTAGGGGCGTTAAACGATAGCGCTTGTTGGGAGGCAACCCAATTTTATTTTTAGTTTTTTGCTTTTTGCTTCTGTTTAGGAATAAATATTTGATATAGCCTCTGGTTAGATGTGTTTTTATGTTTTAATTAGTGTTTGTGCCAAGTTTAACCTATAGGATCTTCTTGGATGATAGTTATTTGATCTTGCTGAAAATTCCAGAAACTTTCTGTTCACGAAAATAATTTGTAAAAATCACAAGAACGGGATAAAATATTGATTCCAATTTCTTCTGGTCAATAAACAAATTTTCTAGGTCGTCCTATTTTGGCTGAATTTTTGGAGTTACATAAGTTTATGCGTTAGTTACAGATTACTACAGACTGTTCTGTTTTTGACAGATTCTTTTTTCGTGTGTTGTTTGCTTATTTTGATGAATCTATGGCTAGTAACATAGTTTATAAACCATAGAGAAGTTGGAATACAGTAGGTTTAACACCAATATAAATAAAGAATGAGTTCATTAAAGTACCTTGAAGTGGTTTTTTGTTTTCTTTCGCTAATGGAGCTCACGAGATTTTCTCATTGAGTTTTGTGTTGTGAAATTTTCAAGTTTTGGGTAAAAGATTTGATGGATTATGGAACAAGGAGTGGAAAGAGCCTAAGTTTGGGGATTCCCATGGCACCCCAAGATAATGTAAGGACACGTAAAGCCAAAGCTTGGGGATGCCCTTAGGCATCCCCTCTTTCGCCTACTTCCATCGGTAACTTTACTTGAGCTATATTTTTATTCACCACATGATATGTGTTTTGCTTGGAGCGTCTTGTATTATTTGAGTCTTTGTTTGTTAGTTTGCCACAATCATCCTTGCTGTATACACCTTTTGAGAGAGACACACATGATTCAGAAATTGTTAGAATACTCTATGTGCTTCACTTATATCTTTTGAGTTATATAGTTTTTGCTCTAGTGCTTCACTTATATCTTTTAGAGCACGGTGGTGGATTTGTTTTATAGAAACTATTGTTCTATCATGCTTCGCTTAGATTATTTTGAGAGTCCTACAAAACAACATGGTAATTTGCTTTAATTATGATACGCATTCAAGATTAGTAAAAAAAATTCTTATGAGTGTGTTGAATACTATGAGAAGTTAGATACTTGATAATTGTTGGAGATGGTGATATTAGAGTCATGCTAGTTGAGTAGTTGTGAATTTGAGAAATACTTGTGTTAAAGTTTGTGATTCCCGTAGCATGCACGTATGGTGAACCGTTATGTGATGAAGTCAGAGCATGATTTATTTATTGATTGTCTTCCTTATGAGTGGCGGTCGGGGACGAGCAATGGTATTTTCCTACCAATATACCCCCCTAGGAGCATGCGCGTAATACTTTGCTTTGATAACTTGTAGATTTTTGCAATAAATATATGAGTTCTTTATGACTAATGTTGAGTCCACGGATTATACGTACTTTACTTCCTTCCACCATTGCTCGCCTCTCTAATACCGCACACTTTTCACCCGTATCATACACCCACCATATACCTTGCTCAAAACAGCCACCATACCTACATATCATGGCATTTCCATAGCCATTCCCAGATATATTGCCATGCAACTTACCATCGCTTTCGCTTACTATGACACGCCCATCATTGTCATATTGCTTCGCATGATCATGTAGTTGACATCGTATTTGTGGCAAAGCCACCGCTCATAATTCTTTCATACATGTCACTCTTGATTCATTACATATCCCGCACATCACGGAGGCATTCACATAGAGTCATATTTTGTTCTAAGTATTGAGTTGTAAGTAAATAAAAGTGTGATGATCATCATTTTTAGAGCATTGTCCCAAGTGAGGAAAGGATGATGGAGACTATGATTCCCCCATAAGTTAGGATGAGACTCCGGACTAAATAAAAAAAAGAGAAGAGGCCATAAAAAAGAGGGAAAGGCCCAAATAAAAAAATATGAGAGAAAAAGAGAGAAGGGACAATGTTACTATCCTTTTACCACACTTGTGCTTCAAAGTAGCACCATGATCTTCATGATAGAGAGTCTCCTATGATATCACTTTCATATACTACTGGGAAATTTTCATTATAGAACTTGGCTTGTATATTCCAATGATGGGCTTCCCCAAAATGCCCTAGGTCTTCGTGAGCAAACGAGTTGGATGCACACCCACTAAGTTTCTTTTGTTGAGCTTTCATACACTTATAGCTCTAGTGCATCCGTTGCATGGCAATCCCTACTCACTCACATTGATATCTATTAATGGGCATCTCCATAGCCCGTTGATACGCCTAGTTGATGTGAGACTATCTTCTCCTTTTTGTCTTCTCCACAACCACCATTCTATTCCACATATACTGCTATGTCCATGGCTCACGCTCATGCATTGCGTGAAGATTGAAAAGTTTGAGAACATCAAAAGTATGAAACAATTGCTTGGCTTGTCATCGGGTTGTGCATGATTTAAATACTTTGTGTGGTGAAGATAGAGCATAGCCATACTATATGATTTTGTAGGGATAACTTTCTTTGGCCATGTTATTTTGAGAAGACATAATTGCTTAGTTAGTATGCTTGAAGTATTATTATTTTTATGTCAATATTAAACTTTTTTCTTGAATCTTTCGGATCTGAATATTCATACCACAATTAAGAGAATTACATTGAAATTATGCCAAGTAGCATTCCACATCAAAAATTCTGTTTTTATCATTTACCTACCGAGGACGAGCAGGAATTAAGCTTGAATGCTTGATACGTCTCCAACGTATCTATAATTTTTTATTGTTCCATGCTATATTATATTCTGTTTTGGACATTATTGGGCTTTATTATACACTTTTATATTATTTTCTGGACTAACCTATTAATCGGAGGCCCAACCCAGAATTGCTGTTTTTTGCCTATTTCAGAGTTTCGCAGAAAAAGAATATCAAACGGAGTCCAAACGGAATGAAACCTTTGGGAACGTGATTTTTGGAACGAACGTGATCCAGAGGACTTGGACCCTATGTCAAGACATCAACCAGGAAGGTACGAGGTAGGGGGCGCGCCCTCCACCCTCGTGGGCCCACGTTGCTCCACCGACGTACTTCTTCCTCCTATATATACCTACGCACTTCAAACTACCGTAGACGGAGCCAAAACCTAATTCCACCGCCGCAACCTTCTCGTACTCCATGAGATCCCATCTTGGGGCCTTTTCCGAGCTCCGCCAGAGGGGGCATCGATCACGGAGGGCTTCTACATCAACACCATAGCCTCTCCGATGATGTGTGAGTAGTTTACCTCGCACCTTCGGGTCCATAGTTATTAGCTAGATGGCTTCTTCTCTCTTTTGGATCTCAATACAATGTTCTCCCCTCTCTTGTGGAGATCTATTCGATGTAATCTTCTTTTTGCGGTGTGTTTGTTGAGACCGATGAATTGTGGGTTTATGATCAAGTTTATCTATGAACAATATTTGAATCTTCTCTGAATTCTTTTATGTATGATTGGTTATCTTTGCAAGTCTCTTCAATTATCAGTTTGGTTTGGCCTACTAGATTGATCTTTCTTGCAACGGGAGAAGTGCTTAGCTTTGGGTTCAATCTTGCGGTGTCCTTTCCCAAAGGATAGTAGGGGCAGCAAGGCACGTATTGTATTTTTGTCATCGAGGATAACATGATGGGGTTTATATCATATTGCATGAATTTATCCCTCTACATCATGTCATCTTACTTAAAGCGTTACTCTGTTCTTTTGAACTTAATACTCTAGATGCATGCTGGATAGCGGTCGATGTGTGGAGTAATAGTAGTAGATGCAGCAGAGTCGGTCTACTTGTCGCGACGTGATGCCTATATACATGATCATACCTAGATATTCTCATAACTATGCTCAATTTTGTCAATTGCTCAACAGTAATTTGTTCACCCACCGTAATACTTATGCTCTCGAGAGAAGCCACTAGTGAAACCTATGGTCCCGGGTCTATTTTCCATCATATTTAATCTCCGACAACAAGCTATTTACGGCGCCGTTTTTATTTTGCTTTCTTTACTTATGCCTTTATCATAAAAGTACCAAAAAATTATCTTATCATATCTATCAGATCTCACTCTAAGTAAGTGACCGTGAAGGGACCCTTTATTGCGTTGGTTGCAGGATTTATTTGTTTGTGTAGGTGCGAGGGACTCGTATGCGGCCTCCTCGGATTGATACCTTGGTTCTCAAAAACTGAGGGAAATACTTATGCTACTTTACTGCATCGTCCTTTCCTCTTGAAGGGAAAACCAACGCAGTGCTCAAGAGGTAGCACAGCCGTGAATTGAGTGTCCTCGTCTTGACCTTAGCTACTGTGCCGTGGCAATCTCAAAGTGATCGTGCAACCTTGCACCCATCTGTCCTTCCAAAATGTAATTCTCGTGCCGTCTCCGATCTCCCACTTCACCAAGCTATTAAACGTGCGCTGAACCTGCTTATCCGGCGTGAGATTCAACCCTTGCCAAGGCTTGCTATCATCCAGCCTGCGTAACCATTCCCATCTCAACCGAAGGGCAAGCCCATGTTTACTGAGGTCCAAAATGCCCAGTCCACCCAGTTGTTTAGGGCGACACACTCCCTGCCAAGATACCGCACACTTCCCACCATTGACGGCATCAGAACCAGCCCAAAAGAAAGCCCGACAGCCTTGATCCACTTTCTCTATAGCCCACTTCGGTGCCTCAGCCACAATTAGGTGGTGCGTGGGACGCGCCCTCATCACTTGATTCACAAGAACCAGTCTTCCCGGACGTGTAACCAAGCCTCTTTGCCATCCCGCAAGATTTTGAGCGCCCATCCACCATGCATTGCCATTCGAGCGAGTCAATTGTTTGATCCCAAGCTGGAGACCAAGATACTTACACGGGAAGTGATCAATCTTCCACGGTAGCGCACTTCTGACCACCTCTTCGTCTTGCTCTTCTCCACGGATCAGAATTGCCGAAGACTTGGCAAAATTAACATGCAATCCCGAGGCCATTCCAAAGATCATGAGTACCTCCTTGACAAAAGCAATATCTGTCCGGGAAGGTCTAATGAAGAGCACCACGTCATCCGCATATAGCGATAACCTCTGCAAGGGCTTGCAACCATTCAAATTCTCCAAAACTCTGAGCTCGTGCGCCTTGATTATGATCTCCGTGAGGGTTTCCATAGCAATAACGAAGAGCAGCGGAGAGATAGAATCTCCCTCTCTAAGGCCACAAGCATGCATGAATTTGTCAGTCAAACACCCATTCACCACGATCCTCGAGCTGGCAGTAGTGAGCATGGTTGCCAACCAATCAAGCCAACTCTCCGGGAAGCCCTTAGCATGAAGAACCTCAAAAAGAAAGGGCCAAGATAGGGAATCAAAAGCTCGAGCGATATCCAACTTGAGAAGAACACCCTTAGCTTTCCTTTGATGCAGTATTCTTGCCATTTGCCTGACTAGCAAAAAGTTGTCATGGAGGTTCCTACCGCGAATGGAAGCCGATTGGTTAATGCTCACCAGCTCTCCCATCCGCGGGCAAACCCTGCTAGCCATCAGTTTGGAGGCTAGCTTAGGAAAGCAATGCACCAAGCTGATAGGTCTAAAGTCATTAACACGACATGCTTCCGGGTTCTTTGGTATGAGAGTGATTAGTGCCTGATTGAGCCGACCAAAGCCATGACCATTATTATGACCAGCTTGTGAAGCGCAGCCATCACATCTTCTTTGATAATATCCCAAGCTTTATGGAAGAACACTCCAATGAAGTCGTCCGGTCTCGGGGAACGATCCTTAGGCATATCCTTGATAACCACCCAAACTTCCTCCTCCGTGAAAGGCCGATCCAGCTCCGCTTAGATCAACTTGCCGTATGTTGAGCGCCTCCAAATCCAGGCTGTGATCTCTAGTCGTGCTTTCACCCAAAGCATGGCTCTATAAGCTTGGAGAAAGGCCTCCTCCTTCCCTCTTTGGTCGTTGATGACCTAATCACAACAACAATGGCCGGAGTGAAGTTCTTCGCCTTCCCGCCATTGGCCACTAAGTGGAACAGCTTGGTGTTAGCATCCCTTCCATGAGCCAACGTATCCTTGATCTCTGACGGGAAATAGTCCTTTCAAGCGAAGCAAGACCAAGAACCAACTGTTTGAGCATGCCTCACAACCACCTCTCGCCTGGAGTAAGCAACCGCACATCCTGTGCACAATCCAATCTGAGAATGACCAACTTAGCCACCCCAATTTGTAGCTTGATATTTCCCACTTTCCTTTGGCCCCATGATGTAAGCGCACGAGCCGTGTTCCTCAACAGGACGTCTAGCCTATGATACCGGTCCACAATCGTAGAGTCACAAGTCCACGCCTGTTGGACCACCTCCAAAAATCCCTCCAGTTTCGTCCAGAATAACTCGAACCGGAACCTTCTCTTCGATTCCATGTGCTCCTCCAAGGATAGATATAGAGGGCGTTGGTCGACGAGGCCGCCAATGTAGCTTGCAATAGGCTGTCGGGATGATCAAGCTCCCAATCTATCGAGACAAAAGGCCTATCAATCTTCGTAAGGGTAGGCACCTCCCTCTCATTACTCCACGTATAAGTTCGCCCATGCAAAAACAGCTCCTTGAGGGCGTTGTCATCAACAAATCTCCTAAACCTCCCCATCATCCTATGATCCAGCAGCGTGTTATTTTTGTCCACCGCATGCAAGATCAGGTTAAAATCGCCAATCACCAACCACGGTCCCGGGCAGAGCGATCTCCTCTCCGTCAACTCCTGAAGAAACTATATTTTTTGGGCGTCATCTTGAGGCCCGTACACCATGGTAAGCCACCACGGACTCCCCTCCTTTGGCGCCACATATCCGGACAGAGAGAAGGAATCAAGAGCAAAGTTAGTTAGTTGGACACGTGTGGAGTCCCAACCCACTAAGATCCCTCCTCTAGTCTCGGAAGCCGGGAGGTACGCAAATCCATCATAGGACGGTCCTAAGAATTGCAAGATGATATACTGATCAACATGTTCCAATTTAGATTCCACAATACAAATGATCGCCACACGCAAGGAGTCTACAAACTCCCTCAACGCCTTCTTTCTAACCGGGCTATTCAAACCCCTCACATTCCAGCACACCACATCCGTAGGGTTGTACGACATAGGGAAAGGAGATCCTCCATGTCAGTACCAAAACCCTACCTACGCTACCGTCATAGCCGCGTACTCCATTTGTGCCGCAAGGTTAGTAGGCACGGTCTCCCCGAAGACGCCGCAATGGCTTTCAACTGTTGCTCTTGGAGTGGCGAGTCGAACACGGAGCGATGGATACCAAGCGTGTCGTCCGAGACTACCAAGTCATCGCAAGCAACTCCCAGAGCCTTCAACAAAGACCGCTTACGCCATCAGTAGCTTTGGTCTTCCTGCCGGCCCCCACCGAGCTCACTACGGACCTGGTCGTACGCCTAGGTGTGAAAGGATCCTGTCCCGGTCGTACACCACGTGCCCCCTCAATTTCCTCGAGCAGAGGCGGAGCCAGCTTCTTGAGTAATCCAGCGCAAAAAGATTTAATATTTCCCAAGGCTACCAGCTCTTTAGCCATAACATTCGCCTGAGCATCCTCCAAATGTGCATGTGAATCCACCACCAAGTGCTGAGCATTATTGCATGGCACCCCCACGTACGTGGTCACATCCATGCATGGAATCACCGGAGCAGCCTGGGGTGGCGCGTCCAATGAGACCAGCCAGCCCGGGATCCCACCCAGCTCCGAAATGGGTGCCCAACCATCTGCGTGTGCTACGGACGAAACACCCACCGGCCCCAGAGGCGACCGGATCTGCTGCGCCAAACCCTGTGGAGCCTAACCCACAGGAGTGCCCATATCCACCAGCGGCGCGGCCAATGAGGGGAGCAGAGGATCCAGCGGCCCCACTATCTGGCCTTCTGAGCATCCCACCAACGGGACAACAACATCCGAGGTCACAAGAGGTCGCCGAGGAACCGACCGCTCCATCGGTCTCTCCTGGGCCACCTAAACCAACGTGCCCTCCTCTCAGGTTCCGCGGAACCGAGCCAATCACCGGGCAGCCACATGATCCAATGCCGTTGTCACCTCGCTAATCCTACCTGCCCTCTCCACTTTTGTCGCCCCGCACCTCATCCGATAAGCCCACTCGCCGCTTTTGTCACCGCTTCATCCGGTGCACCCAGACCGCACTTTTGACCAGTCCGACTCCCTCACCGGGCGCTCTTCTCGATGGCCTGATCCACCAGCGCAGCCGGCACCACCAACCTCCTCTGCGGCTCAATTGCGGTCCGCCCCGTCTCACTGACCCTCATCGTATTGGGCACCCGAGGCGATGGGGCCCCCAGTCCCGGAGTCGTCATCGATGGGATCCTCCAGTCAGACGGGCCCACGCGTCCCTCCAGCCGCTCAGACGATCGCTTATCACCAGACGTCGCCGCCGGCGCGCCAGACCGCTTCCAACCCACGGCGGTCGCGAACTCCACGCGTCCAGGGCTGCATCGTCCACTCTCCTCCAGCGAACGACCCCGGTGAGCTATCAGGCAAACCACTTTGACCACTGTCACTGTCAGATCTTGAGCTCCGTCGCCACAACTCCGGCGGAGACAAATCCCTCAGTCTCCCGATATGGATCAGCGTGGAGTATTCAAGCAGCTGTTGGAAGGACGGACGCCACGCCGCTAGATCCACACTTGCCGGCCCGGCACTCCACAAACAAGGGTCGACCGCAAGACATCATCCGGGTCAACACACCATACTCTCGGCTTGAAGAGGGATGATCTTCGCGACTCTCCGCCTCCGGAGCGAGGCTATCAATCGTGCAAGAGTTGCCGAGCTCCGCTGCCGTATCCCGCGACCACGCATGGGAAGGCACACCTTCGATCAGAATGTCAGCTTGGACCCGCATGCATCTCGCCGTCGCCAGAGCTTGCCGCAACCATGGCTTGATATGGAGCTGCACGCCCAACTGCAGGACCAGCGGGCGCGCCAGCGCTCTGTTCCTGAGCTCTTGCGACGCGAAAACGACCAGAAAGTCCTCCGGGTGAAACTTATGAACCGAGAACCGATGTCGAGGAATGTCCAGATGCGTCGCAAGCATCACCGATGCCTCTGCGCAGGACACAGGAGGCCTGGCACCGCCGATGTACATGACCACCACAACTCCAAATCTTCCATTCCTTCCGACCACTGCACGATGCACACCTCCGACAGGGAAGCCGCCACCGGAAGGGAGGATGACGAAGGAAGGGGCTGGGCGCAACCGGCGAGAGCGGCGCCCCTGGCGCGCTCTGTCTGGGCTCCAACAGCCTCCGTTCCCAGCCATGGTCCGAACGAGGTGCAGGTCGATCCCTGGCTGCCTTGGCGATGACCGCCCTGTGCAACTCCTCCGCCGAGATCGGGCTGCGCGGCCGCGAGCACTGGGATGAAACGTGCCCCGACAACCCGCAGCGAATGCAAGAGGCTCCTTGGTGCAGTCTTGGCGGCGATGGCCCTCTCCGAAGCAGCGGAGGCAAAGCCCATACAGATCTGGCGGAATCAAACGCCGCTCCGAGGACGAAGATGATCCCGGACGGGCAATCTCCATCTAGCGGCGCAACGCCTTGCGGCGGCGCCACATCGCCTTGCGGGACGACCCTTCCCTCCTCCAGGGGCCATCCGCCGCCGGCGACACGACCTCCACACCAGCTCCCGCGGCCGACGAGGAGCGGGCAGAGCCTGGCGAACCAGAGAGCCCCAACCCTGAGACGACCGGGCGCTCACCTTGGAAAGGCGCTGACAGTATAGGCGGGCTCCATGAGCCGACGCCATGAGGGTGGCCGTCCGGGCGGAGCGCGGCGGGAGGGACGCTGGGCCGGAGTGGCCGGCGAGAAGCGCGTGGAGAGGGCGGACGTTGTGCTTTTCTCTGTATCCCTATGAACCTCACTATTCAATAAAGGTTACAGTTGCTAAAAAAAAAGCATCGATGAGCCCTCCTTCTCCCTTCCACTCCTCTCGCCCCATAGTCTCAAAAAATAAAACTCCTCTCGCCTTCCCATGCCCTCCCCTGCCGCCGCGGCGGCCGCCGCCGCCGCCCGGGCAAACAGCCTCTCCGCATCTTCTCCTCTCCTCGCCGCCAAGAGTAAAAGAAACCAAACGCAATCGCAAGACCAAGCGCGCGCCCACGCCCTCCTTCGCCCATTCCGACCCACTCCTGTCGCCACCAGTCGCCCCCCTTCCAATGGCCTCCCCCGCCGCGGCGGCGGCCGCCGCCACCGTCGCCACCGCCTCCAGCCGGGCAAACGGCCTCTCCAGCATCTTCTCCCCCTCCCCGCCAACCGTAAAACCACCCAAAGCCGAGGCCGACGCGGACCAGATCCTCCGGAAGTCCCTTCGCGGTATCCTCAAGGCCCTCATCAGGCAGCGGGACCCTGATAAGCTGGTCTCCATGTTCGTCCAAGCTTCGTCCGCATCGCCGCGTTTCCGCGACCGGCACGACCTCTACGATGTAGCGGTGAGCCGCCTCACTTCCTTCGGCCGCCCAGACGGCATCCAGGCCATCATCGACGCGCAGAAGCCCTTCCTCGAGACCTCAACCGCGGAATTCGCCGCGCGCGTCATCCACCTCTACGGCCGCGCCTCCATGCCAACCCAAGCGGCTGCAACCTTCCATCAACTTCCTGCGCGGCATAAGTCCACCATGACATTCAACGCCGTCCTTGCCGCTTACGCCGAAGCCGGAGATCTTGACCGGCTCGCTGCTGCATTCCAGGAGATTCCAGTCACCCACCCTCCATTGTTCCCGACGTATACTCTTACAACGCGCTCATCCGCACAATGTGCCAGAAGTCCGACCTCTCAGCCGCTCTTGATGCTGTTCATCTCATGAAGAAGCACGGTGTTTCACCTGACATTGTTACTTTCAACTTGCTCTTGGATGGGTTTCACAACAGTGGCCGTAATGATGAGGCCGAGGCAGTATGGGAAATGATTAAGGAGAGGAATTTGGAGCCAGACGCAAAATGCTACAATGCAAAGCTGCGGGGTTTGGTTGGAGAAGGTAGAATTGGTGATGCAGCTGCAGTGCTTGAGAGGTTGGAGAATGACGGGCCAAAACCCAATATAGTATCCTACAATGAGTTGATTCGAGGATATTGCCAAGCAGGGAGGTTCCAGGAGGCCAAGAAGGTGTATGATAATTTGATGAAGAATCAGTGTGCCCCAAATAAGGTGACATATGAGACTCTCCTGCCACACCTTCTGCAGGCTGGAGAGCTGGATTGTGCACTGAGGTACTGTTATGAAATCTTTGGCAGTAAAAGGTTCTGTGGAGTCAAGTGGGGTGTGCTGCAGGATGTAGTGAATGCATTGGTAGATGCATCGAGGGTGGTGGAGGCCACCAAGCTTGTTGAGCTCGACTGGCAGAAGTACTACCATCGGAAGGGTTTGAGGATGCCGCCTAGTGCTGGAACTGATAAGGAAGAACCAATATCAGGAGAAAAGGAGTGTGAAAGTGGAAGATAAGACTGAAAAATAAAATTCATAGGTCAGTCTTTTTACTGATGTAAGCCAAATTTCACTATGACCTGTTTTACTCTATTTCTTCTGTTGGCATGATAGAACAAAAAATGCTAGTTGAAGTAGTGGTTAAACTAGTTTAATATGGTATTGGTTAAGCTTGCCCTGTCCGTAATACTTATTGAAAATCTTTCTATCCATTTTAATAGAGATCCACAGGAAGCCTTTATTCTTATCTGCAATGCCTTGCTTGTGCTTATATACCTCGTTGCATCAAACCAGATTATATCCTAGCTAATCAAGTTCATGAGGCACGCAGTTAGCTTCACGCGCACAATGCACAAAAGAGACCCTACCAAACTCCCTACAAACATCAAAACAGTCGTCGATAATGAGTGCCGCAATAGATGGAGAACCATATCCATTGTTCATACATTCCACCGGTTGCAAGTAATCCGATTGGACAATAAGGTGGTTAATTCTGAGGCCCCGAGCAAGCACAAGTACTCGTTTCAACGCCAAAGCCTCAGCAGTGTGAGCGTCCACCGCAGGACCGAGGAAGAAATTCTCGGCCACCACTAGCACACTGGCAGCATCGCGGATCACAGCGCCGCTGGTGCTGGACCCCTCTTCATGGATGAAAGAAGCATTACACCCATTAACAGCGACTTGTTGGGCGAGCAAATAGCTACGCCACGTGACCCCCCCACAGAAAAAAGAGAAAAAGGAGAGAAGAAAACGCGTTGGGAAAAAAGGAAGCGCTCGTTGTCTATCCTGTTGGCCTACGCGTCGTATGCCCATTTGCTGTTGGTCAACCGATGGAGTATCCTTTTCTTGTTCTCACACACATCTTCCTCCCTTCCTCCCCAAAGTGGCGGCTGCCGCCGGCACCTCATCTAGGCTCCTCTGGCGCCGGCCACCGGAGAATTTGTCTTCTTAATCCGCTTCTCCCTCGGCATTCTCCTCTTGGCGACTAGGCGAACACCTGCTACTCCTTGCAAGGCATGGCGCTGCTACTCCCCTACGGTCCCTCATCAGTGCAGCAAGGTGTGCTGCTGCTTGTCCAACCCGAGTTGAGTAGCTCCCCCCACCCCTCGCACGCGCGCGCACCCCATCGACCCTGCTGCTGCTCCGTCTCTCCAACCCAGGCTCCTCCTCTACAGCCCGAACTGGTACTCAGTCTAAATCTGCAGGTATATTCTTTGTGTGTTGGCGATGATTGACCTATGGATTTGTAAACTTTTATGTGATGATAATGATTGACCAGATATCAGTAGTGGTTGTATGGAAATAGGAGGATTTGCTTCTCGAGACATGGGTGGTTGTTGTCGGCGAGGGGCGTCCTGGCCTCCGCTGCTGCTCGTCGACAAGCAGCAGAAAGCCACTTCCTCATCCCCACTTCTCATGGAGGATCGTGACTAGCTTCTGTTTGATTTCACCTCGCCTTGTTTTGTAGCCTGCTTGTGCACAAATGTACTGATGTGTGTCTTCCTCAGGTTGCTTTGGGTTCAAGCATGTGCTAGCACTGGCCAGTGGTTGTTGGTTTCTCCAACGCTGTCGCCTTTGTCTCTATTTGATTATCTTCAGATATGGTGGTTCATCCTCCGCGCCTGTCCTTGTACAATATTTCTGGTATGGTTTTATTTTGTTGGCTTCCTTTGCTTGTGTTCCCTTGCTGCCTGCGTGTAATAGTGGCACGGAGTCTTAGCTTTAACTGACTAGCTAAGTCAGTTAGAAAATCGGAGAGATCTTCTATTGAGTAATATGTACTTGTCCCTTCAGATATATGGCACACATTTTATTTCAAAAGCAGAATTGATTGATTGAGGAGCTGCAGACTATCTCAGTTTGTACAACGTCGAAAATAGTTTAGCCATATTTATGCTTTTTTGCTTAGGTGATCCCTGCCATGATAATGAATTTGCATAAGAATGCATATTTTCCTTGGAAAATTCTATTGGATGGGTAGATATCTTGCTAGATATTTGCTTAAGATTCGGGAGCCCAAGAGCAATGTACTGTTTTCTCCAATTTGGAAATGAAGTATGCTGTGGGGAGTGGATGTACTACAAACTGATCTAAAATAAAGAAAGAGCAGTTATTGGGTGACAATGAGATTCATGACGGAGACTCCGTGCAGATTGTCTTTCCTTTCCATTTGTTTCTTATTCTTGTCATCTAACATAGATAAATAGATTATATGCTTTTGTGCTGAATTAGCGTGGAAGGTCGAGATGACTGCGCCTACATAAATGGTTTTTTGTTATGTTTATTAATGTATGGATGCCTGATCCTAAATATGTTTGGTTAAAATGTTTTCCTATGAGAAAGTTCATCTGAAATATTTGAGGTCGATTCTATTTTACAGGATACTGGTTGCATAGCTGATTCAGTTGCATTAGTTCAGAACAAGTGCTTGTATCTATCTTATTTTTTAGGTTACGCATTGCATATTTATTGATTTGGTGCACGCCAGACGCTTAGATTTTATTTAAAGTGCATACATTCTTTTTTTAACAAGAAGGTATGTATTCTGGACACAATCTATCCATCTAGGTTTTATATTTGAGTTATGAGCAATTGTCTTATTTATATTGTTCTTTTCACTCTCCATGCACAGGCTTTATTTAATTTGTCAGGATCATTGTTGTCCTGAAATTTACTCTGAGCTTTGTCGTCTTGTCAGGTAATCACGCTGATTGCGTGAGATGTTGAAGTGGCATGCGTCTGTGTGCTACGTTGTCGAGGTAATAAACTATACACCTCCAAGATTTATCTATGGCCTAATTTTCTCCGGTCAGAAAGCAACAGAACCTTGCATTTTTTTTGAAGCTGTAAACGAATGTAACCTAACCTAAACTTGCATCCTTTTCCTGTGTGGATCAAATGTGCATGCTCAAGCTTTAGACTCTAAGTAATACAGAAGAAACATACTAATAACCTTGTTAAGTTAATTCTACTTGCTATGCATGCCTTGTGACCATCAAGTTATGGTTGGTCTTGTGGTGAGTGCAGCCTGTTGTACACTTGGCTCAGGAGATAGCAGCCATTGAGCAAGTTGTACGAGAGAACTGCATTTGCTTTGGTTGTACATGGGTAAATTTGATCAATACTTGTGTATCTTCTCTCAATTTCTGGTCAGGTACACACACCGCTAGCTTTTAAGGATTTCAATATTGGGACTTCATACTGCACATGAACTCGAGAGCAAACCATGTGCTAAGGCTAGGCTGTCAAGGTAGTGGAAAAATAGTGAGAGATGTGCTAAGGCTAGGCCTTCCTTTTCTGTTAAGACTTAATGATTATAATGGTCCTTTGTTTGTTAGTGGTAAAGGGCTCAAGCAGGGGGGCCCTCTTTCGCCCATATTATTTAACTTGGTGGCTGATGTGTTCTCTAAGATTCTGCAAAAAGCTGCTCTTAAAAAGAATATTTCTGGGCTTCTCCCCATGTGATTTCTGGGGGGATTATCAGTCTGCAATATGCTGACTATACCTTGCTGTTTTTGGAGCCTAGTTTAAATAATGCTAGAAATGTTAAGTGGCTTCTCTCTTGTTTTGAGGGTTTGTCTGGTATGAAGATTTAACTTCAACAAATGTGATTTGCTAACTGTTAATGTGGAGGAAGAGATTGCTAAGAGTTTGGCCCAGATTTTTGCTGCAAGAAAGGGATTTCCATTTGAAATATTTGGGGGTTCCCTTACATTTTGCTAAGCTTAGAAGAGAAGATATCCAGCCTATTATTAATAAAATTATCAAAAGAATTTGTGGATGGAAAGGGAGGCTGCTTAGCTATGAAGCTAACTTGGTGCTTATTCGTACTTGCATTGCCAGCATCCCTACATATCTTATGTCCATTATTAAATTTCCTAAGTGGGCAATCAAAGCTATTACCTCCCAGATGGCTCACTTTTGTGGGGAATATGGGGGCATTCATAAATATCACTTGGCCAATTGGGGACTTGTGTCCCAGAGGAAACAATATGGTGGCCTGGGAGTTCCTAACTTGAGAGAAGTTAATATGTCCTTGCTAGCCTCTTGGGCTAGAAGGTATTTTGCTGGGGCGGACAAAAATTGGGTGTCCTTAGGAAACAATATGGTGGCCTGGGAGTTCCTAACATTTTCTGGGCCAAAGAAAAGGTGGGTTCCCCATTTTGGAAAAGGGTTGACTTGGGCTTTAGCTGGGGTGAGGCCTTTCTATAAATGGATTGTTGGTAATGGTAATCAGGTATTTTTCTGGCATGATGTTTGGGTCGGGGCGTCTCCTTAAAACCCAATTCTGGGATATCTATGAGTTATGTCAACAACATAATGCAACTGTTGAGCAGGTGTGGGATGGGGTTTCCCTGAAACTAACCTTTCGTAGATGTGTTGATGAATCTTTTTTGGAGCAATGGGACTTGCTGGTACATTTGTTGCAGGCGTCTCTCTAATACTGCGGATATTCCTGTATGGAGGCTGGATAGCTCTGCCTCTTATACTACTAAATCTTTTATGCCCAGATCAATAGGGAGGGGTTGACACTCCTGTGTGGGATAAGTTCTGGAAAATTAAAGTTCCAAATAGATACCTTGTATTCAGGGGCGGATCTAGAGGGTGGACAGGGTGGGCCACGGCCCACCCTGAGATTTTGGCTTGGCCCATATACTATATAGCCCATAGGAGAAACCCTGACCTAACTAGTCCGCTTGTTCGCTCGTTCCTCGCTGCCTCGCGAACTCTGATCCAGTTCTATGTTCCTCCCGCCCGCTCACCTGGCTCTACTGTTCTGGTGACTCACCGCCTCGCCGGCCAATCGCTGTCGCCACGGTTGGAGCTAGCAACGGAGCTTGGGAAGGAATCCTTCGCTGCAGCGCCGCTCATTATACCACATCCAGGAAGCGCCTGCTCGACACACCAACTGCAGCTGCAGCAGCCCAGAAGCAGTCCCGCCTGATGGCGCATGCGCGTGCAGAGGCAGAGCTAGCCAGCCAGCAGCCCGACAGAGGTAGGTCGTCGCTCCCCACTCGAGCACTCCTTAATTTTTATTGATAGAATCAGGCACCGGATCTGGACAAAATGTAAACTAGGGGATATAAGGGTTTGCTGTGTGACATATCGTGTTATTACCGATTGATCAGTGCAAGGCTAAAATTCTATGCTAATATGTTGACATGTCATATACGCCGTAAAAAAAATTCGTAAGTTGGACCACCCTGCTTTCAAATCCTAGCTCCGCCACTGCTTGTATTTGTTTGGCTGGTTATACATAATAAGATTCTGACTCATGATAATTTGAGTAAAAGGCAAGTAGTTGAAGATCTTTCTTGCTTATTTTGTAGTGAACCAGAATCTGTCAACCATTTACTGTGTGGGTGCATTGTGGCAGAACACACTTTGCAGAGTGTTTCTGAGGTTTTTGATCTTAGTGCCCCCAATTGTGTTTCTGATCTTGCCTGTTTGTGGGACTGTGATAATAAAAAAAGGATTTCTGGCATTGTTGCTGTTGCTACTTTGTGGAGTTTATGGACAACACGTAATGATATATGTTTTCAGGGAGCATCTTGGAAAGACACCCGGATTGTTCTGGGAAAGATAAGCAGCTACTTCATCAATGTCTGATTCTGTGCTCGGAGGGACGATTAATGATGATGAAGGGTCGCTTGCAACTGCTGGACAAAATAAGAGGAGAGCTCCTGAGGATCGCTTGGCAAGGGGGAGCAAGATCGTCCCTGGGCGCGACGGACCTGGGCTCTGTGTGAGAGCTCATTCTCATTCGCTGTTCGATCTAGGTGGTAGAAGTTTTAGTCTATCTGCTGGGATTTTTGGCGCCTGTACCTTGCCTCTCTAGTGTTATACTTTTATGTGTAGTCTTTGTTGGTCCTGGCCTGAGAGCGGCGATGGCGTGGACGGGCTCGCGTGCTCCCGGTACGTGCACGAATCCTACGACGACACGTTCGGGGCTGTATTGAATGCGATTGTATAGAGACAGGCCCGATGCGTGTAAAGTAACGGGTGATCACCGGCCCACGCAGATGCTGTTCCATTGGTACAGGCCTCTTGTCACGGTACAGAACGACGACCGTCAGATTCAGCCTGTTACGCAAACGGCGTGTCCCCAACGGATAAGCCTATGTTACACTGTGGGTCCATCCTCCCTGACGGACGCTGTGAAGTAAAAGCAATCTAATCCTCTCCTTTCGGCGCCGCACAAGGCGAGAAGCTCGTGGCTATGGCGATGGTGGATGCGGGAGACGACCGAATTGAGTTCCTATAAGATCCGGTTGACGGGTATGTATCGCGCCCCCCAATTTTTTTACCCGGAACTAGCCGCTGAAGCTAGACTAGCATCTTATTGCTGGACTGCTTTACTTTGCATAGATTTCCCCTGCCAGATCTCGCCGCCGAGGAATCGTTAGTGGGAACAGCGCTTGCAATGGGATGAGCATGTCTGCGCTAAACTCGGTGCAATCGACAGGCAAAGACGATCCTCAAGCCCCTGGCTGGACAAAGAGGTATACGACTGTGGCATTGTACTTGTAGTTCGAACAAAGCTTAAATTTGAGTGATATGTATAAATTTGCTTTTCTGAACAAATTTGAACAATGTTGATCTTCCCAGTAGGGATGGGAGTGCCTGCAAATGTTGATATGTACTTTCTGAACATATTCAAACACGTTTCTGAATTACATATTTCTGAATAATGCAGAGTGTGTGTTGGGCATGCACCTGATGAACGCCCCATGTGCCGCAGAATGAGTGCCCTGGAGAAAACATTGAGAAGATATGCGGGAAGAAAATTGACACAGTGGTAGTTTCTTCAGTAGGAAGTAGCTTTGATTCACTTGGAGAAGCATATGATTACTAAAATCTCTATTCCTGGGAGATTGGATTTGGAATAAGGTATGGCAAGAGCAGGCTTAATGTTGAAAGAAAAAAGTGCTTGCAGGAGATAGTATGTGGCGGCTCTGTAAGTACTCATTTCAGTTCACTGTCACATATCCCAAATTGGCTGATGAGTCAGACATGAAAATTACACACTAGTGTTTGTTGTGGTCATTGCAGGAATCCCAAAGAAGAGTAACACCTGGACATGCTGATGCACACAATCCGCCCATGCAAAAGGTACAGATGTTCTGTTGGTACAGTCAACTGGCAAAGACGATCCGCAGGCGCCGGGCTGGACAAAGAGGTATGTGGATTTCATGAAGCTCTCGCCGTGGGGCTGCAGCTAAAGGCGCCTTGATTTTTCAGTGTGCTAGACAAAAATAATTGTGCTGAAAGATCTGTACTACCGGGCATCCCTGGAAGTAGATTGCAAACAGAATTACAAATCACCAGTAGGAAGATGTTGTCCACAAGAAAAATCTATCAATGAAGCTCTCGCTATGGGACTGCACCTACTTGCCCCTTGATTTTTCAATGTACCAGACAAAAAAAATGTACTGAATGATCTGCAGTACTGGGCATCCCTGGAAGTAGATTGCAAACAGAATTACAAACCATTTTTTGGTTTGTTTCCTGAGATTAATAGCTGTTGCGAATTGTACAAGGTTTTGATCCCATTTCTGATAATTTGTAATTGTATTCCTACAGTTTAACAAGACCGTCCCTGGATTGATTTGTTGGGAGGAGAACCACAATGAAAGTATTTTTCTTCTCAAAGCAATTCAGATAGACATGATACAAAAATTGGCTGGGCTTTTCCCATCCTAACAAATATTCACATTTTCCTTTGCAAACAAAAAATGATATTTCGTTTCACAAAAAATAACTATCACCTCACGTGCCTCCATACATTTTTTATAAATTTGTACTATTCCGTATGTTCTATAAAATCCTACCTTTTATCGCAAAAATTGATTTGCACGGCAACGCGTGCCATCATGATGTAGTTGATATTACAACATACTCCTGCAGCACACTCGTGGATGTGCAATAAAAAATAATGGCCCTTGTTCTTTGCTGCAATCATTTTTCAGGGCAAGCCAAAAAGGAGTAAACACGGTCTTGTTGCTGCGAGTGCCCTGCAATGATACGGTTGCTGCGGTCGAACCACAACGGCTGGTACATAAGCGAGCACAGGCCATTGCACAACAGTTTCTTCAGTTCGATGAGCAATGTGCCTTTCAGCAAAAGGGCCTTGATGGGACTGTGGGGAAATCAGCAGCGATCAAGCAGAGAGTAGCTTCAGTTTGTTCGCCCTAATACATCATCTCATGTTATTTGAGATAATTAGTACCATCTAATGGTGGCTACGTATGTTCCTTGATATTACTGAACCTTCTAGTTGCAAGGTGATTTGAACAAAATGGATTTTCAGGTGCAGATGTTACTCAATATTACTAAACCTTCTAGTTGCAAGGTGATTTGAACAAATGGATTTTCAGGGCAAGCTTCAGTTGATTTTCCTGTGCCCCCTTTTGGAAAGAGTCTCTTTTGGAAAGTGCTTGGTAAGTGGTTCCCTGTACAGGTGGGATGTGATGACAGTAATTCAGTGTGACTACATGCCGTGAGTGGGAATGCATCCCGTTTGATTTTCAAACTGCTTGGGAGGGCTCCCCAGTGACACATGTACTTAATCAGGGGCTGCGTCCTTGCGCACAGCTCAGTTCCATTCTGCCATAATTTGTGCGTTATTGGAGATGTCTGCCCCTGCTTCGCATCATCCACCTGAAGGTTGCCATTGGTTGGAAAGAATCAGCTAAGAAAATGAGACGTGGAAACAAATCAGGATTTTTTCCTAATATCCGCTTACATTGTGGTTGCAGCACTTGTAGAAACTCTCGCCGGCGTTCTGTCCCCGTCGCGTTAAGTAGGTGACAATGTTCCTGCCGCAGTCCGGGTACAGAACGATTGGTAGGACGCGCTAACTGGACCTTGGCATCAAACACAAACAGAATGCAACGTGATGCACGTGACCTCCCCGAGTCATCCAATCGTGTGACGAGCCCTGAACCTCTTCACCGCGTCCTCGCTTTTCCCCTTGAAGAAGAGCTCCATCGCCACGGCCCCGACGCGTCACAAGTCACCGTCGTCCGCGCGAACCTGAGCTCCTTCGTGCCGACCCACACCATGGCTTCCACAGCTGCCTTGGACGCCGCGTAGCCAGGTCGCAGCGTCGCCGCGAGTGCCGAGTACATGACCACGATTCGGCCCCGCCGCCAAATCCTTGCTCGAGGGGCAGGAATGTGCCGGCGGCGCAGATCGAAGGAAGAGGGCTCGCGGATGGTGGATGGACGTTGCGATCCGTCGCCTGGGCCGAGCCAACCCGACTTCCATCCATCCACCACGACGTGATGCTGTTACGGCTGGACGTGGCGATCCGTCACTGATCGATGGATGTCCGTTGCCAACCATCAACGCCGTCGGTACTACGCATTAAATAAGACACTGTATACGCCCGCAAGTACAACATGCATCCCATATCCCGATGCGAACCAACGCCTATCGATTCCGTGATCATCGATTCCGTGATCGGGCGAGCTCGTCCACGCCGGTGAATATTCGGTCCTGGCTTCAGCTACTCTAGCTTGTGTTGAGCGCTGTTGAACAGTTTGTGTGTTTGCTGTGGCCTCGTTTTAATGAAATGGGGCGGGGGGAAACCCCTTTTCGATCAGAAAAAGATTTACCATCCTGCAGCCTGTCAACAGTTTAAGATTTTAGACACTTTTTTTGATTAACTACCTTGGGCTGCAAATGACAATGAACAAGAGCACACGATATTTAGTTGTTCCCCTACTTGTAATGGATCTGAACTCCAATAACGTAGTAACTGTACGTCTATGTTGACGCGTATTGGAGGAAAAAAAAGGAAATCTGTCAACATGGTCCATGAAAACAGTTTCTTCTTTTTTTGGCGGGGTGCCATGCAAACTGTGAAAATTCGATTCCGTGCCTGAATCTCGTAAAATATGTGCCTCCGTCACATGTCAGGATCACCCCCGGCCGTGCAGATGGAGATGCCAAGGCCAACTCCACCGCACGACCTCAAACTGGACGTCTGATTTGGCCGGATTTCATTCCTTTGGGACAGCAATGGGTTCACCCATGTCCGCTTCTGTCCATTGGGTTGTAGGTACGCCTAACGCGCGGCCGCACCCCAAATCATGCACGGGGTGGACGTGATTAAAAAAAACCTAGAAAAACTAAAATAAAATGCCAAAAAAAGTAAATAAACGCAAATATAAAAACATAAAACATAAATTAACCATCACGGCCACAAAACAGCCCAGTTCCACGGTTCACATTGCCATATATAACACAAAAAACAAAACAAAAAACGCCGACCGCGCTATCCTGCCGTGCCCGTTGATGTCGTGGTCGTCGTCGTCGCTGACGAGGTCGACGTAGTCCGGCGTCCAGAGGTGGGACGGCGGTCCGTGGTACACGGGGGCGGCTGGAAGGCGGGAGGTGCCTGCACCACCTCCTCCCGTGGCGACGCCTCCCGCTCCGGTGACCGCGGCGGCGCGGGGTACCAGTTCACGCCCCCCACGGCGTCGGTCATCTCCGGAGCCGTGCATGACCAGCTCCACTGCTGGCCCACCAAGCCCGGGTGGAACGCGGCCACCGGCTCCTCCTCCATCACCTCCTCCGTCCTCATCATCTCTAGCTCGGGGATGGCGACGTCGCCGGCCACAGAGAGGGCCATCGTCTCCTCGAGGCCCGGCCATTGGCGCTTATCGTGCGTGTTCATGGAGTCCTCCATGACACGTTGCATGAGCCGGGCCTCCTCCTTCGCTGTCATGCGAGGAGGTGGTGGTGGCGACGAAGATGGTGAAGGAGGTGGTGCAGGCGCTGCGCGCTCTCGACGTGGCCGTCGCGGCCCCGACGACGAGCCGACGAAGAAAGAGGCGCGCCGCACGTCGTGCTCGTCCCTTAGCCACGTGTTCCAGAGCACGGAGTTGGGGGCGTACCTGGAGTCGTAGTGCAGGTCATCGAGGAGGAGGCAGTGGCGGCGCTCGATCTCCTCGCGGCGCGCACGGCCGCTCGTCGGGACCGGCGGGATCGGGACCCGGTTGGCGGAGAGATGCCAGTTATTGGGAAGGTGGACGTCGCTCCACGGGAGCGCCGTCCTCATCTCCCAATAACGCCGGCATACATCCGCGCTGATGTACTGCCGGTCGCGCTCACCGGCGGCCCTAGGGCTGATGGTGAATGGGGCAGGCGCGGGGGCCCGACGCGGTGGCGATGCGGCCTCCTCTTTCACGGAGCCGCGCGGCATCCCAAGGACGAGCCAGCCTCGCGGTCATGCTTCCCCTTGCGGCCGTGGTTACAAAGCCCCATGGCTGCGAGGCGGCCGGCCGGCGAGTTCGAGGACGGGGAGAGGTTAGGGTTTGGGGCCTGTCGGGTTTCGAGGAGGCAGCGGGCTGGAGGGGGGAGTATGGACGACGATCGGTCCACGGCTTCCCCATTTAAGAAGGACGACGGCCGTTCGTCTGGGCGGATGACAGGTGGGGCCGACCGTGCGTGCGCATTAATTGTCGGGCGGTGGAAGGCAGGTGGCCGCCTGCCACGCGGCCCCGACGCGGAAGAGCGATACGTCCGTTTGCTGTCCACCGCGATCTAAATCCGACGCATGTTTGCGTTCGAAATGGGTCGGCCCGGACATAAAACGGACCAGATGGGTCCAGGCCGTCGCTCGCTGAACCGTCTGGTTTGTCTCTTTTACTCTAAACAGACGGGCCGGACGGGATGGAGTCGCGCGATGGAATTGGCCTAATCATATATCCATCGGCCACCACGCGCGATCGACTCGAGAGGAACAGAACAGAATGGGACTGACTACATGTCAATCGAGTGAAAATAAATGTTGGTTCAGTCGATTGGCCCCTGGGCATGTGTTGGCGCCCTGCCACAGCTACGTACGACATACTCCCTCCGTAAATTAATATAAGAGTGTTTAGATCATTATTTTAGTGATCTAAACGCTCTTATATTAGTTTACAGAGAGAGTACATGTTAGCAATTTGATTGAAATTAGGCAGCATGCATGTGCACTAATCTACTAGCAGCCAACAACGCCCAGCAATGACATCGGGCCCAAACTGCAAGTAGAGAACATCCACGAAGCGCTAGAAATCGTCAAACGAGGCCATTGACTCAACTACGATGAGACGTGTTGCTGCATTGCAATATCTAGTGAGGCAGCGCCCAGTGAGTGGACCAATGCATGTCAGATTTACATATAGGTTGTGCGTTTATATAATGACAACATAAAAAATCCGTTTAGAAAAAACATGCACTTTTTTACACATAACTTGCGCTTTCTTATAATGACAAAATTAGCACACAATTTACACAGAACTTGCGGTTTTTTATAATATGTAATAATAATTATGGAATTTTCACAACAAAAAAGTTTCTTAAGAAGAAATGAATCAGTGGCATTGGTATTACCCTAAAAAAAATAAAACAAAAATAAAATAAAATAATGAAGTTTCCTAAGAATTAGTGGTTTGTTTACACATAGTGTAACTAAAATAATGTATTTCCTTTAAGAAGAAAGACAAAAAACTTGCGCACAACTTGGCACCGGAATTGCACTTTATTGTAATATGCAAAACAATCACATAATCATGCAAGTTTGTGGCACATATTATATGTTATTTGTTTGTATATAATTACATTCAGCCAAAAACTGACAAAAGATAAAAACTACCGACAAAATTTCTTAACTAGTAGTTCCTAGAAGCACATCTGTACATGAGCTAGCTTAGCATGTTGGCTGAAAAGCTACCCTCATGCCCGTGCATATGCGACTACACATAAAACAAACAATGGTAGAAAATTGCACACGTTGGCACATAAATTGCACCATTTCATACTATGCAAAAATAAGCATATAATAATGCAATTTTTAGATAACGGAATGAACCGCACACACATTACATTAAAATTGAGTGAGTGTTTATCCTTGTTATGAGGCCAATTATTTGATAGGCGCTTAGATTTTTATAGCCAGGCTTGGACCCTAAAAACAAAAAATAAAATAGAATATATACTAGTGGAATGAGATCGGTATTGCCTCTAAACAAAGAAAATAAAAAAAACAAAATCAAAACAATAAAGTTTTCTATGGAAGAATGAAACCCTTTAAGAAGAAAGAAAATAAAAAAACTAAAACAAAATTAAAATAATAAAGTTTGCACTGAAATTGCACTTTTAATAATATGCAAACAACGAGCATATAATATAGCAAGTTTGCACTCTACTATAAATTTACACACATGTCGTATAGTACTTGTGTGTATACTTATGTAAACACACAAAAATATAACATTTTCTAAAAAGAATGAAGTAGTGGCATTGGTACCACCCTTTAGGAAGAAAGGAATGAAAAAAAATCATGGTAAATTTGCACATAATTTACACATAAATTGCACTTTTTATAGCTATGCAAGAACTAACATATACTAGTAGAATTTACATAAAAAATAGGTTTCAAAGAAGGAATAAATTAGTGTCATTGGTATTACCCTTAAATAAGTGAGAAAGTGAAATAAAAACTTAAAACTAAAATTTTGTCAAGATTAGTACAAAAATTGCAGTTTTTTATAATATGTAAGAAGAAACATATAGTAGTGAAATTTTCATACTCTAATATAACGTATACATGTAGTACTTGTGTGCATATATTTACACACACTCAACTCCAAAAAACGGGAAGAGAAAAAAACTTAAAAAACTAAAACACACAGAAACAAAACAAACCAATAAAAGGAAAGAAAAAAGGAAAATAAAAACGCATAGGAACAGAAATCTGGAATAAAAAATAAAGCAATCCACAAAAGAAAGAATGAATATATGGCATTGATATTACCATTTAAAAACAAAGAAAATGGTAAAAATAATCTAAAACAAACACTAACAAAATTTGCGTAATCTATAAACAAATGAATAATGGCACATAATAGTGCATTTCCATAGAATTACAATTTACACACAAATTATACATTACTTATGTGTATATATTTTATATTTACCCAACATCCAAAATATACCCATGAAAACCGAAAAAAAACAGAAGTAAAAACACACGCAAGCAGCCTAATAAGAAAACATATAACAGGCTTCAGCCCAAAAAGAAATCGACTGACCCAAAATACAGGATAGTCAAAAAACGCCCAGCCCAATACAAGATGCAGCACACAATAAGAAAAAAACAACTAGCATGCATCTTAGAGCAGCAATCAACGGTCAAAAAAATCGACTAACCCAAAACTTAAAACTCAGTCAGCTGATATGTAGCTAAAGTGAAACATAATAGTCTGCATCGTTTTTTTAAAACGAGGCAAAAGACTTGCCATTTTTATTGATTAAGAAGAAGTGAGAATTGCCCAGTTAATTGACGGAAAACCGGGCTAAAACCGAAACAACCCAACCCATAAACACATGGGCACCACCAGCCAACCTGGCCAGGAACACACTCCACGACGGCACATGCCAACAGATGGTCACACGCACGAACAACTGACAGCTCCGACTTTAACGACGATCATTGCCCGGGAAAAATGCAGGGACTTGCGCCGATCGTGCCCGCCGCAAACGACCACCGAGCGCCTGTCATCGTCACCACATGGATCCGCTCCACCGCAGCTCCGACTTCAAAGCAACAGGGCAACCCACGAAAGAGCACCTAGGACACGCCGGGAAGATCCGACTACCAAAACCCGAGCCGCGACCCAAGCTCCTCTCGACGCCATCATCGTTGCCAACCAGAAATCAGCGCCCACGAAACGGCCGCCTCAGCAACCACGCGGCGAAGATGCCGCCATCCACCGCGGCGAAGATGTCGCCTTCCACCGGTCTCCAGTTGTAGCCGGCTCCGAGACGATGCCCCCAAGAGGGAAGAAGACGTGGAGACGCCTTCATCGCCCGATCCCGCGGATCTGAGGATTCCCTCCGGAGCCAAGGCCGTGGGAAGAAGCACCACACCAAAAGGACACTTCCAAGAAAGAGTGCGGCGCCCGCGGGCGGCGCCGTCGCCGGATCCGGCAGAGGCCGGAGAAGGATTTCTCCCGGAGATGCTCAACCACCGCGAGCCCGAACCAGCCGGCCACCAAACTTGCACCGCAGAGCACCGAAGGGAATCTCCAGCCAGCGCCCGCTGTTGGGGAACGTAGTAATTTCAAAAAAATTCCTACGCACACGCAAGGATCATGGTGATGCATAGCAACGAGAGGGGAGAGTATTGTCCACGTACCCTCGTAGACCGTAGATGTAGTCGTACGTCTTCACGATCCGACCGATCCAAGTACCGAACGTCGGCACCTCCGAGTTCGACACGCTCACTCGATGACGATCCCCGGACTCGATCCAAAGCAAAGTGTCGGATGAGTTTCACAAGACGACGGCGTGGTGACGATGATGATGTTCTACCGGCGCGAGGTTTCGCCTAAACTCCATGACGTATGACCGAGGTGGAATATGGTGGAGGGGCACCGCTGCGGCTAAGGAACGATCACGAAGATCAACTTGTGTGTTCTAGGGTGCCCCCCTGCCCCCGTATATAAAGGAGGGAGGGGGGAGGTGCGGCCGGCCCCCAAGGGGTGCTCCTGGAGGAGTCCTACTCCCACCGGGAGTAGGAATCCCCCCTCTTGCCTTGGTGGAGAAGGAAAGGGGGGAGGGGAAAGAGGAAAGGGAAGCGCCGCCCCCTCCTTCCTTGTCCTATTCGGACTAGGGGGGAGGGGGCGCGTGGCCTTCCCTGGCCGGCCCTCCTCTTCTCCCTCATGGCCCATTAAGGCCCATTAACCCCGGGAGGTTCCAGTAACCCGGTGTTCCGGTAAAATCCGATTTCACCCGGAACCATTCCGATATCCAAATATAGGCTTCCAATATATCAATCTTTATGTATCGACCATTTCGAGACTCCTCGTCATGTCCGTGATCACATCCAGGACTCCGAACAATCTTCGGTACATCAAAACTTATAAACTCATAATAAAACTGTCATCGTAACGTTAAGCGTGCGGACCCTACGGGTTCGAGAACTATGTAGACATGACCTAGAACTATTCTCGATCAATAACCAATAGCGGAAACTGGATGCTCATATTGGCTCCTACATATTCTACGAAGATCTTTATCGGTCAAACCGCATAACAACATACGTTGTTCCCTTTGTCATCGGTATGTTACTTGCCCGAGATTTGATCGTCGGTATCCAATACCTAGTTCAATCTCACGTTCTTGGCAAGTCTCTTTACTCGTTCGTAATGCATCATTCCATAACTAACTCATTAGCTACATTGCTTGCAAGTCTTATAGTGATGTGCATTACCGAGAGGGCCCGAGATACCTCTCCGACAATCGGAGTGACAAAACCTAATCTCGAAATACGCCAACCCAACATGTACCTTTGGAGACACCTGTAGTACTCCTTTATAATCACCCGATTACGTTGTGACGTTTGGTAGCACCAAAGTGTTCCTCCGATGTGGGAGTTGCATAATCTCATAGTTACGAGAACATGTATAAGTCATGAAGAAAGCAATAGCAATATACTAAATGATCAAGTGCTAGGCTAACGGAATGGGTCATGTCAATCACATCATTCTCCTAATGATGTGATCCCATTAATCAAATAACAACACATGTCTATGGTTAGGAAACATAACCATCTTTGATTAATGAGCTAGTCAAGTAGAGGCATACTAGTGACTATATGTTTGTCTATGTATTCACACATGTATCATGTTTCCGGTTAATACAATTCTAGCATGAATAATAAACATTTATCATGATATGAGGAAATAAATAATAACTTTATTATTGCCTCTAGGGCATATTTTCTTGATCTCCCACTTGCACTAGAGTCAATAATCTAGATTACACAAGAATGATTCTAACACCCATGGAGTCTTGGTGCTGATCATGTTTTGCTCGTGGAAGAGGCTTAGTCAACGGGTCTCGCAACATTCAGATCCGTGTGTATCTTGCAAATCTCTATGTCTCCCACCGGACTTGGTCCCGGATGGAATTGAAGCGTCTCTTGATGTGCTTGGTCCTCTTGTGAAATCTGGATTCCTTTGCCAAGGCAATTGCACCAGTATTGTCACGGAAGATCTTCATTGGTCCGGATGCACTAGGTATGACACCTAGATCGGAAATGAATTCTTTCATCCGAGACTCCTTCATTTCTTTGCTTCAAGCAGCTATGTACTCCGCTTCACATGTAGATCCCGCCACGACGCTTTGTTTAGAACTGCACCAACTTACAGCTCCACCGTTTAATAAAAATACGTATCCCGTTTGCGATTTAGAATCGTCCGGATCAGTGTCAAAGCTTGCATCGACGTAACCATTTACGACTAGCTCTTTGTCACCTCCATATACGAGAAACATATCCTTAGTCCTTTTCAGGTATTTCAGGATGTTTTTGACCGCTGTCCAGTGATCCACTCCTGGATTACTTTGGTACCTTCCTGCCAAGCTTATTGCTAAGCATACGTCAGTCTGGTACACAACATTGCATACATGATAGAGCCTATGGATGAAGCATAGGAACATCTTTCATTTTCTCTCTATCTTCTGCGTGGTCGGGCATTGAGTTTGACTCAATTTCACACCTTGTAATATGGTAAGAATCCTTTCTTTGCACGATCCATTTTGAACTTTTTCAAAACTTTATCAAGGTATGTGCTTTGTGAAAGTCCAATCAAGTGTCTTGATCAATCTCTATAGATCTTGATGCCCAATATGTAAGCAGCTTCACCGAGGTCTTTCATTGAAAAACTTTTATTCAAGTATCCTTTTATGCTATCCAGAAATTCTATATCATTTCCAATCAATAATATGTCATCTACATATAATATCGTAAATGCTACAGAGCTCCCACTCACTTTCTTGTAAATACAGGCTTCTCCAAAAGTCTCAGATAAAACCATATGCTTTGATCACACTATCAAAGCGTTTATTCCAACTCCGAGAGGCTTGCACCAGACCATAAATTGATCGTTGGAGCTTGCACACTTTGTTAGCACCTTTTGGATCAACAAAACCTTCTGGTTGCATCATATACAACTCTTCTTCTAGAAATCCATTCAAGATGCTGTTTTGACATCCATTTGCCAAATTTCATAATCATAAAATGCAGCAATTGCTAACATGATTCGGACAGACTTAAGCATCGCTACGGGTGAGAAAGTCTCATCGTAGTCAACCCCTTAAACTTGTCGAAAACCTTTCGCAACAAGTCGAGCTTTATAGACAGTTATATTACATCAACGTCAGTCTTCTTCTTAAAGATCCATTTATTCTCAATGGCTTGCCGATCATCAGGCAAGTCAACCAAAGTCCATACTTTGTTCTCATACATGGATCCCATCTCAGATTTCATGGCTTCCGACCATTTTATGCGGAATCTGGGCTCACCATCGCTTCTTCATAGTTCGTAGGTTCGCCATGGTCAAGTAACATGACTTCCGAGAATAGGATTACCGTACCACTGCAGTGCGGATCTTACTCTGGTTGACCCTCTGATTCGGAGAAACTTGATCTGAAGTTTCATGATCAATATCATTAGCTTCCTCACTAATTGGTGTAGTTGTCACATGAACCGGTTCTTGTGATGAACTACTTTCCAATAAGGGAGAAGATACAGTTATCTCATCAAGTTCTACTTCCCTCCCACTCACTTCTTTCGAGAGAAACTCCTTTTCTAGAAAGGATCCGAATTTAGCAACGAAAATCTTGCCTTGGATCTGTGATAGAAGGTGTACCCATGATCTCCTTTGGGTATCCTATGAAGACACATTTCTCCGATTTGGGTTCGAGCTTATCTGGTTGAAGTTTCTTCACATAAGCATCGCAGCCCCAAACTTTAAGAAACGACAACTTTGGTTTCTTGCCAAACCACAGTTCATGAGGCGTCGTCTCAACGGATTTTGATGGTGCCCTATTTAACGTGAATGCGGCCGTCTCTAAAGCATAACCCCAAAACGATAGCGGTAAATCAGGAAGAGACATCATAGATCGCACCATATCTAGTAAAGCACGATTCTGACGTTCGGACACACCATTTCGTTGTGGTGTTCGGGTGGCGTGAGTTGCTAAAACTATTCCGCATTGTTTCAAATGTAAACCAAACTCGTAACTCAAATATTCTCCTCCACGATCAGATCGTAGAAACATTATTTTCTTGTTATGATGATTTTCCACTTCACTCTGAAATTCTTTGAACTTTTCAAATGTTTCAGATTTGTGTTTCATTAAGTAGATATACCCATATCTGCTCAAATCATCTGTGAAGGTGAGAAAATAACGATACCCGCCGCGAGCCTCAACATTCATTGGACCACAAACATCAATATGTATGATTCCCAATAAATCAGTTGCTCGCTCCATAGTTCCGGAGAACGGCGTTTTAGTCATCTTGCCCATGAGGCACGGTTCGCAAGTACCAAGTGATTCATGATCAAGTGATTCCAAAAGCCCATCGGTATGGAGTTTCTTCATGCGCTATACACCGATATGACCTAAACGGCAGTGCCAAAAATAAGTTGCACTATCATTATCAACTCTGTATCTTTTGGTTTCAACACTATGAATATGTGTATTACTACTATCGAGATTCAATAAAAATAGACCACTCTTCAAGGGTGCATGACCATAAAAGATATTATTCATATAAATAGAAAAACCAATATTCTCAGACTTAAATGAATAACCGTCTCGCATCAAACAAGATCCAGATATAATGTTCATGCTTAACGCCGCACCAAATAACAATTATTTAGGTCTAAAACTAATCCCAATGGTAGATGTAGAGGTAGCGTGCCGACCCATGATCACATCGACTTTGGAACCATTTCCCACGCACATCGCCACCTCGCCCTTAGCCAATCTTCGCTTAATCCGTAGTTCCTGCTTTGAGTTACAAATATTAGCAATGTAACCAAGATCAAATACCTGTGTACTCTGCGAGCATTAGTAAGGTACACATCAATAACATGTATATCACATATACCTTTGTTCACTTTGCCATCCTTCTTATCCGCCAAATACTTGGGGCAGTTCCGCTTCCGATGTCCGATGCCTTGCGGAGAAGCACTCGATCTCGTGCTTAGGTCCAGATTTGGGTTTCTTCTCTTGAGCAAGAACTTGTTTGCTGTTCTTCTTGAAGTTCCCCTTCTTCTTCCCTTTGCCCTTTTCTTGAAACTGGTGGTCTTGTTGACCATCAACACTTGATGCTCCTTTTTGATTTCTACCTCCATGACTTTTAGCATTGCGAAGAGCTCGGAATAGTCTTGTCCATCCCTTGCATATTATAGTTCATCACGAAGCTCTTGTAGCTTGGTGGCGATGATTGAAGAATTACATCAATGACACTATCATCGTGAAGATTAACTCCCGGTTGAATCAAGTGATTATTATACCCAGACATTTTGAGTATGTGTTCCTTGTAACTATTCTCCTCCATCTTGCAGCTATAGAACTTATTGGAGACTTCATATCTCTCAATCCGGGCATTTGCTTGAAATATTAACTTCAACTCCTGGAACATCTCATATGCTCCATGACGTTCAAAACGTCGTTGAAGGCCCGGTTCTAAGCCGTAAAGCGTGGCACCTGAACTATCGAGTAGTCATCGACTTTGCTCGCCAGACGTTCTTAACGCCATCATCGGTTGCATCAAGAAGGCCTGGCACCAGCGGTGCTTCGGGGCGTAATTCTTCTGTGCAACAATGAGGATAATCCTCGAGTTACGGACCCGATCCGTGTAGCGCTACCATCGTCTTTCAACTTTGCTTTCTCAAGGAACGCATTAAAATTCAACGGAACAACAAAGACGAGCCATCTATCTACAGTAAACATAAACAAGCAAAATACTATCAGGTACTAAGTTCATGATAAATTTAAGTTCAATTAATCATATTACTTAAGAACCCCCACTTAGATAGACATCCCTCTAATCTTCTAAGTGATTACGTGATCCATATTAACTACACCATGTCCGATCGTCACGTGAGATGGAGTAGTTTCAACGGTGAACATCAATATGTTGATCATATCTACTATATGATTCACGCCGACCTTTCGGTCTCCGTGTTCCGAGGCCATATCATTATATGCTAGGCTCGTCAAGTTTAACTTGAGTATTCCGCGTGTGCAACTGTTTTGCACCCGTTGTATTTGAACGTAGAGCCTATCACACCCGATCATCACGTGGTGTCTCAAAGACGAAGAACTTTCGCATAGCGGTGCATACTCGTGGAGAACACTTCTTGATAATTTTAGTGAGAGATCATCTTAAAATGCTACCGTCAATCAAAGCAAGATAATATGCATAAAGGATAAACATCACATGCAATCAATATAAGTGATATGATATGGCCATCATCATCTTGTGCTTGTGATCTCCATCTCCGAAGCACCGTCGTGATCACCATCGTCACTGGCGCGACACCTTGATCTCCATCGTAGCATCGTTGTCATTACGCCATCTATTGCTTCTACGACTATCGCTACCGCTTAGTGATAAAGTAAAGCAATTACAGGGCGTTTGCATTTCATACAATAAAGCGACAACCATATGGCTCCACGCCATTGCCGATAACTTCGGTTACAAAACATGATCATCTCATACAATAAAATATAGCATCACGTCTTGACCATATCACATCACAACATGCCCCTGCAAAAACAAGTTAGACGTCCTCTACTTTGTTGTTGCAAATTTTACGTGGCTGCTACGGGCTGAGCAAGAACCGTTCTTACCTACGCATCAAAACCACAACGATAGTTTGTCAAGTTGGTGCTGTTTTAACTTTCGCAAGGACCGGGCGTAGCCACACTCGATTCAGCTAAAGTGAGAGAGACAGACACCCGCCAGTCACCTTTAAGCACGAGTGCTCGTAATGGTGAAACCAGTCTCGCGTAAGCGTACGCGTAATGTCGGTCCAGGCCACTTCATCTCACAATACCGCTGAGCCAAAGTATGACATGCTGTTAAGCAATATGACTTGTATCGCCCACAACTCACTTGTGTTCTACTCGTGCAAATAACATCAACGCATAAAACCTGGCTCTGATACCACTGTTGGGGACGTAGTAATTTCAAAAAATTTCCTACGCACACGCAAGGATCATGGTGATGCATAGCAACGAGAGGGGAGAGTATTGTCCACGTACCCTCGTAGACCGTAAGCGGAAGCGTTATGACAACGCGGTTGATGTAGTCGTGCGTCTTCACGATCCGACCGATCCAAGTACCGAGCGTCACGGCACCTCCGAGTTCAAAGACACGTTCATTTCGGCGACGATCCCGGACCCGATCCAGCAAAGTGTCGAGGATGAGTTCCATCATCACGACGACGGCGTGGTGGCGATGATGATGTTCTACGGCGCGAGGTTTCGCCTAAACTCGCGATGATATGACCGAGGTGGAATATGGTGGAGGGGCACCGCACGGCTAAGGAACGATCACGAAGATCAACTTGTGTGTTCTAGGGTGCCCCCTGCCCCGTGATATAAAGGAGGGAGGGAGGTGCGGCCGGCCCCCACGGGGTGCGCCTGGAGGAGCCCCACCCCCACCGGGAGTAGGACTCCCCCCTCTTGCCTTGGTGGAGAAGGAAAGGGGGGGGGGAGAGGAAAGGGGGGCGCCGCCCCCCCTTCCTTGTCCTATTCGGACTAGGGGGGAGGGGGCACGCGGCCTTCCCTGGCCGGCTCTCCTCTTCTCCCTCATGGCCCATTAAGGCCCATTAACCCCCGGGAGGGTTCCGGTAACCCCCCGGTGTTCCGGTAAAATCCCGATTTCACCCGGAACCATTCCGATATCCAAATATAGGCTTCCAATATATCAATCTTTATGTCTCGACCATTTCGAGACTCCTCGTCATGTCCGTGATCACATCCGGGACTCCGAGCAATCTTCGGTACATCAAAACTTATAAACTCATAATAAAACTGTCATCGTAACGTTAAGCGTGCGGACCCTACGGGTTCGAGAACTATGTAGAAATGACCTAGAACTATTCTCGGTCAATAACCAATAGCGGGACCTGGATGCTCATATTGGCTCCTACATATTCTACGAAGATCTTTATCGGTCAAACCGCATAACAACATACGTTGTTCCCTTTGTCATCGGTATGTTACTTGCCGAGATTTGATCGTCGGTATCCAATACCTAGTTCAATCTAGATTCTTGGCAAGTCTCTTTACTCGTTACGTAATGCATCATTCCGTAACTAACTCATTAGCTACATTGCTTGCAAGTCTTATAGTGATGTGCATTACCGAGAGGGCCAGAGATACCTCTCCAGGCAATCGGAGTGACAAAACCTAATCTCGAAATCGCCAACCCAACATGTACCTTTGGAGACACACCTGTAGTACTCCTTTATAATCACCCAATTACGTTGTGACGTTTGGTAGCGTCAAAGTGTTCCTCCGGTAAACGGAGTTGCATAATCTCTTAGTTACGAGGAACATGTATAAGTCATGAAGAAAGCAATAGCAATATACTAAACGATCAAGTGCTAGGCTAACGGAATGGGTCATGTCAATCACATCATTCTCCTAATGATGTGATCCCATTAATCAAATAACAACACATGTCTATGGTTAGGAAACATAACCATCTTTGATTAATGAGCTAGTCAAGTAGAGGCATACTAGTGACTATATGTTTGTCTATGTATTCACACATGTATCATGTTTCCGGTTAATACAATTCTAGCATGAATAATAAACATTTATCATGATATGAGGAAATAAATAATAACTTTATTATTGCCTCTAGGGCATATTTCCTTCACCACGCCCACTAACCGAGGTCCGCTGCCACCCCTGCCAAGAAATTGCCGCCGGTCTCGGGCGCACACCGTCGTTTCCACCGACTAGCCGACTCGCCAGAGGAAGGAGGAGCCACGCTCGGAATCTCGCCGAGCCGCACCACCTCCCTGCCGCAGTTAGAGACGCTTAAACCACAAAGCCCGCCGACGCCCACGCAGCCGACGAGAGCCACCGCCACCATGTCAAGGCCGCCCGGAGATCGAAGAGGTCTGGGGCCGCCACGCGCCCGAAAGCAACTGCAGGTTACCGACTTCGCAGCAGTAAACCGGGAAGCGATGTGGCTGCGACCGCTCAATCCACCGCCACGCAGTCAGCTTCTCGCAACAGCTCCCTCCGCACCAAGAAGCCGAGCATCACCCCGCCGCCAGAGCATCACCGGAGATAAGGCGAGGCAGCTGCAGCCCACCGCCAGCACCACCGCTGAAGCGCCACCGCCGCCGCTTCCCCAGATCGACGCCGCGGCGACGGGAGAAGGTTCGCCGCCCGCGCGCGCTTTTGCCGTGGCGGCGAGGAGGAGCAGCGGGGGGGGGAGCGAGGCGGCGGATCGGTCGCCGCCCGAGTCGCCAAGCTAGGCGACGCGGGGGCGAAAGGAAATAGTCTGCATCGTGAGAAGACGACGCATCAACCGATTTTCTACCCCTCTCGATGCAAACAACAAACCTGAGACGATCATCGTGGAGACGACAACGTGGACGATTCGCTACCAGGATACTTCCATGCGGATCCCCTGCGTACACGTGAGTGAGTAACATTACGACTTATGAAGGACCACGCTCGACATGAACCGCCGTCGATTCATGGGGCTTACCATGAGCTCAAGCACAGATGAACCAGGAATGGTTGTGAAGTCCTAGGCGCGCGGTGGTAGGTACCCAGGAGTGTGTCCGTCCATACACATAAATACACGGGCATGCTGACCAGGAAAGTTCACAGTCCACCGGAGTTCCCGTACCTACCACCACTCCCACTCCCACTCCGGGCGAGAAGAGAACAGTGAGCCATGGACACGGCCACCTTGCTCCCGGTGGCGCTGGCCCTCCTGGCCATCCCCGTCACGGCGCTCGTCCTCAACCGGCTCCGCTTCGGCAGGCTGCCCCCGGGGCCGCGCCCGTGGCCGGTGCTGGGCAACCTCTTCCAAATCCAGCCCGTGCGCTGCCGGTGCTTCGCCGAGTGGGCGGCGCGGTACGGACCCATCATCACGGTCTGGTTCGGCTCGACGCCGATGGTGGTGGTGTCCACGCCGGAGCTGGCGCAGGAGGTGCTCAGGACCCACGACCAGCACCTGGCCGACCGCTCGCGGAACCGCTCCTCGGAGCGCTTCAGCCGCGGCGGCATGGACCTCATCTGGGCCGACTACGGCCCGCACTACATCAAGGTGCGCAAGCTCTGCAACCTCGAGCTCTTCACGCCGCGCCGCCTCGAGGCGCTCCGCCCCGTCCGCGAGGACGAGGTCACCGCCATGGTCGAGTCCGTGCACAGGGCCGCCGGCAAGGCAGGGAAGCCGGTGGCGGTGCGGGAGTTCCTGGCCATGGTGGGCTTCAACAACATCACGCGGCTGGCCTTCGGGAAGCGGTTCCTGACCGCGGCGGGCGAGCTAGACGAGCAAGGGCGCGAGTTCAAGGAGATCGTCAACAACGGGATCAAGATCGGCGCCTCGCTGTCCATCGCCGAGCACATCCGGTGGCTCCGGTGGTTGACGCCGGTGGACGAGGTGGCCTATCAAGCCCACGGCGACAGGCGCGACCGGCTCACCGTCAAGATCATGGAGGAGCACGCCAGCGCCCTCGAGCGGAGCGGCGCCAGCAAGCAGCATTTCGTCGACGCGCTCTTCACGCTCCGGGACAAGTACGACCTCAGCGACGACACCGTCATTGGCCTCCTCTGGGTAATCAATTGAATTGAATTAATGCCGCCATTCATATTAGTAAATCGCAAGACCGACGTGATAACCACTGCACCACAGCAACTGTCTTATAATCGCGATTTGATTTGATTCGCTCACCTAATTAGTCACATTTGTGCCCGCGAGCAGGACATGATCACCGCCGGCACGGACACGACGGTGATAACCGTGGAGTGGGCGGTAGCGGAGCTGGTGAGGAACCCGACGGTGCAGCAGAAGGTGCAGGAGGAGCTGGACCGGGTGGTCGGCCGCGACCGGGTGCTGTCGGAGACGGACTTCCCCAACCTGCCCTACCTGCAGGCCGTCGTGAAGGAGTCGCTCCGGCTGCACCCGCCGACGCCGCTGATGCTCCCGCACAGGGCCAGCGCCGCCGTGAAGGTCGCCGGCTACGACATTCCCAAGGGAGCCAGCGTGACGGTGAACGTGTGGGCGATCGCGCGCGACCCCAAGGCGTGGGACAGCCCGCTCGAGTTCCGGCCCGAGCGCTTCCTCCACGACAACATCGACATCAAGGGCTGCGACTACCGCGTCCTGCCCTTCGGCGCCGGCCGCCGGGTGTGCCCCGGCGCGCAGCTCGGGATCAACCTCGTGGCGTCCATGATCGGCCACCTCCTGCACCACTTCACCTGGGCGCTGCCGGACGGGACCCGGCCGGAGGGCCTCGACATGATGGAGTCCCCCGGGCTCATCACCTTCATGCGCACGCCGCTGCAGGTCGTCGCCACCCCGCGCCTCGAAAAGGAGGAGCTGTACAAGCGGGTGGCCGCCGAGATGTGACATGTGAGCGGCATGCGCCCTCAATCGTCCCGGCCGGTGGTTAAGAGCTCAGGCTTCTAATTAAGTGTTGACGTGTCTTTTTTCGAGTTCTTCGTAGCTACTGTACTATACCTATACGTTTATTTTGAAGTCAAATACTGTGAGTGCCCCAACTTGTTCGGGGCGTTCAACCTGTAATTGAGTTGGTTAGGTGGACAGTAGTATCCCTAACCCATCAGAGTTCAAATCCTGGTGCTGTGTCTGTACTGATGCTAAAAATAGTTTATAAAATACGTAAAAGTAATGTCATAACTTGTTCAAATGGTGCATATACAGTGCCTTCCCTCGTATTCCGTAGTATGCAGTGCACGTGTGGCATGCCAGTGTGTTGCCGGCCCACACTCAGTGGCTGCGGGCGCGCTGTGAGCTGTGCGTACTGTTTTTTTACGGGAAAGCCTTGCACTTTAATTAAATGTCGCAAAAACCCCTAGAAATGTATATTCCTCAATGGCTAATTCCCCCAATTCTCAAATCATGAAAGCAAATCCCTAACTCTATCCACATGACGGCGGGGGCGGCGGAATCTTCTCAGGTTCGTCGTTGCTGTTTGGCCGGCGAGCAGTGGAGACGAGGAGACCAGAAGGCCTGCGTCATTTGTTTGCTCCCCACTCCTCCTGTGTTGTTACAGATGGCTGGCGCCGGTGACCAGAAGCCGCAGTTTACTGTTTGAACAAGCTGAACAGCTTACATGCACAGACTGACAGAGTGAAATACTGTTGAACCTAGCATATCATAAATTTTTAAAAATATTAAGTTATAAAGTTATAAATATTATGAAAAAGATATAATAATTTTGAACACAATATATCATCAGAATTTTCATGATATAAGAATGCAAAGATATAAATTGGCCATAATGCAAAGATATAAATTAGACCGCAGTACACAACATATCATCAGAATTTTCATGCCAAAACGAACTTCATAGCAATACATAGCAGTACCATTGCATCACAATTTTGTCTGTGAACCAAAGCAAAATAAAAGGGTCTATGTTGTCTCTGGACCTAGCAGTTCATTCATGAACTATAATGCAGCAGAAGTTCATTCATGAACTAACACTAGATGTGATCTATAAGTGCAAATCAGAGGGAGAGGAAATCATGAAGACCATCTGCAGCAATATTCAATGATCTGTACTGCAGAAATATTCAGTGATCTGTACTATTCAATACAACAAAACATTAGTTAACTATGAAGAACAATTTGGTTATCTCTAATGCATTGCACTTGCACACACTCAGCACATATATTCAGTTCAGTGCAGCGCACACATTCAGTACATCACCTGTCACGAAAATTCAGTTAACTGTACAATCATGTGTCATCAAAATTCAGTTAACTGTATGTCATCTGTACCCAAAATTCAGTTACAAATCTTTCTAATTTTTCAGTTCGAACAATCAATAGATTTGAGCAGAAATGACCAACAAGGCAAATGATCACATCTGAGCAATATTATAGGATAATTTGTTGTGCACACAAGCATGACCAACTACTTTGATAGGAAGAGGCTCCTACTTTCAAAACCCCCAAATAAGCCCTAGCAAAATTCAGGAACAATGTGCCCATATCTACTCCGCGACAATCCACACACAATATCTCGCATGGCATGGACGAAAGATGAAGATCAAGCACGCCAGAAAATTACTCTCACTCCGGCAAACCCTACCCGATGTCATGGACGAGGAAGAGATACTCGGCATGAAGGAAAACAGGGAGGGCGCGACTTACCATACGAAGGAGTTGCTTTGCCTGGAAGACGACGACGCGGGTCGTCCATCGCCTCTGATGCCGGTCGCCGTGCTGCACGACCTCCGCCACCGCCACCTCAGATTGATGGCGAATCGTGCGAAAGAGAAAGCAGAGATGGGGAAATGAAGCGGCGAGGAGTTAGAATGAAAGGGCACAACCTTCTAGGTACCTATGCGCAAACATAACACGCAATCACTTCTCGCCGTTGGAGGGACTTCTTGCGATAATTAATTAAATCCCAAGTGGTTTTCTACAAAATAACCACAACACCCAGCTCTGCCCACGCTCACACCCACTGACATGTGGGCCATACGCCAGCTGTCAAGCCACGCGGGCGGCGCATACGGCGACGTACGAGCTAAGGCACCGTGTGTACACCATTTGGACAAGTTATGGCATCACTTTTATGTATTTTACAACTTTAGGCACTAAACTGAACGTGCCGGGCAAGTTTAGATATTTGTGGTGTATTTACTCTTTATTTTGTTGTTAATCCATAAATATACTCGTGGTACAGTATGAAGTTATGTTTTTTGCGATATAACTTGTATTACTCAATCACCAGGATTACAATCAGGGAGACACAAGTTCTCAACGTCCTCAGCACCAGAGCATATAGCCAAACGACACTATGATTGCTGCGCCTAGCATAATAACTAGCTAAAAAAGACTAACATAGTTTTGGTCACACTTAATAAGAGTAACTAGATGATACCCCGCGCGTTGCTGCGGGACTCTTAGCTGACATTGAGGGTTTTGTAGTCAATAGAATACAATGCTAACTTGGCACAGACAATTCTAAGAACAACAATTGATAATATAGATTATTTAATCCACTGGTAGTATAGTTGGTTTTCTATATGTGAATGTTCAATCCTATTGGACTACCAATGCTTGATTATCTAAGAGTAGAACTTTATTATGTGACGGTGCACTGTGTAGATGTATGTTAGAGGGTAAAAAGGGGGAGAAATAGTGCATTTATAAGGACAAATTCCATTCAAAAGGCTACAAGAGACTTGCTATTTTCATTGATAAAAGAAGAATGTTAGCTTGTCAATATCATACATTTTCATAGTACCAATTCAAGCAAGCGGTTTAAATTTTTCTCCAAATTTATCTACAAAAGATTGAAACCAAGGAATAATGATGCAAATATATAGCAATTTCTAGTTTAATATGCTAGCAGGCGTGAACATATATTCAGTTAACAAATGGTTAATTAAGGTCAGTCACATAGCAGTTTTTAATTTAATATGCTAGCAGACATAGACCTCTAAGGAGATTAGGAAGTGTTAATTAAAGTGAGTCAATAAAATTCTAAAGACATTTGATAAAAACTAAAAATGGCGCCTCAACTATTGGATGTCAGACTGCATCCAGGCTTGTCCATCAAACACAATGCTTCTTTTTTAGGGTAAAATATAATAGTTCTCTGAATGGGGACAGTTAAATGTTGCATTGGTCAAGAACATAACTAAGACGAACACCTGTTAAATATTTGGCATCTTTGCAAAACTAAGAAAATCTCACAGGACAATCAAATATAGTTATTATCTATTTCTTCGATTGGGTTGTACGACTCGTACAAAACATCCTACACCCTGATATTAATTTGGGAAAAGCCAGTATTAGCTAGCTACAGCTAGCCCATAGGACATAATCCATGAAAGAAATACCGAAATTGCTTCATGCACGACAGAAACTGCATGATCTACAGACGACACCTTCCATTCCAAGAGCGCTGGGCAGCAGCTTAAAAAAAATTGCCTGAAGCGTGCATGCTCGCTGTAGGTGCTGCCACGCTGGATCGTGCAGGCGTCGGGCACAGATATGTCGTGTGTATAGCAACGCTGAAGAAATACCATCCCCATCTTCCTACATGTGGATTGTGTTGAGCTATGCAAACTGGTGGAGGCCAGCTCGGAGGACAGGTGCATATGCATCTCATTCGACAGTTGAAGTTGAAAAATCTGCCAGAAAGGGAAATTTGTAATGTAAACATTAGTCATAATTAGTTCTTTGATGGCTGAGTAGTATATCCCTATTTTTTTCCACGAAGAAAGTAGTAGCACACAAGTACGTTCATACAATTTATATTTGTAACTGAAGCATGTGTACAAACTATTTGCAAGAGAGAAAAAAAGATGCCTGTCTACAAATAGCCCAATCTCATCGTAAGCATGTATATATATGATCGAATAGATGAAACTAAATTCTATGCTCCGGCACCATATGGCATCAGACCATTAGACGAAAATGTAAGAAAACATACATGGTAATTTAACTCGTCTGCATCTGTAGAGATTGCCTTCCTGAAAACAAAATTGAGATAGCAGATCAACATGGGCTAGAGGACTGGCTCAAGCATCATTTTATCATCCAGTTTGAAGGAGAAAAACAGTAGTACATCCTGCAACTTGTAGTTTGTGATGTTCCGAACAGATGAAAAACGCTCACCGCTTCCTGCAATGAAAGAAAGGAATAGATCTAAGAAAACATGAGAAATTTAAAACAAAAATTACAGTATGTTGGCGAGGAATCATCGTTTATGGACAGATCACCTCACGGGCATTACATCCGGGGGAACTGGCTGTTGGAGACGAATCAACATTTGTGGGCAAATCACCAGAAGTACATGCGGGGACCTTACTGATGGAGACAATTCCGTGTTTGTGGGCAGATCGTCTGACGGACATGGCAGGAGGAACAGCCGCGGGAGATGGAGAAGCAGAGGCCGGCCGGATGAACGGAAGTACAAACGGGGGATCACTTGTTCATCACGCCCATGAGAAACGACCTGGTAGGATGCAAGAAAGCGGAACGACACTTACCTCCAAGCGGCGTAAACCCGAACGTGGTGGCACGAAACAATGTAAGTCCTCTCGATTTGGTGCAAGAAGAGGAGGAGAAGAGGCGTGGGGAGGAGGAAGAAGGTCCTCCCACCTTTCGGCCCCTCTTCGGGCCTGCACCATGACGGCGTCGTACGGGAGCCATTTGTTGCGGGCATCCTCTGTGAGGCCTACCCAGCCAAGAACGTGAGATTCATCTCCTTCCATGTGTTGGAATTTTTTTCGTTTGTTCTTGGCGGAGTGCAGGTGGATGATGGGGATGAAAAATTGCACGCTAGATCCATCTTCTTCTTCCTGGATTTGGTCAGGAACCTAGGAGTGGATTGGCGATTGAAGGGGCGCACGGGAGGGGATAAAAGTTGAGGAAACTGACGGAGAAGCCAAGAAGGAAGAGCCGAAATAAATCGACGGGGGAGATGAGAGAACATGCATTACACATCAGGTAAGGGACGCTGATGTGTCAGAGGGTCCATCCGTAAGTTAGTAAGGGAATGTTGACGTGGCTGAGTTGCTGATGTGGATAGCCTGCATGTCAAGAAAAATACCATAATGGGGATCAACTATTTAGGTATTATAGATACAAGTCTGACGGGTGCTCAACAGAGCTTTAATCTCCTCAACTATTGCCATGTGTCCAGAAAGGTCTTGCCTCTTCTTCTTCAACGCGTTCACCATCTCCAAACAATCCACTTCGAGGTGAATAGGGACAATGCACCAATTCAGGGATAGAGCCATATATACCTTCCCTAGCTGCAATCAACTCAGCTTTTAGAGCACTCAAACATCGATTCAAATTCTGATAGGGCAGTCGTGGAACATAAGAGAAGAACAAGACATAGACGGAAGAAGAAGAAGATGAACAGTGAAGGAAAGTCGTGGAACAGAGTATGTAGAGATGGAGGATATATTTTTTGAATGCGTGAACTTTTTAACTTTCGTGATTTATTTTTTCAAAAAGATGACAAAATTTCAAATTTGATTTTTTCTTCCAAATTGGTGAACTCCTTTTTTTTTCAAAATTGTTCCTGTTTTCACAAATTTGTGAACTATTTCAAAATAGGCGATTTTTTTGAAAATTAAATTTATATAAATGATGAACTTTGTTTCTAAGTCAATGAACTTTTTTCAAATCTGTGAACTTTTTTTCCGACACCATATGCAAGTTTGCGACACATCCGGGCATTTTATTGGTCTTCTTTTATTGAGAAAAATCTAGAAAATGCAGAAATTGTTGAAAAACAAATCAGCTTGGCATGGTGTCTGGAATTGGTCATCAAAGGCCATGGAAAAAATTTAGACCATTTCAAGGATGTTGAAAAACAATATGCCCTTAGATGAACCTTCTCACCTTACTCGAACAATCTTTGTTGAACATGAATTTTTGTGGACATCCTTGAAATGACCCAAACTTTTGCATGCAGATGGGCATGCTCATGCTAGGTATTCATGCTAAGCTTGAGCCATTGTCTACAGTGTATGTAAGTTGTCACACATTCGACCATTTATCGCCTTTTTTTTGAGGGATTTCAAGAAACAACATGCTCTCAAACTGAACTTTCTGGCCTACCCAGACATCGTACATTGAACATGATATATTTTGGACATTCTTGAAATGATTCCAACTTTTGCCAGCCAGTGGGCATTGCCCATCATAGACATCCATGGTATGTTTGAAGGAAAAAAGTATTTAAAATAATAATTTGAATAGGTACTTAAAATTGTTATTTTGAATTGTAAACATAAAATAAATACAAAGGAATAAAACTGAAAACAATATGTTCTTGGTTTTGGGAACCTCTGCTTCCCAGCCATTTTTTTCCTGGTTTTGGGAACCTTCTCAGAGGTCGTGAACCACGTTATATCTGTTTCTTCTTTTCCATTTTCGTTTTCTTTGACTTTTCTTTTTTTGTTTATCATTTCTATTTCTTATAAATTCAAAATTTCCAGAATTCAAATTTTGTTCGTGTTTTCTGATTTTTTAATTCCAAATTTGTTACTGTTTTTTAAATACGTGTTTCAAAATTTTGTTCGCTCACTTTAGAAAATGTTTGTTTTTTGAAATTCTGAGCAAGTTTGAAAGACATGAATATTTTTTCACAATTTCTGTGCAATTTTCTAAAATTCGAATATCTGTATTTTATGAAAAAAAAGAAAACTAAAAAACCGTGAAGAAAATAAATAAAACAAAGTAAAACCAAAGAGTTGGTGCATATTTTGCTTAGCGTTATCTGTCTCGGACAAGATGTTTAAAACAAGGTTAGTAAGCACATCACATTTGCTATCCCAGCTGGTTAGCGCACTCATGCATGGTGCATGAGGCCTGCAGTTCGAGGAGCAACTAGTTAACGAGTGCTCCTTCGGGAGCCTCTCAACAATCAGCGCCACTTGGCGCGTTCTCAGCCATTCGCCACATGTCGCGCTCTGGATATTTCCTTCGGATTTTGTTTTGTTTTATTTTCCCGCGTGCGTTTTCGGCTTTTTAAACGGTTTTTTCTAGGGTTTTTCGACGTTTTGGTTTTCCCCCGGTTTTTCTTAGCTTTTTGATAATTTTTTTTTGGGAAATTTTTTTTGCGCGAAAAATACGCGTTTTCTTTTTTTTCCCTTTCGTGAAAGTCACGGTTTTTCGTCCGCGAGAGGCACGGTTGTGCTTTAGCGAGAGTCACGGCCGTGCCTTTCGGAAAAGAAAAAAAACGCGTTTTATGTTTTTTTTTCTTTCACGAGAGTCATGGTTTTGCTTCCGCGAGAGGCATGGTTGTGCTTTCGCGAGAGTCACGGCCGTGCCTCTCGGAAAGGGAAAAATAAAACGCATTTTCTGTTTTTCTTTCTTTCATGAGAGTCACGATTTTGCTTCCGCGAGAGGCACGGTTTTGCTTCCACGAGAGGCACGGTTGTGCTTTCGCGAGAGTCACGGCCGTGCCTCTCGAAAAAGGAAAAACAAAATGCGTTTTTTTCTTTCATGAGAGTCACGGTTTTGCTTCCGCGAGAGGCACGGTTGTGCTTTCGCGAAAGTCACGGCCGTGCCTCTCGGAAAGGGAAAAAATACGCGTTTTCTGTTTTTTTCTTTCGCGAGAGTCACGGTTTTGCTTTCGCGAGAGGCACAGTTGTGCTTTCGCGAGAGTCACGGCCGTGCCTCTCGGAAACGAAAAAAAAACGTGTTTTCTGTTTTTTTTTCTTCCACGAGAGTCATGGTTTTGCTTCCACGAGAGGCACGATTGTGATTTCGCGAGAGGCACAGGCGTGCCTCTTTCGGAAAGGAAAAAAAACCATGCTCCCGGTTCAGTTTTTTCGCCCGGTTTTTCTCGTCCGTTTTTTTCATGAAAAAATAGTTCGTCAAAACCTATCAACATGGGATCTAGTTTTGAATATCTCGACGCAAGGAATCCAATGATGAAAACGGTTTGAGATTTGGACGCACGGTTTAAGAGATAAAACGTTTTAAATAAACGGATCTACAAAAAAAGAGAAAACTCCCAGGTTGCGACAAGTGGCGCGCTGCATGTGCGCCACTTGTTGCGACCTGGGGAAGTGGAGTGTTCTTTGCAACGAACACTCCTTAATTAATGATTTCGTGCAGTTCGAATCACACGTATGACATCTAATTCTTTGAAGCTTAAAACCAAAAAAAGCTAAACAGGCTGAGCCCATGAGGGAGTGTTGTGCGACGGGAATTGTACGAACCATATACCGTATACGTTCTACTACATAGGAAAGTGCGTATAATTTGTGAAAGGTCCATATTACGCTTTATACGTTTTGTAGAGGGGGTGTACCGAAGCGCTTCTTTCGAATGAATTTTCATCTATTTTTCAATCATTTTCTGTCTAAACATGTGCACAATCGCAGCACAGATCAACGACGACAGGAGTTCGCGCACCCGCACCTGCGTGCCCCTGCGAATTTTTGTAGAAGCTACTTCAGATCAAGTTTATCGCTTTTAAAAATCAACTTGCAAACATCTTCACAAAGCCATTGCCATTACCTTTGTTTGAGGTTTGCCGGCATAATATCAACCTGCGGGACACGGTTGAGATTGAGGAAGCGTGTTAGATTTGGTATTTATACTAGTTTGTAGCTTCTGGCATTTGTACATGCAACACCTTATAAATACATGTGCAATACCACCCCTAGATGGTTGAGCCATTTCCCTAATCGAACTAAGAGCCTTAGGATATGAGAATCATTCTTTTCAACAAAACAGTTTATGGGTATTTGAGCGTATAAAATCTCAGAGAATATTTACATAAGACTGTTTAATTCCAGTGTGAAGACGAGAAGCACAATTCAGATGTTTGCCACTTGATTGATTGATGCTATAGAAATGCCACTAGATCCTAGTACCATGGACGTTCGGGAACTAGAGCTTTATTTGCGACGAGTATCCCACCAAATGCTGGTGGGTTCTTGGTTTACATGCGCACAACATGTCCCGTCAGTCCATTCTGTAGCCAGTTAAGATATCACAGAGTTTCTGAACATTTCTCACGTAGGGTGTCTATTTTTTTGTTGCGACTTGCCATGGTGGGTGCGGTGGTGTACTTTGCTAGTGGAATCTGAATCCAAGTCCATGATCCATATTCCTTAACAGTCGATCTGGCTGACGCAGCACTCGCCTCTGCACAAATGCACTTGATAAGTACATTAACGGTGGCCTAGAGGCGTTGAGAGAGATGTTCACTCGATGAGTGGAATGCCGGTGGCACTGAACATACATGACGTTGATTAGAACATATCCACTTTAGAGTTTTGTTTTGGCGAAATCAACATGAGGTCTACTAGCAAAAAAAAAAAAAATCAACATGAGGCCAACTTTTTTTTATTACCTGAGACTTTAGAGTTTTTTTTTGCGAAAAGCACTAAGGGCAGCTCCAATGCCATCTCCTAAAATAGGCACAGTATCCATATGCAGACGCGTCCGGATGCACCTGCAGACACTTACAAAAGCCGGTCATCCAACTGCATCTCTAAACGGCCGCCCAGGTTGGAGCTCCTTCATTTCAAATGTAGTGTGGTGTTCATAGCGACTGATAAGTGATCACAACCAAAAGGCGACTGGTATTCATAGTTTGTACATGGTGTTGGGGAACGTAGTAATAATTTAAATAAATTCCTACGTGTCACCAAGATCAATCTAGGAGATGCTAGCAACGAGAGAGAGGGAGTATATCTTCATACCCTTGAAGATTGCTAAGCGGAAGCGTTACAAGAACGTGGTTGATAGAGTCGTACTCATGGCGATTCAAATCGCGGAAGATCCGATCCAAGCGCCGAACGGACAGCGCCTCCGTGTTCAACACACGTACAGCCGGGGGACGTCTCCTCCTTCTTGATCCAGCAAGGGGAGAGGAGAAGTTGAGGGAGAGCTCCGGCAGCATGACAGCGTAGTGGTGGAGCTTGCGGTTCTCCGGCAGGGCTTTGCCAAGCACTACGGAGGAGGAGGAGGTGTTGGAGGGGGAGGGCTGCGCCAGGAGGGGGAGACTTGCCCCCCAAGCAGGTGGGAGGCGCCCCCACCCCCTAGGGTTTCCAACCCTAAGCGCCTTGGGCCCTTGGGGGGGGGGGGGGCGCACCGGGCCACTAGGGGGCTGGTTCCCACCCATGTTCAACGCACTAAGCCCTCCGGGGAAGGTGACCCTACCTGGTGGACCCCCGGACACCTTTCGGTGATCCCGGTACAATACCGATAACCCTCGAAACTATTCCGTCGACTGAATCCGGACTTCCCATATATAAATCTTCACCTCCGGACCATTCCGGAACTCCTCGTGACGTCCGGGATCTCATCCGGGACTCCAAAAACCTCCGGTAACCACATACAATTTCCCATAACAACTCTAGCGTCACCGAACCTTAACTGTGTAGACCCTACGGGTTCGGGAACCATGAAGACATGACCGAGACACCTCTCCGGCCAATAACCAATAGCGGGATCTGGATACCCATATTGGCTCCCACATGTTCCACGATGATCTCATCGGATGAACCACGATGTCGGGGATTCAATCAATCCCGTATACAATTCCCTTTGTCCATCGGTATGTTACTTACCCGAGATTCGATCGTCGGTATCCCCATACCTCGTTCAATCTCGTTACCGGCAAGTCTCTTTACTCATTCCATAACACATGATCCCGTGGCTAACTCCTTAGTCACATTGAGCTCATTATGATGATGCATTACCGAGTGGGCCCAGAGATACCTCTCCGTTATATGGAGTGACAAATCCCAGTCTCGATTCGTGCCAACCCAACAGACACTTTCGTAGATACCTGTAGTGCACCTTTATGGTCACCCAGTTACGTTGTAACGTTTGATACACCCAAAGCATTCCTACGGTATCCGGGAGTTGCACAATCTCATGGTCTAAGAAAATGATACTTGACATTAGAAAAGCTCTAGCAAATGAACTACACAATCTTGTGCTATGCTTAGGATTGGGTCTTGTCCATCACATCATTCTCCTAATGATGTGATCCCGTTATCAACGACATCCAATGTCCATGATCAGGAAACCACAACCATCTATTGGTCAACGAGCTAGTCAACTAGAGGCACACTAGGGACATGTTGTGGTCTATGTATTCACACATGTATTACGGTTTCCAGTTAACACAATTATAGCATGAACAAGGAAATATAATAATAACTATTTTATTATTGCGTCTAGGGCATATTTCCAATAGTCTCCCACTTGCACTAGAGTCAATAATCTAGTTACGTTGTGATGAATCAAACACCCATAGAGTATTGGTGTTGATCATGTTTTGCTCGTGAAAGAGGTTTAGTCAACGGATCTGCGACATTCAGATCCGTATGTACTTTACAAATATCTATGTCTCCATCTTGAATATATTCACGAATGGAGTTGAAGCGGCACTTGATGTGCTTGGTCTTCTTATGAAACCTGGGCTCCTTGGCAATGGCAATAGCTCCAGTATTGTCACAGAAGAGAGTCATCGGGCCCGATGCATTGGGAATCACTCCTAGGTCGGTGATAAACTCCTTCATCCAGATTCCTTCCTGAGCTGCTTCCGAAGCAGCTATGTACCCTGCTTCACATGTAGATCCCGCCACGACGCTTTGCTTGCAACTGCACCAGCTGATGCCCCACCATTCAAAATATAAACGTATCCGGTTTGTGACTTGGAGTCATCCAGATCTGTGTCGAAGCTAGCATCGACGTAACCCTTTACGATGAGCTCTTCGTCACCTCCACAAACGAGAAACATATCCTTAGTCCTTTTTCAGGTACTTCAGGATATTCTTGACCACTGTCCAGTGTTCCACTCCGAGATCACTTTGGTACCACCCTACCAAACTTATGGCAAGGTTCACATCAGGCCTGGTACACAACATGGCATACATAATAGAGCCTATGGCCGAGGCATAGGGGATGACACTCATCTTTTCTCTTTCTTCTGCCGAGGTCGGGCGTTGAGCTGCGCTCAGTCTCACAGCTTGCAATAAAGGCAAGAACCCCTTCTTGGACTGATCCATATTGAACTTTTCAATATCTTGTCAAGGTATGTGCTTTGTGAAAGACCAATGAGGCATCTCAATCTATCTCTATAGATCTTGATGCCTAATAAGTAAGCAGCTTCTCCAAGGTCCTTCATTGAAAAACACTTATTCAAGTAGGCCTTTATGCTTTCCAAAAGTTCTATATCATTTCCCATCAAGAGTATGTGATCCACATATAATATGAGAAATGCTACAGAGCTTCCACTCACTTTCTTGTAAATACAAGCTTCTCCATAAGTCAGTATAAACCCAAATGCTTTGATCATTTCATCAAAGCGAATGTTCCAACTCCGAGATGCTTGCACTAGCCCATAGATTGAGCACTGGAGCTTGCATACTTTGTCAGCATTCTTAGGATCGACAAAACCTTCCGGCTGCATCATATACAATTCTTCCTTAAGGAAACCGTTAAGGAATGCCGTTTTGACGTCCATTTGCCAGATTTCATAATCATAGAATGCGGCAATTGATAACATGATTCAGATGGACTTCAGCTTCGCTACGGTGAGAAGGTCTCATTGTAGTCAATCCCTTGAACTTGTCGATAACCTTTAGCGACAAGCCGAGCCTTATAGACGGCCACATTACCATCCGTGCCAGTCTTCTTCTTAAATATCCACTTATTCTCTATGGCTTGTCGATCATCGGGCAAGTTCGTCAAAGTCCATATTTTGTTTTCATACATGGATCCTATCTCGGATTTCATGGCTTCAAGCCATTTGTTGAAATTCGGGCCCGCCATCGCTTGTTCATAGTTCGAAGGTTCACCGTTGTCTAACAACATGATTTCCAGGACAGGGTTCACGTGTTCTCGTGGACCTAAAAAGTTCAGTAGCAACTTGACCTGAAGTTTCATGATCATCATCATTAACTTCCTCTCTAGTCGTTGCAGGCACCACAGAAACATCTTCCTGATCTGCGCTACTCTCTGGTTCAAGAGGAGGTACCTCGTCAAGTTCTACTTTCCTCCCACTTACTTCTTTCGAGAGAAACTCTTTCTCCAGAAAGGATCCATTCTTGGCAACAAAGATCTTGCCTTCGGATCTGAGGTAGAAGGTATACCCAATAGTTTCCTTAGGGTATCCTATGAAGACGCAGTTTTCTGATTTGGGTTCGAGCTTTTCAGGTTGAAGTTTCTTGACATAAGCATCGCATCCCCAAACTTTCAGAAACGACAACTTAGGTTTCTTCCCAAACCATAATTCATACGGTGTCGTCTCAACGGATTTACACGGTGCCCTATTTAAAGTGAATGCGCAGTCTCTAAAGCATAACCCCAAAATGATAGCGGTAGATCGGTAAGAGACATCATAGATCGCACCATATCCAATAGAGTGCGATTACGACGTTCAGACACACCATTACGCCGAGGTGTCCCAGGCGGCATGAGTTGTGAAACAATTCCACATTTCCTTAGGTGCATGCCAAACTCGTGACTCAAGTATTCACCTCCACGATCTGATCGTAAGAACTTTATTTTCCTGTCACATTGATTTGAAGGAAATATGCCCTAGAAGCAATAATAAAGTTGTTATTTATATTTCCTTATATCATGATAAATGCTTATTATTCATGCTAGAATTGTATTAACCGGAAACTTAGTACATGTGTGAATACATAGACAAAACAGAGTATCCCTAGTATGCCTCTACTTGACTAGCTCGTTAATCAAAGATGGTTATGTTTCCTGACCACAGACATGTGTTGTCATTTGATGAACGGGATCACATCATTAGAGAATGATGTGATGGACAAGACCCATCCGTTAGCTTAGCATAATGATCATTTAGTTTATTGCTATTGCTTTCTTCATGACTTATACATGTTCCTCTGACTATGAGATTATGCAACTCCCGAATACCGGAGGAACACTTAGTGTGCTATCAAGCGTCACAACATAACTGGGTGATTATAAAGATGCTCTACAGGTGTCTCTGATGGTGTTTGTTGAGTTGGCATAGGAGATTAGGATTTGTCACTCCGATTGTCGGAGAGGTATCTCTGGGCCCTCTCGGTAATGCACATCATTATAAGCCTTGCAAGCAATGTGACTAATGATTTAGTTGCGAGATGATGCATTACAGAACGAGTAAAGAGACTTGCCGGTAATGAGATTGAACTAGGTATGAGGATACCGACGATCGAATCTCGGGCAAGTAACATACCGATGACAAAGGGAACAACGTATGTTGTTATGCGGTTTATTGATAAAGATCTTCGTGAGAATATGTAGGAGCCAATATGAGCATCCGAGGTTCTGCTATTGGTTATTGATCGAGATGTGTCTCGGTCATGTCTACATAGTTCTCAAACCCGTAGGGTCCACACGCTTAACGTTCGATGACGATTTGTATTATGAGTTATGTGATTTGATGACCGAAGTTTGTTCGGAGTCCTGGATGAGATCACGGACATGACGAGGAGTCTCTAAATGTCCAAGAGGTAAATATCGATATATTGGAAGGCTATATTTGGACATCGGAAAGGTTCCGAGTGATTCGGGTATTTTTCGGAGTACCGGAGAGTTACGGGAATTCGCCGGTGGAAGTAGTGGGCCTAATGGGCCATACGGGAAAGGAGAGAAGGGCCACAAGGGTTGGCCGCACGCCCCCCCATGGAAAGTCCAAATTGGACTAGGGAGGGGGTGTCGCCCCCTCTCTTTCCTTCTCCCTCTCCTACTCCTTCCCTCTCCCCCCTCTTGGAAAAGGAAGGGGACTCCAACTAGGATTGGGAATCCTAGTTGGACTCCCCCTATAGGCGCCCCCTCCTAGGCCGGCCTCCTCCTCCTCCCTCCTTTATATACGTGGCCAAGGGGGCACCCCAAAGCACAACAGACAATCTCTTAGCCGTGTGCGGTACCCCCTCCACAGTTACACACCTCGGTCATATCATCGTAGGGCTTAGGCGAAGCCCTGCGCCGGTAGCTTCATCATCACCATCGTCACGCCATCGTGCTGACGGAAATCTCCCTCGGCCTCAACTGGATCAAGAGTACAAGGGACGTCATCAAGCTGAATGTGTGCTGAACACGGAGGTGCCGTACATTCGGTGCTAGGATCGGTCGGATCGTGAAGACGTACGACTACATCAACCGCGTTGATATAACGCTTCCGCTTTTGGTCTAGAGGGTACGTGGACACACTCTCCCCGCTCGTTGCTATGCATCACCTAGATAGATCTTGCATGACCGTAGGATTTTTTTGTGAAATTACTGCGTTCCCCAACAGTTGCGTCCGAGCCAGGTCTATGCGTAGATGTTATATGCACGAGTAGAACACAAAGAGTTGTGGGCGATAATAGTCATACTGCTTACCAGCATGTCATACTTTGATTCGGCTGTGTTGTTGGATGAAGCGGCCCAGACCAACATTACATGACCGCGTTCATGAGACTGGTTGTACCGCCATGCTTCGCACACATGTGGCTAGTGGGTCTCTGTTTCTCCAACTTTAGTTGAATCGAGTGTGACTACGCCCGATCCTTGTTGAAGGTTAGAACAACACATTTGACGAAAAATCATTGTGGTTTTGATGCGTAGGTAAGAATGGTTCTTGCTAAGCCCGTAGCAGCCACTTAAAACTTGCAACAATAAAGTAGAGGACATCTAACTTGTTTTTGCAGGGCTTGCTGTGATGTGATATGGTCAAGACGTGATGATATATAAATTGTTGTATGAGATGATCATGTTTTGTAAAAGTTATCGGCAATCGTCAGAGCCTTATGGTTGTCGCTTTATTGTATGAAATGCAATCGCCATGTAATTGCTTTACTTTATCACTAAGCGGTAGCGATAGTCGTAGAAGCAATAGTTGGCGAGACGACAACGAGGCTTCGATGAAGATCAAGGTGTCAAGCCGGTGATGATGGTGATCATGATGGTGCTTTGGAGATGGAGATCAAAGGCACAAGATGATGATGGCCATATCATATCACTTATATTGATTGCATGTGATGTTTATCCTTCATGCATCTTATTTTGCTTAGTACGGTGGTAGCATTATAAGATGATCTCTCACTAAATTTCAAGGTATAAGTGTTCTCCCTGAGTATGTACCGTTGCGACAATTTGTCGTGCCGAGGCACCACGTGATGATCGGGTGTGATAAGCTCTACGTTCACATACAATGGGTGCAAGCCAGTTTTGCACACGCAGAATACTCGGGTTAAACTTGACGAGCCTAGCATATGCAGATATGGCCTCGGAACACTGAGACCGAAAGGTCGAGCGTGAATCATATAGTAGATATGATCAACATAGTGATGTTCACCATTGGAACCTACTCCATCTCACGCGATGATCGAACATGGTTTAGTTGATATGGATCACATGATCATATGACTAGAAGGATGTCTATCTAAGTGGGAGTTCTTAAGTAATACGATTAATTGAACTTTAATTTATCATGAACTTAGTCCTGATAGTATTTGCATAACTATGTTGTAGATTAATAGCTCGCGATGTAGCTCCACGTATATTTTTGATATGTTCCTAGAGAAAAATAAGTTGAAAGATGATAGTAGCAATGAGGCGGACTAAGTCCGTGATCCGAGGATTATCCTCATTGCTGCACAGAAGAATTATGTCCTTGATGCACAGCTAGGTGACGGACCTATTGCAGGAGCAGATACAGATGTTATGAACGTTTGGCAAAGCTCGGTATGATGACTACTTGATAGTTTAGTGCACCATGCTTTACGGCTTAGAACCGGGACCTCAAAAACGTTTTGAACGCCACGGAGCATATGCGATGTTCCAAGAGTGGAAATTAGTATTTCAGACTCATGCCCGAGTCGAGAGGTATGAGACCTCTGACAGGTACTTTGCTACAAGATGGAGGAGAATAGCTCAGCTAGTGAGCCTGTGCTCATGTCTGGGTACTACAATCGCCTGAATCAAGTGGGAGTTAATCTTCCATATAAGATAGTGATTGACAGAATTCTCTAGTCACTATCACCAAGTTACTAGAACTTCATGATGAACTATAATATGCAAGAGATAACTAAAACGATTCCCAAGCTCTTCGCGGTGCTGAAATCGGCGAAGGTAGAAATCAAAGAAAAACCATCAAGTGTTGATGGTTGACAAGACCACTAGTTTCAAGTAAAAGGGCAAGGGAAAGAGAGGGAACTTCAAGAAGAATGGCAAGCAATTTGCCACTCTCGTAAAGAAGCTGAGTGCTTCTACCGCAAAGGGAATGGTCACTAGAAGCGGAACTACCCCAAATACTTGGCAGATAAGAAGGATGGCAAAGTGAATAAAAGTATATTTGATATACATGTTATTGATGTGTACTTTACTAGTGTTTATAGCAACCCCTCGGTATTTGATACTGGTTCAATTGCTAAGAGTAGTAACTCGAAACATGAGTTGCAAAATAAATAGAGACTAGTTAAGGGCAAGGTAATGATGTATGTTGGAAGTGATTCCAAGGTTGATAAGATCACTATCGCACACTCCCTTTACCTTTGGGATTAGTGTTGAACCAAAAATAAATGTTATTTGGTGTTTGCGTTGAGCATGAATATGATTGGATCATGTTTATTGCAGTACGGTTATTCATTTAAGTCAAAGAATAATTGTTGTTCTATTTACATGAATAAAACCTTCTATGGTCATACACTCAATATAAATGGTTTATTGAATCTCGATCATAGTGATACACATATTCATAAATATTGAAGCCAAAAGATGCAAAGTGAATAATGATAGTGCAATATTTGTGGCACTGCCGTTTAGGTCATATTGGTGTAAAGCGCATGAAGAAACTCCATACTGATGGGCTTTTGGAATCAGTTGATTATGAATCACTTGATGCTTGCGAACCATGCCTCATGGGCAAGATGACTAAGACTCCGTTCTCGAGCGATTGGAGCGAAACAATCGACTTATTGGAAATAATACATACTGATATATGCGATTCGATGAGTGTTGAGGCTCGCGGCGGGTATCGTTATTTTCTGACCTTCACAGATGATTTGAGAAGATATGGGTATATCTACTTGATGAAACATAAGTCTGAAACATTTGAAAAGTTCAAAGAATTTCAGAGTGACGTGGAAAATCATCGTAACAAGAAAATAAAGTTTCTACGATCTGATCGTGGAGATGAATATTTGAGTTATGAGTTTGGTCTTCATTTGAAACAATGTGGAATAGTTTCGCAACTCACGGTACCTGGAACACCACATCATAATGGTGTGTCCGAACATCGTAACCGTACTTTATTAGATATGGTGCGATCTATGATGTCTCTGACTGATTTACCACTATCGTTTTGGGGTTATACATTAGAGACAGCTGCATTCATGTTAAATAGGGCACCATCTAAATATGTTGAGATGACACCATATGAACTGTGGTTTGGCAAGAACCTAAGCTGTCGTTTCTTAAAGTTTGGGATTGCAATACTTATGTGAAAAAGTTTCAACCTGATAAGCTCGAACCCAAATCGGAGAAGTGCGTATTCATAGGATACCCAAAAGAAAATGTTTGATACACCTTCTATCACAGATCCGAAGGCAAGATCTTTGTTGCTAAGAATGGATCCTTTCTAGAGAAGGAGTTTCTCTCGAAAGAAGTGAGTGTGAGGAAAGTAGAACTTGATGAGGTAATTGTACCTTCTCCCGAATTGGAAAGTAGTGTTGGGGAACGTAGTAATTTTAAAAAAATTCCTACGCACACGCAAGATCATGGTGATGCATAGCAAGGAGAGGGGAGAGTGTTGTCCATGTACCCTCGTAGACCGAAAGAGGAAGCGTTATGACAACGAGGTTGATGTAGTCGTACGTCTTCACGATTGACCGATCCTAGTACCGAAAGTACGGCACCTCCGTGATCTGCACACGTTCGGCTCGGTGACGTCCCATGAACTCACCATCCAGCAGAGTGTCGAGGGAGAGCTTCGTCAGCACGACGGCGTGATGACGGTGATGATGAAGCTACCGGCGCAGGGCTTCGCCTAAGCACTACGACAATATGACCAAGGTGGATTATGGCGGAGGGGGGCACCGCACACGGCTAAGAGATCTTTGATCAACTTGTGTGTCTATGGGTTGCCCTCCTGCCCCCGTATATAAAGGAGCAAGGGGGAAGGCCGGCCGGCCCTTGGGGCGCGCCAAGGAGGGGGAGGAGTCCTCCTCCTAGTAGGAGTAGGACTCCCCCTTTCCTAGTCCAACTAGGAGGAGGAAGGGGGAAGGAAGGAGAGGGAGAGGAGAAGGAAAGGGGGGTGCGCCCCCTCCCTAGTCCTATTCGGACTCCCTATAGGGAGGGAGCGCAGCTGCCCCTTGTGGGCTGCCTCCCCTCTTCCCTATGGCCCATGTAGGCCCAATAGTTCCCCCGGCGGTTCCGATAACCCCCCGGCACTCCGATAATTATCCGGTGACCCCCAGAACTCATCCGGTATCCGAATATAGTCATCCAATATATCAATCTTCATGTATTGACCATTTCGAGACTCCTTGTCATGTCCATTATCACATCCGGGACTCTGAACTACCTTAGGTACATCAAAACACATAAACGCATAATACCGATCGTCACCAAACTTTAAGCGTGCGGACCCTACGCGTTCGAGAACTATGTAGACATGACCGAGACACATCTCCGGTCAATAACCAATAGCGGAACCTAGATGTTCATATTGGCTCCCACATATTATACGAAGATCTTTATGGGTCAAACCGCATAACAACATACGTTGTTCCCTTTGTTATCGGTATGTTACTTGCCCGAGATTCGATCATCGGTATTTCAATACCTAGTTCAATCTCGTTACCGGCAAGTCTCTTTACTCGTTCCATAATGCATCTTCCCGCTGAGGGAGTCCTGGATTAGGGGTTCCTCTGACAGCCGGACTATATGCTTTGGCCGGACTGTTGGACTAAGAAGATACAAGATTGAAGACTTCGTCCCGTGTCCGGATGGGACTCTCCTTGGCGTGGAAGGCAAGCTTGGCAATTCGGATATGTAGATCTCCTCCCTTGTAACCGACTCTGTGTAACCCTAGCCCCCTCCGATGTCTATATAAACCGGAGGGTTTAGTCCGTAGGACAAGAACAATCATAATCATAGGCTAGCTCCTAGGGCTTAGCCTCTACGATCTCGTGGTAGATCAACTCTTGTAATACTCATATCATCAAGATCAATCAAGTAGGAAGTAGGGTATTACCTCCATCGAGAGGGCCCGAACCTGGGTAAAAATTGTGTCCCCCGCCTCCTGTTACCATCCGCCTTAGACGCATAGTTCGGGACCCCCTACCCGAGATCCGCCGGTTTTGACACCGACATTGGTGCTTTCATTGAGAGTTCCACTGTGCCGTCGTCATAAGGCTTGATGGCTCGTCTTGTTGTCAGGGACAACATCACCTCTTGGGGAGCCCTGGCTATAGGCCAAACTCTCCGACTAGGCGGCTTCGTCATGACCGCCCGTACGGCCGTTGCGCCGACGATGACTTCTCGGGTCATCAAAAACAGCCTCCACGTCGGCTCAGGATTCGCCGAGCAGATGGATCCAATGGAGCTCTCTTCCTTGAATGAGCTCTTGGATCGCATCGCCCCCTTGGGAGTCGCTATGGACTATGATCGGATCGGGCTTAAACCCGACCAAAGGGAGATTAACTCTCCGCCGGTCACCCATCAGATAGCGGTGGTGGAGGAGCAACGCAGCGATTCTTCCTCTATCTTGAGGACAAACTATGTCCGGATTCCCGAGCTCTCCGAGCCGGATACCTGTCTACGGGAGGACATGGCCCAAGCTTTGAACCTAGAATCAGACAGCGGGCCAGACCTATTGGGCAACATCTCGGAGCCCGGACTGCCAAGCTCGGAAACTCCTCCGCCCCTGGGTCTCAGATCGGGTCAGGGTTCGGACCTAAATCTACCCACCCACCCAGATATAAGTGATCTTTCCCACATTAGACAAGAGCCCCAAGAGACAGTACATCACTATTGGGCCAGATTCCTCCTTGTAATGAGCAAGGTCAAGGACTGCCGCGAGGAAGACACAATTTCATTCTTTTGCAAAAATTGTACGGACAAGGGAATCCTTAACGCCATAAGTCGCCGTGACATAGCACACTTTGCTGACTTGGCGGCCATAGTATAGAAGTACTATGCGATGGAAAGCGCCCTGAAAACCCAAACAAAGTTATGGGATCCTCCGGCTCTCACTAAACCCCCCATCTGAACTAAACGGGTGTACTCTTGTAAGTCACCGATCCAATTACAAAGAAAAAAAAGACCACTATAGGGCGTCGAACCGTATTGGAGGGATGGCTCAATGGGCCATGCAAAATTCATAGTACAACGGATACCATGCCAACACATAGCCTTAGAGCATGTTGGATACTCCAGCAGGTGGCCAAGAGCGGCGAGGATATCCTCATCAACAATACAACAGAGCACCATCCCGTGGAAAATAACAATACAGTATTGACAGTCTTCGAGACCTTTGCCTCAAATAATAGGCATGGCGAAACACACCGCAGCCTTGCGTAAGTCTGCCACGTGGCAGCAATAAATCCATGGAGCGATACGGCTATAACCTGCAATGCCGGTGATTTAACCTAAATTCCGAACAGCCCGAGCACCAGCCGCCTTGGTCCTTAGTCCAATTGTGGACGACTTCCGGCTTACTAAAGTGCTCATGGACGGTGGCAGCGGATTAAACCTCATCTATGAGGAAACCCTTCGAAAATGGAAATAGACAAGAGCCGCATTGAGCAAAGCAACACGACCTTCAGAGGAATCATCCCTAGTCGAGAGGCACGATGTGCAGGAAAAATCACACTAGATGTGCTATTCTGCACGCTGGAGAATTATAGGTCCGAAGAAATCACATTCCAAGTGGCCCCGTTCAGTAGTGGATACCACACCCTTTTAGGGCGGGAGGCGTTCACGATCTTCCAATCTATACCCCATTACGGGTACATGAAGCTCAAAATGCCCGGGCCCAATGGAATCATCACTCTAGCTAGTGATCTGTATATAGCGCTCATACCGAAAATAAAACCGCTGCACTAGCCCTCGAGGCGTTATCCTAAGCCCTTGCGGCCGAAGAACTAACTGCGCTGCGCTCCACAGTGGACAGGGACGACGTGATACTCGATAAAAGACCCAAGTCCACCTCTTTTAAACTAGCGGACGAAATAGTCAAATTCTAAGTCCACCCAACGGACCCTACAAAAACAGCATCCACCGGGGCACAGTTAAACCCCATAGTAAACGCCGCGCTGCGGGAGTTCTTGCGCGAGAATTGGGACATCTTCTCCTGGCATCCTTCAGACATGCCAGGAATCCCACGCAGGCTGGCCGAGCATAGCCTTAACATTCTAAAGGGGTTCAAGCCGGTCAAGCAGACTCTTCGGCGTTTCTCTGAGCCTAAGCGACAAGCCATGGGAGAAGAGCTAGCCAAGTTACTTGAGGCCGGATTCATTAGAGAAATAAAACATCCGGACTGGCTAGCAAACCTAGTGATGGTACCAAAGAAGGACAAATCCTGGCGCCTATGTGTCAATTTCAAGGACCTTAACAAGGCTTGCCCCAAGGATCCCTCCCCCCCGCATCGATCAAATTATTGACGCTACCGCAGGACACGACTCATTGTGTTTCCTCGATGCATACTCCGGATACCATCAAATTAAGATGGCGGAGTCCGATCAAGCCGAAACAACATTTATCACTCCATACGGCCCCTTCTGCTTTAACACCATGCCTTTCGGGCTAAAAAACACCGGTGCAACCTATCAACGCATGATTCAGACATGCCTAGAAACACAAATTGGCAAAACAGTGGAGGCATACATAGACGACGTGGTCATTAAAACCAGACACGTCGAATCCTTAATAGACGACTTGAGGCTAACGTTCGACAATCTCCAAACATATGACATCAAGCTCAATCCGGAAAATGCGTTTTCGGCGTGCCCGCCGGAAAGCTCTTGGGCTTCATCGTCTCCAGCAGAGGAATTGAAGCAAATCCGGCTAAAATCCGAGCTCTATCACAGTTGGCTAACCCAACAGACCTCAAGAAAATCCAAAAATTAACTGGATGCGTGACTGCCTTAAGCCGCTTTATCTCCCGATTAGGGGAAAAGGAACTACCCCTTTATCGCCTTCTTCGACGCACCAAACACTTTGAGTGGACGGATGCGGCCACGGCCGGATTGGAAGAAATAAAAGCCGTTTTGGCCACCAACCCAATCTTGGCCGCGCCAAATGTCGGCGAACCATGATAACCCACAAGTATAGGGGATCGCAACAGTTTTCGATAAGTAAGGGTGTCGAACCCAATGAGGAGCTAAAGGTAGAACAAATATTCCCTCAAGTTCTATCGACCACTAATACAACTCTACGCATGCTTGACGTTCGCTTTACCTAGAACAAGTATGAATCTAGAAGTACTTTGTAGGTGTTTTTGGATAGGTTTGCAAGAAAATAAAGAGCGCAAAAATAAAAAGTAGGGGCTGTTTAGGTAAAGACACAATAAAGTAAATATAGCGAGTGTGGAAAAGTGGTGGTAGGAGTTGCAAAATTGTCCCTAAGCAATTGACTACTTTACTAGACTGAAAGAAAGTATTATGTGGGAGAGGCCACTGCTAGCATGTCATCCCTGACTTGGAATTCTATGCACTTATGATTGGAACTATTAGCAAGCGTCCACAACTACTAACGTTCATTAAGGTAAAACCCAACCACATCATTAAGATATATTGGTCCCCCTTCAATCCCGTATGCATCAATTTCTATGCTAGGTTGAAGCTTACATCACTTTGCCCTCCAATACATAGTCCTATCAACATACAACTAACCCTATGGTGTGATCCACACGCACGCTCATATGATGGGCACCAGAGGACAACAACATAACCACAAGCAAATTAAATCAATCATAGCAATTCATCAACCACCGATAGGACAACAAAAATCTACTCAGACATCATAGGATGGCAACACATCATTGGATAATAATATGAAGCATAAAGCACCATGTTCAAGTAGAGGGTACAACGGGTTGTGGGAGAGTGGACCGCTGTAGATAGACGGGGTAAGGTGATGGAGATGTTGGTGAAGATGGCGGAGGTGTTGGTGAAGATCTCGATGATGATGATGGTGGCCCCGACAGCGTTCCGGCGCCACCGGAGGAGAGGGGGAGAGGGGCCCCCTTCTTCCTCTTCTTCCTTGACCTCCTCCCTAGATGGGAGAAGGGTTTCCCCTCTGGTCCTTGGCCTTCATGGATGGGAGGGGCGAGAGCCCCTCCGAGATTGGATTTTTCTCTCTGTCTCTCTCTGTTTCCGCGTTTTTTTCTGCTGCCCTTTCACCGTTTCGTATATATATGGAGATCCGTAACTCCGATTGGACTGAAACCTTCGCCGTGATTTTTTACGAAAAATTAGCTTTCTTGCGGCCAAAGAAGGGCATCAACCGCCTTACGGATGGCCCACGAGGGTCAGGGGCGTGCCCAGAGGGGGCAGGGGCGCCCCCTGCCTCGTGGCCACCTCGGGCACCGTCTCGCGTGGATTTTTCTTCCGGAATTTTCCAAATATTCCAAAAATAAGCTCCGTCCGTTTTTATCCCGTTTGGATTCCATTTGATATGGATATTCTGCGAAACATAAAACATGCAACAAACATGAACTGGCACTGGGCACTGGGCACTGGATCAATATGTTAGTCCCAAAAATAGTGTAAAAATTTGCCAAAAGTATATGAAAGTTGTAGAATATTGGCATGGAATAATCAAAAATTATAGATACGACGGAGACGACAAGATCCCCAAGCTTAATTCCTGCTCGTCCTCGAGTAGGTAAAATGATAAAATGATAATTTTTGATGTGGAATGCTACCTAGCATAATCTTGATCATGTATCTAATCATGGCATGAATATTAAGACACGAGTGATTCAAAGCAATAGTCTATCCTTTGACATAAAAACAATAATACTTCAAGCATACCAACCAAGCAATTATGTCTTATTGAAATAACATAGCCAAAGAAAGCTCATCCCTACAAAATCATATAGTCTGGCTATGCTCCATCTTCACCACACAAAATATTCACATCATGCACAACCCCGATGACAAGCCAAGCAATTGTTTCATACTTTTGATGTTTCTCAAACCTTTTCAACTTTCACGCAATACATGAGCATGAGCCATGAACATAGCACTATAGGTGGAATAGAATATGATTATGGGGGTTATGTGGAGAAGACAAAAAAAGGAGAAAGTCTCACATCGACGCGACTAATCAACGGGCTATGGAGATGCCCATCAATTGAAGTCAATGTGAGGAGTAGGGATTGCCATGCAACATATGCACTAGAGCTATAAGTGTATGAAAGCTCAAACTGAAACTAAGTGGGTGTGCATCCAACTTGCTTGCTCATGAAGACCTAGGGCATTTGAGGAAGCCCATCGTTGGAATATACAAGCCAAGTTCTATAATGAAAATTCCCACTAGTATATGAAAGTGATAACTCAAGAGACTCTCTATATGAAGAACATGGTGCTACATTGAAGCACAAGTGTGGTAAAAGGATAGTAACATTGCCCCTTCTCTCTTTTTCTCTCATTTTTTTGTTTTTTTTCTCTTTTTTTGTAGGCTTCTTTGGCCTCTCTCTTTTTTGGGGGGCTTCTTAGGCCACTTTTATTTTGATAAACTCACATGAGACAATGTTCTAATAATGATGATCATCACACTTTTATTTACTTACAACTCAATATTACAACTCGATATCTAGAACAAAGGTATGACTCTATATGAATGCCTCCGGCGGTGTACCGGGATGTGCAATGATCTAGCGTAGCAATGACATCAAAAAATTGGAAAAGCCATGAAAACATCATGCTAGCTATCTTACGATCATGCAAAGCAATATGACAATAAATGCTCACGTCATGTATATGATGATGATGGAAGTTGCATGGCAATATATCTCGGAATGGCTATGGAAATGCCATGATAGGTAGGTATGGTGGCTGTTTTGAGGAAGATATAATGAGGCTTATGTGTGACAGAGAGTATCGTATCACGGGGTTTGGATGCACCGGCGAAGTTTGCATCAACTCTCGAGGTGAGAAAGGCAATGCACGGTACCGAAGAGGCTAGCAGTGATGGAAGGGTGAGAGTGCGTATAATCCATGGACTCAACATTAATCTGAACATTCATCGTACTTATGATACTTAAAAAATTCTGCCAAAATTAGGAAAAATAAAAAATTTGTATATAAAGACAGTGCAAAAAGAATCAGAACCATTTGAGGTTCCAGTAAAAAAATAAAAATCGTGCACTACAGCCAAAGTTTCTGTCCTGCACCGTACAAACCAACAAGTATTGTAAACATCCTAAAGGCAAACCTTGGCACATTATTTTTATAATACAATGGAATTGTACAAGGGATAATTATTTTTGTTGAAAAGTTTCTGTAATCAAGATTCACAAAGTTGTCGTGAGCATGAACAAAGTTCAAGGAGCTCTCCCACTTCAACAATGCTTGTCTTTCTCACTTTCACTTTCCTTTTTGAAAAGTTTTGGGTTCCCCTCTTTATTTTTGTTGTTTTTAAACTGTATGAAAGCACTCAACAGAAATAAATGGCTCTCTAAAACTTCCGGGTTGTCTCCCTGGCAGCGCTTTCTTTAAAGCCATTAAGCTAGGCATATAGTGCTCAAGTAGTGAATCCACCCGGATCCCAAGGTATATCAAAGCCAATTTTAATTAGCAATGATTTGTAATTTAGTAGTGAGCACAAAGTAACATATATCATGCAACAACGAAGTCTAACTCTCTTCCTATGCATCGGCATGTCATAAAAGAACAATTCATGCACACAAAGTAAAGGCCAATGCATAGTATAAACAGTTTTTTGCAATTTTATCGTGTTGGAAACATAGAGAGGTGGAGATATAGTTCCTCTCCCATAATAATTGCAAGTAGGAGCGGCAAGCACATGCATATTATATTCATCAAAATCATCATGTGTAGTAGTAAAAGGCAACCCATCAATATAATCCTTAATAAAAGCAAACTTCTCCAATATAGTGTAGTAGGGAGAATTCAAAAAGATAATAGGACTATCATGCATGGGTGCAATAGCAACAATTTCATGTTTAACATAAGGAACTATAGCAAGTTCATCTCCATAAGCATAATTCATATTGGCATCTTGGCCACAAGCATAGCAAGCATCAAAAAGGGATATTTCAAGAGAATCAATGGGATCATAACAATCATCATAGCAATCATCCTTCGGTAAGCACGAAGGGAAATCAAAAAATGTATGAGTTGAAGAGTTACTCTCATTAGAAGGTGGGCACGGGTAGCTAACCCGCTCTTCCTACTTTTGTTCTTCGCTCTCCTCCTCATCTTTTTCATCCAATGAGCTCACAGTTTTATCAACTTCTTCTTCCATAGATTCCTGCAAATTATTAGTCTCTTCTTGGACAGCGAGGTAGTCCTCAATATATGGTTCAACATAGGCATTGGAAGCATAATTATCATAGCAATATTTAAGTATGGCAAAGTTTTCAGATTTGTAAAGAGTAGCACCATACGTTTCAATCAAAGAAACAATTTCATAAGCACCCTTAAAAGCAACAAATTCTTCAATTTGTTGTACATCATAGTAATTATAAACACCCTTAGCATACAAAGGTAATATTCCATTATCAATAAGCTCACATTGGTAGGAAAGGTGTTTCTTAGGGTTTTCAGAACAACAAGTAACATCATAAATATAGCATAAATTCCAAGCATAACATTGCAAACGATGAATTTGAGCCAGTAAAATTTTCCCTTTTTTAGATATTCGGTGTTGCATATAACAAGCATGCTCATATAAAGATTTTCCCTCAACTAAGCTAGTTGGGGTTTCAGCACGAGCACATAGGGATCAAAGATGATCCAAGTAATAAGCTTCAGGAGTGTGATATATTTTGAGAGGTTCTTCAACCATTGGTTCAGTAGGTACAACTAATTTCTTTTGGTATTTTGCGTTTCCTACCCATAACTAAAGATAGAAAACAACTAAGAACAACAAAAAGAATTAAAAATTACTTAGTGATAAAGCAAACAAGCACACACGAGAATATTCACCCCACGCTATTGCTCCCCGGCGCCTTTAAAAAGGTCTTGATAACCCACATGTATAGGGGATCGCAACAGTTTTCGATAAGTAAGAGTGTCGAACCCAACGAGGAGCTAAAGGTAGAACAAATATTCCCTCAAGTTCTATCAACCACCGATACAACTCTACGCATGCTTGACGCTCGCTTTACCTAGAACAAGTATGAAACTAGAAGTACTTTGTAGGTGTTTTTGGATAGGTTTGCAAGAAAATAAAGAGCGTGAAAATAAAAAGTAGGGGCTGTTTAGGTAAAGACACAATAAAGTAAATATAGCGAGTGTGGAAAAGTGGTGGTAGGAGTTGCGAAATTGTCCCTAAGCAATTGACTACTTTACTAGACCGATAGCAAGTATTATGTAGGAGAGGCCACTGCTAGCATGTCATCCCTGACTTGGAATTCTATGAACTTATGATTGGAACTATTAGCAAGCGTCCGCAACTACTAACGTTCATTAAGGTAAAACCCAACCATAACATTAAGATATATTGGTCCCCATTCAATCCTCAGATGCATCAATTTCTATGCTAGGTTGAAGCTGCATCACTCTTGCCCTCCAATACATAGTCCTATCAACATACAACTAACCCTATGGTGTGATCCACGCCGCTCATATGATGGGCACCAGAGGACAGCAACATAACCACAAGCAAATTAAATCAATCATAGCAATTCATCAACCACCGATAGGACAACGAAAATCTACTCAGACATCATAGGATGGCAACACATCATTGGATAATAATATGAAGCATAAAGCACCATGTTCAAGTAGAGGGTATAGAGGGTTGCGGGAGAGTTGACCGCTGTAGATAGAGGGGGGAAGGTGATGGAGATGTTGGTGAAGATGGCGGAGGTGTTGGTGAAGATCGCGATGATAATGATGGTGGCCACGGCAGCGTTCCGGCGCCACCGGAGGAGAGGGGGAGAGGGCCCCCCTTCTTCCTCTTCTTCCTCGACCTCCTCCCTAGATGGGAGAAGGGTTTCCCCTCTGGTCCTTGGCCTCCATGGCATGGGAGGGGCGAGAGCCCCTCCGAGATTGGATTTGTTTCTCTATCTCTCTCTGTTTCGTGTTACGCTCACGCCTTTCACCGTTTCGTATATATATGGAGATCAGTAATTCCGATTGGACTGAAACCTTTGCCGTGATTTTTTTACCAAAAATTATCTTTCTTGCGGCCGAAGAAGGGCATCAACCGCCTTACGGGTGGCCCACGAGGGTCAGGGGCGCGCCCAAGGGGGGCAGGGGCGCCCCCTGCCTCGTGGCCACCTCGGGCACCGTCTCGCGTGGATTTTTCTTCCGGAATTTTCCAAATATTCCAAAAATAAGCTCCGTCCGTTTTTTATCCCGTTTGGATTCCGTTTGATATGGATATTCTGCGAAACATAAAACATGCAACAAACATGAATTGGCACTGGGCACTGGATCAATATGTTAGTCCCAAAAGTAGTGTAAAAAGTTGCCAAAAGTATATGAAAGTTGTAGAATATTGGCATGGAACAATCAAGAATTATAGATACAACGGAGACGTATCAAACCAATGTTGTTATATATAGCGACAACACACCAAGTTGTAAGCGCAGTGCTCGTCGTCGAACGAGAGACGGACGGACATAAGTTCCCGCTTCAAAAGCCGGTATACTATGTATCCACTGTTCTCACTCCATGCAAATCACGGTACCCACATTATCAGAAGATGCATACGCGGTCTTCATGGCATCCCGGAAATTACGACACTACTTTCAAGAGTGTTCAATTACGGTGGCCTCTGAAGTACCACTCAACGACATAATAAATAACCGCGATGCCACGGGCTGGATTGCTAAATGGGCTATTGAGCTCCTCCCGTTCGACATAACATACAAACCACGGTGAGCCATTAAGTCACAAGTACTGGTTGACTTTGTCGCCGAATGGACATAAGCCGAACTCCCTAAATAGTACGGTGCGTACTCCAATTGTATCATGCATTTTGACGGCTCTAAGATGCTGGCTGGTCTGGGGGCAGGCATCGTCCTGACATCCCCCACCGGAGATACAGTCCAATACGTACTCCAAATTTTATACACAGACTCCAACAATGCAGCAGAATATGAGGCCCTATTGCATGGTCTCCGGATGGCAGTCTCCATGGGCATTAAACGCCTAGAGGTGCGTGGGGATTCGAACCTCGCAATATCTCAAATAAATGGAGACTTTGACACCAAGGACCCAAAAATGGCGGCTTACCGCAACACCATCCTCAAAATGTCAGCTCGGTTCGAGGGGCTTGAATTCCACCATGTGGTCCGGGAAAACAATCAAGTGGCGGATATCCTCGCTCGTATCGGCGCTAAGCGTGACCCTGTCCCACCTAATATCTTCTTGGAAAGGCTGTTTAAGCCATCCGTGGTATGGGAAGGAGAGACCGGCAACAACAGTCCGGACCTGGCCACAACACCAGATACCGAACACTGACATAATCGGAGGCTCTGCCACCGAAATAACGCCTTCGGCCCACGTGATCATGGCTATCATCGCCCCGTGGACAGAACCCTTCTTGGCCTACCTAACTAGGCAAGAACTCCCTGAGGACCCAAATGAGGCACGTTGCATTGTGCGGCGGTCCAAAGCCTACAAGGTCCACGAGGGAGAGCTTTATAAGAAAAGCACTACCGGAGTACTTCAAAGGTGTATCTCCGAAGAGGAAGGACGACAACTTTTGGCAGAAATTCATGCTGGACACGGCGGACACCACGCCGCAGCTCGGGCCCTTGTTAGCAAGGCCTTCCGTACAGGTTTTTACTGGCCGACGGCCCGAGCAGACACACAGGACCTCGTTCAACGCTGCGTTGGTTGCCAGCTTTTTGCAAACCAAAGCCATATGCCACCTACCGCTCTCCAAACAATCCCCATTACTTGGCCCTTTGCGGTCTGGGGGCTTGATATGGTCAGACCCCTTAAAGGGGGAAGCCATAAGAAAAAATACCTGTTGGTCATGGTGGATAAATTCACCAAATGGATTGAAGCCAAACCAGTTAAAACGGCCGAGTCTGGACCAGTTGTAGACTTCATATACGGGGTTGTACACCATTATGGCGTCCCCCACAGCATCATCACCGATAACGGCTCCAACTTTACAGCCAACGAGGTAAAAACTTGGTTCGACAACATGGGCATTAAGCTCGATTATGCCTCCGTCTATCTCCCTCAAATAAACGGTCAGGTCGATCGGGCAAATGGTCTCATTATGAGCGGCATTAAACCCAGATTAGTGCGATCCTTGAAGGAATCAGATACGCACTGGGTCGAGGAGCTCGACCGCATTATGGGGGGTTGCGGACCCACGCCGAATCGCACTACCGGATACACACCGTTCTTTATGGTGTACGGCGTAGAGGCGGTACTGCCCTGCGACATAATTCATTACTCACCTCGAGTGCGCATGTATGAAGAGAAAGAAGCCGAGCTTGATCGGCAGGATAGTTTGGACGACCTGGAGGAGGAGCGTGACGTGGCAAAAGCCCGCTTCACATTCTATCAGCAACAGGCTCGACGGTATCAAAGCAGAGAAGTACGGGCCAAAACTTATAACGTTGGCGAACTCGTTCTACGCCTACCGAAGAAGAAAAAGAACAAACTCAATCCCAAATGGGAAGGTCCCTTCGTTATTGACAAAGTTCTGACCGGTGGAGCGTACCGTCTGCGGGATGCATCGGACAATAGACTCGAGCCAAACCCATGGAACGCAGCCAGACTCCAAAGGTTCTACGCCTAGTGCCGGACTATGTGTTCGTCTCCTTACCTCCGTCAATTTTTCATATATCCGTTATCTGTCTTTTCTTTCTTTCTTTCTTCCCTTTTTTTTCACAGCCTTAAAAGGTTAAAATGTGTCTTGACTACACAATCCTGACGCGCTAGACGTGCTCATTATACCTGGGGGCTTCTTATACATAAGCTTAATATAATTATGTTCCGGGCTTTATGCCCCCGCACATGTGTTTCTTTTCCACATGTACCTTTTCCTCGCCATTATATGCATCGATATGACTTAAGTTTTGGCCAAGCTGGGTTGCCTGGCTCTTGTGTTTATGCCCTACGTTCCCGTTAATTCGGCTAGGGCATAAGGGGAGCACCTCTGCGATTGTTACTGCCGGGTCAGCCGGATGTGTACCTTAGACTGGGTGAAGCCAAAAGCTATCGTTCTTAAGGGAATATTCGATCGGTGAACAAAAGATGACTTTTATTTATTGTAATACATGCCCCCAGATGTTTATATCTTGCGTCTCTTTTCGCTGTTCGGACATGCACATTAATGCATGCGTACCCAGGGAAAGGAACCATTAACGGAACTATTCTCCCTGGAAGATGTTTCTTACTATCCATGTAATATAACATACACTACAAAAAAAAGACACATCCGTGACATTTTTGGCCGAACAATTTTTTTCTGTCATACATATGACACTTCTATGACGATAATTGTGACAAAACCCGGTATCATAATAGATGTGGTGGGCTCCTACTTCTATGACAAAAAATCATGACAGAAAATGGGCTTTTCGTCACAGGCGGGCCGGAGACGCAGCTGCATGACATTCTTTGGGCCGTCCATGACGGAAAAACCCATGGTAGAAGCGACGGAGAGGAAAATTTCGGCGAGATGGCGGTTATGGTGGGAGGTCGGGGGCCGAGCGATGCGCTGCTTTCTCACGTACGCTGCTGCAGTGTGCGTAGGCGTTGGCTCTAATCAACCCGAAGCGAGGCGTTGGGCTCTAATCGAACCCGGCGACAGCCGCAGTTACGCGTTCTCGAACCCGAGTGATTGATCGATGGCTGTTAATCGAACCCGATCGAGCGATTCTTCGCTCGCTGCTAATCAAGCCGATCGATTGGATGAACAAAGTGAGCGTTGCGGGGGGTTGGATGAGCGATGAGCGGTGGCGTTGCCTCTGGATGAACATGACCCGTGGTGTGGAGGGCTGGATGAGCGATGAAGCGGTGGAGGGGTGGTTGAACAGGACCCGTGGTGTGGAGGGCTGGATGAACAGAAGCGATGGAGGGGTGCCCGTGGAGGGGTGGTTGAACAAGAGCCGGTGGAGAAGCGGCGGTGGAGGCTGGATGAACAGAGCCCGTGGAGGCTGGAGGAGGTCGACGGTGGAGATGAACAGTATCCCGTGGAGTCCTGCTTTTGCGATGCATACGACCCTCTAGATGAACAGGACCCCCGTTTCGACCGTAGCGCTCCAACACAGGTCCGTTTCATCCGTTTTGCAGTACGCCACACCCCTCCCGATCAACAGGACCCCCGTTTCGACCGTAGCACTCCAACACAAGTCCGTTTCGTCCGTTTTGCGGTACGTCACACCCCTCCCGATCAACAGGACCCCCGTTTCGACCATAGGAGGTCCGTTTCCTTGTTGTGCGGTACACCAGGCCCCTCCCGATCAACATGATCTCGTTTTGAACATGGCCGGTTGAACACAAGGCCGTTTCCTCCGTTGTGTGGTACGCCAGGCCTCGTTTCCATCGCCTGTTCTATCCAAGCCCTCCCGATGAACACGACCACGCATTCCGTTCCGACCCAACCGGTTGGCTCCCCATGAACACGACGATGACGCTGTTTCTCCGTTCCGACCCAGCCATGTACATATGCGCGAGTAGGCGTTCGAGACCCTGCCCGTATGTATATACGTGGCCGTATTTTCTTTCTTGCACCCTCGCCGGCTATGCGTGCGTGTACATGCTACGTCGGCGCCTCTACTACACGTCGCGGCGCCTCTCGACGACCAAGGTATGTGCATTACCGTTCACGACCAGAATGACAACCCTACGTGCGCTTCACCAGGTGGTCCCGACCGCCGTGCACTTCCTTGCTCGCGAAGATGTAGCTGGTGGGTCCCAAAGCGGTCGAGGCGAATATTTTTTTGCCGGACGCACTTCCTTGCGTGCGAAGATGTAGCTGGTGGGTCCTAGCGGTGAGGGAAAAGTTTTTCGCGAATACGGTGGCCCGTCCGGTGGGTCCCGCTGTCGGTGGAGGAATAATTATTTTTGGCGTAATAAGGAGGCACTTCCTTGCTGCGGCCGTGGACCCGGTATCGACCTCTCCACGTACAGTCCACGTTCGATGGAAGCCATTCCTTGACCACGTTGACCACGTTGCGCCGAGAGCACCAGGGCGATGGACGACGGCGAGGCCTAGGAAGGGGACAACGCGGAGCCGGGGAAGACGCGGCAGTGGATGCCCACGCCAGAGAAAGTACGAGGGTTCACTGGTTCGTTGCGGTGTGAGGCTACTGTCGCCGCAGAATAACAGGGGGTGTGGGTGAGTAGAGGGATGGCCTGGCCAGCGGTGGGAGTAGTAGGAGGTGCTGAGGCCTCCGCCGCATCGCAGCTGGCCACGGGAGGCAGGAGCACGAGGCACAGCCTGCGCTGATTTGGGCGGCTGGAGCAAGAAGACCAGAGGTTGAAGAAGCACTACGGCCGTTGGATGGACATCGTACGGTCACTGGAGCTAGAATCGTGCATATTCACTAAGTTGACAAAGCCCTCCGTCCCGTCAACTTAGTAGGCCCACAAGTCAGCTCGCCACTATACCGGGTCCCAGCTAACAGGGGAGTATTCTTTTTTGTGCGTAATAAGGAGGCACTTCCTTGCGTGCGAAGATATAGCTGGTGGGTCCGGAGTCGCCGGCGGTAACGTTTTTTCGTGAAATACAGAGGCCCTTTCGGTGGGTCCTCGATGTCGTGGAGGAATCATTATTTTTGCGCGTAATAAGGTGGCATTTCCTTGCGCGCGACCGTGGACCCGGTATGCCGGCCTCTCCACGCATGATCCACTTCAGATGCATGTCGGTCGTTGACCACGTGACCAGCCCGCCGAGAGCACCAGGCGGTGGACAACGGCGAGGCCTAGGAAGGGAACGACGTAGGCAGGGAAGACTTCGGCGGTTGTTTCGCACCACGGTGGGGAGTACGTTGTCACGAGGGTTTCTTGGTTTTGTCTGCCGTCACGAGAATAACGGCATGTGTGGGTGAGTAGAGGGATGGCTAGGCCAACGATGGGAGTACGGTGGGGCGGTGAGGGCCTGCAGACAATCGGCCGTGGGGAGGAGGGAGCGAGCAGTCCCGGCGCTTGTTTGAGCGGCCGAGCAGGAAGAGCAGAGATTGATGTAAGACGACTACCGTTGGATGGACATCCAACAGCCACCGCTAAAGGCCAACCTTTTTTTAGGAAAGCCTCAATTATGTGGAAAACAACATACATCCCATCTTCCATTATTTCTAATAATTTACAGCCCATTTGCTAATTCTTAAGGTTTTTTTTGGAGCCCACATTCTTTTTGTTAGCATTACAGCCCATATTGTGGCCACAGTTTTGCATATTTCGGTGCGGTCTGAACTGTTTTTAATCCCGAAATTTCGACTCACATTCAAACTGATTTTAAAAATAAATGTATATCAATATAAAATCCAACAAATTCTCCACGCATAAAAATTAATGTAATTTAAAATCTCGAAATGAAAAAAAAGATATTTGAAACTAATTGCCGGTTTGATGTGTTTTAAAAATGTACAACCCATTTCTCATTACTTATAGGTCATTTTCTCGGCCAGCCGAATGAAGCTCTCCTCGTCTTGAAAGATTTGCAGCCCAACAGGCCTGACAAAGCGACTTACTTGGCAAATCACAAGAAAACTGGGCTGTGGCCTTGGACCCGGTATCGGCCTCTCCACGTATAGTACTCTTCCGATGGAAGTCGGTCGTTGACCACATTGACCACGCCGCGCCGAGAGCACCAAGGCGGTGGACGACGGCGAGGCCTAGGAAGGGGACGACGCGGAGCCATGGAAGACGTGGCAGTGGATGCCCACGCGGAGAGGAGTACGAGGGTTCACTGGTTCGGCTACGGCGTGAGGCTGCTGTCGCCGCAGAATAATGGGGGGTGTTGGTGAGTAGAGGGATACCTTGGGCCAGCGGTGGGAGTAGTAGGGGGCGGTTAGGCCTCCGCGGCATCACAACCGGCCACGAGGAGGCGCAGCCTGCACGACCAGCTGCTTTGGTAATTTGAGCAAGAAGACCAGAGGTTGAAGAAGCACTATGGCCGTTGGATGGACATCGTCGGTCACCGGAGTTAGAATCGTTCATATTGACTAAGTTGACAAAGCCCTCCATCCTCGTTAACTTAGTAGGCCCATTAAGTCAGCCACCCACTATGGTGGGTCCCAGCTAGCAGGGGTATTCATTTTTGGTGCGTAATAAGGAGGCACTTCCTTGCGTGCAAAGATATAGCTGGTGGGTCCGACACATCGGCGGGGGGACGTTTTTCACGAAATACGTAAGCCCTTCCCACGTCTGATTACGCGTCTGAGGCGTAATAAGGAGGAACTTTCCTTGCGTGCGACCATGGACCTCGCGGGTCCCAGCCATCGAGCTCTCCACGCACAGCCCTCTTCCGACGACTCGTATGTTGACCACGCCACGCCGAAAGCGCACCGAGGCGGTGGACGACGGCAAGGCCCCTGCATCGAACGACCGGAGATGGGGAAAACGCGGCGGTGGAGTCGCAGACGGAGAGGTGGGAAACTTGACTGGTTCGGGTGCGGGTGGGCCTACACTCGGCGAAGAATAACAGAGGTGCGGAGTGGAGGGTTGGCCTGGCCGTCGGCGGGTAGCGTTTACCGAGGAGCGCAAAACAACGCCCATTGGACGCCGAAGGCTGGAGCGGCCAGTTCTGCAGCGCTGGGGAAGAAGACGAGAGATTGAAGAAGAATGCCGCCGTTGGATGTAAATCCAACGCCTTCTTAAACTTCGACCTCATCGCCCACATGTCAGCCAGTCCATTTGTTTTTTTAGTCCATTTGGTGGGCTGGGTGAAACAATGATATAGCATCTATGCAACCCGTTTAAATCCCATTTGCATTTTTCTCGAAATCCATGGACTTGCTGGGCTGGGTGAAAATATCATGTTGGGCTAGACGGAGAAATGTTATAAAAACATAAACACATGATTGCACGTCAGTAAAATCTTTGCAAGCTTATGTACGCAATCACTAGGAGTTAACTTGGCAAGTTATATATAAACAATTATTATTACTCCCTCCGTTCCTAGATATAGGGTGTATAGTTTTTGGCACGGAAATTAAAGAACGCATGTGGAGGGAAAATTTCACAAGTTTTGAGTGAGATTACACATGAATAATTGACATGAGAAAATAGAGGAGCTTACATGATATAAAGAAATGTAATCAAATCCCTAAAAAAATTATCCAAACGAGTGGTGCAATGCAATACACCTTATATTTCGGACTTTTTCTCAAAAATCTATACACCTTATATCAAGGAATGGAGGGAGTATTATTTTGTAAGAACTTTCAACTTACGAAATAAAATATCATTTTAATTTGATGAGTTAATAGTACGTCGGGTATTATTATTTTTTAGGCTAGACGTGGGACAGTTGAGTTGGTTCTAGGGGAAAGTACTGGGAGTAAACTCAGTTTACATCGAAAAAGAAAGTGGGAGAAAATTCAGAGACCTCTTTGGGTCCACCTGAGGAGAGGAATATGTTGGGAGGAAGGAGATTCAAAGCACGGCAGCTGAGTGAACTAGTTTTTTTTACGGACAAGTGAACTAGTTTACATACATAAGCAAATAGCCACTAAAAAAAGCAATCAGGTTAATGGGTTCTTAAAAGAAATATTTCGGACACAACAGATAATTACGACACATAGGCTAATGCATGAAACACTCAGATGATAAAGGTGCTTATAAACAGATAAAGTACAACATCTAGACCTTCCTGGCACGCTTGATCATGACGCGGCTGTCCGTGTACTCGTCGATTACGGGAAGCGCATACGCCCTCATGTCCAAGATCTGCCTGTACATGTCGTAGTACGCGTATGCGTCCTTGGCCGCTTAGGTTATGTAGGCTAGATTCAGAGGTACCTCCCACATGTTTAGGTCGTCTTCTTTCATGTTGGCGTATCAGGGGTCGATGATGGTCTCAGCGAGGTCAACCACGGAGTCCTTCTCCTGCCCGTTGCTGATGATCTTGTATTGCTCCTGGATGTCGACAAGCTTGTTGCACCAGATGGCCAAATCATCGCGTTCTTCCTTCTCTCCACCGTAGTGAAGGTGCAGTTGGCGCTGCCGATGAAACGGGCGAATTCTCCAGAACCTGGTGCAGCCATAGGACTGAGGTGAGGCAGAGCTTCACCGAGTCCGTATCATTGGTGTACATCACATTCAACTTGGTGCAGCCATAGGACTGAACGGTGAACTAACTCCTTGCTGAAGTCCATATCCAGCAGGCTCACCCCTCGGATCGCCATTGGAGTCTTTTCGATTGAACGAGTGTCTAGGCGGCGGCAGCAGTTCGTTTTCAGTTCTTGGGGAACTGGATTCAACAGTAAGCTAAGTGTGTACAGGCGACAACAGTTACTACCCCTCCCTCGTCCGCTGCACGCCCGGCAGAAGATGCACCCTCGGCGCATTCAAACGCCTCCATTAAGAAACCTACTCCGGCCACACGTCGGTTCACGAGCGGGTCTGTATTGGTACTGTAATAACAGGAGTTAGTGGTCACTTTACTTAAATTTAATTAGCTTTAATAGAAATTTATACTTAAAGCAAGCAATGCATTGGCTCATTCTATCGATGCCATGGGATCAACATGCACAACAATTAGAATTATTATTCTCGTGACGCATTACCGATCAACACATTTGTCGCACTTTCACAAAGATAATACTACCAAGTTTGAACTGTTTGTTATGGTTGCTGTCCTATGCATCATCATGTTGTGTTTCCTAGCTTGCAAGATTCAGAACCAACAAATAAGATCCAAATAATAATTACAACAAAGATGCCTACACATCTCATTGATTCCCAGCTTGCAAGATTCAGAACCAACAAATAAGATCCAAATAATAAGTACAACAAAGATGCCTACACATCTCATTGATTCCCAGCTTGCAAGATTCGTAACCAACAAATAAGATTCAAATAATAAGTACAACAAAGATGCCTACACATCTCATTGATTCCCAGCTTGCAAGATTCGTAACCAACCCATTAGAGCATTTTGATAAAGTGAATATCAGGATTAAATCCATCTTGGCTAGCCATGTCATACAATCGAAGAACTTGGCGAATGCTCTTGACCGTCACAACATCTCAGAGTTGAGTATTCCGTTTGCACAACATGTTTGCATAGCACAAACAAGGAGACAGGAGAGCATGATTTCGCTTTAATAGCGGCCTCCTTGAACGCAACCTCCGGCTCCACTAGGATGAGGTCTCGCCGAGTTCCATGATTCAATTCATGCGCCTTTTACGTGGTTCACCTGAAATGAAGCAAAGATTGCATCATTCAGCTAGCAAGAAGTACTTGCTCTTGTGAGTCTGGCGAGTTCTTCTTTAGTAGTTGCACTAAAATTGAGGAACATTAAGGTTGGCTGTCCGGCTCATGTAAGGTGCAACTATAATTTTCTTATCCTTTTGTGCAGTTCCACTAAAATAAAGTGCCATTGTGGTGACAGTGACGGCTCCATCTTGCAAAGGCTAATAAAATGTTGGACGAGATTACCAGCAGAACTTGACGGAGATTTTGGAAACTCCAATCACCATTTTGTGCAGTTCCACCAAAATTGAGAGATGTTGCCGACGTGACATTTTAGTTGAACTGCACAAGACACTCATTCCAAAAAAAAGTGTTTTGTGCAGTTCACCAAAAGGTCACAATAGCAACAAGGTGAAATGGATATCCCTATCTGCACAAAATGATAGAAAGTAAATAGTTGCTGGTCAATAAGAATATACGAAACATATAAAAAATGAAAAGAAGCATCTTAATTATGTTCATGGCAATCACGCAAGGACAGTAGAAATTTAAAAACGTCAACAATGCTTCATGTTACCAGAAGCATTACGATCAACAATGAGATTCCTCAGATATGGGATTACTTTAATGGTGGCATTGCTTGTTTACGGAACCACGATAAATCAACAATAGCTAAAGAGTTGGTTTAAGGGCATGGGACCGTGGGGACACCAGGACACTCGATGGCGTAAAGGAGCAACTTACTTATCATACTGGGGAAAACAGCAGGAGTGCCATTTGTAACACAATTTAATTGCATCTTATCACTGGAGGCATTAGATTAACAATAACACTGGTTAGACATGTCCCTAAGGTAACAGTGTGATCACTTCATTTTACATGCGCCCTTACATTAACAAGGGAAAAAGGTTGGTATAAGGACATGCGATAGTGGAGGCATCAGCACAATGTACCCACAAGGAGGCATAAAGTGGTGATGCCGAGCTTGTTCACGCTATGTGAGGGCAGCAAACCTAATCCTGGAGACCTTTTACTATGTGAGGGCAGCAAATCTAATCCTGGAGACCTTTTACTATGTGAGGGCAGCAAATCTAATCCTGAGACCTTTTACTATGTGAGGGCAGCAAATCTAATCTGAGACCTTTTACTATGTGAGGGCAGCAAATCTAATCCAGGAGACCTTTTACTATGTGAGGGCAGCAAATCTAATCCTGAGACCTTTTACTATGTGAGGGCAGCAAATCTAATCATGAGACCTTTTACTATGTGAGGGCAGCAAATCTAATCCTGGAGACCTTTTACTATGTGATGGCAGCAAATCTAATCCTGGACATACTCTGTTGACTTGTCCACCAGCCGCCACTTTCTATCCTTTTACTATGGAGGGAGTACTATACTAATAAAACATTAAGGCCACGAGGCGATGCAGTGCTGGTTACAGGAGTCAAGAAGAAGAGATGCATCCATCGATGACGTCCACCTCCTCGAATCAGGGCGCCGGCCCACCGAGCAGCGCCCTAAGTAGCGATGGCTTTTGTGGCCAGGTCGGCGTGCTTGAACAATGGCGTCCACAGATTCCAGCCGCTGGAAGAAGGCCAACGTCTTCTGTCCTCGCTGGCCTTGTAGTGGCCTATGTAGACGATTTCCTCGTAGACGTGGATGTGCAGGTCGACGGTTTCTTGCATGGCGAGGCGCTGCGCGGCGAGCGCGGCCTCGAGGTGCACATTCTTCATCGCGACCTCCGGCACATGCAGGGCTACCAGGGCTTGAAAGAGTTCGTCACCATGTAGGCCGATGTGGGTGGAAGGCAATGAGGAGCACAGGCGCGTGAAATTTGGAAGCGATGCGGCAAAAGGTCGTCCATGGCGCTTCTTGGCGGTGAACTTGCGGATGGAGTTGACCATCATGTCGTCCATGCGAGGCGAAGCCGGCGTCGGCGAGGGCTATGATGCCTGCGGTCGCCAAGACCATCTGAAACGCTTCTTGATGCGGGGCCTGAGCGGCGCCTTGGATGATTTGGCACAACCGATGCCGCTGGCGTCCATCGCCTCCATAGGTGCTTGTGGCTTCTGGTCACTTGGTCTTGGATTGGAGTGAGCAGTGTTGCGCAGAGACTTGGGAGTAGATGGATTCGAGTGGTGGGGCGCCTTTATTATATGAGAGTCCAAACTCTGTTGCATTCACATTGTGCTGGCTCTAGTCTGCTTCTCCAATTAATTCCTTCTGCATGTAATTGAGGATGCATCATTGACCGTTCAATGTCTCGGGAACCGCTACCCTCTTCCTCCTTGGCACTCAAGCACCTATGGACCCGTCGACGACGAGGTGCCTATGGTGACCTCGTAAATTTCAGGATGATAGTGCCGTGCGTGTGTGCGTTCATAGGGGTGAGTGTATGCGCATGTATATGAGCGCTTGCGTCTGTACTGTGTCAAAAAGAAACAACGTAAATGCGTGTCAAAAAGAGACTAGTCAGTAAACTCAATATTGTGCACCTCGGAGAGGAAAACGATAGAACTAGTACGTATTTATTTACAGTGCAGATTCACTCATTTTGCTCCATATGTACTCCGTCTCGGTGTAGTCTAGTCACTTGTTGAAATCTCTAGAAGGGCAAATACTCCTTTCTGGTTTACAGGGCTATACTAGCAAGTAGTTGTACGTACTAGTACAATAGTGGGCTCACATAGCAATATTGTCTCATGCAAGAGCATGTCTATATGCATGCTCCAATGTTCGCAACTGCAACGTTCGGTTTGCGCTTGGCTCTTCGCCTCTTCGAGAAGACGAACAATGATGTTACTACTACTGCTTCTACAGTGTCGAATCCACTGCTGCATGTCCGTCCACCACGAGCGGGACGGATAGCTTGTTGTAGAAGTACTAATAAGCAAAAGCCTATCCTCATTTGCGAGCAACAGCGCGCATGGGCGAGGGAGAAGGCGTGTAGTAAAATCAAGCTTCTCCTCATTCTACGAGTTAATGCGACACATCATAGAACTGGCCCCACATGCTTGCCTCTAAACTTGGCTGAAAGACCCGCAGTGTACAATATATTTGCTGCAACCTCTAACATTTACCCACCACAAATTAAAATATATGTGGCCGTATGCATCGTTACGATGCGAGGCGAAGCCCCCTTATAAAAACAAATTAAAAAATATATTCTGTCTTGACCAGATGAGCATGCAAACTACAATCACCGTGGTGATGTAGGGCCAGAAGACTATTTTAATTTTAAAAAAAACTTCGAGACGACCACATAGCATGGAGCCGACCTCAACGATTTTAAGCTTACAGGCACGGTACACGCTATCTAGACTATTCTACACATGAAACTGCCACACGAGCGTCCGGGCTGCGCTTGGCTCTTCGCCTCTTCGGGAGGTCGAACAATGATGGTGTACTACTGCACTGGAGGAGTACTACAATACACTTCTGGCCATCTGACACCGATTGAACTGCTGCATGTCCACCGCATGCGGGAGGGAGAGCATGTAGCGAAAGCTTCTCCTATTCTTGCCAGCCACCACGCTCATGGGCGAGGAGGGGGCAGCTCTGTCTTTGCGTGTATGATGGCAGTGGGCCCGACATGTGTGTGGCCAACCTGTCATACAACCAAAGGTAGGTGTAGTTAAGTCCGCGAGGGAGAGGATAATCAAACTTCTCGTTGATGTATGAGTTGACGCGACACATCAAAGCACTGCACTCGATATATTTCAATAATTTGCGTTTACCGATGCATTAATTACAACGCATGCATGCATGCCGTGACTCTTCTTTTGATAGTACTTGCATGTGTTGATTTAATGCACCTTGAAGTAGTACTCCCTCTGTTCTTAAATTATAAGTCTTTGTAGGGATTCCATTATGAATTACAAACGGATGTATATAGATGCATTTTAAGTGTGGATTCATTCATTTTGCTCCGTATGTAGTCCACCTAGTGAAATCTCTATAAAGACTTACTCCCTCCGTTCAGAATTAGGCTGGTCATAGTGGGGAGTAACTTAGACTAGTAACATGCATACGTTACTAGTGTAGTGTCAAAAAATGTCTTACATTATGGGACGGAGGGAGTACCTCTATAGTGCGTAGTATCATAGATGGTCCCATTTATTGCCATACATGACACATAGTAGCACCATATTTATTATGTTACGGTATCTACCTATGTTACTATAACCATCTCTATCTTCTTTAATTGACTGCCACATAAGCATGTTTGCGAGTCCCAAGTGCATGATACTACTTATGTTACTCCCACTATGGCCAGCCTTACTTGTCGTGAAAATGGATGTATCTAGACGTATTTTAGTTCTAGATACATCCATTTCCGAGACAAGTAATTCCGAACAGAGGGAGTACATTTAGGAATGGAGGGAGTATAAAATATGTGACGGTAAGCTTTGTAATACCCCGGCCCAAGTCGAGAGATGGTTGTGCACGAGGAGGGCGAGATCATGCAGACCGAACAGGAACAGGACCCGACGATGGAGCTCTCTAAGGTCTCGATGGACCTCACCGTGCTCCACTGCCCTTGTGCCTCCGCCCCTTGACGCCTCCAGTGTATGAGGTTCGAATACACCTCGTCCGTTCGGCTGATTGAGCAAGGTGCATGTTTCTTGATTGATGTGCTGTTGGATTGATTTTTGCAGTGCAAGGGAGAGCACCTGGCCTGCGCGGACTGTCGCGTCGAGCGCCCCGGGAACCAGCGGCGGTGCGGAAGTAGCCGGCGGTGGCTTCGACGTCTGAGAACATGGCGGTGGACTCCGTCCTTTAAATCGGTGAGGGTGGAGTGCCGCCGCGAAGGCTGTGGGCTCTACGTCACTTACCACAAGCTCGCCCGATCACCGGGCGTGTGTCCGCTCGCGCCGCAAATGCCCGTGCCGTCTGCGACTCTGAAGGCCGCGCCGGCGCTCTACCACCACATCAGCACCGCGCATCCCATGCCCGTGCATAGGATCCAGTACGACAAGGTGCTCCAGGTGCAAGTGCCACTGTCGGAGCCACGACTCTTGCTGTTCACGGAGGGGGACCACCGCGCGTTTTTCTTGGTCGGCGGCGTGCTCGACATCGGTGCACCTATCACCGTGTCGGTAAATACGCATCGAGCGGGCGTCCCCCTGCCGCACTACATGGCCAAGCTGTGGGAGAATGGCCCGCCGGGGGAGCCCAAAGGTATGACCGACGCCGTCAAGGTGGAAATGGAGGTGACAAGCAGCAAGGATCCCGGCGACGTCGGCGTGCAGGAGCTGACCTTCTTCACAGTTTCGCCCAAGCTGCTGGCCAGGGCTAAGCTTGTGTCCCTCCACATTCAGATTGACAAGCTCACGTCCTAAATGTTTCGACAGTGCCTTCTGTTTATCTTAGTAATATGCTAATATAGGTATTACCTTGGTCTGCTTTAGCTTAAGAAATGGTGGGTTTTGGTGGTAATGCAGCAATTACTTCGACATCAGATCAGTAATTTCCAACAGTCGAACGGATATTTTGTGTCTGTTGAATATAAAGTTCCTTTGGGTAAGAAGTACTACTTGTCATCAAAATGGATAAAAGGAGATGTATGTAGACGTATTTTAGTTCTAGATACGTCCCTTTTTATCCATTTTGATGATAAGCACTCCCTCCGTTCCACAATACATGCCTTCCATTTGTCAAAATATAGATGTATCTAGACATGTTTTAGTATATAGGTACATCCATGATAGAGCCAATCGGATGGTTGAGAACACTACAATTCGTAGCTACAGATGCGTGTGTGACTCCCAGATGCAGAGGCCAGGGGTCATCATCCTCCTTTTCGAGAACAAGCAGACGCGTGTGTGAGAGGACGAGTGCGTGCATGCACCTCTTTTCTTCCTGTATGACGTACTACTAAACTCAGAGTACAAGTTTCTGTGGGTGTCACGATGGTGCGTGCGAGAAGTCCCGAGAGATAGGTTTAATGCGTCTGAAAAAAGGACTAGCCTAGAGCTCGCCACACGGCTATTCCTATCGAATGCCCCATTAACCGTAAGATATGTATACGACGGTGCCGCTTATTGCACGCATACGTAGTACTCCCTCCTTTCCGGTTTATGGTGAGTGGTGGAATATTTTTGTAGTTTGCAAAAGCACCTAATTAATGCTCTTGTTTTTCTCAAAAATTATGTTTATCAATGCATTAATTGCAATGCATGCATGCATAAAGTACATGCATTGGTCAATTTTCTCTTAATACTTGCATGCAATGATTTAATGCACCTTGGAATCTGAACATGTGTTGGGGAACAACCAAATTGAGCCTTATAAAATGGAAAAACTAAAATTTTGAGATAAGCCCTATAAAACCGGAAAGGAGGAGTAGAAAAGAAGTACTCCATCCGGGAATAGTGCCGCCTTCGAAACTAGAACCGTCAATAAATTTTGAGCTTGCGTCTCATCACATTCCAAATTACTCCACGCTATATTGAATTGCAAACCTGTTCACACCGATCACAACCTAAACGGTTTCCCACTTAGGAGCGTATTAGTACCACGCTATATTGAATTCCAAACCTATTCACACCGATCACAACCTAAACGGTTTCCCACTCATGAGCGTATTTGTACTCGGTTATAAATACTAGTATGCCAAGATGACTGCACATTCCTCCTCAACTCCTCATCCACAAAACAAACAAGTCATTCATCATCCTTCCCTTGCGTCTGCCATGGCCAGCATGAGTTACGGTCGAGATTGCCACCGGGGAGAGGCGAGCATGGAAGCGGAAGCACGAGAGATGTCCCGCCTCGTTCACGAGAGCAGCCGACATGTCCCGCCAGCGAAGTAGCAACCTGAAGGTCCCGCGCCCGCTGAAGCACGGAGGTCCCGTCATATTGTCGATCTGATGCAGGCCCGGCCGCCTTGCGAAAGTAGCGAAGATGTCCCGCCGTGCCATGAATGCAGCGAAGATGTCCCGCCGTCTGCGGCGGCTGGAAAATTTCTCACGGGCAGGCGGCGGCATTACGAGCGCATGCATGCGATCGTCCATAGCCGATAGATGATCGGATCTACGGCTTGGCGAGGTTGCAGACGACGTGAAAGCCTCGTTTGAACAGGCTACGGCGTCATCCGGCAACTAAGGGAGGGCAATGAGAGGCTCGAGCGAGCCCGACCTTGAGGGATAAGATCGTCCGAAGTGTAGACCAGCGAGAGGAGACCGATTGCCTTGTTTAAGAGGACCGGCGTCATCGTCAAGAAACTTATGGGCGAGAATGACATGCTCCATAGCGGCGCCAAAGGCTGGTGGAGGAATCCGTGGATGTTCTCAAGCAGCGTCTTGAGGACATGAAAGAGCTCATCGCCGCTCGTCGCGGAGACTAGTTCCCGCGTCCTGCAGCAACGCATCAAGAAAGTAGAGATCAGCGAGCCAGATCCTTGTCTTCCTTCTTCTTTTGCCCTTGTGTATTTCAGGCATAGCTGCATGTGCCTTTTTAATTATCTTTCTAATTATATAAGACAATTAATCGTCCTTATCTTTCTGTGGAAGATCAATGTTGCGAGGCTGGAATGAAGAAAACTCTTGTTTGTGGCGACCACAGCGTTCTTTGTTCTTCTAGTTGCTTCTTTGGGTTCCTTCAGTTTCCTGGTTTCTTTTGATGTAATAATCGGTTTAGGATGTGGATTGTGTAAATCGGTTGTGAAACGTTGGGTTCTAGCACGGATGTTTGGCCTTTGTTGGCCTCTTGGGATGTTGCGATTTCAATCTGGTATGTAGCTTTTAGTCCTTCGTGTTAGGCTAGAGTTGTGCTGAACTTCTTGTGAATTGTGGTGGCTTTCAGTATTGAAAATCGGAAGGGGCAAGCCCTTCTTTGATCAAAAAAATGAAAATCGTCCTTATATATTCATCAGTCTTGCTATAAGTCGTAGTAGATGCTATATAGGTCCGTCAGATCTTACATCAAGATCCGTGCTTTCAGATTTTCTTTTCTCTCTCTTAAATCTCAGTCGAGTGAGACATAGCCACGCCATTAAACTGAGGCTCGGGCGCCATTAATGGAGACCTTGGGAGAGAGGTGGACGGCAGATGGAGGTCAAAGGGCTCTCCTCCCGATAAGCACGCGCAGGGGTCTGATCGCACGCCTTGTACTCAAATAGCTACCCTGCACGGTGCCTCCTAGCTAATAAAAAATGGGGACGCGTGGCGGCACGTAAATGGTACTAGTAAGTAGAACGCCCACGGTTTCAATAATACTTGTGTTTCCGATTGTAACGTGACAGCACTTGTTCCAAAATGACTTTGTTGATTGTTAATGTGTGCACCTTCGCAAATCGGACTGCAAATTTACCACAGCATGTTGGTGCCATGTCATGGCACCAAGCCAAGTTTCATTATTTTCATGCGTGTTTTGGATTTATAGGAATTAAAAAACTAAGTTTCTCAATGTTTCCAACCCAGCCACGACGGCCTTGAATTTTGAATTTCATTCCCATTTCTTGCATGGAACCTAGAAATTTACCCGAGGACACACATGTGATTTTTCAACCAACTTTGGTGCACTGGAACATGTGCTTGTATTTCAAATTTGAATTATGCACACAAAGGTGACACGTTCCCTCTGAGAACCACGAGTCTTCTTGAGAGAAGCTCCGATTTGCAAGAAGCTTATACCAATTTTTTTTCCTATTCAGCCAATTTTTTTACCACGGCATGGTACTACCATGACATGACACCATGCCAAGTTTCATGATTTTAAAACCAAGTTTCTCAATGTTCTCGACCGAGCCACGATGCCCAGATGTTTGAATCTTATTCTCATTTTTTGCATGGGAGTAGAAATTCACCCGAGGACACAAATGTGATTTTTCAACCAACTTTGGTGCATGGGAGCACGTGCTTGTAGTTCAAATTTTAATTATGCACATTAAATGACCAAAAACTCAATTAATGTGTAAATAAGGCCAAATGAAGCCGGAATAATTCCAAAATTTAATAGGGCACTCATGTAGTTCTATGTTGCCTTTGTAAATAAACTCAAGGGGGACAACGTATATCGTTTCGCACTCAAAGGTGACACGTTCCCTCGTAACCACGAGCCTTCTTGAGAGAAGCTTGGTTCATAAGAAGCTTATACCAAAATATGTTCCTATTCGCCATTTTTTACCACAACATGGTAGTACCATGACATGACATCCATGCCAAGTTTCATGATTTTCGGACGTGTTTTGGATTTACAAGAATTTTAAAACCAAGTTTCTCAATGTTCTCGGCTGAGCCACGATGCCCAGATGTTTTAATTTTATTCTCATTTCTTGCATGGGACCTAGAAATTCACCCGAGGACACAAATGTGATTTTTCAGCTAACTTTGGTGCACGAGAGCATGTGCTTGTAGTTCAAATTTGACTTATGCACATTAAATGACCAGAAACTCAATTAATGTATAAAAAACGACAAACGAACCCGGAATAATTCCAAAATTTAACATGGCACTAATGTAGTTCTATGTTGCCTTTGTTAAGAAACTCAAGGGCGGGGGGGGGGGGGGCAGCGTATATCGTTTCACACTCAAAGGTGGCACGTTCCCTCTTAGAACCACGAGCTTCCAAATCGGCCCAATTTTTTACCACAACATGTTAGTGCCATGACATGACACCATGCCAAGTTTCATGATTTCCAGGCGAGTTTTTGATTTACATGAATTTAAAATCTAAGTTTCTCGATGTTCTCGGCGAGTCATGACGCCTTGAGATGTTTGAATTTCATTCTCGTTTCTTCCATGGGACCTAGAAATTCAACCAAGGACACACATGTGATTTTTCAACCCACTTTGGTGCACCGGAGCATGTGCATGCAATTCATATTTAGATTATGCACATTAAAAGTCCAGAAACTCAATTAATGTATAAAAGGCCAAATGAACCGAAATAATTCCAAAATTTAACATGGCACTCATATAGTTCTATGTTGCCACTGTAAATAAAATCAGGGGGAGGCAGCGTATATCGTTTCGCACACAAAGGTGACACGTTCCCTCTCGGAACCATGAGGCTTGTTGAGAGAATCTCCGGTTTTGCAAGAGGCTTATACCAGAACTTGTCCCAACTCAGCCAAAAATTATACGTATGAAAACAGGGTTTAGATTATCCCGAACATCTCGCTACCTAGACCAATAATGTACTATGATTTGAATTCAACATAAAATGGATACAGATATTCGAATTGGAGAGCGTATGGTACATGTAGTTCATAGTGAAATACGATTACTGCTATATGCATGTCTTTCTGTTATCAAGATAATATTTAAATTATTGTATAACTTGACAACAATCATATTCAAATAAGGAAAATTGATTCAAATTTAGTCCATATGGTGAGACGACAATATATATGTTCACATGGTGGAGTAAAATGTTCATATATGATGGAAGATCAAAATGTACGACTACATCAATTATAAACCGCAAGGTCACCTAATGATATATTCGAATTCAACATAACGTGGATTCAAAATTGAAATTCGAGATCATGGCATCTCTAATCATATAAAAAGGGACATTACTCTTTCTTTGGTGGGAATTGATTTGTTTTTTGTTGTTGTTGTTGAGGGAAGTGCGAATCGATTTGGTACTGTGCAGGGTAATCTTGTTCTCCCGATTTTTTTTTACATTTTTCTTGTAGTTTTTTCAATGGCATCTATAGCAATATAGTAAAAGGGGGCATGACTCTCTTGTGTCTTGTATGATTTTTTACACGTTAAGTTTGTCCTGCCGAACAAGGAATCCGCACCTTGTTATCCCGAAATTTTCAAGCTTGAGTATCTTTTGTCTCACCTGCTTTGAAACTCCCGCTTCTTCAACCCGTGCCGCGCCTTGTTATCCTGAAATTTGGACGCGCGCGAGAACTCCCTCCTCATCCGAAATTGCTCCCACAGCCCAGACACGAATCCCCCTTCTACCCCTCATCCGGAAATGAAGCTCCACGTCGCGGTGTCAAAACCGGTGGGGGTACGCTGGTAACTTACCCTACATTTCGAACAAGCGCGTCCCTAAGCTTGGCTCCCCCTCCCCCTTCGCCCCCCATTCGTACACCGAGGCCGCCAAAACCAGCGAAACCCCACGCTCCTCCGTCGGCCTCCTGACCGCCGCCCAGCTGGAGACTCTTCCCCGACTACGTCGTCCACCGCAACAACTCGCTGTCCCTCATCCACCGCACCGGATGAGGATCCGTTGTCGATCTCGTCATCCCGCCGGATCAGCCGCCCCGTCCTCCACCTCCAAGGAGCTGCCCCGACGTTCGCCTCGTCTATCGCGCCACCTCAATCCCCACAGCGCCGTCTTGACCTGCCCCACTGGAACCGCAACACCCTCACCAATTCCCCCGATGAAGCCAAGGCCAACTCGGCGCCACCAAGGAGGTTCTGCACTCACCGCTGCATTTTATCTTTTATTCGATCTCACGGGGCTGCCAGTACTCGATACCGAGCAGACATGGCGTCTCCATCGACGGCGCCGTCACCGGCCACATCATCCACGATGTCTCTCCACCATGTCGTTGCTTCCTCGGCGGCGAATTCCACAATGGCACTAGCTGCAGCTGCTCGGGCTGTTGCTACGCGATCTTGACTCTGTTCTTCTTTGTCGGTCGCTTCTTTGCCTGCTCTGCTTTTGTTATTACTCTTTGCTCTGCTCTTGCTCTCGCTTATGCGCTGCTAGTGCTTCTTTGCATGACCTCCGGCAGCTACAAGAGTTGCTGCTTTAGCACTCGCTTCATGGTGCTCTTGCACGACTTGCTCTCTGCTAGTCGTTCCTGCTTTCGGCGTCGCTAATTTAGATCACGCTTCTACGCTACTAGTGCTCGAGCGCCCTAAACATCTATTGCAATGCTCTGTTACTAGTTCAATCAGTTTCGATAGTAAAATTCAGTTTCGATTGTGAAGTTCATTTTCTTGATTAAGTTCGAGTGAAGCAGATGCCCACAACATCTGTTGGAGGCGGTAGTGGCCTTGTTGATGCGTTTTGCATCTAGCACTTTTTGGTGATGTATTTTACATCATCTATTGTAGATGATATTAGGGTCCCACTTCAGATTAAAGTTGTCTGTCTTGTCATGCTTCAGCCTCGTCGCCGTACACCTTAGCAAAGATGCTCCAACGACGGAACCGTCCATCACAGCAGAGCAGTACCCTCGGCGCCGTTTCTAGAGGCCTCTGATCTTCTTCCCCGCCTCCGACAGTCACACCAGCATCATCACCATCCTCCACGTCCAACCCAATGATACTTAGGTCCATAAGGCTATGCCAAAGAGGTTGTACACTTGTCGCATCACTTTGTTTCTCCATTCCTCTGTTCCTCCAATTCATGTGAGCCAAACACCCAGGTTGACTGAAATCCTATGTTTCCAAATGCTTTGTTTTGCACGTGCATTCCTATCCTATTCCTGTGTTTTTCCTATCCCTGTGTTCATAGAATCCTCCAATTCTAAGGAGCCCTTACAGATTTACTTCATTTTTAGACTGGCCTCAAAGGAAACTACATGTGTTATGTCCTGCTCTGCCGTGCCGTCATCCACCCCACGAGGTGCACCATCGATGAAGCGTTCACTGCAGCGAAGATCCCCCCAGACTTTCTTTCGCCGCCTCGGATCATCTTCCCCATTCTTTGGCAGCCACGCCAACTACATTACTATCATCGATCGAGCAGATGAACACGAGGACTAGACAGTTCCGGAAGAGAGGTCGCGATCTTTTCGTGTTTGCTTCGTTATACATCGGTTATTATTACTGCTACTTTACCGTTCAATCTTGAGTTTGAATTGCCCATGGGTCTCATATCGAGCCAAAGCGAATAGTATCTATCTACTATCTGGTTCATCTGGGTCTTCTATGTGGTTCATGTTGGTTGGGCAACAAACAATAGATGATCCATTGTCTATCTTTTAAGCTGAAGCTATAATCTACCTTCTATCATTAGTTTTGGATCCAGCCACTCGTTTGCTACCATCAGTCTTGATTTTTGCATGCACCCCTTAGGCCTTACAAAATCTAACTATTTTTTATTATGCATGTCAGATATTGTACACAATCGTCTTGAACATGTAGAGAAAAGAAAAGACCTTTATGCGAATATAATGTCATGCGACGCTGCTCCATGGTGGGCGAAGTGCCCCCTCTCCTGCATTTCAGATTGTATTCAGAGGAAGATAACTGTTTAGATGCAGATTCGGAAGAGCCGACCATGCCTTTTACCACGAGGTGTTTGCTCTAACACAGCATCTTGATGTTGGTCATATCATGCATATAGCGCCTTGCATTGCTTACATTATACATCTTATATGTCATCAACTTAGTTTAGATTTGCTTTGTGTGAATGCCACCTGTTTGGTTTCTATATCATACTCCCACCATTCCTAAATATTTGTCTTTTTAGAGATTTCAACAAGTGACTACATACAGAACAAAATGAGTGAATCTACACTCTAAAATATGTCTATATATATATCCGTATGTGGTAGTCCATTTGAAATTCTAAAAAGACAAATATTTAGGAACAGAGGGAGTATATGGGAATTATGCAATGCCATCTTCTTTAGCCGGACATCATATACGTGAATCATGCATTGCCATCCTGTTTAGCCAGTCATCGTATATGTGAATTGTATCGTGCCATATTTTTTTCCATAATGTATTCCATTTGTCAACAATGTTTATACATTCATCTACTCTTCTTGTGCATCAGCCATTTGAGTCGGTCATGGGAAAATCTGGAGTGAAAACAAGGTCTTCTGAGCGATCGATTGCTACATCGATGCAGATTTCTTGCTGGTTACGTATAGCTCCTCGAGAGGAGGATTCGAGAGAGATGACCAGTCATATTCCCCCCCCCGAGGTGCATGCTCTAACTTGGCTGGGTTATATTGCTCATATCATGCATATGGTGTCTTGCATTGCCATGCCATCTGCTTAGATTAGACATGCTTTGTGTGAATGCCTCCTGTTTGCTTTCTATATCAGATATGTGAATTATGCAATGCCATGTTTTTCAGCCAGTTATCATATATGTGAATTATGCACCGCCATGGAGCCGAGCATCATATATGTGAATTATCTCCTGCCATCTTTTTTTCATTACGTATTCCATTTGTCGACAATCCGTGTATATTGAACTACTCTTCATGTGTATCATCCATTTGAGCGGTTATGGAAAAATTTGGAGTGAAAACAAGGTCTTGAGCGAGCAATGGTACTGTTGAAGCATATATCTCGATGGTTCTGAGGAGCTCCTCGGAGGAGGATTCAGAGACAGATGACCAGTCCTATATCCCACCTGAGGTGTATGCTCTAAGTTGCAATGTTTATATTTCTCATATGATGCATATGGTGTCTTGCATTGCTTAGTTTAGACATCATATGCACAATATTGAATTCTATCTGCTTAGTTTAGAGATCATACATGCGAGTGTCAGCTACTTAGTATATGAATCAATTATGTCAATTATATCATGCCATCCTGTATACTTAGACAACATGTATGTGAATTATTTCATCCCAACCTATTTTAGAAAGACATCATATAGTTTTGTCATGTCATCCTGTTTAGGTACTCATCATATGTTGAATTATGCCATTATATCCTGTTAAGTTATCCATCATATATCTGAAAGCATGTCATGTATCCTGTTTAGTTAGGCATCATATATGTGAAATTGTGTCATGCTTTGTCTGTTTGGTTAGACAACATATATGTGAATTACCACATCATCTATCATACAATGTCTCAGACGTTCAATTTCTTTTCTTGTTTATCAGCCATTTGAATTGGAGGGGTGATGGCGGTATCTAAGGGAGCAAAAACCCGTTCTTCACAAAAGAAAGTGCTACCCGTTGATGCAGATAGAACCATGGTTGTCTTGGCCCCACAAACTAGCCCCACCACACATAATCGAGACTCTTCCAGTTGCACACTTACACCGTTGGGCGGAAGAACCAGCTACAACCCATCTAACCGCATCCCCGGCGGATAGTAACCCACTTATAGTTGACAAAGCACCATGTCCACCACAGTACCCCCACACGGCAGTTTGTAAAGCTACTGCGGTGCCCAAAGCACGAAGACCACCACAGCTAACCCAAACTCCACGTTTAAGCGGAAGAGCAACTGTTCTCGTGTCGATTCCGTAGCTATGGTCCATACTCCTTTCTTTGTTGCATCAACTTGTATTTACTCATACCAACTACTTTCGAATTTGAAGGATCCAACTGAAACTCCAATGGCGCCACATGTATGTTTTAAACCTATTTCTTTAACTGGATTGCTGTTCTAACTTCTTGCTCGATGTTGATTTCAGTTTAAGTTGTATAAACAGTTATGTTCTCATGTGATGCACATTACAAGTGCTGCCAATGCAGTGTAGTTTCTCACACTTATATTACATCTATCTTTCTTTGTGTCTTAAAAATATATGAGTTGAACTGTGTCTCTATCTTGATTAGGGAACATAAACTAGAATGATATGGACAATCTGATGACCATAGTACATAGATATATGTTTGTTTCATGCTGTTATCCTGTCCACCTTACTCTTGAACGGTTTACCAAAATGAGTTTGGTATACTACAAGCTAAACTGTGATGTGTCTGCTTGTTTCTCTTGTAGTATGCAAACAGAATATTGGAGAAGAGCACCCCACTATGCAATGGTAGAGAAAGTAATGCAGAAAAGGTTCAAGATAGTGAGACAACCCTGTTGGTCTCCAAGAAAGGTGATAAAAACGATCTTGTAGACAGTGAGAAAACCCCACAGTCATGCGTTGATGTAGTGTTCGAGTTACTGGCCAGTACCGCTGGCACAAGCTCTTCAAACTTGCTGCTTGAATCACTTGACTTCTTGATCCTCAGCTACAAGTGAAAGGCATCGATCGGTGTCTTTGCGGCAAGAAGCCGAAGGACCGAGGAAGTCCCTGAGAATAAAGATGCGTACTCTCTTGTGCAATGACAAAGCTTTGGAGGATTTAAGCGTAAACAAGAGAAAGTTAATAAAGCTTGCTAAGCATCTTGCCGACATTATGGGTACCGAGGATATTGTTTCTTGAACTCTTACAAGTGGTTTCGATTCTGGACTTGTTTTTCTTTGGCGTTTATATCTTTCTTTGTGTTCCCTATATTTACCGGTGGTGAACTTTGATGCCCTCTTTGGATGTAATATGTGTAATAGCCGTGATAGCCTAGCATAAGTTGCTTGCTTATTTATTTCCTTGTTGTCTTGTTTATTTGTTTGCTTGTAGTCAGTGCAGTTCTTTTTCCGTGGTTTGCTAGTGGCTGCAATAACCATTTTTTAAAACTAGGCCACAATAACCATGGGCTAGCAGCTTCGGCCTCGCAAGCCGCCTTGAATATTTGAAAGTGGATGGCTCCTCTCTTCTCCCCTACCTCTCTCCTCTCCCACCTGCTGCCCACCAACAATGGAGATCTCTAGATTCCACCACCATGGAAGGCCTTCTCCATTGGGATTTCGCTCCTGGTTTGTCCCTAGCCGATCAGGTGAGACGTAAGTTTGGTTCTATGGTGCACTTCTCTCCCTCCCGGGACGCCAAGGAGTTCTTTTTGGTTGTTTCTTTCTCTTCGGCTTCTTTCCCCCTCACGGAGGATTCAGTTGGATTGGCATTGCAATGTTGCCTTGGAGGATTTTGCTCTGGTTTCAAGGTTGTGGCCCTTTCATCACGATCTTTTCGTTTTTCCGTGTCCAACAACAAAGTAGGGAACTTCATCTATGGATTAAAGGATCGCGTTTGGCCTGACTTTGTATGTCACTTCCATTTGTTCAATGGCCACTTTGCTAAGCGTTTCTCCGCTTCACATTGGCATGCTGACCAAGAGTTGGTCGAGGTTTTGGATCGTCAACCTGTGGCCATCTCTTCTTCTCTGGATTTCTTGCGGAAGGGGCAATCTCATGATCACTCGTCGGCCAAAGAGCTCAGCAAGTTTAATCTTGTTAATTTGAAACAATGACGCTTTTCTAGCTCAAATGATCATGAAGCTTCTACCTCCTCGTTGGTGAAGAACAATGACAATGTTCAAATTCAGTTTGGTTCGATCCAACCGCCAATTCAGCTCTGCGGTATCATCGCTGAGTCCTCGGACAACATTGATCACCTCGCGTTAATGGAGCTCTTCATGTCTGAGGCGGAATTGGAGGCTACGCAATCACCCAATGGCATTATTCTCGGGGCCTTTAACTGCCCCATTAATGTTCCGTATCCGCCCTTACCTCGTTGTTTTTTGAAATCTGCTCTCAGCTATGCACCGGATCATACTACGTGGCCGCCCTCACTCAGTGCCAAGCACAAAGCAGATTTGGCCCAAGCCCATTATACATTACAGGATATTATGATGATATCGGCTAATTGGGCCTCTCTGTGCTCTCGTTGCCTGCAATGGGGCCACTGCAAGATAGCATGCCAGGCCAGATTGATTTGCATTCAATGCTCCGCACCTGACCACAAGGCAAGCCACTGCCCCAGCATTGGTAAGTCTCCTCTAATTGATGAGATAAATTTGGTGACTAAAAATCTGGACACCGGGAATGGATCTTCTGCTCCAAACAACCCCCTAGCCGGCCCTCTCCGAGACAGCAGCCGCACCGTCCGATGCACTGCTTGTGGGTTTTATGGACACGTGGCTCGATCCTGTTACAAACGCATCCGCGCCCAAAGATGGAAATGGATTCCCAAATCTGCGCTGCTTTCCCCTCCTACCCCTCACGCTCCGTCTCCCTCCTCGAGTTCTCAACCGGCCAGCGCCTTTGCCAGTCCCATCACTGTCTCGCCTTGGCCAAACCACCTCGCCCCCGCAGACCTTGGCAATGGCGAACTACCCTCTGAATCCAGTTCCGTTTCTTCCTCCGGGGTTCGCCGTCGAGCCTGGACCGCCGGATCGTGTGGTGCGCAGCGGGATGGTGGTCGGGCCAGTTCCGCCGCTCAACCATGAGTTCTTGGCCATTGCGGAGGCCAGTGAGTATGTTCCTCTGCATCGCCGTGCCTCTGTTCGCAATGCAATCATAGGTCAGCTCCATGCCTCTCAGCTTTATCCTACGGAAGTTAGTGATCATCCGCTTGGCATTGGGATTTTTGGTTTTGCGGATTCTTTCCTACGTGACACTGCTGTCAACACGCCCATTGAGCTTGAAGATGAGGATCTTCTTATCAACTTTGTACCGCACGATGAAGCTCTGAATCACCGCATCACAACTCTTGGCCCAGCGGTTTGGTTGATGTTCTTTGGATTCCCATATGACTATCAGACCGATTATTACATCACCAAGGCTCTCGACGGATTTGGATCTCTGGTGACTTGGTACAATCCTTGGCAGGACCACCGATTCATGCTGATCAAAGCCCGTGTTCTTCGCTTGCGCCTGATTCCGAAGAGTTTCATCGTCTGGCAGCTTGGGGGAGCCAGAAATTGCTGGACTGTGCAAGTTACCATCCTTTGCAGCAATGACTAGAATGGTTTGCTCCCTGAAGTTCAGCCTGCTGGTGAACAACCTCCGCCTCCCGATGGCAATCCTCACCCTCAGTTTGGCCCCGAACTCACTGCGGAACAATTGTATCAACAGCAGGTTCATAATTGGCTTGTGCAAAATGCTGCTCCTGCTGATCCTGAAGAGGCTGTCAACAACGGCAACAATGAAGGTGCCAATGCTGCCTGGGGTGCGTGGCCGCAGCCGCCTGCACCTCCCCTTCCCCCTCTCCCACCTCATTTGGTCAACTACCAGGCATGGCTGGCTGCTCAAGGCCTTACCATTCAAGATGGCATTCTCCCTGAAAATAACCTTACTGACAATTATGAAGCTTGGAATGACTCCTTTTCCACCTCGGATGAGAACAGCCTCTGCTTCCTTGATTTGATCATTATTCCTCAGCAATCTCTGCAGCCTATGGACCCTCCACTGCCAACAGATTCCTTTGCTGTGTCTGTAGTCCTGCATGATCATGGAATTCAGTTTGGTCTTTTGACCCAAGGCTCTGCTCTCCTATCTCTGCTGATTGAAGACCCAATTCCCAGACAGCAGCTCAACACATTTATCTTTGATGCACTCCGTCCAATGATTGCGTCCATGGGGCCCTGGCGCAATGCTTATGGCATGAGAAATGCGAATGCTGAAGTTTCTGTTTTGGTCTCTTCTGATCACACTGGAGTTCACTTCGAACAGCTGCCCCCATCATCTGTGGTCATTCAGGAACTCCAACCTGCAGATACTGGATCACCTGCTATGCTGTCTGCTCTGCCATCTACCCACCTTCAGTTGACTGCTTCTGAAGAGGAGACACGGCCAACTACATACCATCACTCTGATGCCTTGGAATTTCTGCCTGACACAGCCGCTGACACATGCCCTCTGGTCCCTGACTCCTCTTCACAAATGACTGAATTACCGCAGGGTGGGCTGGGTCTAGCAGCTGTCAACATTGAGATGCCTACTGGACATTTGGTGACCCGTGGTCGTCGCTCCAAAACTGCTGTGCCACCAATTTCAACTGTTGAAGTTCGTCGCAGCACGAGGACCAACAAATACAATGGTTTCAAGGTCAACATGCCCACTGATACCCGCACTGTTAATTCCAAGGTTAAGCCAAGAATCATACCTCAGGTGGACTCCTTCTCCTCCACCTCAACTATGCAGGCTTCTGATGATATCCCACCCCCAATTCCCATTGCTACACTGCAAGATATTGGCATTAACAGGTGTGCTATCCCTGCTGCTGAATTAACTGAAGAAGCCCTCTTGTCAGCACCCCCCAACGTGTCGCTTTGTTGAAGTTCTTTGAAGGTGACCACGATGATGTCATTTCTTTGGAAGCAGTGGTAATCCAACCTCTGCTTAATCTACCTGCATTTATATGTCTCTTTTGCGCTCTTGGAATGTTCTTTCTTGGAATATTCGTGGTCTGAACTCTGAACCTAAGCAACTAGCGCTTCGTAATGCTATTGTCGCAAGTGGTTGTGCGATCGTTTGTTTGCAAGAAACCAAAAAGACCTCGTTTGATCTTGCTTTTATTAAAACATGTTGTCCCAGACAATTTGATCGATTTGCATTTGTGCCGTCTCGTGGCGCCTCGGGGGGTATTATTACGATCTGGAAGAGCTCAATGTTTACGGGCGCAATTTTATTTTCTGATCATTTTGCGCTTGTTACCCAGCTCATCAGTACGCAGTCTCGGCAAACTTAGACGCTAGCTAATATTTATGGGCCCTGTTCTAGGGACGACCGGGTGACTTACACGAATTGGCTATATGAGCTAGACATTCCTGCCTCACATGACTGGCTGTTACTGGGTGATTTCAACTATATTCATGCGCCTGATAATCGCAATAAACCTGGAGGTAGTACTTCTGACATGTTCACTTTCAATGATATTATACGTGCACAAAACCTTATTGAGCTTCCTGTTAAAGGCCGAGCCTATACGTGGAGTAATATGCAACTTGATCCTCTTCTTGAGCAGTTAGATTGGTTTTTTACATCACTTCATTGGACAACCGTATACCCCAAAACACTGGTCAAGCCGTTGGGTAAGCCTGTCTCGGACCACATACCCTGTGTTGTCTCAATTGAAACGTGCATCCCACGCAGTAAGGTTTTCGAGTTCGAATCTTTTGGCTTCTACACCCTGGTTTCATGGATGTTGTGCGTGCCTCTTGGTACAAGCCAGTGAACTCGTCTAATGCTGCCACGGTCCTTTGTGCTAAATTCAAAAGGCTCAGACATGCTCTCAAGATTTGGAGCAAAACCATCTCTCGTTTGACGACCGCCATTGATAATTGTAACCAAACCCTAGCCCATCTTGACGAGCTAGAAAACAAAAGACCTCTTACCATCCCTGAAAGCAATTTTTGTAACATCCTCAAAAAGCATATTCTAAGACTCTTACAGTATCAAAAGCTCTACTGGAAGAAAAGATGTACTATCCGTTGGATTCAGTTCGGTGATGAGAACACGAAGTCTTTTCAGGCTGTGGCCACAGAACGCTATCGTAATAATAATATTGCTAGCTTCTTGGATAATGAGGGCAATCAAGTGGAGGATCACACTAGTAAAGAAGCTCTCCTCTTTCAGACTTACAAAAACCGCCTGGGTTCCACATCACCTGCTGAGATGAAATTTGACTTACCTTCGTTACTTCGGCGCTCCAATGATATCGAACACTTAACAGATCCATTCACACATGAAGAGATTGAAGCAATTGTAAAAGAGATGCCTCCTGACCGAGCGCCTGGCCCGGATGGGTTTAGTGGAGCATTTCTCAGGGCTTGCTGGCCTCTGATCAAAAATGATTTTTATAACCTATGCTCCCAATTCCACACATGTGACCTTAATCTAACTAGCATCAATGATGGTCTTATTACTCCGATCCCAAAGATTCACTCGCCTTTGTCAGTCAATGACTACAGACCGATTACACTGCTAAACTGTTGCCTCAAATTGATCACCAAACTCTTGGCTAATCGGCTGCAAAAGATCATCCTGAGTTCAGTCCGCCGCAACCAATATGGTTTTCTAAAGGGCCGGACCATCCAAGATTGCCTGGCTTGGGCCTTCCAATATATCCACCAATGTCATGCATCAAAACGAAAAATCATTCTGCTCAAGCTAGACTTTGCGAAAGCCTTTGACACTATTGGTCATGATCCTATGATCAACATCATGAGGCATATGGGTTTCCCTGACAAATGGCTTAACTGGATTCGCTGTATCTTTTCTTTCGGGAGATCATCTGTTCTGCTAAATGGCGTGCTGGGCCGCCAATTTCATTGTAAGAGTGGGGTACGCCAAGGTGATCCCCTTTCCCCCTTGCTCTTTGTCATTGCGGCTGATCTACTTCAGGCGGCCATCAACGATGCGTTTAGGCAGGGGAGGATCGAGCTACCTTTCCCTTGCCCTGGTCAATCTAAATTTCCTGTCATCCAGTATGCCGACGATACCATCCTGGCCCTCCCCGCATGCCCACGTCAAGCTGGAATTATCAAGCAGATTCTCTCAGACTATGCAATGTCCATTGGTCTCAAGATCAACTTCAACAAGTCCACTCTTATCCCTATAAACCTTGATGATACCTCAACTGCTGAGCTCGCTGCAATCTTTGGCTGTTCGGTTGGTGCCATGCCTTTTACATACCTTGGTCTTCCCATGGGTACCTCCAAACCTACGGTGCAGGACCTCATGCCTCTCGTTTGCAGTGCCGAACGACGCCTTACCGCCACGATTTCCATGATGTCATACGGGGGGAAGCTTTCATGGCTTAATGCAACATTCACGTCCCTGCTTATTTATGCCATGTGCACACTAAAGTTACACCCACAAATAGTTGAGATCTTTGGACAAGATCCGTCACCGCTGCCTTTGGAATAAGAAGACAGAACATGGAGATAAATGCAACTCTCTTGCCGCTTGGAATTTGTTCTGCAAGCCCAAGAAATATGGAGGCCTCGGAGTGATCAACTTCAAACTTCAAAATGAAGCTTTACTCATGAAATTCCTTCACAAGTTCTATAACAAGAAGGATGTCCCATGGGTGCACCTACTTTGGGACTCTTACTACGCAGGTAAAATTCCGCATGCGTTGAATGGCGGTGGGCTCGATTACGGTGGTGGCGCGGCGTGCTTAAACTTACACCGAAATACCATGGCGTTTATTTGTCCAAGTGGTTGATGGGACAACTGCTCTCATATGGAAAGATCTATGGCTTGACGAAACCCTAGAGACGTCGCACCCTCGGGCCTTTTCCTTTGCCCTGCATGAAGATGCGTTTGTTAAGGACTTCTTGGAGAGCACGTCGCTGCATGACCTCTTTCACCTGCCGCTCTCTCCTGAAGCTCTTTCGGAAGTCCGTGATCTGCAAACCCTAACTACCCACATGCGCCCTTCCACGTCTACCACGGACATCTGGCACTATACCTGGGGGCAAACTGACTTTAAGTCTGCTGATTACTATAAATTCTGCTTTAGGCTGGCCCCGAGACATCCAACTTTCAGGCTGCTGTGGAAATCTAAAAGTACCATGAAAATTGAAGTCTTTGGTTGGCTGCTGCTTCTTGACCGCCTGAATACAAGGAACATGCTCAAGCGTCGCCACTACAACATTGGTGAGGTCTTTGATTGCCTTCTCTGTGAGCAACATATTGAAGAAATAGTGGACCACATGATCTTCACCTGCCCGTTCAGTAAGGCTTGCTGGGAGAAGATTGGCGTTGCATGGCCGGGGTTTGATTCCGGGCTTGATCTGATCGCACAAACTAATGAGTCTGACCGAAGACATTTCTTCATGAAAATTTTCCTCACAGCAGCTTGGAGTTTGTGGAAGGAACGCATGACAATAAACACTTGAGAGGGTCAGCCCGGCATTGGCTCCTGGTTGACACGATTCAAGGGTGATTTCGACCTCCTCCAATACAGAGTGAAGGAGGCGCAAAGGTCTTTTGTAACTACTTTTTGTAACTCCCTAGCCTAAAACTCCCTCCCCGACCTTTGTGTAGTGAACCCTTGTTTTGGTATCCATCTTAATCCACCCCAACAGGGGTGGAGGGATGGCAAGCCACTGCTCTGTACTTTACCTTGTAACACACATGTAACTAACCACAAAGGAAGGAATATATACAACTAGTAGGAGCCTCTCCTACTGTCTTTCCAAAAAAAAACCATGGGCTAATATTTACTGTAGTGACAGTGGGCCTCCTACGGGCCGTACAAACAGTGGGCCTTCTACGGGCCGTAGAAACAGTAGGCCTTCTACGGGCCGTAGAAACATTGGGCCTTCTATGAGCCGTAGAAACAATGGGCCTTCTACGGGCCGTATCATCAATGGGCCTTATACGGGCCATATGATCGATTGGCCAAACATGGGCCAATAACAGGCCGCATTATGGCCTTAAACGGGCTAGAGTTGGAATCGTCCATTCATGGGTCGACCATAACGGGCCATCGTTAATCGGCTGTATTTGATGACGCTATGAAAACGGCCCAATGTATTAACGGACCACAAATGGGACGACTGTAACCACGGGCTGAATTTGGCCCACAAGCAGAAAATGACAGTAATGGGCCGTAAGTAAACGAATGCTCAAAATGAGCCCAAGAATAAGTGGGCTCTGAGAAGGCCGAAAGATAACATGGGCTGGAAACGGCCCAACTAAATAGCGGGCCCTTAATGGGTATAAAGTGATACACTGTTCATTACGGGCCAGTTTCACCACGGGCCGTTAATGGGTCTAAAGTGATACCTTTGTTCATTGCGGGCGATTTCACCACGGGCCGTTAATAGGCGAAGAGTTACATAGGGCCTCGAGATGGGCGAAGAGGCGTCATGGGCCATACATGGGCCGAAGTGAAAACAGTGGAATCATATTGGATGGCCCGGATGACGCTCTTGGGCCTAATTCGGATAGGGCATAACGGGCCTTGGGTTAGCGGGCGTAAATGGGCTATATCGCGAACATGCCATTAACGAGCTTTCCATGGGCCGACCCGTCACCTTTTGACCAAGTCAAGCGGGCGGCCTTTTCACGCGAGAATGGGCCTCTGTTGGGTGCGTGCCACGTGTCGAGGTATCATAGGCGTATACATCCAATGAGTGGATGACATCTGTCCCAACAATGAGCCGACCGTGTTTCCTCCGGCCAATGATGATTTTACACGTGGAAAATCCCCATTGGTCGGGGCTGTTAACGGGTTATCGGATCCAAAACCCGACCCGATAGCTTAACGGTGTTCCGTTCTGATTGGATGCCACGTGTCGGTCACCCTTGACGAAAAGCACTTACGTGACGCGATTTATCGTCATGGAAGTGGACACTTCCGTGATGATAATTTTGGTAATGTCATGGAAAACTTCTCTGACGACAGTATGACTATCTTGATTACATCATTAATTTGTCATGGATGTACATACATGACAAAAAACGCGACCTACTGTGACAAACACGTATCATCACGGAAGTGTATTTTTTTGTAGTGATAGCTAGTTGGGTACTTTTCTGTTCAAGCACTTATGACCCCTACACCTGGTTTCCACGTGTACCCCGGTTTTTACATAACTGAGCGGGAAATCGGATACACTCCGGACTGTCGGGTCCGGAGGTCGAAGCGAAAAGGTCCGCCATGACAAATGATTTACAATACGGCTAGGGACAATATATGTCACTTGAAGTACACACTCACTTAGACTGACTAAATTCTTATTCTATACCATCCAACAGGCTGTCTAGCCTACAATCCTGTTGGGAATACTTTGCGGCTAATTTCACCTGGTCATACACCAAACTGACAGGGATCTCTTTCCCATCAGGCCCCACAAGTCCGACCTCGGCCATGTGGTTCGGGTCAGCCTTGGTATATCGTGTCTTCACCGTGGCCTAGGCTTCCCTTGCACCTTGTCGGCAGGCTGATATCTTCCATAATCGGAAGCACCACCGCGCTCCCTTGAGCATCTCTACAAGCTCCCCCATGCCTCCTGGCAGGGAGGCGGATGGCCACAAGGCTTGGGCAATGCCTGCATCACTGCCGTGCCTTATTCGCAATGCGATTGTGAGAGCTCTGGTAGAAGATCACCCGCAGACCCGGGCATCTCCTCTGCGGGACGACCCGTTAGCATACCTACAGATATAACGCTGTTAGCCGGTTTCTTCGCCGAACTCCATAAAAGTTCGCTCAAGCACTTACTAAAAATGTCACGTCGAAGCCTCTTATTCTCCTTCACGGAGTCAGCAAGATGGGCTCGAACATCTTTCAGTTCAACGCCCAGCTGGGTATTAGCATCTTGGAGATCATTTTTCTCCCGCCTAACCTGCGTAAGCACGCGCTTGCCAGCCTTTAGCTGTCGTTGAGCATGTTACTCATCCTCCTAAATGCGACCTCGGATTCACTCCGGGGTCATCTGCGAAATCTATTGTTAGATTTGCACGCATGCGAATACTAACTGGTACATATCATTCTTTTTGATAGAAGCAAGTGTTACCAGATGGGGCCTTCTCAGACTCCTTCATTGCGGCAACTGCAGCCCGTAGCTGGGCTTTGCACTCCTCCAGCTCTCGAGACAACTGGGTATTCTTCTCCGTAAGAACCTACGAAAACAACGATCCTTAAATCAGTTGTGCCAACTGTTTCAAGTCTCATATACATACTTATTAGATTTTCTTACCCATATATCCTTTACATCTTGGTCCGTGGCTCTGGCAAGACCATTTTGAGCAGCTTCGGATGTCTGCGTCTCTGAGTTGAAGGCATCGAGCGCCTCTTGAGAGAAACAAGCGTCGCGAATGCGGCCGGCGGCGCACGTGATTCATGGCACTCTCCACTTCGGAATTCGTGGCGGACAGCCTATCCGCACCCTCTATAGGAGGAACATCCGGTGTTGGCCCCACGTTAGCGTCTGCCTCTAAGTCCGGCTCTATAGCCCGGCTGGTAGAGGCTTGGCCGGCAGGCTCTCTGGATATGGTCCAGCGAGCGTTTTTTCTGCTAGGAAACATGGACGTTGTTACATTTTAAAAGACGACAACCATGGAGCGGGGTTCTTTTTCATACCTTTGCGATGGCGTCTCATTCCTGACCGCCTTCCTTTTAAGCCTACCCGGTTTCGGTGCCCCTTGTTGGTGAGTCACTATGGGTTCGGCATGGCGTCCCGAGGACCTTCCCTGTAAGACACCATATGTGTGCGGTAGGTGAAGTGCAAAAAAGGGACCCTTCTCGGAAGTTGGGACTCCGGTTTTACTTACATGCGATGCAGGGAGTAGTCCAGGATAATCAGCTATGATGGCCACCAAGGCACCGTCGTAGTTTAATTGATAGAAAGTCCTGTCGATGGGCTCCACAAATGAGTCCGGATCTTCTTCGAGTCTGGGGTCGAGGGCCCGGTCAGGGTCCTCTGGTTGTGGAGGCGGGCTGTGGACCTCCCTCACAGCTTTTCGCAGTTCCTGCTATGAAATAGCAAGGTAAATACTTATGACGAAGAATGCGGGAAGGTTCAGAGTAAAAGGTAGCAGCTCACCCAGCTTGGGGGGTTGTACATGGAGAATCCATCACGTGGCTTAATGCGGATGAACTCCTCTTCCTCTCCTTTATATAAATCAGACAGTATTTTCGCTAGAGCAGCGATGGAGTCCGGTCCCTTACGACCGCAGCGGGTGGCATCTTCTTCTCCATTGAAGAGCCACATGGGTTGTCCCCGATACTGAAGTGGCTGCACCCCCCGCATTATACATATTGACATAACCTCGATTATTGTCAATCCTGATTTGGCCAGCGTTTTTATCCGGCCCATCAGGTAAAGGACTTCTCCGTTATCTTCCTCCACAGGGGCTCGAGGCGCCCGGCTGCGGCGTTTCTTCAAAGGCGTTGTCGAACTCAGAAGGCCCATCCGAATAGGGTCCGGAAGGGGCGTCCTCCATATAAAACCACTCTGAAGGCCAGTCTTGGACGTCTTCTTGAGTACGGAAAGGTATCCGGTCCCGGCGATGCGCCATATCTCGGCTCCGGCCACTTGATATATTGACCCCTCATGTGTACGGGGTACGAGGCAGAATAGCCTCTTCCGTACCTCGAAATGAGCTTCGCAGCCCAAAAACAGCTCGCAAAGGGCGATGTAGCCAGTGATGTGTAAGATGGAGGCGGGAGTAAGGTTATGCAGCTGGAGACCATAGAACTCCAGGAGCCCGCGGAGGAATGGATGGATTGGAAATCCGAGTCCCCTCAATAAGTAAGGGACAAGGCATACCCGCTCCCCCATGGATGGGTTAGGAAAGCTCTCTGCTTGCTCCCCGCCATTGTAAGTGGCTAATCCGGCTCGGACGGGGACCATATACGTAGGAGGGAGAAACCCTGGGTCTGTAACTCTACTAATTGGCTGTGGGGAACGGAACACTTCTTCCAATTGCCTGGCTTAGGGCTACGGAAGCAAGAGGAGGAGCTGCGATGGCCGGCGATGATGGGATGGATTTTCCGGGCGCTCTCCGATGGATGCTCGCTGTGGGAGGATGGTTTGATCTGGATCTGAGGATCCCCGTCTCTTTAAATAGACGATTTACTCGCATGGCTAGGGTGGCAAGTGTAAAAATGCCCCGACTTCTCGCATTCGCTCGACACGTGGAGGATAGCCATTATTAAGTATTTGAAGCCAAGGAGTGCAACATTCATGGGAAGCCGGACACTAATCGGCAGTGCTCGGAACTTGGAGAAGAAGCGCCTTGCAATGTCGAAGACAATCTGCAGCGTCGGACTCATCGTCATTGAAGCCTGGTTAGGGAGACTCTTGAGGGAGTCCTGGATTAGGGGTCCTCGGACAGCCGGACTATATATGCTTTGGCTGGACTGTTGGACTATGAAGATACAAGATTGAAGACTTCGTCCCGTGTCCGGATGGGACTCTCCTTGGCATGGAAGGCAAGCTTGGCAATTCGGATATGTAGATCTCCTCCCTTGTAACCGACTCTGTGTAACCCTAGCCCCCTCCGGTGTCTATATAAACCGGAGGGTTTAGTCCGTAGGACAAGAACAATCATGATCATAGGCTAGCTCCTGGGGCTTAGCCTCTACGATCTCGTGGTAGATCAACTCTTGTAATACTCATATCGTCAAGATCAATCAAGCAGGAAGTAGGGTATTAGCTCCATCGAGAGGGCCCGAACCTGGGTAAACATTGTGTCCCCCGCCTCCTGTTACCATCCGCCTTAGACGCACAGTTCGGGACCCCCTACCCGAGATCCGCCGGTTTTGACACTGACAGCCACAACTAACTCATTAGTCACATTGCTTGCAAGGCTTATAGTGATGTGCATTACCGAGAGGGCCCAGAGATACCTCTCCGACAACCGGAGTGACAAATCCTAGTCTCGATCTATGCCAACTCAACAAGTACCATCGGAGACGCCTGTAGAGCACCTTTATAATCACCCGATTCACGTTGTGACGTTTGGTAGCACACAAAGAGTTCCTCGATATTCGGGAGTTGCATAATATCATAGTCATAGGAACATGTATAAGTCATGAAGAAAGCAATAGCAACATACTAAACGATCAAATGCTAAGCTAATGGAATGGGTCAAGTCAATCACATCATTCTCTAATGATGTGATCCCGTTAATCAAATGACAACTCATGTCTATGGCTAGAAAACTTAACCATATTTGATTCAACGAGCTAGTCAAGTAGAGGCATACTAGTGACACTCTGTTTGTCTATGTATTCACACATGTACTAAGTTTCCAGTTAATACAATTCTAGCATGAATAATAAACATTTCTCATGATATAATGAAATATAAATAACAACTTTATTATTGCCTCTAGGGCACATTTCCTTCAGTCTCGCACTTGCATGAGAGTCAATAATCTAGATTACACAGTAATGATTCTAACACCCATGGAGTCTTGGTGCTGATCATGTTTTGCTCGTGAGAGAGGCTTAGTCAACGGGTCTGCAACATTCATATATGTATTTATCTTGCAAATCTCTATGTCTCCCTCTTATCAAAGATAGAATTTAAGCGTCTCTTGATGTGCTTGGTTCTCTTGTGAAATCTGGATTCCTTTGCCAAGGCAATTGCACCAGTATTGTTACAAAAGATTTTCATTGGACCCGATGCACTAGGTATGACACCTAATCGGATATGAACTCCTTCATCTAGGCTCCTTCATTTGCCGCTTCCGAAGCAACTATGTACTCCGCTTCACACGTAGATCCCGCCACGACGCTTTGTTTTGAACTGCACCAACTGACAGCTCCACCATTCAATATAAATACGTATCCGGTTTGTGACTTAGAGTCATCCGGATCAGTGTCAAAGCTTGCATCGACGTAACCATTTACGACAAGCTCTTTGTCACCTCCATAAGCGAGAAACATATCCTTAGTCCTTTTCGGGTATTTCAGGATGTTCTTGACTGCTGTCCACTGATCCACTCCTGGATTACTTTGGTACCTCCCTGCTAGACTGATAGCAAGGCACACATCAGGTCTGGTATACAGCATTGCATACATGATAGAGCCTATGGCTGAAGCATAGGGAACACCTTTCATTTTCTCTCTATCTTCTGAAGTGATCGAGCATTGAGCCTGACTCAACTTCACACCTTGTAACACAGGCAAGAACCCTTTCTTTGCTTGATCCATTTTGAACTTCTTCAGAACTTTATCAAGGTATGTGCTTTGTGAAAGTCCAATTAAGCGTCTTGATCTATCTCTATAGATCTTGATGCCTAATATATAAGCAGCTTCACCGAGGTCTTTCATTGGAAAACTCTTGTTCAAGTATCCTTTTATGCTATCCAGAAATTCTATATCATTTCCAATCAACAATATGTCATCCACATATAATATTAGAAATGCTACAGATCTCCCACTCACTTTCTTGTAAATACAGGCTTCTCCAAAAGTCTGTATAAAACCATATGCTTTGATCACACTATCAAAATGTTTATTCCAACTCTGAGATGCTTGCACCAGTCCATAAATGGATCGCTAGAGCTTGCACACTTTGTTAGCATCCTTTGGATCGATAAAACCTTCAGGTTGCATCATATCCAACTCTTCTTCCAGAAATCCATTCAGGAATGCAGTCTTTACATCCATTTGCCAAAATTCATAATCATAAAATGCAGCAATTGCTAACATGATTCGGACGGACTTAAGCATCGCTACGGGTGAGAATGTCTCATTGTAGTCAACTCCTTGAACTTGTCGAAAACCTTTACGCAACGAGTCAAGCTTTGTAAACGATAACATTACCGTCAGCGTCAGTCTTCTTCTTGAAGATCCATTTATTCTCGATGGCTTGCCGATCATCGGGTAAGTCAACCAAAGTCCACACTTTGTTCTCATACATGGATCCCATCTCAGATTTCATGGCCTCAAGCCATTTCACGGAATCTAGGCTCATCATCGCTTCCTCATAGTTCATAGGTTCATCATGGTCAAGTAACATGACCTCCAGAACAGGATTACCGTACCAATCTGGTGCGGATCTTACTCTGGTTGACCTACGAGGTTCGGTAGTAAATTGATCTGAAGTTACATAATCATTATCATTAGTTTCCTCACTAGTTGGTGTAGGAGTCACAGGAACAGATTTCTGTGATGAACTACTTTCCAATAAGGGAGCACGTAAAGTTACCTCATCAAGTTCTACTTTCCTCCCACTCACTTCTTTCGAGAGAAACTCCTTCTCTAGAAAGGATCCATTCTTAGCAATGAATGTCTTGCCTTCGGATCTGTGATAGAAGGTGTACCCAGATCTCCTTTGGGTATCCTATGAAGACACATTTCTCTGATTTGGGTTCGAGCTTACCAGGTTGAAGCTTTTTCACATAAGCATCGCAGCCCCAAACTCTAAGAAACGACAACTTAGGTTTCTTGCCAAACCACAGTTCATAAGGATTTAGATGGTGCCCTATTTAACGTGAATGCAGCCGTCTCTAAAGCATAACCCCAAAATGATAGCGGTAAATCAGTAAGAGACATCATAGATCGCACCATATCTAGTAAGAAATACGATTACGGCGTTCGGACACACCATTACTGTTGTGATGTTAGGGTGGCGTGAGTTGCTTGAAACTATTCCGCATTGTTTCAAATGAAGACCAAACTCGTAACTCAAATATTCTCCTCCACGATCAGATCATAGAAACTTTATTTTCTTGTTATGATGATTTTCCACTTCACTCTGAAATTCTTTGAACTTTTCAAATGTTTCAAACTTATGCTTGATCAAGTAGATATACCCATATCTGCTCAAATCATCTGTGAAGGTGAGAAAATAACGATACCCGCCGCGAGACTCAATATTCATTGGACCACATACATTAGTATGTATGATTTCCAACAAATCTGTTGCTCGCTCCATTGTTCCGGAGAACGGAGTTTTAGTCATCTTGCCCATGAGGCATGGTTCGGAAGTACCAAGTGATTCATAATCAAGTGATTCCAAAAGTCCATCAGAATGGAGTTTCTTCATGCGCTTTACACCAATATGACCCAAACAGCAGTGCCACAAATAAGTTGCACTATCATTATCAACTCTGCATCTTTTGGCTTCAATCACTACAAAAAAAAGACACATCTGTGACATTTTGGGCCGAATGAATTTTTTCTGTCATACTTATGACACTTCTATGACAATAATTGTGACAAAACCTGGTATCATCATAGATGTGGTGGGGTCCTACTTCTATGACAAAAAATCATGACAGAAAATGGGATTTTTGTCCTGGGCGGGCCGGAGATGCAGCTGCATGACATTCTTTGGGCCATCCATGACGAAAAAAACCGTGGTAGAAGCGAGGGCGAGGAAAATATTGGGGTGTTCCCGGTTACGGTGGGTGGTCGGGGCCGAGCGATGCGCGTTTCTCTCGTACATGCACGCGCGTGGGTGCGAGGCGTTGGGCTCTAACTGAACCCGGCGATTACTGCGAAGCTACGCGTTCGAACCCGAGCGATCGATCGATGGTCGTTAATCGAATCCGATCGGCGATTCTTCGCTCATCTGCTGCTAACTAAAGCTGATCGATCTTGCCTCTTGATGAGCGATGGCGTTGCTCGGTGGGGGGTTGGATGAGCAGTTCCCGGTGGGGGTGGATGAACAGGACCCTGTGGTGTTGCCTCTGGATGAACAGGACCCCGATCGATCGAGCCGGTTGGGGTTAGATGAACAGGACCCCGTGGAGGGCTGGATGAACAAGACCACCCCGTGGAGGGCTGGATGAATAGTAGACGGTGGAGGGCTGGATGAACAGTAGCCCGTGGAGGGGTGGTTGAACAGGAGCCCGTGGAGAAGGTTAGTTGAACAGTAGCCGGTGGAGTAGCACGCGGTGGAGGCTGGATGAACAGGAGCCCGTGGATGAACAGTCACAGGTGGAGGCTGGACGAGGTCGACGGTGGATGAACAGTAGCCCGTGGAGGCTGGTGGGGGTCGACGGTGGAGATGAACAGTATTCCGTGGAGTCCCGTTTTGCGGTATGCCACACCCCTTCCGATGAACAGGACCCCTGTTTCGACCGTAGCGCTCCAACACAAGTCCGTTTCCTCCGTTTTGCATTACGCCGCACCCCTCCCGATCAACAGGACCCCCTTTTCGACCGTAGGAGGTCCATTTCCTCCGTTTTGCAGTACACCAGACCCCTCCCGATGAACAGGCCGGTCGAACGCAAGGCCGTTTCCTCCGTTCTGCGGTATGCCAGGCCTAGTTTCCATCAGCTGTTCCGTCCAAGCCGGTTGGCTCCCACGCGTTCCGTTGCCTCTTGATGAACACGACGCATTCCGTTGCCTCCCCATGAACACGACGACGACGCAGTTTCTCCATTCCGACCCAGCCTTGTACATGAGTCCTGGCCGTACGTATGCGTGAGTAGGCGTTCGAGACCCCGCCCGTATGTACGTATGTGGCTGTAGTTTCTTTCTTGCACACTGGACGCTGTACGTACGTGTACATGCTACAAGCGCGCCTCTACTACGACATGTGCGCGCTCTACATTGACCAATATGTATGTACACGTTCGCGACCAGAATGACAACGCTACGTATGCTTCGACCAGGTGGGTCCCGACAGTCAGGCACTTCCTTGCGTGCAAAGATATAGCTGGTGGGGGTCCCAGCAGTCAGGGGGCGAATCGTTTTTTTGCCCCGACGCACTTCCTTGCGTACGAAGATGTAGCTAGTGGGTCCTAGCAGTCAGGGGGAAATGGTTTTTTCGCGAAATATGGTGGCCCGTGCGGTGGGTCCCTGCTGTCAAGTGGAGGAATAATTATTTTGCGCGAAATAAGGAGGCACTTCCTTGCGGCCGCCGTGGACCCAACTGTCAGCCTCTCCACGTACAGTACTCTTCCGATGGAAGTCGTTCCTTGACCACGTTGACCAAGCCGCGCCGAGGGCACCAGGGCGGTGGACGATGGAGAGGCCTAGTAAGGGGACGATGCAGAGCCGGGGAAGACGCGGCAGTGGAAGCCCGCACGGAGAGGAGTACGAGGGTTCACTGGTTCGGCTGCGGTGTGAGGCTGCCGTCACCGCGGAATAACAGGGGGTGTGGGCGAGTAGAGGGATGGCCTTGCCAACAGTGGGAGTAGTAGGGGGCGGTGAGGCCTCCGCGGCATCACAGTCGGCCACGGGAGGCAGGAGCACGCGACACGACCGACGCTGGTTTGGGCGGCTGAGCAAGAAGACTAGAGGTTGAAGAAGCACTACAGCCGTTGGATAGACATCGTACGATCACTGGAGCTAGAATCGTTCATATTGACTAAGTTGACAAATCCCTCCGTCCCCGTCAACTTAGTAGCCCACAAGTCAGCCTCCCACCAAGGTGGGTCCCAGCTAGCAGGAGGAGTATTCATTTTTTTCTGCGTAATAAGGAGGCAGTTCAAGTGGGTCCGAGCTGACAGCGGGGGGAACGCTTTTTTCGTGAAATACGGTGACCCGTTCGATGGGTCCCAGCAGTAAGGGGGGAAATGTTTTTTTCGCAAAATACGGTGGTCCCTCCGGTGGGTCCCTGCTCTTAGGTGGAGGAATCATTATTTTCTATGTAATAATGAGGCACTTCCTTGCTGCGGCCATGAACCCAGCTGTCAGCCTCTCCACGTAAAGTACACTTCCGATGGAAGTCGTTCCTTGACCACGTTGACCATGCCGTGTTCCGTTGCATGCATGCGTCCATGGGCATGGTGCGTCCCCTTGTCGACCTCTCACGTCTGATCATCTTCCGATGACTGTCGGTTGTTGACCACGTTGACCACACCGTGCCGAGCACACCAAAGGCCGGTGGACGACGGCGAGGCCCCATACTGGAACGACCCGGAGATGGGGAATACGGGGCAGTGGAGTCGCAGATGGAGAGGAGCGGGAAACTTGATCAGCGGGTCTTGTGGCGGCCACGGCAGTCTTGCCCACGGAGACAGGAGCAAGAACAGAGGTTGAAGAAGGAGCACGGCTGTTAGATTAACATCCAGCGGTCCAGCTGCTAGAATCATTTGTTGATTAAGTTGACAAAGCCCTGCGTACACGTCCGCTAAGTAGGCCCACAAGTCAGCCACCAAATCTGACGGGTCCCAACTGTCAACGGGAGGAATAATTTTTTCGCATAACGAGGAGGAACTTCCTTCCGTGCGAAGATACAGCCGGTGGGTCCCAAATTGTCGTGTGGAAACATTTTTTCAGCTTAATAAGGAGGAACTTTCCTTGCATGCGACCATGGACCTCGTGGGTCCCAGCCATCAGGCTCTCCACGTACTCTTCCGATGGCTCTCATATGTTGACCACGCCGCACCGAGCACAGCGAGGTGGTGGAAGACAGCGAGGCCCCGGAAGGTAACGACTCGGAGATGGGAAGACGCGGCAGTGGAGTCGCTGATTGAGTGGAGGAGAAGGGTCATAACTAGTTCTGGTGCAGCGTGGGGCTGCATTCGGTGGAGAATAATAGGAGGTGTGGAGGGTGTTGGCGCGGGAAATCGCCGCGCAACACCAAGATAATTGTCGTGCTTTCGTGACGACGAACGATTACTTTCCGAGCAAAGCAACAAAGATCCCTCACTTTCATGGAGGAGAACCGGCCGCTTTTCAGCGCAAAACGACTAAGATTACCAAACCCTAGGGCCGCTAGGGCTCGGCAGAGAAGAACGATAGAGAAAAGACATACGTAAAAAAGTAATGTATTTGTTGATAGATCGATTGTTGGGGCTTTTCCAATCGGCCGTGACCTTATATATAAGGCACGCTGGACTTTGACGTATATAAGGAAGTACTTGGCGTATACCAATAAAACTGTAAAATCTAAACCGATTAGAATCTAATCAGGTCATCCTTTGGGCTACCATGTATAGTACTTGACGTGTTGAATTAGCCATCTAACCTGCATGGCGACCTCTCCTGGCCATATGCGCTCCTTGACTTATCAATAATAAATTATTCCGGCCATGTCGCTATCACACCAGATAATTATGATTAATAATTCTCTTTGTCTTGTTGCACTTTCACGTCCATGACCTGATCACTCATGCCCAAGACTTGTCCCGGCTAGCCCCTAATCCAGGCAAAACTTCATATATTTGTCCGGAGTAAATAGCTTTGTTAGCTTGATCTGCCTCTTCAGCATATGTACTGTACTATGATCCAAGCCTGCATTTTAAACTAAATAGCAAGTGCAAAATATTTGTGTCAGCCAATAATCTAACCATAGTCATTTAAATTAATCTGGCCCATAAAATAGCTAGCAGCCAAATTATATCATCAAGACATGCCCCCCTGTTTTTGGTACAATTGCATTGACCAAAAATAATATTATAATACCTCAGAATGATGTCGATAACTTTACTGGGTATATAATTGCTCAATGTCCAAAGAGCACATTGGGCAATTATTTTTCTTTAGGGCGATATTTGAAATAATATGTCGGCCAAATTTGCTTAGGGTGATACTTGAAATAATATACCGGCCACATTACCTCAAGCCTGCTTGGTCATGCTAGAATAGTAGTTTTTTTAATATTTTCCATGGGGAGCCTTTGGCAACTTCTCCTTCACAATGCGCTTCTCCCTCCATGTCGTCTTCTGCACCATTGATTTTTCTGGATCGAACAATGGCTTCTTCCCGGCTATCTCTTGCTTCATTTCAAATGCTCGTAGTTGCTCGACATGCCGTTTCTGAGTGTGTGTGAGTCCCGTTGGACACCACCGATGTCTTGGTCTAGTCTCTGGTGCAGCTGACTTAATTCTATTGCCCCCCGAGTCTCTCGGCCTGTGCTGATGTACTTCTGCTTTTATGGCAAATAATTTATCTCTGGCCGAAACACATCTCTGCTGATCATGTGCATTACTAGCTTTAAATTTCTAGCCGTGTACATTGCTTAAATCCCAATCAGTGCTAGACTTGAAATTTCTGGACGCTCCTGGGCCACAACCTCCCATGAATAAATCAGCACATGAGCTTGCCGATTTGGACCTTTGATTAGTACATGAGGATATAATGAATTCTTTGTCTGACCGTGCATGTGTGCTCTGTCCAAATTTAGTTTCCTTTCAAAACTGATTACATCGGCCGGTTTGCTGCAACTTCACACCATCACTATTGTCCTCTGTACCTATGGCTTCAATTTTCCCATTGTCTCTAGTAAATTCATCAATGTCACGAACACGAAGCTGGGATCTTTCTCGAACACGAAGCAACCATAGCCATCAATGTCACGAACTCCCTATGCATTGTACTGCATGTGGTTTGATGAAATGGTTTGGTCAATTTGGTACGTGCAAATGAGCATCAAATGACCACCGTCGGTGAGCGAAGCGATAAACCACCACCCATCGGCTGGTATGATTCCAGTCCTGGAATCATGAAGGCCAGCGCATTTGCGTCTGCTGCAATAATTCAAATTGGAGACCAAAAGGACAAAAATAAACAATCATGTTCAGAGTATGTGTGGAATTAATATTATTATAACAGTGACACATATCATAGACAGAGAATTGCAATGCCGTGGTCATAATCATACCCCCAAGTTAAAAAAAAATAAGCCAATGGCTTTCATTTTCTAGCAATATATCATGGGTTCAAACATCATGTAACAATGAGAGGAAAACAGATATGACAGGGCCTACTCATATTCTACCATAGCACTTACTACAGTTATCATATCAACTCTAAACAATAACATGCGTTGTTATAAAAATCCTGGAAATGAGAGTAACATATAGCAATCATGAGGTTATACTCATAATATCTATTCTAACAATCAATAGATACCAATTGTTCTCATATCAACTCTAACAATAACATGTGTGGTCAAAAAAATCTAGGAAATGAGAGGAACATATAGCAATGATGTGGTTATAGACATACTATATATTCTTAATTTGTAACAATGAACATGCAGTCGTATTCTTAAGGTAAAGATGAGATGAGATGAGGTAGGACAATTACACGATGATAGATTCCACCAGTATAGGCAGCCAATCTGTGCGTCGACCGCATAAACGATGCCATCATGCACTATAGCATCAAACAAAAGTGTTGGGTGAAGAGGATCGATGATGAGCCATAACCATGTATGGCGACCGGATTCCAGATAGACTAATCCCATGTTGAACACGTCAATGAGCTTGTAATCCATGTAGTCTTCTGATGTTGTGGGCACTTCGCAGATTACAATCTTCAGCAAATAGAGGTCGAGCCAAAAGCTCGACGTGTATCGTGCGTAGTAGGCAGGAGTGTTCGGCAGGCCGCGAGGCTCGATGGCGGCGGTATCCAAAGATGGAAGGGTGATTGTTATGTAGTCGACGTTCACATAACACCACTAGAGGCTAGACAACATACATCTCATCAAAATATCGAATGAATACCAAATTCACATGACTACTAATAGCAAGACTTCTCCCATGTCCTCGGGAACAAAGCGTAACTACTCACAAAGCATATTGATGTTCATAATCGGAGGGTATTAATATGCATAAAGGATCTGAACATATGATCTTCCACCAAATAAACCAACTAGCATCAACCAGAAGGAGTAATCAACACTACTAGCAACCTACTAGTACCAATCCCGGACTTGGAGACAAGAATTGGATACAAGAGATGAACTAGGGTTTTGAGAGGAGATGGTTGTCGGTCTCAAAACCGGCGGATCTCGTGTAGGGGGTCCCGATCTGTGCGTCTTAGGCTGATGGTAACATGAAGCAAGGGACACAATGTTTACCCAGGTTCGGGCCCTCTCGACGGAGGTAAAACCCTACTTCCTGCTTAATATTGACGATATGAGTAGTACAAGAGTAGATCTACCATGAGATCGTAGAGGCTAAACCCTAGGAGCTAGCCTATGATGATTATGATTGTAATTGTGATCGGCCTTCTAAGGACCAACCTCTACGGTTTATATAGACAGGAGAGGGCTAGGGTTTACATGGAGTCGGTTACAAGGAAGGAAATACAATATCCGGATCGCCAAGCTTGCCTTCCATGCCAAGGAGAGTCCCATCCGGACACAGAACGGAGTCTTGAGTCTTGTATCTTCATGCTTCAATAGTCCGGACGATGCATATAGTCCGGCTGTCTGGATACCCCCTAATCCAGGACTCCCTCAGTAGCCCCTGAACCAGGCTTCAATGACGATGAGTCCGGCGCGCAGTCTTGTCCTCGGCATTGCAAGGCGGGTTCCTTCTCCGAATACTCCAAAGTAACCATCGAACACGTAGACCGTGTCCGGATCTGCAAAATGATCTTCACATACCACCATAGAGAGAACGATATTTCAGCTGGCAACTTTTGAGATGACGTGATATGTCATTACGGTCGGTTCATTATTCGAACCGTTTTCCCACAACTAGCCTCAGCGCATATTGCGAGGCAGTTTCCTTGACACGTCTTGTCGAAGCAGAGATCGTGTCCCCTTATTATGGGATTCTCATCAATACGGGTATGGATAGTCCAACCCCACCGCTAATCGCGGCGAGTGGGGAGCGAGCGGGTTCCACCAGGCAAGTGGGGAGGCGCAAAAGCCTTTGCCGTGTCTATAAAGAGATAAGGTCTCTTCCTCTTTACCCACGCCTTCTCCTTAGCCCATTCCCCTCTGTTCGAGCCCTAACGCCCAAGCATTCTCCTTTTCCAGCGAATAGAGGTTTTCCAAAGATGTACGGATCCGGAGAAGGAGGCAGATGGATGGCCTCTACCGTCCAGGAGAAGGATATCAAGAAGCTCCGGGAAGCCGGGTATCTGGCCAAGAAGATCGGCCACCGTCTCCCATCGGCGGGACAGGTTGTCCCTACTCCAGAGCCTCACGAGAGAGTCGTGTTCCTCCCCCATTTTGTCCGCGGGCTCGGGTTTCCCCTTCACCCATTTGTTCGTGGAGTCATGTATTACTATGGGATTGATTTTCATGATCTTTCCCCAAACTCTTTCCTCAATATCTCGACGTTCATCGTCGTGTGCGAGGTCTTTCTCCGGATTTTGCCTCACTTCGGCCTGTGGCTGAAGATTTTCAATGTGAAGCCCAAGGTGGTGAGTGGCGAACACGCCGAGTGCGGCGGCGCCATGGTGAGAAAGATGCCCAAGGCCGTTTGGCCGAAGGGTGCCTTCAACGACTCCGTCAAGGAGTGGCAGCAGCAGTGGTTCTATATCACCGAACCACGTGACAAAAAGTGGGCTGCAGCTCCTGAGTTCAGATCCGGAGCCCCACTGCGGCTCACGTCCTGGCCCAAGAAGGGTCCGAACTGGTCCTCGTCCGATGAGCTGTCATTGCTCCAGACGCGCGTTCAGAGCGTGGTCGACAAGGACGTCAAACTCGTCGACGTAGTCCAGGTGATGATAGTTCGCCTAGTTCTCCCTTGCCAGCGCCGAGCCTGCACTTTGTGGGAGTTCGACCCAACCGAGCACCAAACCCTTCGTGAGCTCTATGATTCCTCCCACAAGGATATCTAGAAGGTGCTCTTTAAGTCCGACAAATTGTGGCCGGGCTCCGCCGAGGACCGTGGGTATCAATTATCCCATTCTGCAAGCCCGGTAAGTTACAGCCACACTCTATCCATCCATGCTTCAGTTGGCATGTCCTGTGGGAGACATTTTCATCGTATTTCATTGTGACCCCAGGGATGGATAAAGAAGGTGGCGGATACATTGTCCGACCCCGCTGTTGGAGGAACCGGCCGGACCTCTTCTGACGAAGATGCTGGTCCCCGCGCCTTACGAGGCACCAAAGAAAGAGAACTCCAAGAAGGTCAAAAAGACCCGGAGTGGCCTCCGTCGCCGCGAGGCTTCAGACGCAAAATTCGAAGACTCCAGCGACGCTCCTTCTTCCAAAGACGAAGAGGAGGAAGCAGAGGAGGACGAGCCTTACTCTGAAGGTGGGAAGAAGAGGGCGGCTTCCCCGTCCCTGGAGGCCGAATCGCCCAAGAGGGGGAGAGGTTCCCACCCAGAGGCATCCGCCACAGCTGCCAATAACAGCCCGGAGTGGGATCCCAGGGCCCAGCCCTGGAAAAATTGTAAGTATCCGAAATCCGAACGCGCATATGCATCCAGGGTCGTTTGTGTACAATAGTTTTAACTGTCGCCATATCTCGTACAGCCCGACAAGGTCTCGTGTTGGACAATCCTCATCGGAGGATTCACTGAACTCAGATGCTGTGGCGAGGGAGACGCCTCCGGAGGCTCCTTCCCCGAAGTCCAGGCTTGACACCGAGGTGTCGTCTCAAAGATACCCGGACCAGGGGAGGCATGTCTCTGGAGCCGGACAAATGGGGGCAGCGGCCCCGCGGCGTGTCCACGATGGGGGCGATCTCGGGTTTGGACCACAGCCGGATAAGGTCCTGAAGACCTCTAAGGCTCCAGGATCGGGCGAGCAGCCACCTTCAATGGAGGGAGGCTTGCCTACTCCGCCGGCAACCTCTGTCCACGCAGAGCTGTCGGGCGGTCTATCGACAGCGTTAAAGAATGCGTCTATCGTCGATGAACATCGGACCCTCATGGGTATGGTAGTTGAAAAGATTCAGTTTGACGAAAGCGGGCTGAATGAGTCCTTCCTTGGCCTTGTAAAGGCTTTTGAGGTATGTTTTCTAAGAAACCTTTGAGGAATAATCATAATATGAGTAGTAGCCCCTGATACACTGTCCGGCGAAAGAGAGAGCCGGGCAGGGGATCAAATCCTCTGTTTTCTTGGGAACCTTTGTTAATGACGTATACCCCTTTGTGTGAAAACAGGCGTCTGCGGAGAAGACGGCCGCTCATAATGCGGAAGTGTCCGAACTGAAGTAGAGGCTGGAACGGGCCGAGGAGGAACTTGGCCTTGTGAAGAAGCAATTAGAGGATAAGCAAGGTATTTTGAAACATTGTCTTGCATTAGGCACGAATGAGTAATTGTGCCTATTGAAAAGTATTTGTGTTGTATGCCCTAGGAGCGAGTGCCGAATATGAGGCACTGAAGAAGGCTGTGGCTGATGCCAACAAGAAGGTTGTCGCCGAACAGGCGCTTCATGAAAAACACGAGGCAAGGGTCATCACAGCTGAGCAGGAGCTCCAGGAGGCTGTGAAGAAAGGCGAGGGCTTGGAGCAGAGTCTAGTAGGGAAAGAATCCGAACTCGCTCAAGCTCTCCAAGCCGCGGAAGATGCTCGGGAAGAAGCCCGAGGTGCTGTACGGGACATTCAGGAGGCCCGGAAAGTTGCGGCTGGTAAGGCATGTTGTATTCATGGCCATTTTTACATGATAGTGGGGAGAACTCTAAACGGCAAGCTGAATTCTTGTTCTTAAAGGGGCATTTGCGGATCTGCCTCGCAGCATATCAGATGCCGCCCAATTCTACCGGACCAAGGAGAAGAAGTCTACGGAGAGGAACTTCTGGTCGCAGTATTTGGCGCCGAACTATCCGATGCCTTTTATCGATCAGCTGAAGCAACTGGTCGAACTGCACCAGGCGGCTGAACTAGCCATGAAGGACTTGGTTGTCCTACCGTGGCCCATGAGCCAATTCCAAGCAGTTACTTCGGACTCGTGAAGCGGATTGTGGGCGCCTGTCCTCGGCTTGATGCTATCAAGCGATCAGTCTGTATAGAAGGTGCGCGCATGGTGTTCGCCCGTGCAAAAGTGCATTGGGGGAAGCTTGACATGGAGAAGCTGATAACTGAGGGGCTGCCGGAGGGTAAGGAGCACCGCAAGCCCGAGCTGTACTATGAAGGTGTACTGAAGGGGGCCCGCCTTGTGGCGGATAAGTGTACCAAAGACATTATATTTCCCTAAGGGCATTCGTGCCGTTCTTTGTAATATGGAATAATGACACTTTTATTATATATTGCCTGTTTTGTTTGAACATATGTTCTTCCTGTGCGGCTGTTTATTGTATGTAAATCCTGAGAGTTGGCCGGTCGTAAACCCTTTACGAAAAAAAATGCAGGGGTGTTCGGGACATATCTGAACACTCTTTATTCCATGGTTGGGTCCTTTTAAGGAGGTGTTCCTCACCACGAAGCAGGCAATCGGACTATAGGGCTTTACTACACTCACTTAGCCATAGGAATTCGAGTATGGTCGGCGCAGCCCCTAGTGTTCGGAAGGCCGAACTAGGGGCTCTATTGGCGCCTGATCGGAAGACCGATCCATCGCACTCTGCATTTATAATGGCGTTATGCGGAATAAATCTTTAAGGATTTTACAACCTCTCAAACAGCTGACCAGCTCTCGCTGCATCATCACAGTCAGTTTCGGCTTTCTCTACTGAGGTGCTCGTCCGGCAGAACCGGGACACAATCGCAGTAGTTCTCCCAGCGCTACCTTAGCCGGTTGAACGGAACATAAGGTACCAAAACATGGGAGCCGGGCAAACCCAACCAATGACCCAAGACATGATTCGGAGCTGATGCATATAGTGCTATAAGTTCAGGGTGCCGAGCAACCGAAAAGTTGGTCGGACTTTATTGCCGTACTGTGAAGCCCCTGGCATAATCGGGCGTAATACGAGGCATGGCTGCCATTTTTGGCAAAGAGGCGTCGATGATAAACGATGGCCGGTAAGTGTTATTTGAATCTATGCATTGTAGTAGGATGATATGTCTATGCATGTGAGTACGATTTATGATTATGAAAAGAGGTGTTTTTGACGGAACCTGGGATGGCCGGACTGGAGGGGGCTTTGAGTGGATCTAAAGTGAATCTGGACTGCCTTCTTTGTGGGGGTTCACATGCATGTTCATGTCCTTTGTGTGTCCGGGTCGATTCCATGTCGCCAATCCTGTTCTGCGTGAAAGTTAGTTTGCAAAGGCGGATGCCTGGAGACAACTGAACGTCCTCTTGCGGTTGATCCGAGGGTTCCTGATCGGACCCTAGTTAACCCAGCCGTTATGCCGTGAAGTAGCGCGGACTCCTCAGTGGGTGTCCGGATAGTTGGCTGTCATATCAAAATTTTGATAGGCATGCATGACTCGCTGCTCCGGCAGCTGTATGGTTTCCGCTCTAAGGGCGGGGTTCGGCCTTGCCTATAAGTGTGATTATATCACACGGTGTTCACCTAATGGTTTACCACATGGAATCTAGCCAACATGGTTCATCCCGTTAGCATACGGTAAATTACCGTATGAGGGGAAGGTGTCGAAGAATTATTCTTTGGCATAGCATTTTTTGGTGATCCGAAACAACCGTTAGAGTGGTGGGCCAATAAACTTGGCCTTTGCACCTGGCATCTTTTAGAATATGTTATTTGTGGTTTCATACCTGCGGGGGCTTTATGTGTCATGGAGCCCCTAGACTACTAGGTCTAGGGGTATGGCAATCAAATTGCTGTGGTTGGTGTGATCGGGGGCGATCGACCGTACTTTTGTGCTCTGGGGGGGGGGGGTCTCTTGACTAGACACCTCCCCTCATTGTTTCCGGCACACGACCGGCCGCTTTGTTTTGAGGATCCAGCATTCTCTATTGGTATGCTTTGCCGTCCTTCTAGGAGTACCATGAATTTCACATGGTTGATCGAGTATGTGGCTCGGGCCAGATAGGCTTGAGCTGTTCTTTGTCCGTTGACCGGACTTGGAGTTGCTGGACTTGGCACCAGCTTCCCTGACTTGATGTTTGTGACCATTTCGCCGAGGCTTGAGGATGCCTCTTCGTGTATCCTTCTTATTGTCTTGGACCGTAGTGATGTGTTGACGTTGGGGTGTGTGCCTTGGGTTCTCCTGCTTAGGTTGAGGTAGCCAGTTGTGCCGTGTGTGCCCTTTGTCGGGGCGGTCGAGTCCGTATTTTTCGGTGGCCAGGATCTTGGTCCACCTATCCACGAGCACATCTTGGTCTGCCTTAAGCTGCTCTTGCTTCCTTTGCAGGCTCCTTGCCGTGGCCATGAGCCGTCGCTTGAAGCGAACTTGTTCCACCGGATCTTCAGGCACGCCGAATTCGTCATTGCCGAGGCTTACCTCGTCCTTAGAGGGGGGTGTATAGTTGTCCCTCTCCAAGTATCCAACCATGGCCAGTCCGGCCTGCTTGAAGGTAGGCTGATCAGGGTCGTATTCATCTTTAGCGCCCTTCGGATTGTTTTCGTCTCCTGGGCCGGTATTGCTGTGGCGGGGCTTGGAGCGGCGCCGACAACGCCCATGCTTTGTTTTTCTCCCTGAGGGGTTATCCTCCGTTGCCTCATCGCCATTGGCTTCCTTGAGTGTCCACCATATATATATCGTATGAGGAGGTGGTTGTCCACATACAATGAGCGGTGGTTATGTTCTTCTCCTGCATCGTCGTCCATACCGTCGACGTCTTCGGAGTCGAAGTCAAGCACGTCGGTTAGATCATCGACCGTGGCAATGAAGTGGGTGGTGGGTGGGCAACGAATTCCTTCGTCGCTTGCTTCCCACTCGAGCCGGACATAGTTCGGCCAAGAGCCTCCTGACAAATAGAGAGACTTCAATGAGTTCAGCATGTCGCCAAAGGGTGAGTGCTGGAAGATATCCGCAGCAGTGAACTCCGTCACCGGAGCCCAACCTGGCTCGACTGGCTCGAGAGTGCACGGACTAGAACCAACAACCGGATACGAGTCCCGGGGTCCAGAATCACAGGCTTCCACAGAGGTGAGACCTGTGCTCGGCTCCACCACCGATGAGTGTGTGGCCTGCGAGGCAGGGTCCATCCCTCCGTCCTTAGGCAACACAGCCTGCTCCGGATTTAGGTCCGGGGCTACTGCAGGGGTGATATCCCGAGCATTCTCCGAATGCAGGTCTGAGCCGTGCTCATCATGACTGTCCGGTGCTCCTGGCGCAGGCCCGAATCCGTCGAAGATCAAGTCTCTGTGAATGTCGGCCATGTAAATCAAGTTTCCGAACCTGACCTGGTGGCCAGGGGCGTGGCTGTCGATCTGCTCCAGATGGCCAAGCGAATTGGCCCGCAGTGCGACACCGCCGAACACGAAGATCTGTCCTGGGAGAAAAGTCTCGCCCTGGACCGTGTTGTTGACGATTGAAGGCGCCATCAAGCCTTGCAGCAACGACACAGAGGAACTCTCAATGAAAGCACCAATGTCGGTGTCAAAACAGGCGGATCTCGGGTAGGGGCTCCCGATCTGTGCGTCTTAGGCTGATGGTAACAGGAAGCAAGGGACACAATGTTTACCCAGGTTCGGGCCCTCTCGATGGAGGTAAAACCCTACTTCCTGCTTGATTAACATTGACGATATGAGTAGTACAAGAGTAGATCTACCATGAGATCGTAGAGGCTAAACCCTAGGAGCTAGCCTATGATGATTATGATTGTAATTGTGATCGGCCTTCTAAGGACCAACCTCTCCGGTTTATATAGACACCGGAGAGGGCTAGGGTTTACATGGAGTTGGAAGGAAGGAAATACAATATCCGGATCACCAAGCTTGCCTTCCATGCAAAGGAGAGTCCCATCCGGACACGGAACGGAGTCTTGAGTCTTGTATCTTCACGCTTCAATAGTCCGGACGATGCATATAGTCCGGCTGTCCGAATACCCCCTAATCCAGGACTCCCTCAATGGTGCTGGTGAAGATGTTGATGGAGATTGCCCTCTCCCGATGAGAGGAGCATTGGTGATGACGATGACGATGATTTCCCCCTCCCGGAGGGAAGTGTCCCCGGCAGAACAGCTCTGCCGGAGCCCTTGATTGGTTCCGCCAAGGTTCCGCCTCGTGGCGTGAGTCTCGTCGAAAGGTTGCTTATGATTTTTCCTTGACGAAGACCTCATATAGCGAAGATGGCCATCGAGAGCCAGGGGCCCACGAGGGGCCTGAGGCATACAGGGGGTAGGGCGCGCCCCACCCTCGTGGCGGTGGGCCCCCTTTGGTGAACTTCTTCCGCTCAATTTTTTGATTATTTCCAAAATGACTTTCGTGGAGTTTCAGGACTTTGGAGTTGTGCGAATAGGTCTCTAATATTTGCTCCTTTTCTAGCCTGTAATTCCAGCTGCATTCTCCCTCCTTATGTAAACCTTGTAAAATAAGAGAGATTTGGCATAAATATTGTGACATAACGTGTAATAACAGCCCATAATGCAATAAATATCGATATAAAAGTATGATGCAAAATGGACGTATCAGTGATCTCTCACTGGGTGTAGGTATCCACGAGACGCCACAGACTACCGCATTGGTGGATTAGGACGATCCAGTTGGCCTTCATGCCCGCCCAGTAGTGGCCGCGCATGAAGAGCAGGTGGACGGGTAGTGGTAGCATGTCGAGGGGCACCACGGCTAGGCCTGCAAACGAGTCGAGCTCGAGCGAGTTGGAGTTGGCTCAGCTCAACTTATATGAAAATTTGAGCAAGCTCAAACTTAGTGAAGCTCATGATCGAGCTGTAGAACATGACTCGTGCTCAGCTTGTAACGATCTTGAGTCGATCTCGAGCTAGTTTCGAGCTAAATGAGATAGTAAAAAATATAAATCTATGGATGAATAAAAAAAAATTAAGGTGAATATATTGGGAACCTTTGCCAAAAATATAGGATATTTAACACATAGTCGACCACGTGCCATAATTAGGCCCAAATATTCTCTGCACTTAATTAAGTTTCCATGTTCGTTGGTAAATAAAATGAAGAAAAATTACGGACAACATGTATGATAATAAATTATCTTATTCCCATTTAATATATGGCATGGTTATTTAACATAATGATATTCTGTCGAGCTATCGAGCTAAATTGACCGAGCCAACATTGGCTTAAGATCGGTTTGTTTCTCGGTCGAGCTACATAAAGTGTTAAAACTCAGCTTGTTTCTTTTCGAGTCGATCTCGAGTCGAGTCAAAAAACGAGTCGATCTCGAGCAGCTCACAAGCCTCGAGCTTTTCTTGCAGCCCTGACCACGGCAACCTCCGTAGGATCGTCATGTCAGTGTCTGGGCCACCAGTGAGGATCGAGCATCAGCAAGCAGGGTGTCTTAAAAGAGCCGGGCGGTTGCAGACGAGTAGATGGTACAAAGACACCAAGCATGCAGCCAGAAGGACGGTGCTGAGTAGGTCCATACGATTACAGATCTGCTCCAAGAGAACGTCGGGGAGGGAATTCCAATCGCGGCTCTGCGTGTCAGTCGGTTCTGCCAGTTGGATTTTCGGTGCCTGCGAGCTAGCGGGGAAGTGGATTCGGGCGGGTGAGCAAAGAAGCTTCTCCTCGAGTGGCTGAGCAGTGAGAGGGGGGATATGGTAAGCGCGAGCTACCAAGGAAGATAGCGCGGGCGGGCGAGCAGTGAGCGGGGGGAAATGGTGTGCGGCTGACGATGGGGAAGAGAGGAGGAAGAAGAGTGGAAGACGGGGAAGAAAGTGCATTAAATCTCAATTCTACTACTACTACCAGGATATACCGTCCTTCGGAGTGTAAATAGTTACACCGATGACATGTGGGTCTACCACAAGAGGGCCCATATGTCAGTTAATGGAGGACAGAAGCGTGCTCTACTAGCAAACATGATGGCAGTACTGTGTAAGGCTGATTTAGTAACACCAACATGCTGGTTCAGCTTATTAATTAAGTGTCCCATCTGCTGCAGCGTGTATTATCACTTCACTGCGAAGACTAGCTGAATAGTTCTCTCTGACCGAGATGGGGAATAATGGATCACGAAGACTTCCTTTCTACATTATCCCTATGCCTCTACGCTCACTTCACTCATTTTGCTCCGTACGTAGTCACTTGTTGAAATCTCTAGAAAGACAAATACTCCATAGTTGGGAACAGAGGGAGGATTTTACTCCGTATTTGGGAATAGACGGAGTATCACCATATGGAGGGAACAGAGGAAGCTTGAAATATGAACATGTCAATGGGAGGGAGTAAGCCCCATGCATGCATGCATGCAACATGCAACACTCACACGTACACATGGACGCACGCAACACTCACGCACCCATGCGGCACACAGCACACGACGCAACACACACGCTCACGCTCAAGTGCTCAACCTACTCCCTACGTCCGTGAAAGACTGTACATTTAGAGTTTTACACATTGACCAGGGCATAATTAACGCCCAAAAGTTATGTGTGCATGCGACCATTGAGAGAAGAAGATTAAATGAAGGTCGTTGCATGCTGTAATTAAAGATAGACATGTAGCCTATACCTAGAGCACAAGTTGGTGCATTAGTCAATCAATATCGATTTAGATTAAAGGCTAAATGCGTTGGAAGTGTAGATGTACTACACTCTTTGTTTTTTTAGCTGATTTCTTTGCTCTGCCAACTGATAGGTGGGACCCAGAAACCAGGTGACAATTTAACCAGTCAACAAAGCGCCACGTCAACTATGTGGCCGGTCAATAGGGTGCAATACGGTGCTCTATTATGAGCTAGTGATCGTATAATCACCGCAAAACTATATATAGTGACCGTAAAGAGCGTATTGTTACATACGTTGACCGCCAGTGTATTTTTCTCGTTTCAAATTAAGCCATATTAACCAGAAAGGACGCAGTATGGACTAGTACTAGTACTGCTTTGATGTGTCCCATCAACTCGCCGAACGAGGAGAAGCTTGCTTACTACGCCTCTCCCTCGCCCACGCATGTGGTGGTTCGCAGGACGAGGAGAGGGTTTTGACTACATCGTGCCCTCTCCCTCACCCTCGCCCTCGCGGTGGACGTGCAGCAGTTCAATCAGTGTCAGATTGCCAGAAGCATAATGTGTACTGTAGTATCATAATTGTTGGACCTTCCGAAGAGGCGAAGAGCCAAATGCAAGGTTCACACGAGTACAAACTGTTGAACCTCCCCAAGAGGCAAAGAGCCAAGCGCAAGGTTTTATAGGAGTTGTCGTCCTAGTAGGAGCGTACTACAACTATAGCGAACGATGCTACTGTATGATGCCGCCACGTCACATATATCCAAAGTTGTGCCACCTTTTTTTTCTCAAAGAGCGTGTTGGATCTCGTGAAACAACCACACAAGTTGCACGTACACATAACACGTTTACTAGTAATAAATTCTAAAGGACAAATGCCAGTATGCCACACAAGTTCATCTCCAATTCATGTGATAAATTTGTGCACGACTAGTCTACATATATTCACATCGCTACCGTTCACAATTTACCGTACTCCACTTACACGTTATACATGGGCTACATGTCCTCCTCCGAGTTCCAGTCCAGTGTTCTTCATGGAAGGCACGATCCATAGCGGTGGGCAACGGGAATCATTGTCGCAGCTTTCTAGTCCGGTTCCACAAGATGGAGACTCATCCAAGCTGAAGCGGCATAAATCAGGGATAGCGTGTCCTAGCATGTCGTTCATCCGGCGGTGCGCACGGAAGACACAACCATGCTTCATGAACGACAGGCCTTCCGTGTCATGGACGGAAGGTGGCATCCTCTTCACAATGGGGTAGCTGTCCCCAATGAAAAGCGAGTACTCTCCAAGAGTGTTCCTCGGCACCCACGTAACATCACGGGGGTCGAACTCGGCGCCGTTCATCTGGTACACGCGGCATCTTAGATCTGGACACATGGTGACATACATAGTCAAGGTCCATGCATAATAATGTTGTGCTCAAATAGGGCGGTCGATGTCTTTGTGCAACAAATAGTACTACTCCGGTATAGAGGAAGTAAAATAACCGGCTTATTATATATAGCCACTCTTGGCTACATGGATGAGATAGTAAGACATGGAAAAACAAAAATGGTGGCAGCTAGTGGGTTCAAGTCTTCAAGGGCCTAGCTAGCTATACGCGTCCTCCAAGGTAAAAAGTACTCCTTCTACTACCTATGTCCTAGTTTATTAGTCCCCTTTGTAATTTGTGCCAAATTTTGACTAAATATTTAACTTCAAAAATGTTAGTGCATGTCAACAAAAATTATATCGCTGGATTCGTTTTTGAACATTGTTTTCAATGATATAATTTTTAATAACATGCATAAACTTTTTATTAATTAAATTTATGGTCAAAGTTTGGCACAAATTACAATGGAGACCAATAAACCAGGACGGAGGTAGTACTACATAAGTAGAGTACTAGTACAACAATGAAAGAGAAGGCGAGAGTGTTAAAAAATGGAATACCTGGGTAGATGGTGATGGTCCGATCGTGGTAGATTGTGTGACCATGTTGCACATCAGTGGTACCATGGGTAACGATTGCTAAGATAGTTGATCCCAATATGCCAAAGTCAGCTACAAGGTTCCAGGTTAGACCGAATCGCGGATGGAAATGCACATCCAGGATCGGCGATCTTATTTTGATCGTGGGATGACTGGTCCCTGCAAAATAATGGAGTACCGTTAGGAATGCAAATGATGGTTTGTGCATTACATTTGTAATCTCCGTCTCAGTAGGATTTCAACCGGATGAAACAAGTCCCCTGGCTTGTCATCGCCAAGATGCGCCTAGATGGCGCACGGCGTCTTCGAGCGTGTAGGGTACAAATCTGCCGCCAACATGCGCCACCTCTGCCGTTCTTGCCTCTGGCATTGATGGCAATCCTTATGTCGAACATCGCGATGAGATAGTAATGTCGTTGTAAGCGTTGCTTTGTCGGTGGGTCCGCGATTGCTATCTTCTTCAATCTCATGTAGGCATCATCATACGTATTCAAGCCCAGCCGGTCGGAAGGCCGATCCCAATGGTGAAGGAGGGGTCTCTGGAGCAACGCGCCTTCTTGTGGATCTTGTGCAAAGTGATGGTGGTATCTGGCCGGAGGTATGCAAGCCAATATTCGTTCGCACCGACCCGAACCTATATATAAGACGGTGGGCAGTGGAGAAATTACGGTATGGAAATGGAATAACTAAGTACTACATGATCAAACTCCATGACTGGCCTGCTCAGCGGACAAAATCTGACTACCTCTCAACATTGGAAACTCTAGCGGAGTCAACATGCAACCATGGCCAGGGAGCGGTGGACTGTTCGAAGGATTGTCCCATAGAAGAACCTTCTCCTCGTGGATGCATGTAAGACCAACAAGCATGGCCTTTTCCCAGACCATTTTAAGCACCGTCTTGAAATAGTTGGTGCAGGAAGAACCGAGTCTTGCAGCGGTGAGGACATTAGAGAGGCGTGCGATTTCTCCGAGAGGATCGTCGTCCAAGGTCTCCCAGCCCTGATGAGGAGGAGAACCGCCTGGCGAATCCATGGGAGCAGCGACGAACTGCCTTCTCTTTAGGGGGAGGGGAACTGGCGAGGAGGAGATAAGAGTGTAGTAACCGCAGGGCCTCGTCCCTTCCAACTGTAGATCGTTCCTTCCAAGCATGTCGAAGGGGTGAGGCTATTATTTACTACTAGTACTAGCATTATGGGACGTTATGGGATTGCATTATCGTAAATAATAGCACTAGTAAGAAATTTTTGGCACTAGCTAGTAGTTTTTGGCGTGGATTAAGAAATTTTCGGTATGTTTTTGCTATTTTTTGTACACGCCAACTAGTGTCAAAAAACGTCTTACATTATGTGACGGAGGAGTACGTACTCGTACTGTAGCAACACTAGTACTACTTTCTCAACTAGTAGTGCGAGGGTACTACTAGTGCTGTGTACTGTACTTCTAGTATAGTGCACCAGTTTTGAACTCTTGAATCTCAGGGCCAAGGAGCTACAGTTGGAAGTGGAGGGTACTACTGTTCTCTAGAACCATCGCCGTACTATCAATGCAGGGAAAGTACACCTGCGTAGTGGCCTAGTGGGTACTCTCGGTGCTCTATTCAGCCAATCCTCTCACGTAGCTGGCCTACTCAGCCGCTCCTCTCACGCACACACTAGCAGCCTGTTTATCGTGAAGAGGTTCTGTGAGGGCGAGCATTTGAGTTATTTGATACATCGAGACTAGGCTTTTTGCTTCCATTTGTGGAGGTGTAATGGATCTCGTCGAACTTTGTTAGTAGTTCCTTCTTTATGAATGAGATGAAGCAAAGCTTTTGCCTCTGTTTAAAAAAACACGTCAAGAGGAATTTCTTTTATAGTAGAGCCGATAATGGAGTGAAGTCCACGCATGCAACGCCACAAGCTACAGAGTAGTAGTAGAGCACTTTATGTACAGAGCCATATTACACAGTTCCCAGTGCCCCGCCAGGCTTTTCCAGCTCCTCGGGCTTAATTGGGAGGCGCTAGTTTAAATATGCTACTAGTTGACGAGGAAACTGCAAGTGAGGTGCGGCTAGGGCGAGCACGCGAGCCACAAGATGCTGGGAAGGAAAACATGTTCATGTGGCTAGGCTATACAGTGCACCTAGATTGTGGTGCCGCACGTCCGTTCGACTTCAAAACTCAAACTACCCGTGTAAAATATTGGCTCGTAGCGAAGTTACTATTTTAAAAAAAGGCCGCCGTGCGTTCGGCCGGGATCGAACCCACAAAATGAGGTATACACTCCCGCGACCACTAGTAGTACTCGTTGGAGTACATCGCAACCTAGAATCGCCTTTTGTCGCTAGTAGTACATTGTTCCTTATAAGAAACCCCTAATAATGCAAGAAACCACTAATAATGCCAAGAAACTACTACCACTTGCATACGTGGCAGACTTAAGATAAGACTACCTTATCAACCATTGTACATGCTCTTACCAACTAGCCCTATCAAGAAACGACTACTCTACAAAGTGTCGTTATAGGCACGTTTCAATCCATGGCCCTGTTTGGATACATTTGTTGTCAATCTAACCCTGCCATCCAAACACCACTTTGGTTAGAGTTAGTTCAGGGTTAGAATCTAACCTCTGACTTAGAGTATCCAAACAGGGCCTGTGTCGCCCATTAAGTCAACGCCTTCTATTCGACCGGGCGTTATGACTTGTGGGACCTACATGTTAGTCTGCACAAAAATCCCCGAGTGACATCCTACCTCCGGCCCGTCCACCTAGTCATCCTCGGCCATGGGACGCAGCTACTGCCGGCGGTAGAAGGCGAGGTCAAAACCGCCGGCGGTGTGGAGCCCATCTTGCGGCAGCCCGGATGCCAGCTCCGTCCGGCGCTCGTGGCCTCTAGCTAGCCAAGATAGCTCCGTCCAGCTGCTTGTCTGCGAGGTTTGCTAGCTACATTGGCACGGCGGCGCGGCGGCTTGCTCGCGCACGCCGCGCTAAGGCCAGCCATTTGGCTTGAGCGAAGGCCAGCGCGGCGGCTTGCTCGCTCGTGAGTCACGTTCGGGCCAGCCTACCAACCGTCTTGGAGGCGGTAGCGGCGTCCGGCCCGTCCGGCGGAGCGGCGGCCAACTCGCTCATCACCGGCGCCACCGACGAACACGCATCATCACTGTTTGAAGTAATGTTCGGGAAAAATAATGATTGGAGGGGGAATAACAGGATAGAAGGTCAGATGTGGGTCCCTCGTGTCAACGGTCAAACAAAATGTGTTGGTTTAAGCTGCCTCGTCAGCACGGACATGTGGGCCAACCCTGTCATAAATGGGTTTAAACTAACCTAATCGGTAGGTAGTAGTTTTTGGCGTGGATTAAGAAATTTTGGGGATGTTTTTGCTATTTTTGTACAATAGATTCTTCCTAGGGCTGGTTGAAAGTGGTAGTTTTTTATTAAATACTCTACATATTGTAAGTAGGAGTGAAAGTTAAGCTTTGGAACCCAATAAGCAAGGCTAGTTACATAGTGCATATGTGTACATGATTGAAAGGAAATATCAACCATGAGTGACTAGTATCTTGATGGAAAACTCGAAACTATGGAATACTAGGGGAAAAAATTACATGGTTGGAAATACTAGCAATGTTCATGTGCGTTGCAACGAATCATAATTAGAATAATACTTATTCACAAACTTGATACAAAACACTCTAATTTTGATATACATATATCACTAGAGATATATTATGTTTCAATTGGAATATATTCCTTGGGCTGTTTTGGTGAGGTCAGGGAGGGATGTGGTTGGTTTTAAGATACTAATTATGGGTTTTTCTGCAAATTGGTAGACAAGTGAGATGTTTGTGAGAAAAGGCAACAACTTAACTCACTGTCGTTAGATGTAGATCTAATGGTCACAAACGACGGATAGCAGACACACCATCATCACCAACTTAGTCTTCTGTAGGAGTACTAGCAAGATCCGTGCATTGCACGGAACATCAAGATGCATATTTTTATAAAAACACTCGTTGTGATTGACCCATGCAGGAGGTATCCCATGTGTAAAAACTAATGATATCTCGAGAAATAGGAGATAAGGTGAAGAGGAGTGGGGCGTGGTGGTGATTGGTGGTTGGACTGAGCAGAGGCATGGGGATTGACGATGCCGGCAGCGGCCACCAGGCCAGTTTGTTCCAGAGGCTTCCTTTCTTAATTGCTCAACAATGAGGTTGTTGGAGATAAGGATGAACGAGGGAAGGCCTTGTCTGCAAATATGGAGAGGGCGTGTATCTTTTAGTTTAATTTCCATCGATCAGGATATAGATCGGACGGTCTATATTGCAAGATGGCACGCGTACCATCATCACCAACTCGGTTTTTTATAAGAGAAGAAATATAAGTATGGAGATACAAACGTATTATCGATACTTGTTTCCGTAAACTAGCACCTACATTCTATTCAACGCCTCAGCATGTGAGGCCTTCGCACAATGACTTCTCGACTGTGTAAAACAAAGGTTTTCCTGTCGCCGATGAGGAGGGGTGACGGTGGCGCGCTTTTTGGCTTGCTCTAGTCCTAGTAGTCATTCTAGGTGGTCTAAGAACGTGTAGATTTATTCTTTTTCACGTCTCGTGTTCGCCGTACTGCCACTACTGTTGATGAATATACGGTAAGTTATTCACGGGGAAACCCTTGTTGAGCGTGTTTGCGAGAGAGAGAGAGACAGTGTGCGTGTGTGATATGTCTAGAGACTGAGGCAATGATAACAGATTCTTTGTGTCTATGTGTGTGGAGGATAGAGAGAGACATGTACATGGGGCTTTGTGTTGTGTAACGTGGAGACACATATACATAATTAGAGAGTGAGTGTGCGAGATACACATGCGGACATGGGGAGAGATGAGGATCCAGATTCATGGGTGTTTGTGCGTGTCTGTGTGTGTTTGTGTGCATGTTTGTGTGTGTGAGAGAGTGTGTGTATGTGGAGTAGAGAGACCACTAATAATGTAAACCTAGTATAAGGGAAGGGGGAATGGTATGAGATGTGTAGTAGCAGGATAGCATGGGTGCGGCCGGGGGGAGCAGACTATTTGGAAGAGACATCGATTGTGTGTGGGAGAGGGGTGTGAGAGCGAGAGAGAGAGAGCTAGCGATGGAGAGAGAGAGAGAGAGAGGAAGAGAGGGAGTGAGAGAGGGGGCATTTGTGTCCATAAATGGCGTATAGATAGGGAGACAATATTGATGTTGTTTGAAATTGGCCTATGTACGGAGACGCAAGGTAAGCGAGTCATCGTGTTTGTGATACGGACTTCATGAGAGATCTAGAATAGATGGTGTAGAGAACAATGTGCGAGATCGAGAACGATGATACATTAGGGAGCTATGGAAAGAGTCACGACATATATGTATACAGGGAGGAACTGGGGCGGGTCCGCATGTGGGAGAGATAGAAAGAGGAGAGTGGTGCACAAGGAGACAAAGTGTGCTTGTTTTGCAGTGGGGGTGGTGTGTGAGGTGAGTGTGCGAGAACCACATAACTAGGGAGATAGACGTTTGGGGCGACGTTTTGTGTGTATGGGAAAGATACACTCTACATAGTGCGTGTGCTTGGGAAAGAGAGATGCCGGAGACCTAGCTAGAGAGTGGGGGGAGAGATGTGTGCATGCCCAAGAGATAAAGTGATAGAGGCCTATATTGGGGTCCGGACTTTAGAAGATAGAGGGGTGTTAATGTGCTCGTGTGTTGGTGTTTGGGGGAGAGAATGACTTCTGTGTGTGTGGGGGGGGGGGGGAGGGGGGGTTGGCTTCAGATAAAGAGTGAGGTGTCTATATTTGAGGGACTTTAGCGTAATTGAGATATACATGGTCAATAGTGTGTGCACTCAAGGTTGATCAATTTGTTTCACAGTTTGGACTATGAGATAACGATACTTTTGAACATGCATGATATACTTTGATGTACTAGAATTACAAACCTAAGATTGGAATTTTGGAATTCGACTCCATCATTAGCTTTTGTAATTCATTTAAACGGAGGTACATTTTAAGCCGGGATTTCATGATTTCAAATTCATATGTCAAACCTAGAGATATACACATACGGGCATGTTCAAACTTTATAATCATCCACTTTATTCATACACATACACATTTTTGCTTTTGTCATCATATTTAGGATAAACACATTTAGAATTTCATTTGGATTGGACCATATGATGGTATTTGCTTGTAGTAGCTCAATGATCCATATTTGAATTGAATGGACAATCTAAGTTTCGAGTTGGAGACATTGATTTTCAAAACTTGCACTTTTTTGCGTTCAAAACAAACAAATTCTCGGCCATAATATCATAGTCGGCCGTACAAGAGCAGAATATAATTTCAGGCGCCAAAAGCTTTCAAACTTCCCGCTCACATTGAAATATCTCGCGCCTGAAAGTTTAGCCCTGCGATATTCCTGTTTTACCCCTACCACAAGAACGGAAAAGGACTGCTTTGGTAACTCCATTGTTTTCCCCTCTTTGCCCCCAATATTCTTCCCCAGAGCCCCTCCCCTTACCCTCCCCGACCCCCCAACCACGGCAAGCCACCGAATCTAGTCCTTCGCCGCAGCGGTGGACCTCACACCCCGACGGATCTACCTTCCGCACCTTGGAACCCCCAACGGCCAACTCACCACTTCACCGGAGCCGCTTCACCGGCTGGCTTGTACACCACTCAAGATCTCCTTGACCGCCATCATGGTCCACCACACCGGATCTGCTTAACCGGCTCCCTCGTCCACCACAGTGTAGGCCCTTCACTGACTCCCTCGTCCGTCCCTTCGCTGGCCCTTCATACAAGCCCTCGTCCGCCGCAAGATCCGCCTCACCGAAGCACTGCATAACGCTACCGCCAAGCCTTCGCCCATCGCACCGGACCCGCTCCACGGACGCCATATTCAACTCCACCGACCTGCTTTACCGACGCAGCCTCATCAAAGTTATTTCGATATGTACTCCTTCGATTTTTCTCTTTGTCGTGCAACTGTTCACTTACCACAGATGAGCTTTCTTGTATGTCGACAGGCGCCGCAACCGTAGCACCGGAGCCACTTCAGCGATGGCGACAGCCGGCCCAAACTCAACCGCAACACGAGCACCATCGACGATCCTTAGCTATCAAGTATGCCAACGATACCCATACATCGCCGAGAATCAGGTACTATTATCCAACGACCGGCGCCTATGTTCACTTTCTTAGCATAAGCACCGCACCTTTGAATTTCTTCAGGGCATCATTCAGTTTTTCATGAGACACGTTATTCTGCTTGCACCTGTAGGGCCATACTTCTGGCAGTTACCATGTTACATGTGCTAAATTACATACCAGTGCACATATAGTTAATATGCTTTAGTTTTGTCCTAAGTAGTACTGTACTTCCTAGATATCACTGCCTACTATTTTACTTCTTGCATGCTATATTTATGATAATGGTGTTGTTCTGATGCCACCTGTTGGTTCCATCAGACTGCTTCATGTTCTCTATGCTTAATTACACACACTACTACAAAAAGGGCTATAGCTAATATGGACATTAATGGCGCACCATGTATGTGGTGCGCCACAGCTATATAGTAGTGGTGCACCAGATATAGGTACGCCATTATTGACATATTACTAATGGCGCACCTGGTGTGTGGTGCGCCATTACTAGTTTTGAAATAAATAAATAAATAAATAAATAATTGTTAGCAGTGGCGCATCAGTGGATAGTGCGCCATTACTAGTTGACATAGTAATGGCGCACCTGTACAAAGTGCGCCATTACTATGTGTATGACTGGGTCAAATCTTGGTCAAACTTAGTAATGACGCACTTTGTGTAGGTGCACCATTACTATGTCAAACTTAATAATGGCGCACCTACACAAAGTGTGCCATTACTAACTTTAACCAAGGTTTGACCAAGTCATACACATAGTAATGGCGCACTTTGTGAAGGTGCGCCATTACTAACTTTCTTTGCACACCCCACCCCCCCCGGGTGGACCGCCTTTTCAGTTTTAGAAAAAATAAAAGAAAATGATCGAAATGTCAAAAAAATAAAAAAATAAGTTTCCCATGTGATATGTGGTCTAGTAGTTGGGAAAATTTACAAATATGAATTTTGACTTTATTTGCAAAATCTCTCTGGAATTTAGTAAAATGGGCATAACTTTTACATACGAACTCAGATTAAGAAGGTTTTTTATATGAAAAATCATCAACTCGAAAAGTTACATCCGAATTCAATGGGGGGAACCCCGTTGAAGATTTTCAGAATCCCCAGAAACCTAACAGAATAAAAGATACGTGGCTTTTAAGATCTAGAGGGGGGAAATGGAAAAAAAATTCAAACTTAGTAATGGCGCACCATTTGCTAGGTGCGCCACTAGTAACAAAAAAAAATTTGGTTTCAATTTTTTTCGGAAAAAATGTTCAAAATATGATACGTAATATGACCGGGAAGTTTGAAATATCTTTTCAAAATTTCATCACACTCATGAACATGAACAAAGTCATAGACATCAACAAGGTTTAATTGGATTGATATGATAGATATATCAACAAGTGCCTGTTAAGTGAGCTGGTGCTGGGGTTGGATAAAACTGCGAAGTTAAGCGTGCTCGGGCTAGAGTAGTGTGAGGATGGGTGACCTTCCGGGAAGTTTGACCATGGAGTGCGATTTGACTTGAGATTAAGCATATTGACCTGAGATTAAGCCATAGTGACCCGAGATTAAGAAAAAAACGAAAAAAAAATCTGAAATTTTTTTGAAAAAAATATGTTAGTAATGGCGCACCAGATATGTGGTGTGCCATTACTAAGTCAGATAGTAATGGCACACCGTTAGACATAGTAATGGCGCACTATGTGGTGCGCCACTATTATCTGGTATACTAATGGCGCACCAGGGGTGCGCCATTAGTACTTGTTACTAGTGGCGTGATGATAGTGGCGCACCTATAGTGCGCATTAATGGCCAAAATAGGTGCGCCACTAACATGCCTTTTCCTAGTAGTGACATCAGCAAACTAGCATGTGGTTTCGCTGGTTTGTGTTCGTTTTACCCTATATTTTCTGATGCTAGCTGTTACATCACTGCTACGAGCCTCTGTTCATTACTTTTTTTGTGTGTTCTTGATCTTCCCAAGTTGCATGACTAATTTGATGCTTCTATTAATTATGGAGCTGCCAACCCCATCAAGTAAAATATTTGTTCTTTTGGGGCTGGCACCTCAAACAAGCATAAAAATAGAGGGAAGCAGATATATTGTCGTGTATGCACACACCCTTCTTTCATTAGTTTAGATGAACCATTGATGATCAATTCGAACCAGTGCATGCGATTAAAATTAATTTTACCTAAATAGAGGGTGCATAATAAACTACAACAAGTAGATTTGCAACCACGGGATGCTGACGATATCTTCAAAGAACATTGCAACAGCAGTGAGGCTTCACAGCAACATATGGTAAGCCAGTGTGTTTTAGTACATGTGAAATGTAATGCGTGTCGGCTGCTTCCTTGTCTTGTGCCCTCAACCTGTAATCCTACAGAATAACAAATAGTTCAGTTGTCTGCTTTGCTGTATTACTTGATTAGAATGCTTGTTTGTTACTTGTTACGCTATACCTGAGTTGGCCAATATGTCAGCAGTGCCTGCTGTACTATCGTAAAGAAATGCATGCCTAGTTTATTTGAGTCCTTAACTTTTCCTCTGAACTTCATCACAAGACTGTCTTCGTAGTTTATATGAGGCCACACTGTTAAGTGCTTTCTCAGATTATTTCAACTTCTTAGATGGCTTGGCAACTTAAATATAGCGGTGGTACACTCCCTTTCAACTAGGGATATCAACTAGGTCCCGGTTAATCCCGATTAAAGTCCACTAGTGGTATGATAGTTCAAAAGGGTTTTTGTTTTTTGAGGAAAATAAACCAGGGAGCTAGCAAAAACTAACTAGATGGGACTGGCGGATGTTGTTTATTTGCCACTTACATCCCTAGTTTCATCTTACCATTTTAATTTCTTTTCGACTGATGCTGCTTCGAACCATTTAAATATAGCTTTCCATGCTCGACAATAATTCGTATGTCGTTTACCATGTAAGTTTACTGCCTGGATCATGCGATAACTATCTCTTACTTATGTCCAGCGGAAACCTTTCAGGATGCCGTTCACACAAGGACACAATGTACAAGCCCAGAATCTATTTGTGGAAGCAGTGCGCCATCCATGTTACCAGATGGTAGCGATTCGGAGGCAATACCGCCGGAGAAGCGATCGAGCACAGATATTATAGTTCTTGAGGCTCTACTAGAGGCGTAAAGAGATGGTGTGGCTGCCATGAATGAGGTAATCTCGATCTTGAAGCTGGAAATTATGCAATTAGTTGCACGCATTATGCGAGCAACCCAAGAATTGGAGGAAGTAAGAATGTTGCATTTGAAGACGGAGGAGGTCCTGCTTTGCCGCTATCTCAAGCCAGTGGTAATCCAGTTCTTCTATAGATAGCAGTTGAAATTGTCATTAGATTATTGTACTTCCATGTTGTGTCATGTCTCTGAATGGATTATGTTGTAAGACCCCTATGTTGTCCATGTGTTGTAATGATCCGAATTTTTTAGGCGAGGTAATCCTCAGTACTTGTATGATTGACATAAGGTGAACTGTTTTTCGTGTGAGCATATTGTATTGAATGAAATAATTGTTTGACTCAAAGTGTATCCAACCTACTGAATTCGAAGATCACGACATTTCTAAATCATAATCATATATAAAGGTGGAATAAATCTTTGTTGTGGTTTTGAAGAAATAAATAACAAAACATAGAATTATCTGTGGATATTCGTAATCGAATAAAAATTGGATTTGGATTTAGTTGCGGGGCCGTGGCAAACGTGAATGCTAATTCTCCCAAGTTACGAACAGGCGGCTAAACACCCACTATCATTTGTGGGCTGCTCGAAGCAAGTGTTTGCGAGATGGAAATTACTGTCTACCCCTGACACTTGACATCCTTATCGACTAGATTTACACTGCTGTCAATAGGGGTAGACTAGTAACTTCAATCAGACGTGACACGACGGCCTCTGAGCCCATTCATACACGGTGGGCGCCAAATGTGGACGGCAAAACACTTTTGATTCAAGCTCGTCCGAAAGACATGTGTCTCTCCCTCCATTTCCCCATTCATCCATGGTGGGCGGCAAAACAAACTCTCCTCGTCCGAAATTGATGTAGGCTAATATTTTAAATAGGGGTAGATGTGTAACTTCCCTCAGACGTGACACAACCGCCCTAACTGTCAGCCCAGTTCATACACCGTGGGCAGCAAAACACCCTCTCCTCGCCCCAAATCGTTACCAGCAAATATTTGGGAGATGAGAGATTACTGTCCTATCCCCAACCAACGTGATGTCCGAAATTTTAAACGGGGGATAAATTCGTAACTTTCCCACATTTCAGACAAGCGCGTCCCAAAGTTTGAGATCCCCCCTCCCCCTCCATTTCCCCATTCATACACCATCGGTGCCACGACAACCTCCCCACTGCGGCCAGCCTCCTCCGTCCTCCACCCCATCCTCCACCTTGCCGGAGCCGCTACCCCTACCCCGACGTCTCTCATCCACGGCGCCGGACCAGGATCCTTTCATCGCGTCGTCTCGCTTCATCGGTGTCGTCGTCCACTTTGTCGTTGCCGCTCCTACGACCGCCTCGTCCACAGTAACATGATTTGTCCCCCAACCCGGCCGTCTGCCATCTAAAGTCTTCTTCCCCACCGCCGACAGCCATCGCACCCGTAGCATCCTCAACGTGTCAGCAGGGACCTACACGGCGTCGCAAGAGAGGTGGTACTCTTCCATATGTGCTTAAGTTATTGATCTCACCCGGAAAATAGATCTTAAATTGTTTACTGTACTTTTCTTGTCCGTACCAAATTGTAGTGGCTAGTTGAATGCAAACATTGGTTGCGAAGTAGCTTTGTCTGGTTTGCACCTTCAGATCTGCCATGTCACGGTCACTATACTCGTAAAGCTTATGGGTTCCCCCCTTTATATTCACTACCATCGTTGTAGGTGCTTCACTGCTTCGTGTCGTGCTAGAACTGCTCCTCAAGACCTCAACCCATCAAGCGAAACAACATGCCACTCATAATTCGAAAGCTTACATGTTGAAATACGAATCTGATATGATGCTCATATTACTAAAAAGCGAGAACGTTTAATTGGTCACCTAATGTGCCTATATTCGCTTTGAAAAGCATGTCGCCACCCTTTGGTCCAGCTAGTTCCACTTTCCTAATTTTACTCTTGATGCTTAGGGTTTTCCCTTTTATCTACTCTACTATGATCTGCGTAGGTGCTTTCGACATACTAGCATTACTCCACCCTTCAAGCTAAACAACACAACACTCAAAATTCCAAAGCTTAGTTGTTCAAATATGATTGTGATATGATCTTGATATTAGTTAATGTACACATTTAATTGGTTAGCTAAAGGTCCCACTCGAGTTTCCAAATGCATGTCGCGACATATAGAGAGACAATGAGAATTGCATTTCTTTGTCACTTGTTGACTGTACTTTCTTGTCCATACCAAATCTTAGTTGTTATTTCAAAGCAAATATCGGTTGCTAACTACCCTTTATGCGGTTTGCGACTTCAGATCTGCCATCCCTTTGCCACGGTCAACACTATACTCATCATGCTTATGGTTTCCCCATTTTATGATGACCACGATCAGCCTACGTGGTTCGTGTCATAATAGCACTGCTCCACCCATGGAGCTAAACAAGCTTAGTTGTACAAATTCAAATATGATATTATGGTGATATTAGTAAAACTGAGAGATGTTTAATTGGTCAGCTAAATGTTCCTACTTTAGTTTCGAAATGCATGTGAGCCACATATGGAGAGACCGGAAGGAATAATATTTCTCTGTGCGCTCTGGTTCATCACGGGTGGCCAACCGACATTGTATAGAAAGACTTGTAATATCTTCAATCTGCTTGTTCTTCTGCTCTTCTTTAAGATGATCCTCTTCTCTTGCGATTATTTGGTCAGTCGAGTTATTCTCCTTAGTATATTTTGAATCTGTCGGTCAGTCGACTTGTTCTTCTTTACTATATGTTGAAGCTGTCATCTGCGAAGTATCATCACTTCTGGAGCTCTCATATTTTGAGTAGTAGGCCACATTATATTAATGCACACACCAAATTACAGCATGCATGGCACCTCTTAGAAGAATTGTAGAGATAGCACAAATGGGTTTACTGGGAGGAAGTATTGGATTAGAATCACTTATGCATTACAAAGATAATCTCACTTGTTTTTATATTTTCATGCATGTCAGGTATTGAACATTATCAAAATGAATATGAGAATGGGCGCACGAGAGGAATATTGCAAAACAATCCACTGGCTAACAAACTTGGCATGGTAGAGGATGGTCTATCTTATTCACCCATCAAGGTGCATGCTCTAACTTGGCAAGGTTGTATTGGTTGCACATATTTTGCATCTGACCTCTTGCATTTCTTCTACTTTGTTACACCATCTGCTTAGTTTAAGCATCATATATGAGTATATGCCATACCTATCCATTTTCTGTACCTATTCCATGTGTCGTCATACTATGTTCTTCCAGTCAAATGTTGTTCTTTCGTAATAGATGTCCAAAAGGAAGAGGGTGATTGCAGATCCTCAAGGAGTACAAACTAGGTATTTGGAGAAGGTAGTGATGCCTATTAAATCAGATAGATCAGCAGCCACAGAAAACACAGGCCCAACTATAACAGACTTTACCCCTACACCAGTGGCCAAACCCCTATTAGAACTGCTGACAGCCCAACGTCAGGTATTGTCTATGATATCAATTCAAAATTTGAACTCCTAAATTTCTGCATGTGCCTTACCTTCTCTCTTGTATGAAAACTAATTTCAAATGAATCTCCTTGCTCATAGGATCATAGGATCTCACGACAATATTGGGCTCTGCATTGCTCTTTGTGGCACCCGGATCCGCATGGATCAGGGGGCCTTCGCACGTCAGCCCAGGATAACACCTGACGCACGACAGGTCCATAATATAGCATTCCAGGTACAATAATATACATCATTGATGAATACAATCATCTGGCATAACCCTATGACTATTTGAATGGTAGCGGAAGTCTATTAAAATGGTGGCGGAAGTCTTGGTTTGGCAGCATAACAACTCTGGCTGGGCTCCACAACTCACAGGACTGGCAAGGTTACGGACTAGCACGACGGATCAAGCGAACAATTCGGGTACGACCTACAAAACTGGCATGACACGCCAGGTCAGTACATTGAATGTACTTGCAAGACAACCAAATACATATCATCCAAACAAGCAGAAGACAAAGCAAGAACCAAGCGTATGCAACAACGTATCTCATATCAATTACTAAACATGACATGATAGAGGTCAACTGAGCATGAACAATATCATAGCATCTACTAACATGGCAATGGCATGGCAAATCAAAACATGCTTATAACATGGTAATAGCAAAGCATATCCTCTCAATCATGGCATCATTTAACATATAAATCAAAGCATGGCATGGCATCATGAAACTATGCGGAAAATAAAATACCGATTATATCCAATGCAGACATAGCATGTTAACTTTATGAAATCATCTTCTGTTCTGCCTTGGTTTTTAAATGCAACATATAACTCATGCAATGCAACCAAACTTGTGCACTAAGTCCCTCGGACTCTCTTACCAACGGGTTGCCTCGCAACCGAACGGTGATCTTTCCGGCGATCACAACCATGACCAACATTTGGTCTCCAACACTGACCGAGACTTCGTCTCGTGATCATATCAAAACATCGTCGTGACTTCTCACGACTATCTCATAGTACAAGTCACCATATTCTTGTTATCACATATTTATTTACCAACTTAATTATTTAAGGTTTATCCTCCATTTCGACCAAGACCTGATAGTGTGACATACTACGAACTGTGTTGCTATCTATAGACTTTATATACACTCTGCAGAGGTAGCACACTGTACCCACACCACGGAACCCATGGCCTCGTCATCCCATTCGGGTGGACCAGCGGCATTCCGACGAAACCGACCTACTACCATGACACTCTCCCGGCCACTCCGACCCACTCCCAACTGGGCTAGTCCTGGGTGGCCCCGTGTCTACCAAAGACACAACGACCACCGTCGTGGCCAAAACGTCCTGTAAGCATGCCCATAACCTTCCCTAGTTGGAGGCACCGGCGAGAGGCACGACAATAGATCACATTAAGGGCTTCCCATAAAGGCAAATGTGGCTGCACTGAAAAAGTTCGATTTGGTGGCACTATGACTCGATCCCATCGATGACGGTCATTTAATTTCCTTCTCCATCATCATGAACATGAATGCAACAATGAGCATGCAGCATACAAATGCATGAACAAAATATTGAACTTCTCAAGTGCACAACTATAGCATAAAGAACATGACAATACCAAGTAATAGCATATCAATGGTGCATTACAATCCTCATAACATTTTATAATGATGACATGCAAATAAAGTAGAGTAGTTACATGGCATTATCAATAACAACATTCTAAGTAGCATGACAAACGATATCGTGAAAACACAAGCATGCATGACAGGCATAATGGAATAACTGCAGACGATATGAAACAACTGCAACTACACACACACAAGGTGCAAGAAAAGTCAACATGCAAGTTCGGGGCTCATGATAAGAGGTTGGCTTGCCTGGGGGTCGAGGAATACTCCGAAAAAAAAATGCGGAGCGATCGCGAAAAGAGTTGCCGGAAACAGTTCTCTCTCGGAGGGGCTGTTTACGGGCAAGGGCAACATGGTCATTTTCATAATGTTCAAACATAGATAAAGTAGTCCCATCGAAAAGAGCTCGACGAACAGAGAAATTGAGCGCTGGAATCATCTCAATCGGAGTTACGGTTGCAAAGATACGACCGTTGGAATGACAGGGACTAATCTGCAAAATAAAATTCACAGACATGCCCTTGTCGGTTAAAACAGGAAGCGCACTAAGGGAAAATACGTTTTCAAAGAAGGGAAAGCGCATTACTGACCGAAGGCGACAAAAAGTACGTTTTTAGAAAACGAAAACGCATTTCTCTCTGAGGCACCCCGAAGTACGCTTTCGGAAGACAAAAGCGCATCCGGCCACGGGGAGGCTCGCCGGAGCATGGGGGATGCAGTGGTGGTGGAGGAACGGCGAGAGGAGCTCGGGAGCACCAGAATCGGGCGAGACCCGAGGCGGCGGCTGTGGCGATGATGGGGATCAGAGAGGGGCTCCGGGCTCGGGGAGAGGCTCGGGGAGGGGGTTGTGGACTGCGAGGATGCTCGGGGCATGCTTAAATAGCCGCGGGAGGGCTCGAGGGGGAGGGGAGGAGGTGGCACGCGGAAGGCGACGTGTCCGTGCGCCGGCGAGGGGCGCAGTGTTCGCAGGCGCGGCCAAGGCTCACGGGAAGCGGCGGGAAGGCGACGAGGAGGGTGCAGACGAGCGCTAGAGGCTCACGGAATCGAGCAAAGCTCGCGAACGAGAGGAGGAAACGGACAGGGGCGAGGAAGAAGAAGATGGCCACAATGGCGTACTATTTGGTCCTTGGCATGGCTCACCGGAGAAGAAAACGAAGGGGGCCAGAGGTCCAGGGGAAGAAGACGTCGAGGGGGAGCTGTTGGGCATTACTGGCGAGGTCAGAGACGGTCGGAGCAGCGATGCCGACGTGAACAGAGGCTTGACCACCGTTTTGGCTGGCTGCCCTCGTAGTCACCACTGGCAAGGCGCACTCTGGGTTTTTTACTGATGTAAGTTCATGTCTACCGCGTAGTCCTTCGAAGAGGGAGTAATACTGCGGTAGAAAAACGGGAAAAGACAAATGGAGCTGAGTAAACCAAGCTCCACAAGTTTACTGCTGCAAACTTTACCACACTCTAGAGATTAAACCAGAGAGGGTAAAAGGTAAATATGTTGTCTGGGAGGCTTAGGGTAGCAAGGACTACGGTCGTGGAGATTATGAGGTCATTTGTTCAAGTATTTAGCATAGTTGCTGTACAACTGCTAAATCTGACCAAGAAACTAAATCATGAAGGAGCACTCACCAGGAGTGATGGATTGAGCTAACACTTGGCAAAGCTTGATGATTTGACCATATGTAGATGCTGCAAAAATATCATACCAAAATGGTATTTCCTTCACAGCTATCAGTTTTGCCCAGAAACTTCAGAAAAATCCTCATGGCAAATGGCTAGATTTACTGAGCCAAAATCTTGTGGAGATGGACCATATAGATAGGAGAAGGCCTGGGAAAATTATCAGACATAATAGAGCAAGATAAGATGCACTTGCTTCACAAACTGAAAAATTGGATAGAAACCAAGAATTGCTCCTGTGCTCACATAGTTCAATTAAATGAACTGAATTTGGGTGGAGGCTAATGATTTGACATACTTGAGAGGATGGAAAAGTTTCATCCCATTTGGAAACCCTATGAAGGTACTTCCTTCACAAAGTTGTATTCTGGTCAGAAACTTTGAAAAATTGCACAGGGAGCTAGGATGAATGGATTGAGCTCATATTTGTCATCCATGGGTTATTTGTCCATGTTAATCACCCTGACAAATTGCAGCTCCATAGGAATTAGGAATAAAGCACTTCCTTTGCAAAATTTCAAAGAAGGCAGAAACTTACATTGGATCATGTGCCAAATTTTTGAACTAACATGAGATTAGGATGGAACTAGTGATTATATAGCAAGGACAAGCTCCACAATTTATGTGGGAATTTTCTCTGCTATAAAAATAGTAGTTCCTTTGGAAAATGGCAGAAATGCAATATTGGCATTAAATAGGAAAAAGGCAATTTTCCTTATTTAATTATGGCCAATATACTTTCCAGAGATTGGATTAGGCATAAGTATCAACTCGACCAACTCTCATGAATTTAGGAGATGGCTAGCTATGCCTTTGGATTTTATTCCTCAGAAAGGCAAGAAAAGGAATAAATCACAATTCAAAAATATTGCATGGGACTTGGCAATATCTTTGCATATCCAAGGTTCACAGAGATAGGAGGATCTCTGGGAACAATAGGGAGGATCAACAGATCAAAAAAATGATGGCTCCTTTGTAAGCACAAAGGACATATCCAAATTCCAAAATTTTGGAATTTAGGGTTTGAGAGGAGTTGGGCTGATGCAAATGAGGTCTTGCCCACTGACAAAGACATGAGCAAGGTTTTGAAAGGTTGGAAATGACAATAAATCTCAGAGTCATCCAGCAAACTCAGGAGAAAGATTTTGAAAATGAGTGCCAGGAAGGAATAACAACTCAAAAATTGATAACGCAATTTTGGGGCTGTTACACTCTTAACAGTACCTCTTGCCCTTTGTCAGCATACTTACACTCATTGATTATGTAGCATCACTGTAAATGTTCGCTTCTTTATCCTCCCTTTGCTTGAAATTATAAGATCTATATTTACTATTAGATAAATGTAGAATTAACACAATGGTTATGAAGTTTTGGATTGCTCATGTAAGTACACTGTCATGTACTCCTCATTTATGTCGAATTAATTGTTGATCAATTGGATGTATTTAGACCTTAATAGTGCTAGATACATCCATTTGAGCGACAACTAATAATGGACGGTGGTGGTATTACTGTCCATGCATCGCGAGATAGCTGATTGTCTAGCATTACTCTGCATCTTATCTGCCCTGCGCTCCACTTTCTCCAAATTATCATATCTACATTTACTCTTACAAAAATGTTGAATAAAGCCAATGCCACTGCACACATTGATGTCTGCATTCCTCTTGTCAGTACATTTTGCCTTGTAACGTTGTACTTAATCAATTGCTATTTGATTATGTATCATCAGTCTGCACCAGAGCTTCATTATCCTCTATTTCTTCCAATATTATTTGATCTATATTTACTCTTTGCAAAATGTAGAATAATGGCAACGCTTATAAAGAATTTTCTTTGGGGAATTTATTGAATTATCTTTCCGTCAACATGGAGAAGGGCTTTGTCCATCCCGTGTTAACATGTAATGTAAGTTCATCCTTCTCAAGCCTTCAAACTTGTTTCTAGTATAGATTTGGATAGGCATCATTTCCTCCACTACTGTTTACATCTGATTGGATGTTTGCAACAACTACCAGTTTGAAATTGTAGTTGTAAAAACATGTTCCTTATGCAGACCAGATCCATTTATTTGCTTATATAATTGTGAAACCTGTTACGTGTCTCCTTGTTTCTCTTTCAGAGTCGTGTCTCTTATGCCAGGCAAAACTTCAGGAAAGATAGTGAGCCAAACCATCTTGAGGACAGCGAGATGACTCCAAGGTCCTGTCTTGATGAAGATAGTGAGTTGAAGCTACTCACCAGCAGGTGTGAGACAATCTTTGTGCAGTCGTTGCCTCAATCAGTTCGACTTCTTTAGTCTCAACTTAAAGCGGAAAGGCTTGCTTCAGCTCAGCTCCGACTTGAAGTCAAAGATGTAATGAAGATGTCAGGGGACTGCCTTGCGCATTATGGTGCCATATAGCTAGGTATGAAGCATCTATCGTTGACACAACTGAGGTCTCATCAGCTTGTTCGGCTGCTTGCGGGGCCCGAGCTTGCCAGGTCTAGTGCCTTCTGAAGTGCTCTTAGTTTTGTATATTCTTTTGTCGGCGCGTTTATATGCACTGGTGGCGACCTTTGATGCCCATTGTATGTAATCCGCGATCATGTTGCACTTTATTATCACCGGTAGCAAACTTTGATTCCCAGTTTATGTAATATGATGTAATTTCTTTGTTGTATAGTCTAGGTTTATTCTTTGGTCGGTATGCTGTAATTTAGGCCGGAAGGTTCAGTGGATCTCAGTGTTGTCGGTCTTCAGGCCGGCCCGTTACTCATATGACCCAAAACGTGGGCCTATAATCATCTTGGGCCATTAGCAGGTCTAAACCTATAGTAGTTTCCCACCTTTAACAGGCCATGGGCTACATATTTACTGTAGTGACACTGGGCTTCCTACGGGCCGTAGGAACAATGGAACCTTCTACGGTCCGTAGAAACAATGGGCCTTCTACGGGCCGTATCATCAATGGGCCTTAGATGGGTTGTATGATCGATTGGCCAAACATGGGCCAAAAACAGACCGCATTATGGCCGTAAATGGGCTAGAGTTGGAGTCGTCCGTTCATGGGCCGACCATAACAGGCCATCGTTAATAGATTGTATTTGATGATGCTATGAAAATGGCCCAACGTGTTAACGGGCCACAAATGTGCCGACCGTAACCACGGGCGGAATTTGCCCCACAAGCAGAAAATGGTAGTAACGGGTCGTAAGTAACCGAATGTTGAAAATGAGCCCAAGAATAAATGGGCCGTGAGAAGGCCGAAAGATAACATGGGCTGGAAACGGCCCAACAGAATAATGGGCCGTTAATAGGTATAAAGTGATACACTGTTCATTACGGGCCAGTTTCACCACGGGCCCTTAATGGGCCAATAGTTACAAAGGGCCTCATATGGGCCGAAAGACGTCATGGGCCATACATGGGCCGGAACTTAAAACGTGCTGGAATTATATTGGACGGCCCAGATGACGCTACTGGGCCTAATTCGGATAGGTCGTAAACGGGCCCTGGGTTAGTGGGCTGTAAATGGGCTATATGCGAACATGCCATTAACAGGCTTTCCGTGGGCCGGGCCGCCACATTTTGACAAAGTCAAACGGGCCAGCCTTTTCACAGGAATGGGCCTCTGTTGGGCCATGCCACGTGTCGACGTGTCATAGGCGCTTTTGGTCCAATGAGTGGATGACATCTGTCCCAACGGTGAGCTGACACGTGTTTCCTCCAGCCAATGATGATTTTACATGTGGAAAATCCCCATTGGTTGGGGCTGTTAACGGGTTATCGGATCCAAAACCGGACACGATAGCTTAACGGTGTCCCGTTACGGTGGATGCCACATGTCGGTCACCCTTGACGAAAGCACTTCTGTGACATTCGATTTATTGTCATGGAAGTGGACACTTCCGTGATGATAATTTTGGTAATGTCATGGAACACTTCTACGACAGCACAAGTATGACTATCTTGATTCTGTTATAAATTTGTCATGGATGCACATGCATGATAGAAAACGTGACCTACTGTGACAAACACGTATCATCACGGAAGTGTATTTTTTTGTAGTGTTCTTGCTAAAATTAATGCTTGTACGAGTAAACTTTCGAGGACATAAGAGGCAGCACAGACAATCTGAACTTTGCTTATAGGTTTATCCTCAAATAGTGGCCTCGTGCCAAGGGAGGTTTGAGCAACTTGGCCACTACTTTCATCCAACTATTTTACTGGCTCATCTTGGTCGTGTAGCTCGCCAAAATTCTACAGTGCAGGCAAGAAAGGAGGCGGTTGAGAAAATGAACCACCCAAATTTTTTGTGCAGTTCAACTGAAATGGAGCATCCCTGGCGTGCAGACTAATTAAGTGCCAGATGAATATACGTGTCAACCAACTTGTCTGGAATCTTTAGACTCCATGCCATACAGTTCTCTAGGCCGTAATGTGCCGATAACCAAAAGGCACAAGTTGGGACCAAAGACTGGACTGCGTTTTTTTGGGCTATGCGCCAAGCAATATTTTTGGCGTTCACTCTCCTAATACTTGGAGTTTGACAATTGGTTGACGCCGGTTGATACTCGAATGAATATAGGCACTTCTTCTTGTCAACATCGATGCTTATGCGAGTGAACTTTGGAGTACATAGCAGCGACATAAGTACTGTCCATCTGATCTTTTTGTGCGGTTCTCTGAAATCACCCGATGTAATGATTTGCCTGCGAAGTTCAGCTCCAAGTTACTCCTTTATGAAATCGGCAAACAGTAGCACAATACCAAATTACCAATACATATGACAAGCACAATAATCAGGATAAAGACCAGTACCAACCTGTGTGAGGTAGCATATCAATTACTATTTTCTTTGACTGGAAGCCGTGGTAAGCCAAGCGACTGACAGCAAAGGAAGAATGCAAGCCGAGATTAGCGACAAACAGGAAAGGAAGGAAGTTGTCGAGGCAATGAAGCGCCCAAAGTTTTTGTGCAGTTCCACCAAAATCGAGCAACCCTGTGGGCACATATATTGAGAGAGTGAGATTACTGTAATAGTGGGACTAGTTGATGAAACATACGCTAACAAATAGAAGCACCCTCATTATCTTAATGGGTAAAGTTAGCATTCCCTCCCTGCTCCACCACATGATTCACCTCCATAGACAAACATACACACGTACATGATTCAACATAGGGTGCTACTAAAGATTTGTTTAACTCCGACAGGAAAATTAGGCAGCAATAAATTAGTGGTACTTAAGTACTCCTAATTAATTAATTGAGACAGCAGAAGTGGAATGGCTCCCTGGAGGATCGTCTCACATGTAAGGTAGTCGTTGCTAGAGCCCTTGAATGGCCTCGACTGAGGCCTCTGGCTTCAGCAAGATCACCTTGGCACTGTTTACTCTTCTTCTTCCTCTTCATGTTCTGTTTCTCATTCTCCTCACCAGTTGGTGAAACCAAGTACATGATTGGCCTTCTATTTCAGAATTGGTTTTGTCAGTGAGGGAGCACAAGTGTACTAGTAAAAAATAGCATTATTTTCTCATGGCGATGCATAAAATAGAGATGAACACATGCATTAAACATCATTCTTACCTAAAGGAATGTTATTGTGCCAATATGGATGATGAGGATTGGAACACAGATCTCCCTTTGTGCTGTTCCACGAAAATGAACCAACTGTTCCATTCTGACATTCCAGTTAAACATCACAAAAGTCACTTCTTTTAAGAAGAGTTTTGTGCAAAGGCACCAAAAGGTCACAACAAGAACTGTGTGAAATGGATATCCCTGTTTGCAAAAAAGCTACAGAGGAAATAGTCGAGTCTCAAACAATTACAGGCAAAAACATTTGGGTAAACTTGTCATGGCTTATAACAAAGGTGGCATGGCTTCATTTTACCAGGGCATTAGATTAAGAACAGCTAAATATTTGGTATAAGGGCATGGGACGGTGGGTGCACCAAAGATCCGGCACCATGTACCTAAACAGGGGCATAAAGTGGTGATTCATAGTTTGTTGCCCCGAGAAACAAACATCCAAGAAACATATATAGGTTGGTCCCATTTTTGTTCACTCTAGCCACCTACTCCTATGTGTGGATAGCAAATCTAGTCCTGGTCATACCACTGTGTACAGCATTACCCCTATATTTCCCTTTTCGACCAAGAGACCGGTTGGATGACCAGTCTGTACTACTTTCACCCCCTTTCCTTCCTGTTTGTACCAAGTCCGATGTACTACATACTAAATTCCCCCACCCCCACTTTATTTCTTGTTTGAACCAAGTACAAGATTTGACTCCATGAAGTAGCTTTACCTCTAACAATAGAAGAAAAAAATAGGTGACATTGAACCATCCGATCGAGAGGTGCTGAGAGGTTGCACATGCAGTGAGAGCTAAGGCAGTTTCGAAGGAAGATATACCTGAAGGTCGTCGGGATGTGGATAGGTGAGCGGCGGGAGGCCGGATCCGCCCACACTAGGGCAACGACGAAGGGATCGGAGGACCTCCCGCGCTGTCGCTCAGCCAGAGATAACGGTGCGGCCGGTAGTGGGCCTCCTCCCTCGCTGTCGATGACGGCCTAAACGCTGCCCTCCTCCCCTTCACCGGCGGAGGGGGATACGTACGGCTCTGTAACCAGCGGTGAGGATAGAAAGACAATGTTTTTTGAAGGGAGAAAGACAATGTTACCACCGCTATCTTGTTTAGATCTGGAGAGGATGAGAGTGTGTGAATAGAGCAACCCTAGCAAACAAGCGCGGAGGCTCCAGCCTATATATACGTAGTGGGGTAGTTTTCCTATTTCACTCCATCAAAACAATCGTTTAAAATTGTGTACTACGTGCCAGGTTGCCGTTTTTTAGTTGTTGACTGTTTTTTGAGATAGCTACCCGCTTGTTCCAAGTGGTGTTACGGTGTGCCAGGTTGCACTTTGTATCATTCAAGTCTGGTACAAGTCCCTCCATTAAATGAACAATCACCCCCTCGTAAGAATTGTGAACAAGTCCACGCCTAAAATTATCGGAAACGTGGGTTGCCCCAACATGCATTATTATTTATATTTTCTACTCCCTCCGTTCCTAAATATAAGTCTTTTTTATTAGCCACACCTAAGACAAGATTTTTTTATTAGCAGTGAACCCCACATGTCATAGACACAAAAAGTGTGGCAAGATTCCCTTAGGCAAGCCAAAGTGTGTCTAAAAATTTGAGCAACTCAAGTTAGGCAAGTGTGGCAAGTGTGGGAAAAATAATGTGGCAACATAAGACAAACATAGTCACAATCCAAACAGCCCGTAATTTTTGTGACATGCATGAAAATTTGGTTAGTTAAATTTATAGTCAAAATTTGGCAAGGTGCATCAAATCAACACATGCAAGTATCAAAAGAGAAATCACGGCATGCATGCATGCGTTGTACTCCATCCGTTTCCAAATATAAGTCTTAATAGAGATTGCAACAAGTGACTACATATGAAGCAAAATATGTCTACATACATCTGTATGTAGTAGTCCATTTGAAATGTGTAAAAAGACTTATATCGAGTGCAGTGCTTTGATGTGTCGTGTCAACTCGTACAACACCGAGAAGTTTGATTACTACAACGCCCTCTCCCTCGCGGACTGAGCTCCGGTGCCTTAACTGCACTCGCTTTGGCTGCATGACAGGTGGGCCAACCACCGCTGGGGCCCACCTGTCATAGACTCAAAGGCATGAGCAGTTAGTCAATGAAGCTGCGTCCCTCCCTCGCGCATGAGCATGGTGGCTGGCAGGACTAGTAGGAGCTTTCGCTACACGCTTCTTGACGGCGGCGAACTTGCGGATGGAGTTGACCATCATGTCGTCCATGCGAGAGGCGAAGCCGGCGTCGGCGAGGGCTACGACGCCGGCGGTCGCCAGCACCGTCTGGAAATGCTGCGCGGTGCGGGGCCACAGGCCAGGCCTTGGATGATTTGGAACAGCCAACTGCCACTCGCGACCATCGCCTCCATAGGTGCTTCTGGCTTCTGGTCACTTGATCTTGGATTGGAGTTTGCAGTGTTGCGCAGAGACTAAGGAGTAGATGGATTGGAGTGGTAGGGAGCCTTTATATGAGAATGCAAACTCTGTTGCATTCACATCGTGCTGGCTCTATTTTGCTTCTCCAATTAATTCCCTCTGCATGTAGAGTAATTTGAGGATGCATCATTGACCGTTCAACATCTCGAGAACCGCTACCCTCTCCCTCCTTGGCATTCAAGCACCTATGGAGGCAACTGCTGCTCGCGTCTATCGCATGTCAGGAAACGTTCTCGTCGACGATGAGGTGCCTATGGCGACTTCGTAAATTTCAAGATGATAGTACTAGTATACTCAATATTGTACACCGCAACCAAGGCCGAGAGGAAAATGAGAGAACTACGTATTTATTTACGGTGTAGATTCACTCATTTTGCTCCATATGTACTCTGTCTCGGTGTAGTCTAGTCACTTGTCAAAATCTCTAGAAAGGAAAATACTCCTTTCTGTTTTACAGGGCTATACTAGCAAGTACTACAATAGTGGGCTCACATAGCAATTTTGTCTCATGCAAGAGCCTGGCTATATGCATGCTCCAAGGATCGCAACTGCCACGTTCGGGGTGCACTTGGCTCTTCGCCTCTACGAGAAGACGAACAATGATGTTACTACTACTGCTTCTACAGTATCGAATCCACTGCTGCATATTCGTCCACCGCGAGCGGGAGGGATAGCTTGTTGTAGTACTACAAGCAAAAGCTTGTCCTCGTCTGTGAGCCACCGCGCGCATGGGCGAGGGAGAAGGCATGTAGTAGTAAAATCAAGCTTCTCCTCGTTGTACGAGTTGACGCGACACATCATAGCACTGGCCCCACATGGTTGCCTCTAAACTTGGCTGAAAGACCCGTAGTGTACAATACTCCATTTGCTGCAACCTCTAACATTTACCCCACCACAAATTAATATATATATTTCTGTCTTGACCAGATGAGCAGGCAAACTAGAATCACCAGGATGACAGGTAGGGCCAGAAGATTATTTTAATCAAAAAAATATAGCATGGAGCCGACCCCAACGATTTTAAGCTTACAGGCACGGTACACGCTATCCTAGACTACTCTACAAATGAAACTACCACACGAGCGTCCGGGCTGCGCTTGGCTCTTTGCCTCTTCGGGAAGTCGAACAATGGAGTACTACTGCAGTGGAGGAGTACTACAGTATGCTTCTGTCCATCTGACACCACGCTCATGGGCGAGGGAGGGACGCATCTTCATTGACTTACTGCTCCTGCCTTTGCGTCCATGACAGGTGGGCCCAACAGGTCGGCGGCCCACCTGTCATGCAGCCAAAGGCAGGTGCGTTTAAGGCGAGAGGGTGTTGTAGTAATCAAACTTCTCAGTCTTGTACGAGTTGACGCGACACATCAAAGCACTGCACTCGATATATTTCAATAATTTATGCCATCGATGCTTTAATTACAACGCATGCATGCATGTCGTGACTCTCCTTTTGATACTTGCATGTGTTGATTTAATGCACCTTGAAGTAGTATGAATATGTGACGGTAAAGCTTTGTAATGCCCCGGCCCTAATAAAGCGAGAGATGGTTGTGCACGAGGAGGGCAAGATCATGCAGACGGGACAGGACCCGACGATGGAGCTCTCTATGGTCTCGATGGACCTCACCTTGCTCCATTACCCCTTGTGCATCCGCCCCTTGAAGCCTCCAGTGTACGAGGTTCGAATACACCTCGCCCGTTCGGCTGATCGAGCAAGGTGCAGGTTTGTTGATTGATGTGTTGTTCGATTGATTTGTGCAGTGCAAGGGAGGGCACTTGGCTTGCGCGGACTGCCGCGTCAAGCGCCCCGAGAACCAACGGCAGTGCCAACAGTGCGAGCGCGATGGTGGCTTCGACGTGCGGAACATGGCGGTGGATGTCGTCCTCTCCTCGGTGAGGGTGGAGTGCCCGCACGAAGGTTGTGGGCTCTACGTCACTTACCACAAGCTCGCCAATTACCAGAGCGTGTGTCCGCTCGCGCCCTACAAATGCCTCGTGCCCGTCTGCGGCTACGAAGGCCCTCCACCGGTGCTCTCCCACCACATCAGCACCGTGCATCCCATGCCCATGCACAGGATCCAATACAGCAAGGCGCTCCAGCTGCAAGTGCCACTGTCGGAGCCACGACTCTTGCTGTTCGCGGAGGAGGACGGCCGCGCGTTTTTCTTGGCGGCGGCGTGCTCGACATCGACGTGCCTATTGCCGTGTCGGTCGTCTGCATCAGAGCAGGGGCGTCCCCACTGCCACACTACATGGCCAAGCTATGGGCGAATGGCCCGCCGAGGGAGCCCAAAGGCAGGACCGACGCCGTCAAGGTGGAAATGGAGGTGACAACAGGAGGGATCCCGGCGACTTCGCCGTGTAGGAGCTGACCTTCTTCACAGTTCCGCCCAAGCTGCTGGCCGGGGCTAAGCTGGTGTCCCTCCACATTCAGATTGACAAGCTCACATCCTAAATGATTCTACAGTGCCTTCTGTTTATCTTAGTAATATGCTAATATAGGGGTTAGCTCGGTCTACTTTAGCTTTAGAGATGGTGGGTTTTGGTGGCGATGCAGCAATTACCTCGACATCAGATCAATAGTGAAAGTAATTTCGAACAGTCGAATGGATATTTTGTGTCTGTTGGATATAAAGATCCTTTGGGTAAGAAGTAACAAATTATATGCTTTTTTTCAAAATGGAACAGCGATACTAGTATAATTTTTGTTGACATGCACTAATATTTTTGAAACGGACGTCGGGCTGTAGCTAGAAGGGCGGGTGGGACGCGGCATCGGCCCATACCGCGATGACCCCCGATTGGGACGCACTGACTGTGGATTTTCTCCCTCGTCGATGTCGACCGCGTCTACGTAGAACATTGTTCCCTTCCCCCAGCTGCGGGATCAGGCCGGATATGTGACCAGCGGTGTGGCCACCGTCATTATATGCTTGTGAAGAGAGCAACCCAAGCAACCAGGCTTGTAGCTTAGGCTCCTGCTAGTGTATATATAGTGGTTTTCTTTTTCTCTCCATATCAACAATTTATATTGTGTACGAGTCATTGAAGAGTGAATTGATGGTTGCTTCTTCCAACTAACTTACTGTGTGATTTGACTGCTCCTTTAGTGGCCCCTACACATACTCCCCCTGCGTGTATGCAACAGTCACACATACACATGGACGCAAAAACGCGCGCGACGCCCTAATGCATGCATGTACGATCACACGACGAAACACACACGGTCATGCTCAAGTACTCAACCTACACGTGCATGCACACACATACTCAGCCAGGGTGAGCTAGTGACCGTATAAACACCAGAAAATGTATATATTGAGTGCAATGAGCGTATTATGAAGTCCACTGACCGTATTTTTTACAAATACACAGTGACAGATAGTGTATTTATCTCGTTTGAAATTAAGCCATATTAACCGAAGAGGAGGCATTATGGACTAGCATTACTTTGTTGTGTCTCGTCAACTTGCCGAACGAGGAGAAGCTTGCAGGACGGGAGAAGCTTGCGCGCGGTGGCTCGCAGGACAAGGAGAAACTTTTGACTAATGTAAGCTCTCCCTTGCTCAGGCGATGGACGTGCAACAGTTAACTCGGTGTCAGATTGCCAGAAGCATACACTATACTAGTACTATTGTTGTTGCACTTCCCGAAGAGGCGAACAGCCGAGCGCAAAGTTTACTAGTACTAGTACTACTACTATAGTCTATAGAGGTATGTACTATACTAGTACTAGGAACCGGATGGAGGAGCGTCTGCACTCCTATTATATTTTTAAAATGTGATAAAGCAATCTTCAAGACATTTGGTTCTCTTCGAGGGTTCTCGCATGTGATAATGATAGTTGATTGCATGGAACACTCGCCACAATTCTCGCTTAATTCTGGCTCATATCCTGTTACAAATAGGAGCACTTGGTAATATTTCCTCTTTTTTTGTTATTCAACATGTAACAGGTCAGCAAACCTTGTGGCGCATCTTTGTGCGAACCGTGCTTGCTGCACTTTGAATGTGGCCGAGAGCTGGCTTGATGAAACACCTTGCTTCCTACTTCTTTTTTTGCAGGGTACCTCACTTCTTAGTGACCAGTGTCTTGGCTGATCATCCTTAGAATGCTTATATATGAATAAAGCTCTCTCATTAACCCGCAAAAAAGATTAAGCCATATTAACCGGAAAGGAGGGAGTATGGACTAGCACTACTTGTTGGTGTGTCCCGCCAACTCGCAGAACAAGGAGAAGCTTGCAGGACAAGGTGAAGCTCGCATACGCCTTTTGACTAATGCAACGTACCCTCGCCCAGGCGGTGGACATGCATCAGTTCATTTGGTGTCAGATTGCCAGAGGCATACACTGTAGTACCAAACATGCGGAGTACCATCATTGTTTGACTTCACGAAGAGGCGAAGATCCAAGCGCAAGGTTTAGTAGTACGAGTAGTAGTACTACTAGAACCACATGGTGGATCCTCTGTACTCCTATTTTTTAGTCTCTGATAAAGTACACATTTATTCCAGAGAAGGGCGGAAAACGGCAGCCCAACATGTAATGATGATATCGTTCAACCATGCTTGAATATATCTTGGCCTCCGTGCGAGCCCGTCTATGTGTTCTCGCTCCTCGTCTCTCTCAAGGAACGGTGGGTTGGCTATTTTGCCATCAATTGAGATCGGTTTGCTCACACTCCGGTCCCACATGTCAGTGATATGCCAAGAGGAGGTGCGTTGACCTACTGGCCATACGTGTACTTGGTTTTGCACCTTCATACTACTCGTCCCTCCGTCACAGTTTACAGGGCGTGCTTCATTATGATGCATTTCTCTCAATGCATTTCCACCACCAGAGAGATTTTAGACGCATTTGGTTTAATGCTCAATTAATTAGGGCGTGGTAACCGCAATCAAGTCCACATTTTTCTCTCAATGTAGTACTACAGAGTGGAGTAAGTGCATGCATGTGTGTACCCGGGGTGGAAGCACTGCATGCATGTGTGTACGCATTATTTCCTCTAGTAATAGACGCCGTGCTATAACTACCAATGCTATTTTTTAGGCTGATCGCTAGTCGCCTTGGTCCTAGAGATTTTCTCTTTTTCTGAAGCGCTCTATAAACAAGTGACGGATGGAGTAGTATGAGCGGATTCAAAGAAGAACGTATTGATGGTTGCTTCTTCCGAGCAACTTACGATTAGGAAAGGTGGGGCTTATGATTTGACTGCTCATTACTCACTATTAATGCGGCGCAACGACCAGTCTGAGTCTCCCATGCGGCTGTGCACTACCCCCTCGGTTCTTAAATATACTCCGGAGTATTTGTCTTTCTAGAGATTTCAACGAGTGACTACTCAAATATTTGTATTTCTAGAGATTCAAATGGACTACTATATACGGATGTATATAGACATATTTTAGAGTGTAGATTCACTCATTTTGCTCCGTATGTAGTCACTTGTTCAAATCTCTAGAAAGACAAATATTTAGGAACAGAGGGAGTACACATACGAAGCAAAATGAGTGAATCTACACTCTAAAATATGCCCATTTGAAATTTGTAAAAAGACAAATATTGTTGATGACAGTTGCGACGACAAAAAAGAAGCATACTCCTTGTCCTAAGGGAAGATAACAACACTTGTGTTTGTCTAAAACAGTGTGAGGATGAGATTGCAATATGGAAAGTACGCCGGACGAGCTACGTTTTGGGCAAAGAACTATGGAAGATCCACATGCAGCGACGTGGGAAGACGGGCAGTGGAGCAAGGCCAGAGGGGATACCTGGAGGTCATCGGGATGTAACTAGGTGAGCGGCGGCGGGCGGAATCTGCCCATACTGCGGCAGCGAGCAGGTGGCGTAGGCCCTACCGCGCCAGAGCTTGGTCAGAGAGAACGGCGTGTACCGCAGATCGGGACGTGCTACCTCGGCGCTGTCGAACGGAGAAACGATGCACGTCCTCCCTTTCCGCTGGCGGATGGGATGCGGCTGGATCAGTGACCAACGATGAGAGAGAGAGAGGCCACCGCAGCCTTGTGTGAGATACTCTGAACAGAGACAAACCAGGCAGGCAGGCTCCATTGTATATAGTGGAGCAGACTACCTTTTTCTCCATAAAAATCGTTTTATATTCTGTGTACGTGCCATTGAGCGATATAACTTTATTTAAAATAACGCACCAACGCATCAAGTCGAACTTTGTTTTGTGCACGCGTGGTACACAACCTCCATAGGTAAACAACCGCTACACGCGTTCAAATTAGCACGTGGGCTGCCATTTCGTACAAAAATGAGCTCCACCGTGTACCCGTGCGGGTGTGGCTGGGCACGAAGCGTGAGTACGTGCACGGTGCACCTATTCTCTTCTTGTATACATAAACCACCTACGTGGGGTTGTGTGATAGAGATACAAACGTAGAGAGATATAGTGCGTGGGTTCGTGAGAGTTTTTTGGGGGGGGGGGTCAATCAAAAAATGTAACATATGCAATGTGTGTGAAATAGAGTCCTGGATATATCATATATATAGAGGGGGCAATCCACGAGAAGAGAGTGGAGGTATCATCGACTTGAGGTGTCCATAGAATCAAGAGAGGGATGATGTGTGTGTGTGTGTCTTGTGATCGATAAAGAGTTCCATCGAATTTGTGTGTGCCCACGTCAAAGATATAGAGTGGCTGGCCTACTAGAACGAGAGAGGGGACAGGCGCAGTTTGTCTCTGTGGCATGGATACCTACCTACAACGCTCGACTATCGGTGTGTGGTGGGGTGGGGAGGGAGGCCTAATTAACTATAGAGGTACAATGGCTGGTATATGTGTGGAGGAGGAGCGAGGCCTACCTCATGTATTAAGGTAGATCGATCTACCTCATGTATTAAGGGAGGTCGATCGACATCCATGCATATGTGTAGGAGAGGAATAAGGTTCAGAGAGAGACATAGCTAGAGTGTTGGAGGGGGTGGTAGTGGAGTTGCTTCTAACAAATGGTGGGATAGGCTTGCTAGACAACCGGAGGGCACGCCTGCAATATCAATAAGAGAGGGGATGGCTGCCTGTCTGTGCATGTGCATGTGAGAGACGGGTCAGGAGGCATGCACGAATGATGAGGGGGGACGATATGGCTGTGGTAAGCAGACATAACTACATAGGAAGATCAATCGTCCTTTGTCAGAGAAAGGAGAGACATAACTTGTGATCGGTATACATGCATGTGTGTGTTAGAAGCAAATGAGGCACGGGGAGAAGGATAGAGAGAGAGGGATGCATCTAGGAGGTGGTGCAAGAGTCATACTATATCGAGGGGGAAGGAGTGTGCGAGTACGAGATCAATGAAAAGAGTGGTGGGAGTGAGGCATGGACGGTGATAAGAGAAGAGGGGAAGCTTGTGTTTGTGCTAGGCACACCTGGCTAGAGAGGCATATCGATCAATGTGTGCCGTAAAGAAGGAGCTGGGGGTGGGGGCTACACACACCGTGGGTGAACGACCTAAAGTGAAAGGGATGCGGGAGTGTGCATGAACGAGAGAAAGTTACCGCTAGCTAGCTACAAAGATAAGAGGATTGTGTGGGTGTAAAAGACGAATAGAGATCATACTTCATTATAAAAAGCGAATTCGGATATTTGAAGAATTTATCATAGTGTTTTAAACTGACGCATGTGTGAATATATATAACAGTGATACACATGGTGTGGTTATGAACATGTTACACTACATATAATATATTTTATCTCTACTCATAAAAACGGAGTTGTTGATGATGGTGTGCCTGCCATCCTGCAATATAGGCCGTCCGATATATATCTGACGGATAGGAAGGAAACTATGGCAATTTTGAAAAAAGATACCCACATCCCTCTCCATATTTGCAAATTAGGCCTCCCCTTGATCATGTTGATGTTCTGTGGAACGCATGGGCATCTTGCTAGTACTACGTATAATATATAGAATTGATCATAATTTGGGCTAATGTGTGGCTTTTGCAGCTCAGGTCTAAATACTTGTCATAATGTAGGGGGCGGGGCACTATACTATGTGTGATAAACACGGTGTACACATATGGAACATGGTTTAGATTATGAATATATACAAAAAATAGAATGTGGGCATATGGGCATCAAATGTACTATTATTTGGAATCAACATCAATTGTATTCAAAAAATAGAATTCGAGTTCATGTAGTACACATAGTTCATATCTATCTCTATAGTAATCATGTGGTGTGTTATTAAGGTAATACACAAATGATGGTTGAAGTTGGCAACAAACATGATTGTAGATTCTTATTGAAATAGAGAAACGAATTCAAATTCAGTTCGAATTGCAGCGGTAGTATAGACATTTGGAATGCACTAAAATGTTGGTATGAGTAGATTACATGCATTATATAGCAAGCAAAAAAAATTAATTGGACATAACATGGATTCATACTCCCTCCTTCCATCTATATAGGGCGAAATGCGTTTTCTAAGACCTCCTTTGACTATTGACAAGATTAATAGTACATGACATGCACAATGTGAAAATTATGTCATTGAAAGAACCTTTCATGCATTTAATTTAACGGTGTGCTTTGTGTAAGTTGCATGTCATATATTATTGCTCTAATATTTGGTCAAAGTTAGCACCAAAAAACGCATTAGGCCCTACATAGATGGAAGGAGGGAGTAGCTTTGAATAGCATTTTTATAGTAAAACGGGACAAGACTCTCTCTTTGTGTGGTGTGAATAGTTTTATTATTTTGTTTTGTTTTTGGTTGAGGGAAGTGAAAATTGATTCGGTACGTACAAGTAAAATATTACATGTTAGGCTTGTCCCTAAAATTCAACCCGCACCTTGTTATATCCTGAAAATTCAGATATCGTGCTCCCAAAACAGGCACCTTCACAACCCGCGCCTTGCTACCCCGAAATTACAACGCGCGCGAAAACTCCCTTCAGCTGCCAAATCCTGACACGTGAAATCCCCCTTCTAACCCTGAGCCGAAAGGGCCACTAGTTCAAATCGGTGGGGGGGGGTACTTTTGTAACACACCGTACATTTTGGACAAGCACGTCCCTAAGTCATGGTTCACCCCTCCCATCGCCTCCTTTTTGCCATTCGAAATCCCAGGCCGCCATAACCTCTCCGCTCCGGCCGCGAAACCCCACCCTCCTCCGTCCGCCACCTCACCGCTGCCCAGCGGAAGCCTCTTCCCCGACGACGTCGTCCACCGCAACAACTCGACGTCCCTCTTCCACCTCCCCGGATGAGGATCCGTCGTCCATCTCATCGTCCCGCCGGTTCAGCCGCCCCGTCCTCCACCTCCAAGGATCTGCTCCGATGATCGCCTCGTCTATCGCGGCTGCTCCATCCCCACAACGCCGCCTTAACCTGCTCCACCGGAACCGCAGCATCCTCACTGACTCCTAGGACGAAGCCGAGGCCTACTCGGCTCCACCAAAGAGGTTGTACAGTCATCGCATCGCACCTTCTCCTTAGCTCGACCTCCCGGCGCCGATGGTGCTCCATCCCGCACCCCCAAGGAGCAGCTACCATGAAGCCGGCGCCGCGGGCGACATCTCCATGGCAGCTCTCCCCCAGTGTGAGCCCGTTCGGCGGCAGCGTCCATACCAGCCGGATCTGCTGCTGCTGCTCCGGCTCTCGCTCGATCGCCGCTTCACGCTTTCTTCTTTATTCTTTGTTGCTCTCCCCTATCGTCTTTGCTCCTCTACTCCGATTTAGCTACACTTGATCATTGAATCGACTTTTGGGTCACCGATTTTCAGGGGTGGGGGCTCGCTCGAGTTAAGGAAGAACCACCCGCAGCGGGGACGGGGGCTCGCCAAAGAGGTACCCCACTATCTATCTTACGGTTCAGGATGGGGGCGGGGGGCCTATAGGGCTAGCCGGGGCGGCGACGGACCGGCGGTGGGGAGTTGTTTCGGGGCGGGCGAGGCGGCGCTGGGGCCAGCGTTTCGGCCAGTGGTGGTTGGCGGCTCAGGGGGGTGCAAGTTGAAGATGAACTGCAGGCCCTCCCAAAACTACATGTCAAGTGCCTCTCTGCTACCATTGCGATCGGGCCGACAAGAATATCTGTGATTCCACAATAAATTTCAGTTTCGACAGTTAAGTTCAGAGTCAACAGTTTTTACCTCATCTGTTGTAGTCAGGTGGTTTTTGGTGATGTAAATTTTACATCTATTTTACATCATCTATTGGAGATGCTATTAGAATCCCACTTGAGATTGATGATGTATGTCTTGTGCTGCTTCAGCCTTGACGTCTTACGGCTCACCGGGGCTGCTCCAACGACAGAACGATCCATCACAATAGAGCAGTGCCCTGGATGCCGTCTACACATTCCTTAGATCTTCCTCCACACCTCCGACAGCCACCTCTACCTCAACTGCTTCAGCGACCAACCCAATGATTGCTGAGGTCGACACGGCTATGGCAAAGAGGTTGTACACTTGTTGCATCACTTATTACTATACATTCACGTTGATCCATTAGGGCTATTTTGGTTCAACAGAAAAACGTCGATCCATTGGTTGTTACCATCACTCTAAATTTCTGCATGCTCTCCTTACATAATCTCACAATATTTTTTTCGTATGCATGTCAGATATTGTACACAGTCATGCTGAACATGTAGAGAAAAAGAGAAGAGTTTTGCGCGGCAATACAATGTCATGAAGACATCGCTCCATGGTGGGTTCAATGGCAAACCCTCCCCACCCCTCTCCAGATTGTAATCCGAGGAAGATATCTGCTCGAGGCGGATTCGTGCGCCACGACCACTCCTATTTACCCCCAAGGTGTTTGCTCTACCTTGGCATGGTGATGTTAGTCATATCATGCATATGTTGCCTTGCAATGCCTACTTTTGACATCATATATGTCATCCGCTTAGTTTAGACATGTTGTAATGCCACCGGTTTAGTTTCTATATCATATATGGGAATTATGCAGTCTCATGTCTTTTAGCCAGCCATAATATATGTGAAATGTGCAATGCCATCCTGTTTAACCAGGCATCATATATTTGAATGATATCTTGCCTATCCTTTTCTTCATTACATTTCCATTTGTTGACAATGTTTGTACATTAAATTACTCTTCCTGTGAATCAGCCATTTGGGTGGGAGATGGAAAAATCTGGAGTGAAAACAAGGCCTTCAGAGCAGTGCTACACATACCGAACAAGATCTCTTGTTGGGTCCCGATAGCTCCTCAGAGTTGGATTCAGAGACAGATGACCAGTCCTATTCCCCCACTGAGGTGTATGCTCTAACTTTGCACGGTTATACTACTCATATCATGCATATGGTGTCTTGCATTGCATAGTTTAGACATCATATACACAATATTCAACACCATGTCCTTAGTTCAGACATCATATCGAATGCCCTCTTTTTAGCATATAAATCACATATGTGAATTAAATGATGCGATCCTGATTACTTAGATAACATGTAGGTGAATTATGTCGTGCGATCCTGTTTAGTTATTCATCATATCTTTGAATTATGTTATGCTATGCTAACCAGTTTAGATAGACATCATATATGTGAAATTATGTCATGCTATCCGTTTTAGTTAAACAATATACATGTCAACTATTTGATGCCCTCTTTTTTCCACACTATCTATTGCATTTGTCTCTCATACAATGTCTGTACATTCAACTATGTTTCCTGTTTATCATCCATTTGAATTGGAGCGGGCGATGCCAGCATTTAGCAGACTAAAAACACGATCTTCAAATAAAACAGTGCTACCTCTTGGTGGAGATAACACCCCGGTTGTACATGCACGAGAACCAGCCCTACCACACATAACCCAAACTCTCGCAGATTGTAATTCTACTGCGATGGACAAAGAACCAGCTTCACCCAATCTAACCCCAACCCCGGTAGATAGTAACCCAGTTTACATTGACACAAGACCATCTCCACCACAGGCTCCCAAACAAGAGCAATTAGTAAGGCAGCTCCAAAGGCCCAAAGGGCCAGTACAACCACGGCGAACCCCAACTCCACCAGTTAGTACGCCTATTCCTGTGGAGGAAGCACAACCAGCTAGTCGTAGTTTAGCATCTATCACATTTGATGTTGTTAAATCGTATGAGAGTATCTTCCCATCTTGGAAATATTATACTGAATATGAAGGAAAATGCTAGTTGCAGGTGTTTGTCCAGGAGTTATGTGTAAGTAATGTTGTTCATGGCAATTACTTTGCTTTGTCCCATACATCCTACCTCCATGATGGTTATAATACAACAAAATTTCCCATTTTTCTCTATAGAGAAGGACCGATTTGGAAACTCAGGATGAGGTAACGTATGCTAATACCTCTACTATCTTCAAGAATGCTTGGTGGAAGTATCGGAATTACCTGAAGAAAACGTACTCCATCGGCAAATAAACTCATCAAATTCCCTTACGTTCTCCTGAGACACATTTCTTTGACGATGATCGGGAACGCCTTGTTACTATCTTGGTCCCGAACCAAGAATGTGGTAAGGTCTATGAGCTCATTTTCTATTTTGAAGTACTATATTCTTGCGTCTTACTGTACTCTGTTCATGTAGACAAGTGCCTAAACCTGAAGAACAACTGTTCTAATTTAAGATTCCATTGCTATCATAGTTCAAAAAAGCGCTAGGCGTTAATTGTGTGTTTTGCCACCACCTTGCGCTTTACTGACCAAAGCGCATGCTTATGCGCAGTTATGCACAGATTAAGCGTAGTTATGCGCAATGCGTTTCGCCAACGCCTAGAGCCTAGGCGCGCTTAAGCGCTCGCTTAGGCACGCCTTTTTTAACTATGATTGCTATCCTGCATACTGCTTTGCTCTTGTATCACTGTATTTATTCATACAAACTTATTTTTAAATTGAAGGATCCAATCAAAACTCCAATGGCACAGCAGGTATGTTCACGCATGTTTCTTTAACAGGCTTGCTCTTATCAATAGCTCTGTTGATTTCAATTTCAATTGTGTATATAGTTGATTTCTCATATCATGCACATTACTAGCATCACAACAGAGCCAATAATTTTGTTGTACATGTAGACCCGTGGTACCCATCTGAAATCTTGTTGTGCCGTGTAGTTTCCCACGCTTTGTATTCTTTCACTGCTGCTTTGTCAAGAACTGATATGATTTGAACCGTGTCCCTATTTTGATTTGGCAAGACAATGCAGTGACCATAGGACATAGATATAGGTTTGTTTGATGCTTTGATGCTTTTATTATGTACTAGTACTTGGCAATAGAAGACTTGGTAGTTCAATCCTGTCCACCTTACTAATGAACTGGTTCACTGAAAAGAGTTTCATATACTAGTACATGCTAAACCTGTTATGTGTCTGCTTGTTTCTTCTTTTAGAATGCTGACAGAATATTGGGGAAGAGTGCCTTATTAAGAAATGGTAAAGGAAGTAATGCAGATAAGGTTTAGGATAGTGTAACATCCTTGTTGGTCTCCAACAAAGCTGATAAAACAGCTAAGGAAGACTATCTCGAAGATAGTGAGACAACCCCAAAGTCCTGTCTTGGTTTAGTGCTCAAGTTACTGGCCACTACCGCTTGCACAAGCTATTCAAACTCACTGTCTGAATCAGTTCGGTTTCTTGGGTCTCAACTACAAGCTGAAAGGCATCGATCACCGGTCATGCGACAAGAAGCGGAAGGATCATGAAGTCCCTGGAGCATTCAGATGCATACTTTCTGGTGCAACAGCAAGCGTTGGAGGATTTTAGCGCCAAACATGACAAAGCTAATAAACTTGCTAAGCTTATTGCCAGCATGGTGGATACCACGTTTCTTGAGCTCTTCTGAAATTGTTTCAGTTATGCTCTTGTTTTGCTGCCGCGTTTATTGGCACTGGTGGCCAATTTTTACGGCTAGTGTATGTAATATGCTGCTTTGTTCCCTATATTTGCACTGGTGGCGAACTTTGATGCCAAGTGGATGTAATATGTGTAATAGCGGTAATAGGCTAGCATTAATTGCTTGGTTATTTATTTCCTTATTGTCTTGTTTAGTTGTTTGCTTGTAGTCACTGCAGTTCTTTTTCTGTGTTTTTCTAGTGGCCACAATAACCTATTTTTGGAAACTAGGCCAAAATAATCATGGCAACACACGGACTGTTGTAACCATGGGCCTCCTGCGGGCCGTATGATCCATGGGCCTTCGACGGGCTGTAGGATCCATTGGCCATCTATACGGGCCGTAGGATCCACGGGCCTTCTATGGGCCGTATGATCCATGGGCCTTTTACGGGCCGTAGGATCCATGGGCCTTCTACGGGGCGTATCATCATTTTGCCAATCATGGGTCGTACTATTCGTGGACAATAACGGGCTGTTAATAAGTCGTATTTGATAACTCTATGAAAACAGCCCAACGGGTCTTATTCGACATGGAAATGGCCCAACGTATTAACGGGCCACAAACGGGCCGACTGTAACCACGGGCTGAATTTGGCCCACAAGCAGAAAATGACAGTAATGGGCCGTAAGTAACCGAATGCTGGAAATGAGCCCAAGAATAAATGGGCCCTGAGAAGGCCGAAAGATAACATAATTTGGAAACGCCCAACGGAATAATGGGCCGTTAACGGGTATAAAGTGATACCTTTGTTCATCACGGGCCGCTTTATCACGGGCCGTTAAGGGCCGAGGTTACTAAGGGCCTCATATGGGCCGAAAGACGTCATGGGCCATACATGGGCCGGAAGTTAAAATAGGCTGGAATTATATTGGACGGCCCAGATGACGCTACTGGGCCTAATTCGGATAGGCCATAAACGGGCCCTGGGATAGCGGGCTGTAAATGGGCTATATGCGAACAGCCGTTAACAGGCTTGCCGTGGGCCGGCCCGCCACCTTTTGACCAAGTCAAATGGGCCGGCCTTTTCACAAGAATGGGCCTCTGTTGGGCCGTGCCACGTGTCGACGTATCATAGGTGCTTTGGGTCCAATGAGTGGATGAAGTCTATCACAACGGTGAGCCGACACGTGTTTCCTCCAGCCAATGATGATTTTACACGTGGAAAATCCCCATTGGTCGGGGCTGTTAACGGGTTATCAGATCCAAAACCGGACCCGATAGCTTAACGGCGTTCCGTTACGGTGGATGCCACATGTCGGTCACCCTTGACGAAAGCACTTCTATGATGCGCGATTTATCGTCATGGAAGTGGACACTTGATGATAATTACGGTAATGTCATGGAACACTTCTACGACAAAGACAGTATGACTATCTTGATTCTGTCATAATTTTGTCATGGATGCACATGCATGACAGAAAACGTGACCTACTATGACAAACACGTATCATCACGGAAGTGTATTTTTTTGTAGTGAATATTATGAATATGTGTCACTACTATCGAGATTCTACAAAAATAGACCACTCTTCAAGGGTGCATGACCATAAAATATATTACTCATATAAATAGAACAATCATTATTCTCTGATTTAAATGAATAATCGTCTTGCATCAAACAAGATCCAGATATAATATTCATGCTTAACGCTGGCACCAAATAACAATTATTCAGGTCTAAAACTAATCCCGAAGGTAGATGTAGAGGTAGCGTGCCGACCGCGATCACATCTACTTTGGAACCATTTCCCACGCGCATTGTCACCTCGTCCTTAGCCAATCTTTGCTTAATCCATAGTCCCTGTTTTGAGTTGCAAATATTAGCAACAGAAACAGTATCAAATACCCAGGTGTTACTGCGAGCATTAGTAAGGTACACATCAATAACATGTATATCACATATACCTTTGTTCACCTTGCCATCCTTCTAATCCGCCAAATACTTGGGGCAGTTCTGCTTCCAGTGACCAGTCCCTTTGAAGTAGAAGCACTCAGTGTCAGGCTTAGGTCTAGACTTGGGCTTCTTCATTTAAGCAGCAACTTGCTTGTCGTTCTTATTGAAGTTCCCCTTCTTCCCTTTACCCTTTTTATCGAAACTGATTGTCTTTTTGACCATCAACACTTGATGCTCCTTCTTGATTTCTACCTCCACAGCCTTTAACATTGCCAAGAGCTCAGGAATTGTCTTATCCATCCCTTGCATGTTATAGTTTATCCTGAAGCTCTTGTAGCTTGGTTGCAGTGATTGAAGAATTCTGTCAATGACACTATCATCAGGAAGATTAACTCCCAGTTGAATCAAGTGATTGTTATACCGATACATTTTGAGTATATGCTCACCGACAAAACTATTCTCCTCCATCTTGCTGCTGTAGAACTTATTGGAGACTTCATATATCTCAGTCTGTGCATTTGCTTGAAATATTAACTTAAACTCCTGGAACATCTCATATGCTCCATGATGTTCAAAACGTCGTTGAAGTCCCAGTTCTAAGCCGTAAAGCATGGCACACTGAACTATCAAGTAGTCATCAGCTTTGCTCTGCCAGACGTTCATAACATCTGGCGTTGCTCCTGCAGCAATTTTGGCACCTAGCGGTGCTTCCAGGACGTAATTCTTCCGTGCAGCAATGAGGATAATCCTCAAGTTACGGACCCAGTCCGTGTAGTTGCTACCATCATCTTTCAACTTAGCTTTCTCTAGGAACACATTAAAATTCAACGGAACAACAACACGGGCCATCGATCTACAACAACATAGACATGCAAAATACTATCAGGTACTAAGTTCATGATAAATTAAAGTTCAGTTAATCATATTACTAAAGAACTCCCACTTAGATAGACATCCCTCTAATAATCTAAGCGATCACGTGATCCATATCAACTAAACCATGTCCGATCATCACGTGAGATGGAGTAGTTTTCAATGGTGAACATCACTATGTTGATCATATCTACTATATGATTCACGCTCGAACTTTCGGTCTCAGTGTTCCGAGGCCATATCTGCATATGCTAGGCTCGTCAAGTTTAACCCGAGTATTCTGCGTGTGCAAAACTGGCTTGCACCGGTTGTATGTGAACATAGAGCTTATCACACCCGATCATCATGTGGTGTCTCGGCACGACGAACTTTTGCAACGGTGCATACTCAGGGAGAACACTTGTACCTTGAAATTTTAGTGAGCGATCATCTTATAATGCTACCGTCGAACTAAGCAAAATAAGATGGATAAAGGATAAACATCACATGCTATCAATATAAGTGATATGATATGGCCATCATCATCTTGTGCTTTTGATCTCCATCTCCAAAGCACCATCATGATCACCATCGTCACCGGCGCGACACCTTGATCTCCATCGTAGCATCGTTGTCGTCTTGCCAACTATTGCTTCTATGACTATCGCTACCGCTTAGTGATAAAGTAAAGCAATTACATGGCGATTGCATTTCATACAATAAAGCGACAACCATATGGCTCCTACCAGTTGTCGATAACTCTGTTACAAAACATGATCATCTCATACAATAAAATTTAGCATCATGTCTTGACCATATCACATCACAACATGCCCTGCAAAAACAAGTTATACGTCTTCTACTTTGTTGTTGCAAGTTTTACGTGGCTGCTACGGGCTGAGCAAGAACCGTTCTTACCTACGCATCAAAACCACAACGATTTTTCGTCAAGTATGTGCTATTTTAACCTTCAACAAGGATAGGGCGTAGTCACACTCGATTCAATTAAAGTTGGAGAAACTGACACCCGCCAGCCACCTGTGTGTGAAGCACGTCGGTAGAACCAGTCTCGCGTAAGCGTATGCGTAATGTCGGTCCGAGCCGCTTCATCCAACAATACCGCCGAATCAAAGTATGACATGCTGGTAAGCAGTATGACTATTATCGCCCACAACTCACTTGTGTTCTACTCGTGCATATAACATCTACGCATAAACCTGGCTCGGATGCGAGTGGGGCACCGCACACGGCTAACAGATCAATGATCAACTTGTGTGTCTATGGGGTGCCCTCCTGCCATTGTATATTAAGGAGCAAGGGGGAGGCCTGCCGGCCCTTGGGGCGCGCCAAGGAGGGGGAGGAGTCCTCCTCCTAGTAGGAGTAGGACTCCCCCTTTCCTAGTCCAACAAGGAGGAGGAAGGGGGAAGGAAGGAGAGGGGGAGGAGAAGGAAAGGGGGGCCGCGCCCCCCTCCCTAGTCCTATTTGGACTCCCTATAGGGAGGGGGCGCGGATGCCCCTTGTGGGCTACCTCCCCTCTTCCCTATGGCCCATGTAGGCCCAATAGTTCCCCCGGGGGTTCCGATAACCCCCCTGGCACTCCGATAATTATCCGGTGACCCCCGGAACTCATACGGTGTCTGAATATAGTCATCCAATATATCAATCTTTATGTCTCAACCATTTCGAGACTCCTCATCATGTCCGTGGTCACATCCGGGACTCTGAACTACCTTTGGTACATCAAAACACATAAACACATAATACCGATCGTCACCGAACTTTAAGCGGGCGGACCCTACGGCTTCGAGAACTATGTAGACATGACCGAGACACGTCTCCGGTCAATAACCAATAGCGGAACCTGGATGTTCATATTGGCTGCCACATATTCTACGAAGATCTCTATCGGTCAAATCGCATAACAACTTACATTGTTCCCTTGTCATCGGTATGTTACTTGCCCGAGATTCGATCGTCGGCATCTCAATACCTAGTTCAATCTCGTTACCGGCAAGTCTCGTTACTCGTTCGGTAATGCATCTTCCCCTAACTAACTCATTAGTCACATTGCTTGCAAGGCTTATAGTGATGTGCATTACCGAGAGGGCCCAGAGATACCTCTCCGACAATAGGAGTGACAAATCCTAGTCTTAATCTATGCCAACTCAACATTTACCATCGGAGACACCTTTAGAGCACCTTTATAATCACCCAGTTACATTGTGACGTTCGGTAGCACACAAAGTGTTCCTCTGGTATTCAGGAGTTGCATAATCTCATAGTCATAGGAACATGTATAAATCATGAAGAAAGCAATAGCAACATACTAAACGATCAAATGCTAAGCTAACGGAATGGGTCAAGTCAAGCCCATCATTCTATAATGATGTGATCCCGTTATTCAAATGACAACTCATGCCTATGGCTAGGAAACTTAACCATCTTTGATTCAACGAGCTAGTCAAGTAGAGGCATACTAGTGACACTCTATTTGTCTATGTATTCACACATGTACAAAGTTTCCGATTATTACAATTCTAGCATGAATAATAAACATTTATCATGATATAAGGAAATATAAATAACAACTTTATTATTGCCTCTAGGACACATTTCCTTCAAGTAGTTCATCACAAGAATTAGTTCCAATGATTCCTACACAAATTAGTGAGGAAGTTAATGATGATGATCATGAAACTTCAGATCAAGTTACTACCAAACCTCGTAGGTCAACCAGAGTATGGTCCGCACCAGAGTGGTACGGTAATCCTATTCTGGAAGTCATGTTACTAGACCATGATGAACCTACGAACTATGAGGAAGCGACGATGAGCCCAGATTCCGCAAAATGGCTTAAGGCCATGAAATCTGAGATAGGATCCATGTATGAGAACAAAGTATGGACTTTGGTTGACTTACCCGATGATCGGCAAGCCATAGAGAATAAAATGGATCTTCAAGAGGAAGACGAACGCTGATAGTAGTGTTACTATCTACAAAGTTCGAATTGTCACAAAATGTTTTCGACAAGTTTAAGGTGTTGACTACGATGAGATTTTCTCACTTGTATCGATGCTTAAAAGTCTGTCCGAATCATGTTAGCAATTGCCGCATTTTATGAAATTTGGCAAATGGATGTCAAACTTGCGTTCCTTAATGGATTTCTTAAAGAAGAGTTGTATATGATGCAACCAGAAGGTTTTGTCGTTCCTAAAGGTGCTAACAAAATGTGCAAGCTCCAGCGATCCATCTATGGACTGGTGCAAGCATCTCGGAGTTGGAATATACGCTTTGATGAGTTTATCAAAGTATATAGTTTTATACAGACTTGCGGTGAAGCCTGTATTTACAAGAAAGTGAGTGGGAGCACTACAGCCTTTCTGATAAGTATATGTGAATGACATATTGTTGATCAGAAATGATGTAGAATTTTCTGGAAAGGATAAAAGAGTATTTGAAAGGAGTTTTTCAAAGAAAGACCTCGATGAAGCTGCTTACATATTGAGCATCAAGATCTATAGAGATAGATCGCGCTTGATAAGTTTTTTCAATGAGTACATACCTTGACAATATTTTGAAGTAGTTCAAAATGGAACAGTTAAAGAAGGAGTTCTTGCCTGTGTTGCAAGGTGTGAAGTTGAGTAAAGACTCAAAACCCAACCACAGCAGAAAATAGAAAGAGAATTAAAAGTCATTCCCTATGCCTCGGTCATAGGTTCTATATAGTACGCTATGTTGTGTACCAGACCTATTGTGTACCTCGCCATGAGTTTGGAAATAGGGTTCAATAGTGATCCTCGATCACTAGACAACAGTCAAAATTATCCTTTGAGGACTAAGGATATGTTTTCTTGATTATGGAGGTGACAAAAAGTTCGTCGTAAAGGGTTACGTCGATGCAAGTTTTGACACAGATCTGGATGACTTTAAGTCACAAATCCGGATAAATATTGAAAGTGGGAGTGAGGGAGTCCTGGATTAGGGGGTCCTCAGAGAGCCGAACTATACACTTTGGCCGGACTGTTGGACTATAAAGATACAAGATTGAAGACTTCGTCCCGTGTCCATATGGGACTCTCCTTGGCGTGGAAGGCAAGCTTGGCAATTCAGATATGTAGATCTCCTCCCTTGTAACCGACTCTGTGTAACCCTGGCCCCCTCCAGTGTCTATATAAACTGGAGGGTTTAGTCCGTAGGACAACAACAATCATAATCATAGGCTAGCTCCTAGGGTTTAGCCTCTACGATCTAGTGGTAGATCAACTCTTGTAATACTCATATCATCAAGATCAATCAAGCAGGAAGTAGGGTATTACCTCCATCGAGAGGGCCCGAACCTGGGTAAACATTGTGTCCCCCGCCTCCTGCTACCATCCGCCTTAGACGCACAGTTCGGGACCCCCTACCCGAGATCCGCCAGTTTTGACACCGACATTGGTGCTTTAATGCCATAACCAATGCTGCGTGCGATGGATCGGTTTTTCTTCCGATCAGGTGCTTATAAGAGCCCCTCGTGCGGTCTTCCGAACACCAGGGGTTGCGCCTACCTTCCTTTCCTAAAGCTCCTATGGCTAAGTGAGAGTGATAAAGCCCTATAGTCCGATTTCCTAGTTCGTTGTCTTTGAACACCTCCTTCAAGGACCCAAAAGCTGGGATAAAGAGTGATCTGGTTTATCCGAACACCCCTGCATTTCCTACTTAGCGTAATAAGCGACCGCCAACTCTCAGGATTAATATATAAAACGACCGCATAGGAGGATAAACTTTTATATAACAGGCAATAAATAATAGACATGACCTTGTTCAACATTACAAAGGACAACATGATTGTATTCATGGAAATATAATGTCCTTGGTGCATTGCTCTGCCGCAAGGCAGGATCCTTTCAGGACACTTTCATAATATAATTCAGGCTTGTGGTGCTCCTTCCCCTCGGGCGGTCCCTCGGTCATCAGCTTTTATGCATCCATCTTCCCCCAGTGCACCTTTGCGCGGGCGAAGGCCATTCGTGCACCCTCTATAAAAACTGACCGCTTGATGACATCAAGTCGAGGGCAGGCACCCACAAGCCGCTTCACGAGCCTGAAGTAGCTGCTTGGAATCGGCTCGGCGGGCCATAGCCGGATAATCAAATCCTTCATGGCTATTTCAGCCGCCCTATGCAGTTCGATCAGCTGTTTCAGTTGGTCGGTGAAGGGCACCGGATAATTCGGTGCCAGATATTGCGACCAAAAGAGCTTATCCGCAGTGTTCCTTTCTTCGGCTCGGTAGAATTGGGCGGCATCCGATATGCTGCGGGGCAGTTCCATAAACACCCCTAGAGAAATTCGAACTCAAAATTAGAAATATGATTTTCTCCTCAAATACTTGATTTACATAGAAAAGAGCCTTACCCGCTGTGATCTTCCTCGCCTCTTGGATCTCCTGCAGGGCGCCTTGGGTTTCCCCCTGGGCATCGCGCGCAGCCTGATGAGCCCTAGTGAGTTCGGATTCTTTATCCATTAAACTCTGCTCCAAGGTCTTGCATTACTTAACGGCCTCTTGAAGCTTCTGCTCAGCTTTAATAACCCTGGCCTCATGCTTCTCACGAAGAACCTGCTCTACGGCTGCCTTTTCCTCGGCCTCGGCCATAGCCTTCTTAAGAGCCTCGACTTCGGTCATCGTCCCTAGAGAAAATCATGGAACATATTTTATCATACTGGAAATTCGTTCGCACCAAACATAAAAAAGGCTTGCGCATACCTTGCTTATCTTCCAACTGCATTTTCAACTGGCCAAGTTCTTCTTTGGTCCGCTCCAGACTTTGATTCAGTCCGGAGACCTCCGCAGTATGAGAGGCAGCAGCCGCTGCAGACGCCTGCTTATAAAAGAGAAATAGATGTCACCAAATGAGTCTTCCTGTTAACTTAAAATTCGATCCTCTGTCCGGTTCTTTCTTTCACCGAACAGTGTATCAGGGGCTACTATCCATACTATGACATTCTTCAAAACCTCATAAAAACATACCTCAAAGCCTCTTATAAGGCTGATGCAAGCTTCATTCAGTCCACTCTCAGCAGACTGAATCTTCTCAATCACCGCACCCATAAGGGCACGGTGTTCATCGACGGTGGAGGCGGTCTTCAGCGCCGCCAACAAAGCATCCGCACCTCTGCTTTGTGAGATTGCCGGTGGAACAGCACGCCCCTCCATCCGGAGCGAGGCCACCGCTTGATTCTCGAGCCATATTGGTCTCCGAATTGCGTCCCTACCGAGCCGAATTCAAGATGGCTCCCGCCGACGACTCCCATGGGAATCTTCTCCCCCATGTCTTCAGCCCCTGAAGTTTGACCTCCAGGCATCGCTTTCACGATCTCTTCCTCCCCTCCTTGGCCGGGGTCCTTTTGGGATGAAGCCTCGGTGTTATCCACATGTTTCGGGGAAGGGGCCTTCAGGGGCGTCCCGCTCTCCATAGCATCCGAGCTCAGCAAATCCTCTGATGAGGATTGTTCGGTGCGGGACCTCACCGGACTACAAAAGATATGGCTCAAGTCAAAATATTACGCCATGATGAGACTGGACGCATAAATGTGTTCGGATTTTATACTCACGAGTTCACCAGGGGCTGGGCCCTGGGATCCCACGCCGGACTGTTGTCGGCGGCGGCAGTGGACTCTTCTGGAAGAGGAGCTTATCCCCTTTTAGGCGACTCGGCCTCCAAGTGTATGGAGGCCGCCCTCTTCTTTCTTCCCCCTGCTGGGGATTTGTCTTCCTCCTCCTCCTCGTCCTCTTCAAAGGCAGAACGGGCATTGGAACCTTCGGATATTGTGGCTGAAGTACCGCGGCGACGAAGGCCACCCCGGGTCTTTTTGGCCTCCTTCTCGGCCTTCTTCTTCGACGCCTTATGCGGCCTTGGGACCAACATCTTAAATCGAAGTGGGTCGGCCGGTCCTCCGGGCAGTGGGGCCGGACAGTGGATCCGCTCCGCCTTCTTCGTCCAGCCCTAGGGGAGTTGAGGAAAACACACTCAGCATTTCCTTTGGGTTATGCAGATAAAACGTAAAATAACTTATCGAGCTTGCAGGGTGGGACAGTTGGTACCCGCGGTCCTCAGCCGAGTCCGGCCATGATTTGCCGGAATTGAAAAGCACCTTCCAGATGTCTTTGTGCGAGGAACAAAAGAGCTCCCGCAGGTCCGTGTGCTGGCGGATCAATTCCCATAGATTGCAAGTCCGGTGTTGACAAGGCAGGATTCGCGAACTAACATCACCGGACTACATTGACGAGTTTGATGTTCTTGTCTTCCATATCCTTAACGCGCGTCTGGAGCACCGACAGTTCGTCGTACGAAAACCAGTTCAGGCCCTTTTTAGGCTAGGACGTAAGCCGCAGAGGGGCTCCGGATCGGAACTCGGGAGCAGCGGCCCATCCCGTGCCGCACGGCTCAGTGATGTAAAACCACTACTGCTGCCACTCTTTGACAGAATCATTAAAAGTACCTGTCGGCCATGTGACATTGGGCATCCTGCTCATCATAGCGCCCCCGCACTCGGCGTGCTCGCCGCTCACCACCTTGGGCTTCACATTGAAGATCTTCAGCCATAAGCCGAAGTGTGGCGAGATGCGGAGAAAAGCCTCGCACACGACGATGAATGTTGAGTTGTTGAGGAAGGAATTGGGGGATAGATCATGAAAATCGATCCCGTAATAATACATGATGCCGCGAACGAACGGGTGGAGGGGAAACCGTAGCCCGCGAACAAAATGAGGGAGGAATACAACCCTCTCGTGGCGTTCCGGAGCAGGGACGATCTGTCCCGCCGTCGGGAGACGGTGGTTGATTTTCTTGGCCAGGTACCCGGCCTCCGGAAGCTTTTTAATATCCTTCTCCCGGACGGTAGAGGCCATCCACTTGCCTCCTGCTCCGGATCCGGACATTTTCAGAAGGCCTTTGTGGGCGGAGAAGATGAATGCTCGGGCGCTGTAGCTTGAGCGAAGGGGAATGGATCAGGAAGAAGAAAGCGTGGGTGCGAAAGGGAGTCCTTATCCCCTTATAAAGGCAGCAGCGCCTCCCCACCTGCCTGGTAAAACTCACTTATTCCCCAAGCGCCATGATTAATGGCGCGATTGGGTTACCCACAGCCGTATTGATGAGAATCCCGTGATAAGTGGACACGATCTCTGCTTCAACAAGATGTGCCAAGAAAAACGGTTCGAATAATGACCGGGCCATGGCGTGATGTCACCCTATGAAATATGTCAGCAGATTAGATCTGTGGGATATTGTACTCTCAACGGACGTGTGTGGAATTTGTTTTGTAGAGCCGGACACTATCCTTGTGTTCAAAATCTTCCATGGAGTATTTGGAAGAAGAACCCGCCTTGCAATGCCGAAGACAATCTGCGCGTCGGACTCATCGTCATTGAAGCCTGGTTCAGGGGCTACTGAGGGAGTCCTGGATTAGGGGGTCCTCGGATAGCCGGACTATATACTTTGGCCGGACTGTTGGACTATAAAGATACATGATTGAAGACTTTGTCCCGTGTCCGGATGGGACTCTCCTTGGCGTGGAAGGCAAGCTTGGCAATTCGGATATGTAGATCTCCTCCCTTGTAACCGACTTTGTGTAACCCTAGCCCCCTCCGGTGTCTATATAAACCGGAGGGTTTAGTCCGTAGGACAACAACAATCATAATCATAGGCTAGCTCCTAGGGTTTAGCCTCTACGATCTCGTGGTAGATCAACTCTTGTAATACTCATATCATGAAGATCAATCAAGCAGGAAGTAGGGTATTACCTCCATCGAGAGGGCCCGAACCTGGGTAAACATTGTGTCCCCCGCCTCCTGTTACCATCCGCCTTAGACGCACAGTTCGGGACCCCCTACCTGAGATCCGCCGGTTTTGACACCGACAGGGAGCAATTAGCTAGAGTAGCTCCATGCAGAGCATTGTAGACATAGAAATTTGCAAAATACATACAGATTTGAATGTGGCTGGCCCGTTGACTAAACTTCTCTCACAAGCAAAACATGATCACACCTTAGTACTCTTTGGGTGTTAATCGCATGGTGATGTGAACTAGATTATTGACTCTAGTAAACCATTGGGTATTAGTCACATGGCGGTGTGAACTAATCACATGGTGATGTGAACTATTGGTGTTAAATCACATGGCGATGTGAACTAGATGATTGACTCTAGTGCAAGTGGGAGACTGAAGGAAATATGCCCTAGAGGCAATAATGAAGTTGTTATTTATATTTCCTTATATCATGATAATTTTTTATTATTCATGCTAGAATTGTATAAACCGGAAACCTAGTACATGTGTGAATACATAGACAAAACAGAGTGTCCCTAGTATGCCTCTACTTAACTAGCTCGTTAAGCAAAGATGGTTATGTTTCTGACCATAGACATGTGTTGTCATTTTATGAACGGGATCACATCATTAGAGAATGATGTGATGGACAAGACCCATCTGTTAGCTTAGCATAATGATCGTTTAGTTTATTGCTATTGCTTTCTTCATGACTTATACATGTTCCTCTGACTATGAGATTATGCAACTCCCGAATACCGGAGGAATACTTAGTGTGCTATCAAACGTCACAACACAACTGGGTGATTATAAAGATGCTCTACAGGTGTCTATGATGGTGTTTGTTGAGTTGGCATAGATCGAGATTAGGATTTCTCACTCCGATTGTCGGAGAGGTATCTCTGGGCCCTCTTGGTAATGCACATCACTATAAGCCTTGCAAGCAATGTGACTAATGAGTTAGTTGCGGGTTGATGCATTACGGAACGATTAAAGAGACTTGCCGGTAACGAGATTGAACTAGGTATGAGGATACCGACGATCGAATCTCGGGCAAGTAACATACCGATGACAAAGGGAACGTATGTTGTTATGCGGTTTAACCGATAAAGATCTTCGTAGAATATGCAGGATCCAATATGAGCATCCAGGTTCCTCTATTGGTTATTGACTGGAGATGTGTCTCGGTCATGTCTACATAGTTCTCGAACCCGTAGGGTCCGCACGCTTAACGTTCGATGATGATTTGTATTATGAATTTATGTGATTTGATGACCGAAGTTTGTTCGGAGTCTCGTATGAGATCACAGACATGACGAGGAGTCTCGAATTGGTCGAGAGGTAATGATCGATATATTGAAAGGCTATATTCGGACATCGGAAAGGTTCCGAGTGATTCGGATATTTTTTGGAGTACCGGAGAGTTACGGGAATTCGCCGGTGGAAGTAGTGGGCCTTAATGGGCCATACGGGAAAGGAGAGAAGGGCCTCAATGGCAAGTCCGAATTGGACTAGGGAGAGGGCGGCGCCCCCTCTCTTTACTTCTCCCTCTCCTACTGCCTCCCTCTCTCCCCTCTTGGAAAAGGAAGGGGACTCCAACTAGGATTGGGAATCCTAGTTGGACTCCCCCTATAGGCGTGCCCCTCCTAGGTCGGCCTCCTCCTCCTCCCTCCTTTATATAGTGGCCAAGGGGGCACCCCAAAGCGCAACAGACAATCTCTTGGCCGTGTGCGGTGCCCCCCTCCATAGTTACACACCTCGGTCATATTGTCGTAGTGCTTAGGCGAAGCCCTGCGCCGGTAGCTTCATCATCACTGTCGCCACGCCGTCATGCTGACGGAACTCTCCCTCGGCCTCAACTGGATCAAGAGTACGAGAGACGTCATCGAGCTGAACGTGTGCTGAACACGGAAGTGCCGTACGTTCGGTGCTAGGATCGGTCGGATCGTGAAGACGTACGACTACATGAACCGCATTGATATAATGCTTCGGCTTTCGGTCTAGAGGGTACGTGGACACACTCTCCCCGCTCGTTGCTATGCATCACCTAGATAGATCTTGCATGATCGTAGGATTTTTTTAAATTACTGCGTTCCCCAACATGATTCTCTACCTCGCTCTGAAATTCCTTGAACTTTTCAAAGGTCTCAGACTTGTGTTTCATTAAGTAGACATACCCATATCTACTTAAGTCATTAGTGAGGGTCAGAACATAATGATAGCCACCGCAAGCCTCAACGCTCATTGGACCGCATACATCAGTATTATTATTTCCAACAAGTTGGTTGCTTGCTCCATTGTTCTGGAAAACGGGGTCTTGTTCATTTTGCCCATGAGGCATGGTTCGCACGTGTCATATAATTCATAATCAAGAGACTCCAAAAGTCCATCTGCATGGAGTTTCTTCATGCGTTTGGCACCAATATGACCAAGGCAGCAGTGCCACAAGTATGTGGGACTATCATTATCAACCTTACATCTTTTGGCATTCACACTATGAATATGTGTAACATCACGTTCGAGATTCAATAAAAATAAACCATTGACCAGCGGGGCATGACCATAAAACATATCTCTCATATAAACAGAACAACCATTATTCTCGGATTTAAATGAGTAGCCATCTCGCATTAAACGAGATCCAGATACAATGTTCATGCTCAAAGCTGGCACTAAATAACAATTATTGAGGTTTAAAACTAAACCCGAAGGTAAATGTAGAGGTAGCATGCCGACGACAATCATATCGACCTTGGAACCATTCCCGATGCGCATCGTCACCTCGTCCTTCGCCAGTCTCCGCTTATTCCGTAGCTCCTGTTTTGAGTTACAAATGTGAGCAACCGCACCGGTATCAAATACCGTGAGCTACTACGAGTGCTGGTAAGGTACACATCGATAACATGTATATCATATATACCTTTGGCGTTGCCAGCCTTCTTATCCGCTAAGTACTTTGGGCAGTTGCGCTTCCAGTGACCATTTCCCTTGCAATAAAAACACTCGGCCTCAGGCTTGGGTCCATTCTTTGGCTTCTTCCCAGCAACTGACTTACCAGGCGCGGCAACTCCCTTGCCGTCCTTCTTGAAGTTTTTCTTACCCTTGCCTTTCTTGAAACTAGTGGTCTTATTCACCATCAACACTTGATGTTCCTTTTTCATCTCCACCTCCGCTGATTTCAGCATTAAATATAACTCAGGAATGGACATCTCCATCCCTTGCATATTGTAGTTCATCACAAAGCTCTTGTAGCTAGGTGGAAGCGACTAGAGGATCCTGTCAATCACCGATTCATCTGGATGATTAACTCCTAGCTGAGACAAGCGGTTGTGCAACCCAAACATTTTGAGTATATGCTTGCTGACAGAACTGTTTTCCTCCATCTTACAACTGTAGAACTTTTCGGAGACTTCATATCTCTCGACCAGGGCATGTGCTTGGAAAACCATTTTCAGCTCTTGGAACATCTCATATGCTCCATGTTGCTCAAAACGCTTTTGGAGCCCCGATTCTAAGTTGTAAAGCATGCGCACTGAACCAGGGAGTAATCATCACTACGCGACTGCCAGGCGTTCATAGCATCTTGAGTTGCTGGGAAAATGGGTGCGTCACCTAGCAGTGCTTCAAGGACATATGCTTTCTTGGCAGTTATGAGGATGATCCTCAAGTTATAGACCCAGTCCGTATAGTTTCTACCATCGTCTTTCAGCTTGGTTTTCTCTAGGAACGCGTTAAAGTTGAGGGCAACATTAGCGTGGGCCATTGGATCTACAAGGTAGATTGTAAAGACAATTTTAGACTAAGTTCATGATAATTAAGTTCATCTAATCAAATTATTTAAAGAACTCCCACTCAGATAGACATTCCTCTAGTCATCTAAGTGATACATGATCCGAATCAACTAGGCCGTATCCGATCATCACGTGAGACAGACTAGTCATCAACAGTGAACATCTCCATGTTGATCGCATCTATTATACGACTCATGTTCGACCTTTCGGTCTCTCGTGTTCCGAGGCCATGTCTGTACATGCTAGGCTCGTCAAGTCAACCTAAGTGTTTCGCGTGTGTAAATATGGCTTACACCCGTTGTAAGTGAAAGTTAGAATCTATCTGATTTCTGCTAGGACTATGTCGGTATTTCCCCAAAGAGGAAGGGATGATGTAGCACAGCGACGGTAGGTATTTCCCTCAGTGAAGAAACCAAGGTTATCGAACCAGTAGGAGAACCAAGCAACACAACGTAAACAACCCCTGCACACAAATAACAACCACTCCCAACCCACGTGTTAAAGGGGTTGTCAATCCCTTTCGGGTAACGGCGCCAGAGATGGTGCGCGGACGGGAAAAAGTTGTAATAGATTGAATAAATAGATCGCAAATTAAATAAAACGCAGCAAGGTATTTTTGTATTTTTGGTTTAATAGATTTGAAAATAAATGCAAAGGAAAAGTAGATCGCAAAGGCAAATATATGAGAAAGAGACCCCAGTGGCCGTAGGTTTCACTAGTGGCTTCTCTTGAGAAAAATAGCAAACGTTGGGTGAACAAATTACTGTTGGGAAATTGATAGAACTTCAAATAATCATGATGATATCCAGGCAATGATCATTATATAGGCATCACGTCCAAGATTAGTAGACCGACTCCTGCCTGCATCTACTACTATTACTCCACACATCGACCGCTATCCAGCATGCATCTAGTGTATTAAGTTCATGGAGAGACGGACTAATGCAATAAGAACGATGACATGATGCAGACAAGATCTATCTATATAGAGATAGACCCCATCGTTTTATCCTTAGTAGCAATGATGCATACATGTCGGTTCCCCTTCTGTCACTTGGATCAAACACCGTAAGATCGAACCCACTACAAAGCACCTCTTCCCATTGCAAGATAAATAGATCAAGTTGGCCAAACAAAACCCAAATATTGGAGAAGAAATACGAGGCTATAAGCAATCATGCATAAAAGAGATCAAAGAAACTCAAATACTTTCATGGATAAAAAAAAGATATAACTGATCATAAACTCAAAGTTCATCAGATGCCAACAAACACACCGCGAAAAGAGTTACATCATATGGATCTCCAAGAGACCATTGTATTGAGATTTCAGCGAGAGAGAGAAAGCCATCTAGCTACTAACTACAGACCCGAAGGTCAACAAAGAACTACTCACGCATCATCGGAGAGGCACCAATGGAGGTGGTGAACCCCATCCATGATGGTGTCTAGATTGGATCTGGTCGTTCTGGACTCTGCGGCGGCTGGAATTGATTTTCGTCGACTCCCCTAGGGTTTTGGGGAAATTGGGGTATTTATAGAGCAAAGAGGCAGTCCGGGGGCACCCGAGGTGGGCTCAACCCACCAGGGCGCGTCTGGGCCTCATGGCGCGCCCTGGTGGGTTGTGCTCTCCTTGGAGCACCCCCCCAGGTGCAGCCGTGGCCCATTAGGTGTCTTCTGGTCCAAAAATCTCCGTGAAGTTTCGTTGAATTTGGACTCCGTCTAATATTGATTTCCTGCGATGTGAAAAATAAGCAGAAAACAGCAACTGGCACTTGGCACTATGTCAATAGTTTAGAACCAAAAAATGATATAAAATGATTATAAAACATCCAAGATTGATAATATAACAGCATGGAACAATCAAAAATATAGATATGTTGGAGATGCATCAGCATCCCCAAGCTTAACTCCTACTCATCCTCGAGTAGGTAAGTGATAAAAATAGAATTTTTGATGTGGAATGCTGCCTAACATGTCATATCATATTCTCTTCTTTATAGCATGGACATTAGGACTTTTATGTGATTCAAAGCAATAGTCTAGTTTTGACATGATAATTTAAATACTCAAGCACATCAACAAGCAACCATGTCTTTCAAAATATCAACGCTAAAATAAGTTATCCCTAGCCCATCATGCTGAATCATTGATCCATTCATGAAACACACTCGCATATTAGCTACACCCAATACTCAAGTACGATCATATTGCCTCTTCGTTGGTGCTTTTATGAGAGAAGATGGAGACTCAAATTCAAAATAAAAATTGCATAAAGTAAAAGAAAGGCCCTTCGCTGAGGGAAGTAGGGATGTGTAGAGGTGCCGGAGCTCAAAGCAAAAAACTTAGAGATAAAAACATTTTGGGAGGTGTATCCTTCCCACCAACGAAAACGACTTAGAGTTCCCAACACTTTCCATGCTAGATATATCATAGGCGGTTCCCAAACAAAAAATAAATTTTATTCCTTTTTCAACCATACTTTCACTTTCCATGGATAGCCGTATCCACGGTTGCCCTCCATACCAACACTTTCCAAGGAATTTATTATTTGATAACCTAAAGTAAATTCATTTTTCATTTTGGGACTGGGCATCCCTAATACCTTTGCCTTACTCTCATGCAATGACAAGTGATTTTTTCAGCGGAGCCCTGGCTTGTCATATCCGTCTGAATTTCATATTTCCGGATGTGAAAAGAGGTATAAATATCTTAATATACCAAATATTTGCTAATTAGTACCGCGTCTTCAAAATTGTAACCTTCCCATGGCATATAAGCTACTAATACGTTTTTTTCCTAAAGCAAGTTCGCCCCCAACTGTAGCAGCTCCTTCTGCTAAAACTTGTCCTTTTTAATGGATTTACCCCATGGAACCCGGGGTTTTTGGTGCATACAAGTATTTTTGTTAGAGCGACGGTGGTTAACTAAAGGAATACTTATAGTCTTCCCACTACTTGATAAAAGTATCTTATGACTATCACTAGAAATAATCTTTCCCTCGCGTTCGGCTATAATGGAAACCCTCGAATCTAGAGTTGTTTGGCATTCCAATCCAGTTCCAACAATGCATTTCTCGGACCGAGAAAGCGGAACTGCTTGGCGCTGCATATTAGAACTCATTAAAGCCCGATTCGCATCATTGTGCTCAATAAAAGGAATGAGAGAACCCCCAATAAAAAAATATGGAAAGTAAAAATACTTCTAACATGAATCTGTTCCCATGCAATAGTCAAGAATTCTTGATGGTATCTAGCCGGAACAACCTGTTCTTCCTGAATACCTTGATTCAAGGACAAAGATTTCCTGTTGCTATCATTTAATATTCATCTCTATTTGGTGATAGATAAACCACCCGTCTATCTTTTTTTTCTTTTGCTTTGTCAGCAGATATTTCATAAAACGGACTCTCTATGGATCCCCAAAAGTGATCAATTCTCGCATGAATTGCTAAGGATCCAGTAAGTCCAACATTGATTCCTTCAGACGTGTCAATTTGACAAATATGCCCATAGTGACTCGGATGAATATCTCGGCTCTGAAAACTTACGATTCTCCCCGTCAACCCTCCAGGACCTAAACAACTCACTTTTCGCCCATGAACAGTTTGTGTCATTGGATTCGTTTGATCAAAAACTTGAGATAACGGGTATGTGCCAAAAATGTTCTCATAAGTAGTTATTAATAAAATTGAAGTTGAAGTTACCAAAGTTTGGGAGTCGGTTTCGATACGTATGAATAATCTACGAATAGTTTTTTGAACTGCATGTTGTAAACGACCAAGATCCAATCCGAATTGATCCTCTAACAGATTCGCGACCGAGCGAATACGTTTATTTCTCAAGTGATTCATATCGTCATTGTCGTGGAATTGTCACGGCAGATGTCCTCATGAAAGGACTTAGTCGTAGGGCCATCGTACGGGTTAACCTAGAGGGGTTAAAGCAGACACAAGACACGGGAATTATATCGTTCGCCCCTTCGATGAAGGTAAAAGCCTACGCCCGCCAGTTGTGATGTGATTGATATGATTTTGGCGACTAGGGAGCAATAGCCTTGCCTTAGTCTCGAATCCTCCCCTAACTTCGCCACCGGTCGCCCCTTATATACACGGGTTGACGCCGGCCGGTCTGAAGTCCCGATCCGCTCATACAAGCGTCCGGCTCGGTCTCTCCTTTCTTAACTTACAACACAAGTTACGATACTAAGGCGGTTTACATAAATGGACCTTAATTCGCCTCTGGGCTCCGAGGCCTCCTCCGTGGGCCTGAATCATGGATTTAGGTAAACCGGCCCTTCGGGCGGTTCACGCCGATGAGTTGTAGCCCCAACATTAGGCCCCAGATTGACTTGAACCGGTTCATGTTAATCTTCAACACCTTCAGAAACTCTTGATCTCTTTTCACATTTTGTAAACCGCCACCGCTTGAACCGCCGTGATGTCATCTTCCGATCCACGTGTCGTGGTGTCTTGACGTCATTTTTTAATAAAGAAATCCAAACAAGAAGATTCTCTGCATTTAATGCCATCCAGAATCGAGGCGGCCGCACCGTCGCCGCTTTTGACTCCTCGAATCTCGCGCCCGTTGATTGCTCCGGTTCCTTATAAATAGACCGGCCGCATCCTGTCTCTTCTTCTTCTCCTTCCTCGCGCCGCTCCAGTCTTGAAGCTCCGCCGTCGCCTCCGACCTTCGAACGATGCGCCAACGCTGGTCACGCCAGATCAACCTCGACCGTATCGAGGCTTCCGGCGCTCCTCCTCGGCCTTCGCTCATCGTAAGGTCCTTTTCCAACCCCTAGATTGCATCTCAGAGACCCTGTTCATCCCGCAGTTCATCTCGGTTTCTTCACACCTGCTCGCCATGGCCATGCGATCCAACAGATCAGATATCCTGTGCGGGGACTGCCCGTCGTCCATCTATCCTTTCACGCATCGGCTTTTTTCAGAGATCCTCGAGTTTAGAATAATCGAACCCTCCCGTTTCTTTCCGAGGCTTGCATAGGTCGTGAAGGTTTTTTCTTGGAACTTCGGTAGATCTTGATTACTTCCCTTCGCATGTGAAAACTGTTTCGCCCATACTTAGCGGATTTTTCAATTTCGCCTTATTCGGCGGTTTAACTTTTGATAGCTAATCCATCACTCCATTAGCCCTTAGTTAAACCGGAATGGGAGGCCGCCGCTGAATCGCCGGTTTAACAATGCATAATATGCCCGAACCGCTTGATGGTGAACTGCTTTCTCCCTTTATTCCACAGCTTAGTCTTCCGGAATGGCTCCTCAATTCTCAGCTTGCAATTGGGTCCGGCCAAAATCATCAAACGCAACTCAACGGCTATGTCACCACCGCGGTTTGGCTCCAAAGAATGCCCTCCATCGGGCGTGTTCCGGATGGCGAAGTTTCCTCCGGAGCCACAAGAGGGAGAAGTAATTGTGTTTATGCAGCATTTAGACCGGGGTTCTGCCCGCCCGGTTCAAAAAATTCGGACGCCCTTGCAAGCTCGCAACTCCATCCACAGGATATCGGCCCGAACTACGTGTCAAACATATGCAACTTTCAAGTCTTCGTGAAGTCTATCTTCGTGAAGAGCCCTCTGTGGAGCTATTCCGGATTTCTTTCACTTGAACCGCCGCATGAGTTTTCTCGACGGTCCCAACACGTAACTAGGCGGCGTTTCAATCCGTAAAAGGAAGGAAGCGGACTTTCCTCACGCCAAACACCACAGCTATCCAAAGGATTGGAACCAAACCTGGTTCTATTGCCGGAACACCGCCCCGCCAACGAGAATCCCTTGCCGGGTTACCGCCCTCACCGCTCAAGAACAATCATCCGCTGCCTTCACGCTTAACCGCCATGAACGGAAGAACTTTGCACCTCGGATCATAAAACTCCGGCTCTAATGGCCAATGGACTAACTGTGTGGACCTTGTGCGATGCCGGGTTTCTTGGGGCATTTTTTCCTTAAGCCGCCCGGATTGATGCACGAGTATACCGCAGCCTCAAAGACCCTCAAAGACGTCACGAATTACCAATAACTGAAATTGAGGTTACAGAGGTTGTAAAAAAGATGCTTGATGAACCAATCTCCGTCTGCAGCCTAACCGGGTTGGCTCCGTTCTGTGTTGCCAACCCGCCACCTGCGGTAAGACTTTGCTCACCGCTGGGCTTTTAACATTTTGTTGATATTCATTAATCCTTGCTACCTCGCAGTCGACAGCTCCTTCTCGAGACGGACCAAACCGCCCGAGCTCGCCAGATAAAGTCCAAGGCTACCAAAAGGCTGGCAAGAAAACCGTCGGGTCTTCCGATCGGCCTAAGAAGAAGAATCAAGTCGAGGTAAAACTTGATATCCTTACGAGGGAGCCGCCGTAAACCGGCTCTCCTCCTTGTATTTCTTCTTATGATTTATCCTCTTTATTCTTCCCTTCACCGACAAATTTAATTCCTGTGATGATGCCAAGCCAGCCATGCCGACCATTTTGAGGTAATCCTTCTTTCTTCCGACCCGACCTCGTGACGGTTAAAAGAATTCGTCGCTACCGTTCGAAAGTGAAAAAATCTCATTCCTATGCTTATCTCAAGACACAACAGGCTAAAGAGCGCCAGACAACCCGCATGCTGGTCAACAGATTCTCTCCTCCGGTTTACCAGATACACCAACCCGTAAGCGCCGGGCCCGTGAGGTGACTTGTTCTCCGAAAAACGTTATCCCTTAAAAGGTTTCTTCCGATGACCTCTCAATCCGTCAACCCGAATTATCGTGCCTCTTCCAACTCCTCCGGCGGTTCATCAACCACGCAACCGCTTCCACTTAAAGTTGCCGCAGGGTATGTAATCGGATGTCCATCGATTCGATTTACAACCGCCTTGGTTGATTTGCCTTAATCCAATTTCAACATTGCAGCACCAAGGCTCGCTTGAGTAAAAAGCGAAAACTCTTGACCTCATCATGCGGATGTTGATCCGTAAAAGACCGGAACAAACCCACGGAAATCCTGAAGTCGCCAAGGATAGCTCTGGCGAAGTTGTACAAAGACGATATTGCCGATCCGCGGAAGTCGAACCGGAGGTCCAAATGGAAACTTCACAGCCGCTTCCACCAAACCCGCCGATAGAGCGAGTCGTAATAGTTGAACCGCCGAGCCAGAGTAAGCAAGCATCCAGCCCAAAGAAGACCGCCAAAATGACGATGTTATTGTGACAGCATCGCTATGCTGCTCCTAGCCAACCGGTCGCTTTTAACAAAACATAGTGCCAAGGGCGAGTCAGCCGCCATGAGTAAAGATAAAGGCAAAACAGACCTGTCAGCTTACGACAACTTCTCTGCCCAAGAACTGCACTCCGGGTTTCTGAACCGGCTCTATGCCAGCCGTGACCTTGAAGTTGGTCTGGTAAACCGGATGAAGGACCGCTATGAGGTAATGAATTATGTCTTTCCTGTACTTTAGCTGTATAGTAGTTTCAAGGGTCGGTTTAACTTAGCATAGTTAAACCGGGACTTAATTTCTGTACCCAAACGGCAAACTGAGATCAATTAGCCATTAGCCCCCAAGTGCCAAGGTGAATATGTATATTGAGCTTGGGACTTGATAATGAGACACCTAACATGCTTCCTTTGTTACCGTAATGAAATAGAGCAAAGAAAGCGTGCAACTCAAAGACCGCGAGCCAATCTGAGACTCAAAGAAGCAGAACCACTAAGGCCAAGGACGAGTTGAGAACGGCCTTGGCCACTATGGAACAGCCAAGGAGTGGTATAAATCCGAACAAGCCAATCGGGACACCGAGAAGGCCGGTTTGAAAAACGGGCGGAAGAAGCCAAGCAGCCCTTAAACCGGTGATCAAGAGCTTACGGACTCAAGCGCCAAGTGCATGCCATGACCTCTGCCGTCTTTGGTAAGAAACTATGCAATCGACTATCTTAATTTTGATATTTCCGCCGGTTTATCCTGAGTTGTCTTAAACCGTGCAGTAAACGTATTGCACATATGGGCTCTGATGTGCGGAAGAAGCTCAAGGCCGCTTATATGCTGATTGAGCAGCTTTATACCGGCGCCCAGCGAGTCATCTGTGCTACATCATACGACAACACGGCGCCGTCCCTGATCAGAGAAACCCTGGACCGGTTGTCCATGGTTCCGGGGCAGCTTGAAGAGTTGAAGCGATCCGCGGCTCGGGCCGGCACCTTCGCTCGACGCTACGCGCCAAGGCGTGGATAGCAGATCTTGATCCGCCGACATAGCCAAAGGTTTCCCGGTGCTCAAGAGAATGGTGAAGCCTTTGATAACGACGCTCAAACGGATCACAAAGGAAATGCGTCATTGGCGAGTCAATCGCGCGATGAAGCCAACTCGATGGTTCACCGCTCTTTTATGACGCCAACAACAAGCGGGTGGATTTTGTCATCCTCAAGTGCAGAGCCTTGTTCCCCAATCCGTAAGCACACTTATGCCCTCGACGTTGATCCGGCTGAGCTGATAAGTGAAGAAGCTGTCTTTCGTGCCTTAACCCGGATTGACCGTCTACCAATGACTTCCGGCTTTGGGTGAGGAAGAGGAAGAAGTTGAACCGACGCCAGCGCCTCTACCTCACGCCAACCCGCGGCGTAATTAATTCAAGCCGGGTGACGCCTCCAAGCTTCAAAGCATAACCCCACATGAAACGCTGGGCCTCAAAAGGCTTTGTAATAGGATAGTCAAGACTTTGTTTTGAACAATGTCGTTACAACCTCATCAGAACTTTTGCATGGTGGTGCTGGATACTTTGGTTTTGAAGTAGTGAATCCTTCAACATATTTTGCCTCGCAATCACAAATTCTTAACTCCGCCATGGCGGCTTGCGCCCAAATGGATTGTGATGCCAATATATTTATATAAGAAAAATTTGTGATACAAACATACCTGCCAGTGTCGGGCACACAGGTGGCCTTAGCCAATCCTGAAGTGGAGGCTTTATAAACCATCACCGTCAAAGGAGAACAATCCCTGTGTGTATAATACCGGTTTACCGTGTAAATCGTGTCGGGCATGATAAGCCCCCTGTTACTCCATAATGGGATGTTAACAAAGAAAATCAATCCGGAACAATCAATCGCCGGATTTAAAAATGGACCAAATTCTGAAAACTTGAATCCGGTTGAAAGAAGGTTTGTCGGTTTAAGACAACAAACAAAAGCCAAATTATATGTATAAAAAACACATGGAAGCAAAAACAATAACAAAGACTGTTTGCAAGAAGAGGCTTTATTGAGCCTGATCAGATGGCGTTACCATGGTCGGACAGACCAAGCTCCCTATAAGGTGTAGCGATGGTTCAAGTCAGCCAGTCCCCAATCGACATCGTGGCATTACGCCGATCAAGTGGCATTGCATTGGTCTGGTTCACCAAGCCCCAAGTGATTCTATGGCCTTAGGCCGACCAAGAGGCGTGACTGGTTCAGACGTGACCATGTCCCCAAATGATCTGGTGGCTTTCGCCTGTCAAGAGGTGTTGCATTGGTTCGGACACGACCAAGCCCCCAAGTGACAAAAATTTCATAAAAGCAAGGCCAAGGGTTAAACCGGAGGCCGCTTCACGACAAAGATCTCCATGTACCCAAACCGGACTTTGATACGTAATGTATACCCGCTTAGCCGAGGATCCGTTTATTGCCTTTATTCATAATATATACATTGTCTTAATATGTACATAAGTGGAGCCGATGGCTCGTATAATAAGGCCAAGATGAGCTATGTTCCACGGCTCGTTGGTCTCCTCCTCCGACGCGTGCGTGAGTCCTTTCGCCTCGAACATCAATCGATAGTAGGACCCGTTGTATAGATTCTTGCTGACCAAAAAGGCCCCTCCCAAGGTGGGGATAGCTTGTGCATATCTTTCGGTCTTGAATGAGCCGCAGCACTAAGTCTCCTTCCCGAAAGGTTCTGGTTTTAACCCGCCGGCTGTGATACCGACGAAGATCCTGCCGGTAAACCGCCGAACGAGCAGCTGCCATATCGCGCTTCTTCATCCAAATGATCCAAATCGCCTTGCCGTGCTGCCTCGCTTCTCCGCCTCAACATAAGCTGCCACTCGAGGCGAAGTCGTGACGGATATCGCTGAAGGACTGCCTCCGCTCCATAGACCATAAAGAACGGCGTGTATCCAAAGTGGATCGGTTGGGGGTAGTATTTATACTCCATATCACCGATGGTAGCTCTTCCACCCAACAACCCGACGCCCTCTCTAAAGGGACCATAAGTCGGGTTTGATACCTTTCAGATCTCCGATTAGCTCGTTCCGCTTGACCATTGGATTGCGGGTGGGCTACGGAAGAAACATCAAGCGGATGTGCTCTCGCTCACAAAATTCCTTCATAGCTCCTTTGGACAAATTGGTGCCATTGTCCGTGATGATACCGTGGAAACCCAAACCGAAAATCACCTTTTTGATGAACTGAACCGCCGTGGCCGCATCACACTTGCTAACGTGCTCGCCTCAACCCACTTGGTAAATTTATCAACCGCCACCAACAGGTGGGTCTTTTTGTCCTTGGACCTTTTGAAAGGTCCAACCATATCCAGCCCCAAGTCGCAAACGGCCAAGTAATTGGAATCATCCTCAATTCTTGGCTGGCACATGAGCACGCCTAGAGAACTTTTGGCAACCATCACATCGTCTCGACCAGATCCTCCGTGACAAGATGGGCGGTCAACCAATAGAAACCATGGCGGAACGCTTTGTCCACCAAGGACTTTGAACCGGCGTGGTGACCACAATCCCTTCATGGATCTCTCGCAATATCTCACAGCCCTCTTCAGGGGACACACAACGCTGAAACGCCTCGACATTAATCGCAATGGTGCAACTCACCATTCACAATGGTCATAGACTTAGACCGCCGAACTATCTGTCGGGCCAACGTCTCATCTTCTGGTAACTCGCCCCGGTTCATGTATGCCAAATAAGGGAGCGTCCAATCCGGAGTGACATGCAGGGCCGCCACCAATTGAGCCTCCGGATCGTGGATAGCCAAATCAATTTCATCAGAAGCTTAACCGACGGATTGTGCAAGACATCAAGGAAGACGCTACGGGACCGGTTTACGTTGAGAGCCCAGCCGCTTAAAGCATCACCGCTTGCTTCTTCCGACGATCCACATGGTCCACCGATATCCTTTAAAATGTCCTGCAACGACATCCACCTCCCGACGATATGCAGCCATGAGTGGATCTTTGGAATCCCAAGTACACGATACTTGCCGGGCCACCAAGTCCGAGTCACCAAAGCATTTAACCCGGTGAGATTCATTTCCTTAGCCATCCGGAGACCATGGAGCAAAGCTTCATACTCAGCTGCATTGTTAGTACAAGGGAACATTAGGCGGAGAACGTAATGTAACTTGTCACCTCGTGGGAAGTTAATACGACTCCGACCCCGAGCCCTCCAATTGCCTCGGACCCATCAAAGTGGATGGTCCAATAGGTATGATCCGGCTTCTCTTCAGCGCTTGCAACTCCGCCCAATCATTAATGAAATCCACAAGTGCTTGAGATTTTACGGCCGTCCGAGGCACATATCTTAAATCAGGCGGCCCAAGTTCTATAGCCCACTTAGCAATCCGCCGCCGCTTCCGGTTCTCAGATGATATCGCCCAAGGAGCCGAATCGACCATCGTGATGGGGTGCCCTTGGAAATATTGCCTTAGCTTCCGCTTGCCATAAAAACCTCAGATACCAGCTTCTCGCCAATGCGGATATCTCTGTTTAGACTCAATGAGGACCTCGCCGATGTAATAAACCGCCGTTGAACCGGATACTCCTTCCCCGCCTCCTTCCGCTTCCACCACGATAGCCACGCTTAATCGCTTCGGCATTAGCAAAGAACATATAGCAGCAGCGCTCTTTGTCAATGGGGCGGCTAGAACCGCGGGTTGGCCAACCGCCGCTTCAAATCCTCCAATGCTTCATCGGGTGAACTCCGCATAAACCGATCCGCTTTCTTCAACATCTGGTACAAAGGAATGGCCTTCTCGCCAGACGGCCGATAAACCGCTTAAGCGCAGCAATCCGCCTGCCAAACGCTGGACATCATTGATGCACTTCGGCTTAGCCAAGGAGGTGATAGCCGTAATTTTTTCCGGATTAGCTTCGATCCTCTGTTGGACACGAAAACCCAATAACTTGCTCGCCGGAACACCAAAACGCACTTGGCCGGGTTGAGCATCATCTTGTACACCCGCAAGTTGTCAAAGGTTTCCTTTAGATCCTCAATCAAGGTTTCCTTCTTCCTTGTCTTAACCACGATATCATCCACATAAGCATGCACGCTACGGCCGATCTGTTCGCGGCAAGCAACTCAACGCATAACGTTGATAAGTCGCTTACGCTCTTGAGTCCAAAAGGCATAGATACATAGCAGAAGGCTCCAAAGGGGGTGATAAACGCTGTCTTCTCCTGGTCCTTCACTACCATCTTAATCTGATGATAACCGGAGTACGCATCCAAAAAGCTCAAATGCTCACAACCCGCCGTAGCATCAATAATCTGGTCAATGCGGGGGAGGGCGAAAGGATCTGCTGGACAGGCCTTGTTGAGATCTGTGTAATCCACACACACATGCGCCAAGTGCCATTCTTCTTAAGAACCAACACCGGATTGGCAAGCCACTCTGGATGAAAGACTTCGACGATAAACCCTGCTGCCAAGAGCCTAGCAACTTCTTCTCCGATGGCCTTGCTCCTTTCCTCATTAAACCGGCGAAGAAACTGCTTTACCGGTTTGTATTTTGGGTCAACATTGAGGGTGTGCTCAGCGAGTTCCCTCGGTACACCTGGCATGTCAGAAGGCTTCCATGCAAAAATGTCCCGATTCTCACGGATGAACTCAATGAGCGCGCTTTCCTATTTAGGATCCAAGTTGGCACTGATGGTGAACTGCTTGGACGAATCGCCGGGCACAAAATCAACAAGCTTCGTCTCAGCCGCCGATTTGAACTTCAAGTCCGGATCATGCTCCATAGTTGGCTTCTTCAAAGGGGTCATATCCGCCGGATCAACATTGTCTCTATAATATTTTAGCTCTTCAATGGCACAAACCGACTCTGCGTAAGCCGCATCACCTTCCTCGCACTCCAAAGCGATCCGGCGGCTCCCATGAACCGTTATCGTTCCTTTGTGACCCGGCATTTTCAGCTGTAAGTAAACATAACAGGCCGTGCCATAAATTTAGCATAAGCCGGCCGCCCAAAGAGGGCGTGGTAAGGGCTTTGAATTTTCACCACCTCAAATGTCAATGTTTCGATCCGAGTCATGTTCGTCCCCAAAGGTCACCTCCAGAGCTATCTTACCGACTGGCACGCCGACTTGCTGTGCACCAATCCGTGAAACACCTGTCGGATGGCCTAAGATGCCTAACCGTCAACCCCATACGCCGGAAGGTCTCATAGTACAGGATGTTGATGCTGCTTCCTCCATCCATAAGAACCTTGGTAAACTTGTACCCTCCTACCTGGGGTGCCACCACCAGGGCTAGCTGACCCGGATTGTAAACCCGGGGAGGATGGTCCTCTCTGCTCCACACGATCGGGTTGCTCGGACCAGCGTAGGTAATGCGGCGCGCAGCCAGTTCAACAACGCCGACCGCCCGCTTCAAGTTTTCGGTCTCGTCTGTCCAAGCTGGTGGTGAAGACGTGGTACTGCCCACCGTTCAACTGCTTTGGGTTACTTTGATAACCCGATCGCTGCTGTTGTTGATTGTAGCCCCTTGGTTCCGATTGTTCGACTGCTCGATTACTTTGATTATTATGATTGCCTTGCCCGCCCGGATTACCACCGAATCTCGGGCCGGAATTTCCTCCACCAGAACGGGCGGACCACGAACCGCCGGGCCCTTGATCATACCGGAAAGAGTTGGAGTTTTTGAATTCCTGCATAATGTAACAATCCTTCCAAAGGTGGTTCGCCGGTGCCTCCTTCATCCCATGCTTCGGACAAGGTTGATTCAATATGAAATTCAAATGATCCGGATTGTGACCGCCCCGGTTTGATCGCCTACCCTCGCCACGAACCCTTGTCCTGCTGCGTTGGTGTTAGCCACAAAGCCCATGTTGTCGTTAAGCTTTACGCTTGTTCCTCCATTGCTCGCCGAATGATGTTGCTGGCCCTCGAGTTGCCGCTCGCTTTTCCCTTCCCCACTTCATCGTTCTCAGATTCGGGATCCTTGGTACTATCGAATCGGCGCATTTTTACCAAAACGCCCATTAGAGTGCCCATGTCATGGCAAAACGCTTCATGCGGCCCAGCTTCAATTTCAATGGCTCGAACCGCAATTGGCTTCCAAGGTCAAGATCATGAATCGGGTTGATCCGGTCCAAGAATGTAAACTTCCGAGACGCCGGGCGCACTCCAATGGGTTGTGGATTCTCCCTCCGCTGGACACAAGCTGCTAAATCCACCACGCATATGGGATGCTTACAGGTGTCTTTGAAAGTTTGAATGAATCGGGTTCGCAACTGGGTCCACGAACTGATAGAGTTGGGCGGCAAATTTTTCAACCAAGTCCGGGCCGTTCCTTCCAACATCATTGTGAAGTATTTCGCACATGTGGCTTCCTCCACATCTAGCATCTCCATGGCCATCTCATAGCTTTCTATCCATGCTTCTGGAGCCAAATCGGCAAGATAATTGGGCACCTTGCGCGCCCCTTGAAGTCCTTGGGCAAGCGACGTTACGTAAAGCGGGACGAGGCAAGGCACCCCCAAAGAACCGTGACATGACCCCTGGTTCAAGATGGTCGGACGAACCGGGCGCGAGCGGATGATCCTCTGCTTGTGCCGCTAACTCGGCTTCCCTACGTGCCTGGCGCGGTCCACTACCACTTGAGCATCCTCAAAGCCGCCTCGCCGGATTGTTGCCGCGAGGCGGACCACGCCGCGCATTGCTTGACACGGCCGGTTCGCCGACGCTGCGTGGCTATAGCTCCGGCTTGGGCGGGGTGGAGGATCCGATCCCGATCAGTATGAATACGCTTCTTGCCGAGCCAGGCCGCCCCGAGGAGCTCCTTAACCCGGCGTGTCTCTACCGCTGTGGTGAATTGCCTTCAATCGAATCGCCTCCAACCGTGCCGCAGCCGCCACGAGGTTATCCATCGGGTTGGAGTAGTGACCGAGGCGTCTGACGGTTGATGCAGGCGCACCGGTATGATGGCGAGGTAGATCCATCACACGGGCTGAACCGGTGCGGCCGTCCCTGTGCTTCCGGCCGGTTTACGCCAAGCGGCGGTTATCGTCCCCTGCCCTGGGTATTGAAAAGCTCTCTTCCCTCAAAACCGAAGGTAAACGGGACCTGTACTTCCTTTTCATGACTTCATGTGATGCGCTCGATCCAAGATGAGCCTATAAGCTGCGCATCCAAAGCGGCCCGCTCCGCTGCCATCCTCACGTCCGCTGCTGCCAGTCCGCTTTAGCTTTAGTGATCTGTTCTCTCACCTTTGCAATCTCCGTGTTGTGCAGGTCCTGATCCAGCGGATTAGCCTCGCCATGAGCACAGCCAACGCGTTAAAAGCTCGACAAAACTTGAGCCGGCGGGCGACAGGCCTCCTTCCCCGACCGCCATCACTGCTGTTGAGCCGGGCGACCAGGGCGCCATGGTCGAAGAGTGAAGCGCCGCTGCATCGCCATGAAAATCCCAACCCGGTTGGGTAGATCGAAGGGTCCGGAATACTCTCACCGTCGGAACAGCCCGATCCGCCATCTTGCGGCTGGTATAGAGACTCGGTTTCTCCGGCCGACGATTAAATCGCCAGAGTAGACAACAGTTTCGTCACCAGATGCTGATCCGTCCTCGTAGCCTCCGTGGACGACTCCCACGAAAACATGCCTAACCACCGGTTTAGCTAGGGCAGGACTCTTCTTCGCCCGCTGAGCCGTCTCGACGAGGTCAGTGCAGTCGTCCGGCCCAGGCCCTGGCTCGCCGATCTTGCCGATGAACACGTGTATGCCGCCAAAGGGGACCTGCACCAGACTCATCGAGCTGGCATCGGGCCCCAGTCCGCATCGTCGATGTAGAGCTTGTCATGACGACTCTTAGTCATCCGGCCCACAGCATAGCCTTCGAGTCCATCGAACTTGCCCTCTAAGATCATCAAACCATCGTGCGATAGCCCCACGGTGGGCGCCAACTGTCGTGGAATTGTCACGGCAGATGTCCTCATGAAAGGACTTAGTCACAGGGCCATCGTACGGGTTAACCTAGAGGGGTTAAAGCGGACACAAAGACACGGAATTATATCGTTCGCCCTTCGATGAAGGTAAAAGCCTATGTCCAGCCAGTGATGTGATTGATATGATTTCGCGACTAGGGAGCAATAGCCTTGCCTTAGTCTCGAATCCTCCCCTAACTTCGCCCGGGTCGTCCCCTTATATACACGGGTTGACGCCTTGGCCGGTCTCTGAGTCCCGATCCGGCTCATACAAGCGTCTGCTCGGTCTCTCCTTTCTTAACTTACAACACAAGTTACGATACTAAGGCGGTTTACATAAATGGACCTTAATTAGCCTCTGGGCTCGGGCCTCCTCCGTGGCCTGAATCATGGATTTAGGTAAACCGGTTCTTCGGGCGGTTCACGCTCAGTAGTTGTAGCCCCAACAGTCATCGTCAAGTATACCCGTTCCAAATTTCATTCCAATGAAATGATCCGTAGCGGCCAATACATCTCATGGTAACAAGAATGTATTGTTCTGAGGTATATCAAGATTAAGTCTCCGATTCATATTTCGTCCACCAATCCTTCCTAATTCACATTTTTGTTGAAAAAATTTATTTTGTAATTCCTCGCATAAGCACTCCAAAAATACAAGGTCCCCACCTACACAAGCAAATTGTTGATAAAACTCCGAAATAGCTTTTTATTTTGACTCAATCATCTTCTTCTCCTTAGCATTCGGGAAAGATAAGAAAATTTCAGGGTAGGAAACATTATCTAGAATTTCTCTTAGATTCGAACCCATAGCTGATGATAGAACTAGAATACATATCTTTTGTTTTCTACTCACGCGAGCCCATATCCTTTCTTTTTTATCAATTGCTAATTCCGATCCCCCCCAATCAGATATTATAATCCCCGTGTAGATAGACATTCCCTTATGATCTAATTCCGAGCGGTAGTAAATACCAGGACTTAGCAATATTTGATTGATCATAATTCAGTATATTCCATTTATAATAAAGGTTCCTAAGGAATTCATAATAGGAATGTTTCCGATAGAAATGGTTTGCTTTTGCACATCGAAACCAAAAATTAATCTTGCAGATACATATAATTCAGAAGAATAGGTGAGTGATTCATACACATCATCTCTTTCTTTTATCGAGGGTTCTAGCAACTGATATCCTTTCGCAAATAATTGAAATGCAATTTTGTGATTTGGATCTTTCATTGTTGGAAACTTATCAAGTTGTTCTGCCAAGGCTTGATTAATGAATCTACAAAATCCCTTGAATTGGATCTAACTAAGTCCGGGTATTGTGGACATTCCCTCGTTTCCATTTCAGAGCATCTTAATCTTAAGTTTCCTGTTTATCAAAGAAAAATTCCATTATCAGCTCACTCTTCATCAATCCCTATGGATCGATCTAGCAATCATGGAATCTATATTATGTTTAATGAATCACATAAAATTCTAGGTAACTCCACATAAGTATTTCATATATGTATTTCATACATATGAATAGAGACCATTTCGGTGAAAGTTCGAGTTTGCCTGGGGTACAAATGAAATGGAAATGAATTGATAAAACATTCCTACAAAAACAATTCTGCCACTTATACTTTATGTTATGATATTCTAATCAGATTGGATGGCAAAGATTTCTCATTTTATCTCCTTTATATGAATGTAATAAAGCCGTAATATAATATACTAGAAAGTTTAACTTTACTTTGATTTAGAATAGCATGCTTACTTTAATTTCTCAAAATACTTTCAGGGTTCTTTTTTATTTCGGATCGGAGTAGTATAATTGATAGAAAATTCAGTATTTCATTGTGGAATTCTAATATAAATTAAGTACCTAATTTAAGTAAATGCCAATCTAGTTATCCACCTCTACCCATATCCATGCTTATCTTTTATCTTAATTTCACTTGGGTAGGCCAAGATAGTGAGGTTATACTCTATATCAGAGAAAATTACCTTTTTTTATTCAAGATATTTAATTTAATACTTTGAAAAATTAAAGCATGATTCCCCATAGAGATATGTACATAAAGAGGATCTTTGGATAATAATGTTGTTCGGACCTAATGTTTACCTATAGACGGATTAAGCATAAAGCCATAATATTTTATTATGCCATTGAAGGGGCGAGACAATGCCGATTTAAGAGTAGCTCACTACTGCAATAAAAAAAGATAATTCTAGTTAACGGTTCCAATTTGTTCTGAATTTTGCAGCATGTGAATAGAAATCCACTTTTTCTTCTTTTTCATCTCAATAGAAAGAAATGGGAAGTTTTATTGTGTTAACAATGTATGTTTTAAGATAGAATCTATCGAGGAGAATAATAGAAACTGGATAAAAAAAGCAGGTATAGATTTTTTGAAAAAGATTGGAAAAAAGTAAGTAGAATTATATTCAAAATAAAAGAAAGGGGCTTTTCGTAAGAAAACATGGATGAATACTTGCCGTTTTCTACATTTTGATCAGATTTTTTGGCGGCATGGCCAAGTGCTAAGCCAGGGGACTGCAAATCCTTTATCCAAGTTCAAATCTAGGTGCCGCCTGATCAATAAAATACTTAGGTTTTTTTATAGTGCTGATCGAATTCGATAAATTTTTACTTCGCATAACACTCATTGTGAGAATAACACATCTAGCATGGAAAATATTAGCCACCCCTCACCGCTCCGCGAGCGAAACAAACACACAAAAGAGAAGTTTATTTTGAAAATTAGAGATGGCACATACAAATTTTCTTAGAACGTCAAAATAATACCGCATATAGGTAGATATAGTGGACTCATGTGGCAAAACTGGTTTAAAGGATTTTGATGCACAAGTAGAGATCATACTTGGTGCAAAATGAAGGCTAGCAAAAGATTGAGAAGCGACCAACCAAGAAATGAATAATCTCATAAGCAATCATTAAGCATAATTAACATCGAATAATGCACCATAAGTTGGATATAATTTCATTGCATGACTATTGACTTTCGTGCTTGCATAGGGAATCACAAACCTTAACACCAACATTCTTACTAAAGCATAATTACTCATCAACATAATTCACATATCACATCATCATATCTCAAAACTTTACTAAGAATCAAGTTTATTTTGTCCAATGATCTTCATGAAAGTTTTTATTATATCCATCTTGGATATCTATCACTTTGGGACTAATTTTCATGTGTTGCTTTTCATAAGCTCAAGCAAATATAAGTGAAGATCATGAGCATAATTTTTCTTTCTCTCAAAATAATTTAAGTGAAGCAAGAGAGAATTTCTTGAAAATCTTACTAACTCTAAAATAAATATAAGTGAAGCAAGAGAGCATTTCTTCAAAAATACTAAATCACACCGTACTCAAAAGATATAAGTGAAGTACTAGAGCAAGTCCATAGCTCATAAAAGATTTAAGTGAAGCATAGAGAGCAATTTTAACAAGTCATGGCATAATTTTGGCTCTCTAAAATAGGTGTGTCCAGCAAGGGATCAAGACTTAAAACACAAAATAAAACAAGCAAAGACTCATATCATACAAGACGCTCCAAGCAAAACACATAGTATGTGACGAATAAAAATATAGCTTCGAGTAAAATACCGATGGTTGTTAGAAGAAAGAGGGGATGTCACGCGGGGGCATCCCCAAGCTTAGTTGTTTGCTCACTTTTGGATAATAGCTTGGGATGCTGGGGCATCCCCAATCTTAGGCTCTTCTACTCCTTATTCCTTCATCCATTGTAAGATAACCCAAAACTTAAGAACTTCAATCACACAAAACTCAACAAAACCTTCGTGAGATCCGTTAGTATAAGAAAGCAAACCACTACTATAAGTACTGTATCAAACCAATTCATATTTTATTTTTGCATTATATCTACTGTATTCCAACCTTTCTATGGCAAAAACTCATCAAAGAAAACCATAGAGCCATCAAAACAAGCACACAACGCAAAGAAAACATAATTTGTCAAAACAGAATAGTCTATAGCAATCTGACTATTTCGAATACTTCTATAACTCCAAAAATTCTGAAAAATTAGGACGACCTAGGTAATTTGTATATTAATCTTCTGCAAAATAATTCGCATTTTATCACGCTCTGGTGATTTTTAATAAAAAATTTTGTGAGTGCATAAGTTTCTGTTTTTCAGCAAGATCAAACAACTATCACCCAAGAAGATCCTAAAGGCTTTACTTGGCACAAACACTAATTAAAACACAAAAAATACAATCATAAGAGTAGCATAATTGTGCAAACAGACAAGAACAGAAAGCAAAAAGCAAAAATAATTTTTATTCATTGGGTTGCCTCCCAACAAGCGCTATAGTTTTACACCATTAGCTAGGCGTAAAGCAAGGATCTAAGTTTTGTCTTCCGAAGTTTTGGCAACTTTTGTAAGGGTTTTCTCAAACCCGGGAGGCTCTTTATGCTTCCCTAAATTCTCCGGAAAATAAACCATCTTTAGATCCAAAATATCCAACCGCTTGTTGCAAAGAGTAACCAGGGTATTCATACGACTGATACTACCATTGAGGTGTTTGAGGGGTTCATTATATTTCTGTATTTCAACCATATGTTTATGCAAATCACCAAGTTTGTCCAGCATTTGAACTCCCTCAGGGGTAAAATAAAACCCCTTCTTTTGAGGTGGAATTCCCAAAATTCCTTCTAAAATTTCATAGACAGGATTGGCATCAAGCTCAATAAAATTCCCTTTAGCGGCAAAGTCTAGGAGTTGTCCATGATGCAAAGCCAATCCTATGTAAAAATTACGAAGCAAGATCTTAGCGTCTGTTAGATTTCGGGTTCCGGCCAACCCTTGAGGTTCGAACACTGGGGTGCGCATGAAGATCTCTCTCTCCCTAGCTCACTATCACAACAATCGCAAGGACTAGCTCGACGAACCCAAAGAACGAGAGACACGAGAGTTTATACTCGCTCGGGCCACCGATGTGGTGTAATACCCTACTCCAGTGTGGTGTGGTGGATTGCCTCTTGGGCTGAGGATGAACAGTTACAAGGGGAAGAAGAGCCTCCTGATGAGAGGTGCTCTTGTGCTTGGTCAGCTTGTGTGGATGTCGAATCGATCCCCCCTCTATGGTGGTGGCTAGTCCTATTATAGAGGCCCTGGTCCTCTCCCCAAATATTGAGCAAGAAGGGATCCCACAACGGCCAAATTCGAAGGGAGACAACTAGTACAAGTTATCCTGATTAAAGGTGGTCTTCGCCTGCCAAAGCTCTGGTGGTGACGCCGTCTTGGGCTCCACGGTGACCTCCGTCATGTCGTCCTGCTGGTCTTGGTCTTGTTGCACCGATATGGAAACCTTTGTCTGATGCCTCAGGACTCTTTAGCAACAAAGAGGAAACGAGGACACTACGCGCGCTGGCGCACGCCTGGTGCCCGCCTGGCTCCAGTCGTCATGGCTTACATCACAGGAACCTCACGAGGTTCCCCTTGCCTTGATCTCTCCGCCCCTCGCAAGCCAGCCTGGTGAGGCCGCCCCCGAGGAGGTCTTGTATCGTCCGCCTCGCGAGGGTCTTGAGTGTTTGCTGGTGAAGATGGGTCGTACAGGGCCACTAGTGGAGCCACGCCATGGGCCGCAGGTAGGCAAGTCTGGGGACCCCCGTTCCTAGGACGCTGACAGTAGCTCCCGGGCCCAAGGCACGCTCGGACTTGGCTTCAAGGCAAAGCCAAAGGGCAAGTGCGGAGCACCGCGGGCCCCAACAGCCTGCGGCCTCGCTTGACGCGCGGCGATTAATTGGACGTGGGCGTCTCCGCTTCCCCATGCCACCTCGGCAACTGCCCGACTTGACGAGTCCTTGCTGCATGCAGAGAAAAATCATCATTACCTGTGATTGTGGGGATCGCCGGTTGGCCTTCTCCCGCTATAAATGTGGAGGGGGCGGAGCCCCCATTGCTCATCTCTTCTTGCTCCGCTCGCCTCTTCTACCTTGCTTCATCGCTGGTAGCGACACCTATGGCGCCTGCGGAGAGGTTCTCGGCCTCAGAGAAGGGGAAGGCCCGTCAGGAGGGGCCCGACTCTCCGCCGCCCAAGAGGGGGTGCGGCCGTCCTCGCAAACACACCGCGACCCCCGCTGTGGTCCCTCGCGGCCATGTCAGCGCCTCTTCGCGTGGTGGGAGTCGCCCAGGTCGTGGCAGCCCCGTCGATGAAGGGAGGCGCGCCGTGGTCGCACGGCCTCGTCGGCCGTGCTTCCACTCAGCGAAGGTGTTGCAGGAGTTCGTCCTGTGGTCGGAGAACCCGGCCGACACCTGGCTTCAGCTCCCACGCTTCTTCGCCGGCGAGCTGCCGGCATCGGGTCCAGGCGGGCTCTGGCTGCAGGCGGACGGCTGCTGTAGCAAGGCTTCATGGGTCGCGGTCGAGGTCTCTATCGCGGGCAACGTAGCCCTTGACCGCGCCTGGCAGACATTTGCCTGCGCGCGCAGCCTGGGCAGGCGGTGCACCCTCCACTTCAAGTATGACAACAATGTGACCCTCTACGTGAGGGTGTTCGGAGAAGACGGCAGCCGCGTCGGGTGCTGCCCCGAGGACAACGACGGCAACGAGGTGCTTGGCCTTGCCGACGGCCGTGACGAGGGTGAGGATGGTCTTGCCCTCGGCACTGGCCGTTGTTCGTCTAGCTACGACGATTCTTCCTCCGGCGAAAGCTCCAGTAGCGGCGGCTATGACCAGCCGCCATGCCCACTTTGAGGGCGGCAGTGGGTCGTCTCGTGGCCGCGCCCCAGTGAAGCGCGAGGAGGGGTCCGGGTGAGCCCAGGAGAGCGCCATGGGTCCATCCTCGCGAACTGCTGCAGGGGCGTGCGCCACTTTTATTTATTTCTTTCTTTTCTTCCTGCATTAAGAGAGAGACAAGTATGGGGCCCCGTAGGGGAGTGCAACGAACCATGATTTTCAAGTTGCTATGCTATGTTTATTGTTCATGTGTCATGTTGCAGCATCAACGTTTTATGTAGGCACGTAGAAATAACTTAGCTTGGCATGCTCGAAGTAGTTTTCGCCTCGTGAGGCGCGCATTTCCTAGTACCTGGCAAGGCCTCCTTGGCCTGGGAGGCGTCTAGTAACTGAAAAAATTCGTTAGGAAACTCTTATTCTTCCGAGCCCCGGTCGTTGGCGCCGCTGGCCATGACCCAGCGGTTCGCATCGCAGTACCCGAGGGGCACAGATTGGGAGAGGTGCGCCAGCTTGTGAGCTCGGACAAGGGTGCCTCGCGAAAACAGGAAAAACGCTCGCGAGGGCACCTGTCCAGCCCCCTCGCGAGGCATGCGAGAGAGAGGACAGGTCAAAACAAGGAACGAAGGCAGAAACGAAGGCGAAAGGCGATGGAACCAAGATGGCAAGGAACACCAGAAAGCAAATTTTCATTAAAGAGGGGCAAGCCAACTATGGAAAGCAAATGAAAAGCCGCGTCTGACACCTAGTCTAGTCTTCTTGTCTTCTCACTAGCGCGGAGCTAAGTGCTACCACTAGGACATGGGAGGGAGCCCCCGAGGCCTGAGGGCGGCACTCCTGAGACTTCGGGGCGTGTACATCCCCACTCATTATTACGTGAGAGTGTCACCAGCGGAGAACTTCACAGGCACTGGGCCTTGCTTCACAGGCGCCGGGCCTTTCTTCATGGGTAGAACTTCCGGAGGTGCTGGATGTTCCAGCGCTCGGATGGGGACCCGTCCTGCGTCTCCAGCGCCAAGGCGCCAGTTCCTAGAGACGTGGGCGACCCTAAACGGGCCCTCCCACATGGGTGAAAGCTTATGCAACCCTTCCCTGGAGAGCACCCGCCTTAGGACGAGGTCACCCACCTCGAGCGTCCTGGAGCGGGTGCTACGGCAAGGATATTTGGCCGCGCCATCGGTATCTTGCCGCTCGAAGCGTGGCTTCACGGCGGCGTTCCGCCCCCAGCACAAGGTCCATCCTCCACATGGCGTCCTGCTGCGTCTCATAAAACGCCAGGACCCGCGCGGAGCGATGCTTGACCTCGTGAGGGAGAACCGCTTCTGCTCCGTAGACGAGGAAGAATGGGGTCTCGCCCGTTGGCTTGGTGGCGGTGGTGTGGATGGACCACAGCACGGACTAGAGCTCGTCGTGCCAGGCCCTACTGCAGGCCTTGAGCTTCTTCTTGAAGGTCCTGGTCTTGAGGCCTCTCAGGACCTCCGCGTTGGCGCGTTCGGCTTGACCATTGCTCCTGGGGTGTGCCACCGAGGCGTAGCAGATCTGCATTCCAAGGTTAGCACAATATGTCTTGAAGAGATTAATAGTGAACTGTGAGCCGTTGTCGGTGATGATGCGATTGGGGACCCCGAACCGGCTCACGAGACACTTGATGAGCTTGACCGCGGATCCAGCCGGGATGGTGCGGACAGCTTCTACCTCCGCCCACTTGGTGAACTTGTCGATGGCGACGTAGAGGTAGCGGTAGCCCCCAGGCGCTTGGGGAAATGGGCCTAAGATATCCAGCCCCCAGACTGCGAATGGCCACGAGAGCGGGATGGTCTGGAGGCCCTGAGCCAGCTGATGAATCTGCTTGGCATGGAATTGGCAGGCCTCGCAGGACCTCACCAGCTCCATCGCGTCGTGGAGCGCTGTAGGCCAGTAGAATTGCCTTGCCGATGAGGGTTCGTGACGACGAGTGGTGCCCACAGTCTCCGCCGTGTATGTCAGTTAGCAGCTCTTTCCCCTGTTCCTTGGAGATACAACGCAGGGAAACGTCATTTGGCCGCTTCAGAGTAACTCCATCACGGATGCAGATGTCTTTGTGGCCTGTTGGGCCACACGCTCCGCGTCCTCCTCTTTCTCCAGCAGCGTCCCTTGCATCAGGTATTCCTTGAACTCCTTGGCCTAGCACCCCTCCTGAGGCTCAGCACCAAGAGTAGGCATGCTCCCAAGGTCGGGCCACAGGTCGGGGCTCCCGAAGCAGGTGGCTGAGCGAGCTCCTCCCGAGGCGGAGCCGGCCTCAAAGGCGGAGGTGCTGCCGATGGCTTGATGAGCCGCTCCTCGAAGATGCCAGGCTCTTGGGGTAGTCGCTTGGATGCTCTCTTGGCGATGTCGTCGGCCTCCTTGTTGGTGCCATGGGGCACGTGCTGCAATTCTAGACCTAAGAATTGCTTTTCCATTTTGCGTACCTCCGCGAGGTATGCCTCCATGTGCTCGTCCCTCGGCTTGTATACCTTCTTGGGGAAGTTGACGAGAAGCTGCGAGTCGCCCCTGATGCTGAGTGTCGGTGTCAAAACCAGCGGATCTCGGGTAGGGGGTCCCGAACTATGCGTCTAAAGCGGATGGTAACAGGAGGCGGGGGACACAATGTTTACCCAGGTTCGGGCCCTCTCGATGGAGGTAATACCCTACTTCCTGCTTGATTGATCTTGATGATATGAGTATTACAAGAGTTGATCTACCACGAGATCATAGAGGCTAAACCCTAGAAGCTAGCCTATGATTATGATTGTTGTTGTCCTACGGACTAAACCCTCCGGTTTATATAGACACCGGAGGGTGCTAGGGTTACACCGAGTCGGTTACAAGGGAGGAGATATACATATCCGAACTGCCAAGCATGCCTTCCACGCAAAGGATAGTCCCACCCGGACACGGGATGAAGTCTTCAATCTTGTATCTTCATAGTCCAACAGTCCGGCCAAAGGATATAGTCCGGCTGTCCGAGGACCCCCTAATCCAGGACTCCCTCAGTGAGGCGGTTCACCCCCAGGGCCACCGCATCCTTAAGGCCAGCTATTAGGCCTTCGTACTCCACTATATTGTTGGAGACCTTCTCACCCTGCTGGAAGCAGAGCTGCATGGCATAGTAGAGCTTGTCCTGAGTGGGCGAGATGAGCACTGCTCAAGCCCCCGCGCCCTGGCGCGCAAATGCGCCATCAAAATAAATAACCCAGTCGTCTGGCGCTTCACTTCCCGATGAGAGGGACCGATCTTCGCCTGCTTCAAGCCCCGGGGCGTCCGTCCATTCTGCCACGAAGTCGGCGAGCGCAACTCCCTTGATGACCCTGGTTGTGCTGAACTCCAGTTGTAATGCCTGCAGCTCGATATTCCACTCGGCGACTCTTCCAGCAGCGTTGGGGCTCCTGAGTACCCTCTCCAGTGGGTAGGCGGAGACGACCTTGATTGGGTGACCTTGAAAGTAGTGTCGTAGCTTGCGCGTGGCCACCAAGAGCGCGAGCAAGAGCTTCTGAGGCATGGGGTATCGTGCCCTTGCATCCCGCAGTACTGTGCTGATGAAATACACTGGGTGCTCGACGAGGGAGGGCGCGTCGACGGGGCCTACGTCTGTCTGAGGTTGGGGCGCCTCCTGAGGCGATGGAATCCCCGAAGCATGGTCGCTCATTGGGGCCTCGGCAGGCCCAAGGGCACCGTCTTGATGAGCATGGTCATCCGTTGGCATTGCTGCAGCCCTTGCGGTGCCCTCCGGGTCTTGTATCACCCCGGCCGGGGGCGTGGCTTGGCGCGACGCATTCTTGGCCTGGCGCTCTTCCCGGACCACCACCAGAGATGCGCTGGCGGAGTAAGGAGTGGCGGCAAGGTAAAGCACCAGGGACTCGAGAGGGCGGGGCGCCACCATCACCAGATGGCTGGTCAGGTATCTCTTGAGGTCTTGAAACGCTTGGTCAGCCTCCGGGGTCCACTCAAATGGGCCCTTCTTCTTCATTAGCTTGAAGAATGGTAAGGCACGCTCTCCCAGCTTGGAGATGAAGCGCCCCAACGAAGTCACACAGCCGGCAAGCTTTTGCATCTCCTTGAGGGTTTGTGGTGGGCTCATGTCTTCAATCGCCTTGACCTTCTCCGGGTTGGCCTCGATCCCCCTGTGGGACACGAGGAAGCCCAGCAGCTTGCCGGAGGGGACACCAAATACGCACTTTTCTGGGTTGAGCCGCAAGTCCACCTGGCGTAGGCTCGCGAAGGTCTCCTCCAGGTCCCAAATCAAAGTTCTCGCCTCCCGTGACTTCACCACAATGTCATCTATGTAGGCTTTAGCATTCCTCCCGAGCTGCTGACCCAGGGCGATGTGCATCAGCCGTTGGAAGGTCACGCCCGCGTTGCACAGCCCGAACGACATGAAAGTGTAGCAGTACACCCCGCACGAGGTCAGGAAGACCGTCTTCTCCACATCCTCTACTGCCATCTTGATCTGGTGATAGCCTGAAAACGCATCCAGGAAGCACAGCAGGTCGCACTCGGCGGTGGAGTCAACGATCTGGTCGATGCGTGGAAGCGGGAATGGATCTTGGGGACAGGCTTTGTTGAGGTTGGTGAAGTCGACACACATGCGCTCCTTCCCGCCTTTCTTTGGCACAACGATGGGGTTCGCCAACCACTCAGGGTAGCGAACCTTGTGGATGACACCTGCTGCCTCCAGCTTGCGGGTTTCCTGGACAATGAAGGAATGCTTCTCCATGGACTGTCTCCACACCTTCTGCTTCACAGGGCGTACATTGGGGCACACCCTTAAGTGATGCTCGATCACCCATCTTGGGACCCCTACCAGCTGTTTGGGCTCCCAGGTGAATACTTCCATGTTTGCACGCAAGAACTTCACCAATGCCTCCTCTTGATCCGGGTTGAGGTTGGCACCTATGGTGAAGGTGGCTCCAGAGGACCCATCTTCCTCGACCGGCACCTGCTTGGTTTCTGCCCGATCTTGAGTGAACAACTGCTTCTTCTTGGCCGGTGCGGCCTCCTTAACTCCAGAGGTGGCCTCGTCGGCCGGTCGTTCCATCGCGGCGGTCTCTTGAGGGCAAGCTTGAGCGCCACCAGAGCCTCATTGGTATCTCCAACTACGGTGAGAACGTCCTTGCTCCCGGGCATCTTCATGAGGTCGTAGGCCGGATGGGTCGCCGCCATAAACTGAGCCAGAGCCGGGTACCCGAGGATGGCGTTGTACGGATGGCCGATGCGGGCAATGTCGAAGTCGATCAGCTCAGTGCGGTAGTTGTCGCGGGTGCCGAAGGTCACGGGAAGACGGATCTGCCCCAGGGGGATGGAGGGGCCGCCGACTTCGGAGAAGGGCTTGCTGGGGCGAAGCCACTCGAGAGGCACATGAAGGAGACTAAAGGCCTCCACAGAGAGCATGTTGAGGCTGGCGCCACCATCGATGAGGGTCTTGGTGACAGCTACGCTGCAGATGGTGGGCGTGCAAAGCATTGGGAGCGCGCCAGAGCCGGCGGTGGTAAATAGATGATCCCCCGAGTCGAAGGACAGGTCGGCCTTGGGCGCCGCCCAAACCGGGGGAGCCCCCTACCGCGCAGAGGCAGCGCCGATCTGGCGAAAGAATGGCTTGGTGTGACAGTCCGAGGGCGGCGCTTGCGAGCCGCCGAGGAGGGTCGCGACAGCAAGGGGCGCCGGTGCCGCGAAGCGCGCAGCAAAGAGGCTGCGCAGCTCCTCCCAAGATGCCACTATGGATCATGGGAGGTTGAGCAGCCAGGCACGCGACGCACCAGTGAGGGCCATGGGAAGCCAGTTGGCCATGACCTTGTCATCGCCCCAAGCCTTCAAGACGGCCTCTTCATACGCCAGCAGGAAGGCCGACGGGTCCGCGGCGGCATCTCCGGCTTGAACTTGGGCGGCGAGCGCACCCACCGCAAGGCAAGGGCATGGCTCTGAGCCCCCTGGCCCTGCCATGGGCATCCACCATCGCTGCTGGAAGAGCAACGCCGACCATGGGAGCAAGGTGCTGCGGTGGCGGAGCGTGGATTGACGGAAGGAAAGCTTCAGTCGCACCCCTACCTGGCGCCAAATGTCGGATTTCGGGTTCCGGCAAAACCTTGAGGTTCGAACACTAGGGTGCGCATGAAGATCTCTCTCTCCCTAGCTTGCTATCGCAACTATCGCGAGGCCTAGCTTGACGAACCCAATGAACGAGAGACACGAGAGTTTATACTGGTTAGGGCCACCGATGTGGTGTAATACCCTACTCCAGTGTGGTGTGGTGGATTGCCTCTTGGGCTGAGGATGAACAGTTACAAGGGGAAGAACAGCCTCCTGACGAGAGGTGCTCTTGTGCTTGGTCAGCTTGTGTGGATGTTGAATCGATCCCCCCTCTATGGTGGTGGCTAGTCCTATTTATAGAGGCCCTGGTCCTCTCCCCAAATATTGAGCGGGAAGGGAGCCCACAACTGCCAAATTCGAAGGGAGGCAACTAGTGCAAGTTATCCAGACTAAAGTTGGTCTTCGCTTGCCAAAGCTCTGGTGGTGACGCCGTCTTGGGCTCCACGGTGACCTCCGTCCTGCTGGTCTTGGTCTTGTTGCACCGATATGGAAACCTTTGCCGACAAGGCCGGGACTCCTCGTCAAGGCTTGCCTCTTTAGCACCAAAGAGGAAACGAGGACACTACGCGCGTTGGCGCCCGCCTGGCTCCAGTCGTCATGGCTTACGTCATAGGAACCTCACGAGGTGCCCCTTGCCTTGATCTCTCTGCCCCTCGCGAGCCAGCCTGGTGAGGCCGCCCCCGAGGAGGTCTTGTGTCGTCACCTCGCGAGGCTTGGTCCCTCGCGAGGGTCTTGAGTGTTTGCTGGTGGGCCGTACAGGGCCGCTAGTGGAGCCACGCCATGGGCCCAGGCAGGCAAGTCTGGGGACCCCCGTTCCCAGGACACTGACAGCGTCCCCCTTTAAATTGCAAATACGATAAGATTCCATAAGCCTATACCAAGCATCTTTCAAATTTTCTCCTTGTTTTTGCTTGAAGTAAAGAACTTCAAAATCCAGTGACAAAGGTGAAGGAAATATGCCCTAGAGGCAATAATAAAGTTGTTATTTATATTTCCTTATATCATGATAAATGTTTATTATTCATGCTAGAATTGTATTAACCGGAAACTTAGTACATGTGTGAATACATAGACAAACAGAGTGTCCCTAGTATGCCTCTACTTGACTAGCTCGTTAATAAAAGATGATTAAGTTTTCTAACCATAGACATGTGTTGTCATTTGATGAACGGGATCACATCATTAGAGAATGATGTGATGGACAAGACCCATCCGTTAGCTTAGCACTATGATCGTTTAGTTTATTGCTATTGCTTTCTTCATGACTTATACATGTTCCTATGACTATGAGATTATGCAACTCCGAATCTTTGGAGGAACATTTAGTGTGCTATCAAACGTCACAACGTAACTGGGTGATTATAAAGATGCTCTACAGGTGTCTCTGATGGCGTTTGTTGAGTTGGCATAGATCGAGATTAGGATTTGTCACTCCGAGTATCGGAGAGGTATCTCTAGGCCCTCTCGGTAATGCACATCACTATAAGCCTTGCAAGCAGTGTGACTAATGAGTTAGTTGCGGGATGATGCATCATGGAACGAGTAAAGATACTTGCTGGTAACGAGATTGAACTAGGTATGAGGATACCGACGGTCGAATCTCGAGGAAGTAACATACCGATGACAAAGGGAACAACGTATGTTGTTATGCAGTTTGACCGATAAAGATCTTCGTAGAATATGTAGGATCCAATATGAGCATCCAGGTTCCGCTATTGGTTATTGACCGGAGATGTGTCTCGGTCATGTCTACATAGTTCTCAAACCTGTAGGGACCGCATGCTTAACGTTCGATGACGATTTGTATTATGAGTTTATGTGATTTGATGACCGAAGTTTGTTCGGAGTCCCGGATGACATCAGGGACATGACGAGGAGTCTCAAAATGGTCGAGACATAAAGATTGATATATTGGAAGGTTATATTTGGACACCGGAATGGTTCCGAAGTCTATCGGGTATTTTCCGGAGTACCGGGGGGCTTACTGGAACCCCCCGGGGGGTTAATGGGCCTTCATGGGCCCTAGTGGAAGAGAGGAGGTAGCAGCCAGGTGGAGGCCCCCCCAAGCCCAAACTGTATTGGACTAGGGTTTGGGGGGCGGCCCCCCTTTCCTTCTCTCCTCCTCCTCTTTCCCCACTTCTCCTTGTAGGAATAGGAAAGGGGGGGTGAATCCTACTTGGAGTAGGACTACCCCCTGGGCGCGCCATACCTTGGCCGGCCTCCTTCTCCCTCCCCCCTTTATATACGTGGGAGGGGGGCACACCAAAGTTTCTCTTAGCCGTGTGCGGTGCCCCCTGTCAGTGTCAAAACCGGCGGATCTCGGGTAGGGGGTCCCGAACTGTGCGTCTAAGGCTGATGGTAACAGGAGGCAAGGGACACGATGTTTACCCAGGTTCGGGCCCTCTCTATGGAGGTAATACCCTACTTCCTTCTTGATTGATCTTGATGAATATGAGTATTACAAGAGTTGATCTACCACGAGATCGTAGAGGCTAAACCCTAGAAGCTAGCCTATGTTGGTATGATTGTAATTGTGATCTCCATCGACTAGCCTGGCCTCGGTTTATATAATGCACCAGAGGCCTAGGATAACAAGAGTCCTAGCCGAACACGCCAGTGGGGAGGAGTCCTTGTCTTGATCGCAGTCTTGTGGAATCTTCCTTGTATCACGGCGGTATCGAGGCCAGCCCATGAGTATATGGCCATGGGGGTCCTCGGCCCAATCTAACAGATCGGGAGATGACGTGGCAAGTACCCCCTAGTCCAGGACACCGTCACCCCCCTCCATAGAAACACACCTCTATCATATCATCGTAGTGCTTAGGCGAAGCCCTGCGCCGGTAACTTCATCGTCACCGTCACCACGCTGTCGTGCTGACGGTACTCTCCCTCGGCCTCAACTAGATCAAGAGTACGAGGGACGTCATCGAGTTGAACGTGTGCTGAATACGGAGGTGCCGTACGTTCGGTGCTAGGATCGGTCGGATCGTGAAGACGTACGACTACATCAACCGCGTTGATAAATGCTTCCGCTTTCGGTCTACGAGGGTACGTGGACACACTCGCCCCGCTCATTGCTATGCATCTCCTAGATAGATCTTGCGTGATCGTTGGAAATTTTTTGAAACACTGTGTTCCCCAACAAAAGGAGGAGTAGGAACGCTAGCCATCAAGGCTGGAAAGCAAGAGAACGGCGAATGAAAAAGAGGGGCGAATAAAACGGCAAATTTTTGTGAAGTGGGGGAGAGGAAAATGAGAGGCAAATGGCAAATAATGTAAATTGCGAGGAGATGAGATTTGTGATTAGGAACCTGGTATATGTTGAAGATCCTCCCCCGCAACGGCGCCAGAAATTCCTTGTGATGTCTGCTAGGACTAAGTCGGTATTTCCCCAAAGAGGAAGGGATGATGTAGCACAACGACGGTAGGTATTTCCCTCACTGAAGAAACCAAGGTTATCAAACCAGTAGGAGAACCAAGTAACACAACGTAAACAGCCCCTGCACACAAATAAAAACCACTCGCAACCCGACGTGTTAAAGGGTTGTCAATCCCTTTCGGGTAACGGCGCCAGAGATGGTGCGCGGACAGAAAAAAAGTTGTACTAGATCAAATAAATAGATCACAAATAAAACAAAATCCAACAAGGTATTTTGTATTTTTTGGTTTAATAGATCTGAATATAAATGCAAAGGAAAAGTAGATCACAAAGGCAAATATATGAGAAAGAGACCTGGGGGCCGTAGGTTTCACTTGTGGCTTCTCTCTAGAAAAATAGCAAATGGTGGGTGAACAAATTACTGTTGGGCAATTGATACAACTTCAAATAATCTTGACGATATCCAGGCAATGATCATTATATAGGCATCATGTCCAAGATTAGTAGACCGACTCCTACCTGCATCTACTACTATTACTCACACATTGACCGCTATCCAGCATGCATCTAGTGTATTAAGTTCATGGAGAAACGGAGTAATGCAATAAGAACGATGACATGATGTAGACAAGATCTATCTATACAGAGATTGACCCCATCATTTTATCCTCAATAGCAATGATACATACGTGTCAGTTCCCCTTCTGTCACTGGGATCAAACACCGTAAGATCGATCCCACTACAAAGCACCTCTTCCCATTGCAAGATAAATAGATCAAGTTGGCCAAACAAAACCCAAATATCGGAGAAGAAATACGAGGCTATAAGCAATCATGCATAAAAGAGATCAAAGAAACTCAAATACTTTCATGGATATAAAAAGATATAACTGATCATAAACTCAAAGTTCATCAAATCCCAATAACACACCGCAAAAAGAGTTACATCATATGGATCTCCAAGAGACCATTGTATTGAGAATTCAACGAGAGAGAGAAAGCCATCTAGCTACTAACTACAGACCCGAAGGTCTGCAAAGAACTACTCACGCATCTTCTGAGAGGCACCAATGGAGGTGGTGAACCCCATCCGTGATTGTGTCTAGATTGGATCTGGTGGTTCTGGACTCTGCGGCGGCTGGAATTGATTTTCGTCGACTCCCCTAGGGTTTTGGGAATATTGGGGTATTTATAGAGCAAAGAGGCGGTATGGGGGGCACCCGAGGTGGGCACAAACCACCAGGGCACGCCTAGGCCTCCTGGCGCGCCCTAGTGGGTTGTGCTCTCCTCTGAGCACCCCATGCGCAGCCTTGGCCCATTAGGTGTCTTCTGGTCCAAAAAAATCTCTGTGATGTTTCGTTGCATTTGGGCTCTGTCTGATATTGATTTCCTGCTATGTAAAAAACATGCAGAAAATAGCAACTGACACTTGGCACTATGTCAATAGGTTAGTACCAAAAAATGATATAAAATGACTATAAAATGGTTATAAAACATCCAAGATTGATAATATAACAACATGGAACAATCAAAAATTATAGATACGTTGGAGACGCATCACTATCACACCCGATCATCACGTGGTGCTTTGAAACAACGGTGATATGCCAATTGCATGTTTTACGTGGCTGCTATGGGTTTCTAGCAAGAACGTTTCTTACATACACAAAAGCCACAACATTGATATGCCAATTGCTATTTACCCTTCATAAGGACCCTCTTCATCGAATCCGATCCGACTAAAGTGGGAGAGACAGACACCCGCTAGCCACCTTATGCAACAAGTGCATGTCAGTCGGTGGAACCTGTCTCACATAGGCGTACGTGTAAGGTCGGTCCGGCCCGCTTCATCCCACAATGTCGCCGAATCAAGATAGGACTAGTAACGGTAAGCAAATTGAACAAAGCATCGGCCGCAACTACTTGTGTTCTACTCATGCATAGAATCTATGCATAGACCTAGCTCATGATGCCACTATTAGGGAACGTAGTAATAATTCAAAAAAATTCCTACGTGTCACCAAGATCAATCTAGGAGATGCTAGCAATGAGAGAGAGGGAGTGTATCTTCATACCCTTGAATATTGCTAAGCGGAAGCGTTACAAGAACGCGATTTATGGAGTCATACTCGCGGTGATTCAAATCGCGGAAGATCCGATCCAAGCGCCGAATGGACGGCGCCTCCACGTCCAACACACGACAGCCCGGGGACGTCTCCTCCTTCTTGATCCAACAAGGGGAGAGGAGAAGTTGAGGGAGAGCTCCGATAGTATGACAGCATGGTGGTGGAGCTTGCGGTTCTCCGGGCAGGGCTTCGCCAAGCACTCCGGAGGAGGAGCAGGTGTTGGAGGGGGGAGGGTTACGCTAGGAGGGGGAGACTTGCCCCCCAAGCAGGTAGGAGGCGCCCCCACCCCCTAGGGTTTCCAACCCTAGGCGCCTTGGGCCCTTGGGGGGTGCACCAGCCCACTAGGGGGCTGGTTCCCACCCATGTTCAGCCCACTAAGCCCTCCGGGGCAGGTGGCCCTACCCGGTGGACCCCTGGACACCTTTCGGTGGTCCCGGTACAATACCGATAACCCCCGAGACTATTCTGGCGACTGAAACTGGACTTACTATATATAAATCTTCACCTTCGAACCATTCTGGAACTCCTCGTGATGTACGGGATCTCATCCGGGACTCCGAACAACCTTCGTTAACCACATACAATTTCCCATAACAACTCTAGCGTCACCGAACCTTAAGTGTGTAAACCCTACGGGTTCGGGAACCATGCAGACATGACCGAGACACCTCTCCGGCCAATAACCAATAGCGGGATCTGGATAACCATTGGCTCCCACATGTTCCACGATGATCTCATCGAATGAACCACGATGTCGGGGATTCAATCAATCCCGTATACAATTCCCTTTGTCCATCGGTATGTCACTTGCCCGAGATTCGATCATTGGTATCCCCATACCTCGTTCAATCTCGTTATCGTCAAGTCTCTTTACTTATTCCGTAACGCATGATCCCATGGCTAACTCCTTAGCCACATTGAGCTCATTACGACGATGCATTACCGAGTGGGCCCAGAGATACCTCTCAGTCATACGGAGTGACAAATCCCAGTCTCAATTCATGCCAACCCAACAGACACTTTCAGAGATACCTGTAGTGCACCATTATGGTCACCCAGTTACACTGTGACGTTTGATACACCCAAAGCATTTCTACGGTATCCGGGAGTTGCACAATCTCATGGTCTAAGGAAATGATACTTGGCATTAGAAAAGCTCTAGCAAATGCACTACACGATCTTGTGCTATGGTTAGGATTGGGTCTTGTCCATCACATCATTCTCCTAATGATGTGATCCCGTTATCAACGACATCCAATGTCCATGGTCAGGAAACCACAACCATCTATTGATCAACGAGCTAGTCAACTCGAGGCTCACTAGGGACATGTTGTGGTCTATGTATTCACACATGTATTACGGTTTCCGGTTAATACAATTATAGCATGAACAATAGACAATTATCATGAACAATGAAATATAATACTAACTATTTTATTATTGCCACTAGGGCATATTTCCAACACATGGGCGGATCAAAAAATTCCAATTTGACACTCCATGCAAAAAAATGGCATATTTACCCTCCTACACCGGATGTTGATGCCTCCTCCCTAATTCTATCGGCGGCTTATGCACACCAGTCCCCTTCTTCTTAGCCGCTTCCATCTCGGCTGCCAATTGCTTCAACATCCTAACACAAGCGGAATTGTGGTGGAGGGAAACGGTGATTGGAGCAGAGAGGATGGGAAAAGCACCGGTTGTGGCCGAGAAACGGTGTGGACCGGGCCCAATTCGCGGACTCCGCCTCACTTTTTGGTGAGCAGAGGGAATCGAAGTCCTACGTGGCTTAGGTCCGGGCTCCTACAAGGCTCCCCTAGTTTGCATCTGATTAGCGGAAAAACGGACACATGAACGCGTCCAGACAAATATGAGTCTGTGTTGGATGGCAAAGTGTTGCTAGACAGCTCGGCCCGGACATTTTTTGGCTGCGTTCGGATAGCTCGGCTTCGTCCACACAGCTCCTCCTCGCTTTTGGGTGGGCCAGGGGTGTTGAAGTCCTACGTGACGGTGGTCCGTGTTGGGGAACATAGTAATTTCAAAAAAAATCCTACGCACACGCAAGATCATGATGATGCATAGCAACGAGAGGGGATAGTGTTTTCCACGTACCCTCGTAGACCGAAAGCGGAAGCGTTATGACAACGCGGTTGATGTAGTCATACGTCTTCACGATTGACCGATCCTAGTACCGAACGTACGACACCTCCGTGATCTACACACGTTCAGCTCGGTGACGTCCCACGAACTCACGATCCAGCAGAGTGTCGAGGGAGAGCTTCGTCAGCATGACGGCGTGATGACGGTGATGATGAAGCTACATGCGTAGAGCTTCGCCATGCACTACGATGATATGACCAAGGTGGATTATGGTGGAGGGGGGCACCGCACACGGCTAAGAGATCAATGATCAACTTGTGTGTTTATGGGGTGCCCCCCTCCCCCGTATATAAAGGAGTGGAGGAGGGGGAGGAGGCCGGCCTCCTAGGTGTGCCCCAAGGGGAGTCCTACTCCCACCGGGAGTAGGATCCCCCCCCCCCTTCCCTAGTTGGATTAGGAGAGAAGGAAGGGGGATGAAGGAGGAAGGAAAGGGGGGCCGGCCCCCTCCCAATTCGGATTGGGCTTGGGGGGGGCGCCCCCTCCTTTGCACCCTTCTCCTCTCTCCCACTATGGCCCAATAAGGCCCATATACCTCCCGGGAGGGTTCCGGTAACCTCCCGGTGCACCGGTATATGCCCGATCTCACCCGGAACTATTCCCGATGTCCAAAAATAGTCGTCCAATATATCGATCTTTATGTCTCGACCATTTCGAGACTCCTCGTCATGTCCATGATCATATCCGGGACTCCGAACTACCTCCATGATCATAATACCGATCGTCACCGAACGTTAAGTGTGCGGACCCTACGGGTTCGAGAACTATCTAGACATGACCGAGACTCATCTCTGGTCAATAACCAATAGCGGAACCTGGATGCTCATATTGGTTCCTACATATTCTACGAAGATCTTTATCGGTCAAACCGCATAAAAACATATGTTGTTCCCATTGTCATCGGTATGTTACTTGCCCGAGATTCGATCGTCGGTATCTCAATACCTAGTTCAATCTCGTTACCGGCAAGTCTCTTTAATCGTTCCATAATGTATCATCCCGCAACTAACTCATTAGTTACATTGCTTGCAAGGCTTATAGTGATGTGCATTACCGAGAGGGCCCAGAGATACCTCTCCGACAATCGGAGTGACAAATCCTAATCTTGATCTATGCCAACTCAACAAGTACCGTCGGAGACACCTGTAGAGCACCTTTATAATCACCCAGTTACGTTGTGACGTTTGGTAGAACACAAAGTGTTCCTCCGGTATTCGGGAGTTGCATAATCTCATAGTCATAGGAACATGTATAAGTCATGAAGAAAGCAATAGCAATATACTAAATGATCAAGTGCTAAGCTAACGGAATGGGTCAAGTCAATCACATCATTCTCTAATGATGTGATCCCGTTAATCAAATGACAACTCATGTCTATGGCTAGGAAACATAACCATCTTTGATTCAACAAGCTAGTCAAGTAGAGGCATACTAGTGACACTGTGTTTGTCTATGTATTCACACATGTACTAAGTTTCCGGTTAATACAATTCTAGCATGAATAATAAACATTTATCATGATATAAGGAAATATAAATAACAACTTTATTATTGCCTCTAGGGCATATTTCCTTCAGTCTCCCACTTGCACTAGAGTCAATTATCTAGATTACACAGTAATGATTCTAACACCCATGGAGTCTTGGTGCTGATCATGTTTTGCTCGTGAGAGAGGCTTAGTCAATAGGTCTGCAACATTCAGATCCGTATGTATCTTGCAAATCTCTATGTCTCCCTCCTTGACTTGATTGCGGATGGAATTGAAGCATCTCTTGATGTGCTTGGTTCTCCTATGAAATCTGGATTACTTTGCCAAGGCAATTGCACCAGTATTATCACAAAAGATTTCATTAGACCCGATGCACTAGGTATGACACCTAGATCGTATATGAACTCCTTCATCCAGACTCCTTCATTTGCTGCTTCCGAAGCAGCTATGTACTCCACTTCACACGTAGATCCTACCACGACGCATTACTTAGAACTTCACCAACTGATAGCTCCACCGTTCAATATAAACATGTATCCGGTTTGTGAGTTAGAGTCATCCGGAACAGTGTCAAAGCTTGCATCGACGTAACCATTTATGACGAGCTCTTTGTCACCTCCATAAACGAGAAACATATCCTTAGTCCTTTTTAGGTATTTCAGGATGTTCTTGACCATTGTTCAGTGATCCACTCCTGGATTACTTTGGTACCTCCCTGCTAAACTAATAGCAAGGCACACATCAGGTCTGGTACACAGCATTGCATACATGATAGAGCCTATGGTCTCCCACTCACTTTCTTGTAAATACAGGCTTCTCCAAAAGTTTGTATAAAAACATATGCTTTGATCACACTATCAAAACGTTTATTCCAACTCCAAGATGCTTGCACCAGTCCATAAATTGATCGCTGGAGCTTGCACACTTTGTTAGCATCCTTTGAATCGACAAAACCTTCAGGTTGCATCACATACAACTCTTCTTCCAGAATCCATTCAGGAATGCAGTCTTTACATCCATTTGCCAAATTTTATAATCATAAAATGCGGCAATTGCTAACATGATTCGGACGGACTTAAGCATCGCTACGAGTGAGAAAGTCTCATCGTAGTCAACTCCTTGAACTTGTCGAAATCCTTTCGCAACAAGTCGAGCTTTGTAGACAGTAACATCATCAGCGTATGTCTTCTTCTTGAAGATCCATTTATTCTCGATGGCTTGCCGATCATTGGGCAAGTCAACCAAAGTCCACACTTTGTTCTCATACATGGATCACCTCTCAGATTTCACGGCCTCAAGCCATTTTGCGGAATTTGGGCTCATCATCGCTTCCTCATAGTTAGTAGGTTTGTCATGGTCAAGTAACATGACCTCCAGAACAGGATTACCGTACCACTCTGGTGCGGATCTTACTCTGGTTGACCTACGAGGTTCGATAGTAACTTGATCTGAAGTTACATGATCATCATCATTAGCTTCCTCACTAATTGGTGTAGGAGTCACAGGAACACATTTCTGTGATGAACTACTTTCCAATAAGGGAGCAGGTAGAGTTACCTCATCAAGTTCTACTTTCCTCCCACTCATTTCTTTCGAGAGAAACTCCTTCTCTAGAAAGGATCCATTCTTAGCAAAGAATATCTTGCCTTCGGATTTGTGATAGAAGGTGTACCCAAAAGTCTCCTTTGGCTATCCTATGAAGACACATTTCTCTGATTTGGGTTCGAGCTTATCAGGTTGAAGCTTTTTCACATAAGCATCGCAGCCCCAAACTTTAAGAAACGACAACTTTGGTTTCTTGCCAAACCACACTTCATAAGGCGTCATCTCAACGGATTTAGATGGTGCCCTATTTAACGTGAATGTAGCTGTCTCTAAAGCATAACCCCAAAACGATAGCAGTAAATCGGTAAGAGACATCATAGATCTCACCATATCTAGTAAAGTACGATTACGATGTTCGGACACACCATTACGCTGTGGTGTTTCGGGCGGCGTGAGTTGCGAAACTATTCCGCATTGTTTCAAATGAAGACCAAACTCGTAACTCAAATATTCTCCTCCACGATCAGATCGTAGAAACTTTATTTTCTTGTTACGATGATTTTCCATTTCACTATGAAATTCTTTGAACTCTTCAAATGTTTCAGACTTATGTTTCATTAAGAAGATATACCCATATCTGCTCAAATCATCTGTGAAGTTGAGAAAATAACGATACCCGCTGCGAGCCTCAACATTCATCGGACTACATACATCAGTATGTATGATTTCCAACAAATCTGTTGCTCGCTCCATTGTTCCGAAGAATGGCGTTTTAGTCATCTTGCCCATGAGGCATGGTTTGCAAGTACCAAGTGATTCATAATCAAGTGATTGCAAAAGTCCATCAGAATGGAGTTTCTTCATGCGCTTTACATCAATATGACCCAAATGGCAGTGCCACAAATAAGTTGCACTATCATTATCAACTCTGCATCTTTTGGCTTCAATATTATGAATATGTGTGTCACTACTATCGAGATTCAAAAAGGATAGACCACTCTTCAAGGGTGCATGACCATAAAAGATATTACTCATATAAATAAAACAACCATTATTCTCTGATTTAAATGAATAACCGTCTCGCATCAAACAAGATCCAGATATAATGTTCATGCTCAACGCTGGCACCAAATAACAATTATTCAGGTCAAAAACTAATTCCGAAGGTAGATGTAGAGGTAGCGTGCCGACCGCGATTACATCGACTTTGGAACCATTTCCCATGCGCATCATCACCTCGTCCTTAGCCAATCTTCGCTTAATCTGTAGTCTCTGTTTCGAGTTGCAAATATTAGCAATGTAACCGATATCAAATACCTGTGCACTCTGCGAGCATTAGTAAGTTACACATCAATAACATGTATATCACATATACCTTTGTTCACCTTGCCATCCTTCTTATCCGCCAAATACTTGGGGCAGTTCCGCTTCAAGTGACCAGTCCCTTTGCAGTAGAAGCACTTAGTCTCAGGCTTAGGTCCAGACTTGGGCTTCTTCACTTGAGCAGCAACTTGCTTGCCGTTCTTTTCGAAGTTCCCCTTCTTCCCTTTACCCTTTTTCTTGAAACTGGTGGTCTTGTTGACCATCAACACTTGATGCTCCTTCTTGATTTCTACCTCCGCAGCTTTTAGCATTGCGAAGCTCGGGAATTATCTTATCCATCCCTTGCATGTTATAGTTCATCACGAAGCTCTTGTAGCTTGGTGGCAGTGATTGAAGAATTCTGTCAATGACACTATCATCAGGAAGATTAACTCCCAGTTGAATCAAGAGATTGTTATACCCAGACATTTGGAGTATATGCTCACTAACAGAACTATTCTCCTCCATCTTGCTGCTTTAGAACTTATTGGAGACTTCATATCTCTTAATCCGGGCATTTGCTTGAAATATTAACTTCAACTCCTGGAACATCTCATATGCTCCATGACGTTCAAAACGTCGTTGAAGTCCCGGTTCTAAGCCGTAAAGCATGGCACACTGAACTATCGAGTAGTCATCAGCTTTGCTCTGCCAGACGTTCATAACATATAGCGTTGCTCCTGCAGCAGGTTTGGCACCTAGCGGTGCTTCCAGGACGTAATTCTTCTGTGCATCAATGAGGATAATCCTCAAGTTACGGACCCAGTCCGTTTAGTTGCTACCATCATCTTTCAACTTAGCTTTCTCTAGGAACGCATTAAAATTCAATAGAACAACAGCATGGGCCATCTATCTACAACAACATAGACATGCAAAATACTATCAGGTACTAAGTTCATGATAAATTAAAGTTCAACTAATCAAATTATTAAAGAACTCCCACTTAGATAGACATCCCTCTAATCATCTAAGTGATCACGCGATCCATATCAACTAAACCATGTCCGATCATCACGTGAGATGGAGTAGTTTTCAATGGTGAACATCACTATGTTGATCATATCTACTATATGATTCACGCCGACCTTCGGTCTCAAAGGTTCCGAGGCCATATCTGCATATGCTAGGCTCGTCAAGTTTAACCCGAGTATTCTGCATGTGCAAAACTGGCTTCCACCCGTTGTATGTGAACCTAGAGCTTATCACACCCGATCATCACGTGGTGTCTCGGCACGACGAACTTTCACAACGGTGCATACTCAAGGAGAACACTTGTACCTTGAAATTTTAGTGAGAGATCATCTTATATTGCTACCGCCGATCTAAGCAAAATAAGATGCATAATGGATAAACATCACATGCAATCAATATAAGTGATATGATATGGCCATCATCATCTTGTGCCTTTGATCTCCATCTCCAAAGCACCGTCATGATCACAATCGTCACCGGCGTGACACCTTGATCTCCATCGTAGCATCGTTGTCGTCTCGCCAACTATTGCTTCTACGACTATTGCTATCGCTTAGTGATAAAGTAAAGCAATTACATGACGATTGCATTTCATACAATAAAGCGACAACCATATGGCTCCTGCCAGTTGTCGATAACTCTGTTACAAAACATGATCATCTCACACAATAAAATTTAGCATCATGTCTTGACCATATCACATCACAGCATGCCCTGCAAAAACAAGTTAGACGTCCTCTACTTTGTTGTTGCAAGTTTTACGTGGCTGCTACGGGCTGAGCAAGAACCATTCTTACCTACGCATCAAAACCACAATGATTTTTCGTCAAGTATGTGTGGTTTTAACCTTCACAAGGATCGGGCGTAGCCACACTCGATTCAACTAAAGTTGGAGAAACTGACACCCGCCAGCCACCTGTGTGCGAAGCATGTCGGTAGAACCAGTCTCGCGTAAGTGTACGCGTAATGACGGTCTGAGCTGCTTCATCCAACAATACCGTCGAATCAAAGTATGACATGCTGGTAAGCAGTATGACTATTATCGCCCACAACTCACTTGTGTTCTACTCGTGCATATAATATCTACGCATAAACCTGGCCCGGATGCCACTGTTGGGGAACGTAGTAATTTCAAAATTTTCCTATGCACACGCAAGATCGTGATGATGCATAGCAACGAGAGGGGAGAGTGTTGTCCACGTACCCTCGTAGACCGAAAGCGGAAGTGTTATGACAATGCAGTTGATGTAGTCGTACGTCTTCACGATCGACCGATCCTAGTACCGAACGTACGGCACCTCCACGATCTGCACATGTTCATCTCGGTGATGTCCCACGAACTCACGATCCAGCAGAGTGTCGAGGGAGAGCTTCGTCAGCACAACAGCGTGATGACGGTGATGATGAAGCTACCGGCGCAGGGCTTCGCCTAAGCACTACAACGATATGACCGAGGTGGATTATGGTGGAGGGGGCACCGCACACGGCTAAGAGATCAATGATCAGCTTGTGTGTTTATGGTGGAGGTCGGCCTCCTAGACGCGCCCCAAGGGGAGTCCTACTCCCACCAGGAGTAGGATCCCCCCTTCCCTAGTTGGATTAGGAGAGAAGGAAGGGGGGGAAGGAGGAAGGAAAGGGGGGCCTGGCCCCCTCCCAATTCGGATTGGGCTTGGGGGCGCGCCCCCTCCTTTGCTCCCTTCTCCTCTCTCCCACTATGGCCCAATAAGGCCCATATACCTCCGGGGGGGGGTCCCGTAACCTCCCGGTGCACCGGTATATGCCCGATCTCACCCGGAACTATTCCGATGTCCAAATATAGTCATCCAATATATTGATCTTTATGTCTTGACCATTTCGAGACTCCTCGTCATGTCCGTGATCATATCCGGGACTCCGAAGTACCTTCGATACATCAAAACACGTAAACTCATAATACCAATCGTCGCCGAACGTTAAGCGTGCAGACCCTACGGGTTCGAGAACTATCTAGACATGACCGAGACTCATCTCCAGTCAATAACCAATAGCGGAGCCTGGATGCTCATATTGGTTCCTACATATTCTATGAAGATCTTTATGGGTCAAACCGCATAACAACGTATGCTGTTCCCTTTGTCATCGGTATGTTACTTGCCCGAGATTTGATCGTCGGTATCTTAATACCTAGTTCAATCTCGTTACCGGCAAGTCTCTTTACTCATTCCATAATGTGTCATCCCGCAACTAACTCATTAGTTACATTGCTTGCAAGGCTTATAGTGATGTGCATTACCGAGAGGGCCTAGAGATACCTCTCCGACAATCGGAGTGACAAATCCGAATCTTGATCTATGCCAACTCAACAAGTACCATCGGAGACACCAGAGAGCACCTTTATAATCAGCCGATTCGTTGTGACGTTTGGTAGCACACAAAGTGTTCCCCGGTATTCGGGAGTTGCATAATCCCATAGTCATAGGAACATGTATAAGTCATGAAGAAAGCAATAGCAATATACTAAACAATCAAGTGCTAAGTTAACGGAATGGGTCAAGTCAATCACATCATTCTCTAATGATGTGATCCCATTAATCAAATGACAACTCATGTCTATGGCTAGGAAACATAACCATCTTTGATTCAACATGCTAGTCTAGTAGAGGCATACTAGTGACACTCTGTTTATCTATGTATTCACACATGTACTAAGTTTCTGGTTAATACAATTCTAGTATGAATAATAAACATTTATCATGATATAAGGAAATATAAATAACAACTTTATTATTGCCTCTAGGGCATATTTCCTTTAGTCCGGACTCCTGCATTGGAGCTGCCCTAAGGCCATATATTACCTTCGTCTAGGTTTATTGGTCCTCTTCATATTTTATGCCAAATTTTGGCCTTAGATTTTACTAATCAAATATAAGTTGTCGGTCACAAAACTTATATTGTTGGATTCCTATTTAAAAGATGTTTCCAATGATTGTGGTATACAAACTATTATTGTAACACTAGTAGAAAAGGGGCCTATTGACCCGGTTGGTGAGGGCTTTAGTCCCGGTTCATGAACCGGGACTAAAGGGTCGGTACTGATACCCTGGCCCTTTAGTCCCGGTTCAATCCAGAACCTGGACTGATGGGCCTCCACGTGGCCTGTCCGCTGAGCCCAGGCAGGAGGGCCTTTGGTCCCGGTTGGTGGCACCAACCGGGACCAATAGGCATCCACGCGTCAGCATTTCTATGGCTGTGGTTTTTGTTTTTTTTAAAGGGGGGGGGGGGGGTTGGGGGGGTTTGGGGGGTTAATTTAGGTGTTTCATATATTGTGCTATAGCTAGCTAATTAATATAGAAAAGTGTCCTATATTTTGTCCGTGCTTGGTAGACGCTTCGTACTATACATACGTATAGAGAGGACTAGCTAGACACGCTAGCTAGCTAGTAATTAAGCAAACATAAGATCGCCATGAACATATATGCATACAGAGAGAAGTGATATCGACCACCTCTCCTTCTCCGAGAGATTGGTCGAACAACAAGTTCTCGTGATATCTATCCGACACTACCGCTACATATATACAATAATTATCTTTTTACAATACGGACGCATGGTCCACATAGTATTCTCCGTCTTCAGCGATCACGTGGTCAAGAAAGAATGCCGCCAATTCCTCTTGAATTGCTCGCAGCGATCTGGTGCTAGTAGTTCATCCGCATCCAAACATCTAATTTTAAGAAGGGGTCAATACATATATATATATATGAATGAATGAAACTCAACACAAATGATGGTAATAAAATAAAATTGTGAATATTTTTATTTACGCACTTCATATTGTTTGTCGGAGTAGCCCCTCTCACAGTGTCGTGTGGCGGATGGACTCGCAAACGTAGTATCCACAGAAATCATTCCCTTGTTCCTGCCACAACCACTTTACAAGAAACAGAGGTCAATCAAACTGATAATTAGCAAGCATTCTAAATGGTATTGATGAAACTAGCGCTTGAATCACTAGGAGATGCGCGTGGAATATGCTACTATATAGTACTAACTTTCGGATGTCTAAATTGCAGCTTCTTCGGTAGTCCCGAGCTTTTTGGTGAATTTTCCCAAGCCCTGCCATACAAAGAAAACAATTACTTGATATCGAGAAATGAACAAAGTTGCTGATATGGTGGATAATGATCGATTTAACTTACTTCTCGAGCATTTTAGTCATGTCCGCATACTCCTTGGGATCTTTTCGTCTCGAGTCTAAGATGCAGTTACTACTCCTGCTCAAGCTTAATCTCTAGGAGAATATAGTGGTAACTGCGCCGCATGCATAACTCATCAATATTACATTACTATAACCTGGACTAATAAGGAAACCGAATATGCCACAAGACAATAACACTCACTTGTAGTTGTAAGGAAAGAGTATTATATTTTTGTGTTCATTTATTTCCAACGATCGTAGCAAGTTGGCCTTGGTTTCGTCGGCACGATATTTAACCTCACTTGCATCTATGAGATATGTGTTAATGAACCCAATATCACCCACTTGTCTTTTCTTCATTTCGGAGATATTCAATAAGCATAATATATTTAGGATATTTATAAAAAAATTAAAATAAAGAGATTAGTTATATATAGATACTTAATGACGTAAGTAGTACTACTTACAGACAGTAGCAGGTGACCGTTGCTTTATCGAGGGCCAATTGATTGAAAAACTGATAGAACTCCTCAAATGGAATAGGCAATAGTTCAATTCCAAGGAGGTCATGCTCCTTTTAACTCTCACATACAAAGTACTCCTCCCTCGAGACTCTTTGCAGGTTTTCATGTACCAATCATGCAATCTTCGCATCATCGTTGATAGAGAGCTTTCATCTTTGACGAGAGGCTTCTCGTACTCGTATCTTTGTATCTGCACCTCCAAGAAATCATAATGTACATCGTCAAGGTGTAATCTGCAGGATTGCCATAACCGGGCACCATCCTCGGATCGACGATGTCGCTAGCGAGCACCTTGAGCGGGGGCACGATTGCCCGCTTGTTCGCCGAGCTGGGCAATTTGTTTCCCAGCTCGTCGTTCTTTCATCCTTTGATCATCGACAGTACTTCCCGACCTCTCCGCTTCGCAAATGCCTTTCCAATAATGCGCTCATAGTTGCCTTTCGTCGGAGACTTGGGTGGTTTTGTCGGGGCAGCGAATGCGCTTCGCTTTGGACCGGATCTACCTTCTCCTCCGAGGTGGATGTCTCTTTGCTTTCAACCCTTGAAACCAGTCATCCACTTCGGTCTGCGCGATCTTCGCGTTTTCCTCCTCGCTCCTCTCATACGGTAACTTCTCTAGAGTCTTCAGAGAAGGACCGAATCTATATCTCCTCCCGCCTTTGGCTGTACTGCTAGACGCCGGCAGAGCAAACGGAGCGGATGTCTTCTTTCCTTGCTTATGAGGCGGAGGAGAAGGACTACGACGCGCCGGAGCAGCCGGAGCGGCGGCGGTCTCTTCCACCCTTGCCGACGAGGCGGAGAAGGAGGAGGCTGGCTGCTCAGCGCCGGTGCAAAGTGGAGAAGGAGGCGGAGTGCCGCCATGCGCCGAGAAGGAGCCGGCCGAGTGCCCTGATCGTCACTCGCCGGAGGAGGAGGCGGTGGAGGAGGCGGAGTGCCCTGACTCGCCGGAGGAGGAGGAGGAGGCGGAGGCGTCCAGTTCGGAAGGTTGATGAGATCCTTCCGCCATAGGCATGGAGTCTTCAGAGCAGAACCCAGCTGATACTCCCCTTCACCGGTAGGGTGGTCAAGCCGGAGGTCCTCAAATCCCTCCGTTATTTCATCGACCATCACCTTAGCATATCCTTGTGGAATCGGCCGGCAGTGAAAAGTTGAGTCGGGTTTAGTAGGATAAACAGAGCCAACAGCCCCCTTGACCTTCAAATTGCTCCATTGCGCCATAAGGTGGCAATTTTCAGCATCCGTGATAGCATCCACGGGATAGCTGGCGAGGAGCCGCCAAGGCATGCTGCTCGGGCTGAAGCAGCTCGGTGGAAGCCACGCCGCTTCTCCGCCGAGATGGCGGGGTAACCGGGGAAGCTTCGCAGGTCGTTTGTTGTGATCTCGCTTCTCGTTCCTCTAGCCCCATTACCCTTTCGTGCGGCGCCTGCATTAGGCTCTGCTCCGCTTTCTTCCTCCTCTCATGGGTTTTGTAACCCCCTGCGTCAAAATCCAGCCTTCCACGAAACGGAGCTGGCGTGCCTCGTGTCCATCCAGGTGCTCGAGATTCCCGAGGGCCATTGTGAGCTCGTCCTTCTCCACCTGCAGAACGAACTTCCCTTGCTGTTGCTTCGATATAATGTTGAAGCCTCTTGACTGGTATGTCCAATTGTTCGTCCGTCCAAATGCACTTCCCTGTTATAGGGTCCAAGGATCCGCCGCCCCAAGAACCAAGTCCGCAGCAGTCTGGCGATTCATTGTCTCTGTTCGTTCCCTTTATGAAGCGAGATCATTCTCAGCCTTGGCCCACTTAGGCCGGGCTACGAGGTAGCCACCGACCCGTCGCGATGGTGAAGCTTCTTCTTCGCAGCATTTCTCTTGTTTGTCGCCGACATCTTTTTACTCTTTTCCGATGTCTTGTAGGCCACAAATGCGGGCCATCATCTCTGATCTTCTCATATTTGCCCTTGAATTCTGGTGTCTCATTTTTTTCGACATACGTATTGAGTTCTTTCTTCCAATTCCTGAATAGTTCTGCCATCTTCTTAAGAGCAAAAGACTTGATTAATGGCTCTATTACTGGCTTCTCCGGATCATCCTCTAGCGGTAGGGTAAAATTTGACTTCAGCTCGGTCCAAAGATCATTTTACGCATATCATTGACACAAGACACCTCGGGGTCTTTGTTCTTAGGCTTATACCATTGGTGGATGCTGATCGGGATCTTGTCCCTAACCGTAACCCTTGACCGAGCAACAAATGCCTTCTTTGTCCGGTAGGGTTCAATCGGTTGGCCCGTCGCCTTGCGATTTGTATGATCTCAAACTTTTCATCCGAGCTCAACTTTTCTTGGGCCTCGTCTCTTTACCGAAGTTGTGCTCGATCCGGAAGGGCTAGAAAAAAGAACAAAGACGAGAGTTAATTAATATGTGTACATAGCAAAACAAAGGCGAGAGCTAGTCGACAGGCTTAACTAATATATATACTGGCGGACTCGGTTTGGTGATCATCGGAGCCGTCCTCACGGTCTACTTCTTCACCCTCTCCTTCTTGCACCGGCATTGGGTCGCCAGAGCCATGTAAATCATAGCCAGCTGCTTCTTCACCCTCTCCTTCCGGACCATCGTTGTCGTTGAGAAACATCAACGAGGAGGCGGCATCACTTCCTTGTGCGATTATGTCCCTCAACAACGCTTCTTGTGCTTCGTCTCGGGTGTCCATAGTTTCTACAAATTTTTTACAACATGGCAATTATTATTCAAACATGACAGATATGGATATATTAGTGGCAAACGTAGAACTAGCTAGCTAATCACAATAAGGAATCATATTAGTGGCCTCGACGCTGCTTCTCTAGGGTTTGGGGTGGCCTCGACAACGCTTCAAGGGTTAGGGGTGGCCTCGAGAACGCTTCAAGCTAGGAGGGGTAATATCCCCCACGTGTCGAAGCTATCGGGAGGGGTCGGCGTTGAACACTACATCTATGTCCCACAAGTGGCGTGGGCATCGACGCCCATGATGGGGTAGAGGGTCGTGGATCGCCCGGCGGTCCAGGTCAAGGTGGAGGATCGCCGAGGGTCGGGAGGTTGCCTAGTGTCAAAGGATTCAACAAAACCATGTCTTCATCATTAGGCGAAAATGTGGTGCATGATGGTGCGAAGCTCTCCAAAGTTATTTTGGAGCGGAGTCCCGAGATAGGATAATTCACTTTACGGTACAAAGTTCAGCAAGAACCTTCCGAATATCGTTATTTGAAAGCCCTTTGCTGAGATTCGTACAAAAGGCAAATTATCCTATCCGGGACTCCATTCCGTAATAACTTTGGAGGACTTCGTACCATCATGCCATGGTTACTTCCGGCTAATGATGAAGCCATGGATTTCTTCAATACTTTGACACTATAGGAACCCTCGACCACGAAACCTTCGACCCTTGACCCCTTAACGACCCTCGACCCTCTACCCTAGTTCCCGACCCTCGACCCTCGGCGATCCTCGACACCCTCGTTATATCGACAACGACGCAACATACATATACATGGGAAAATAATGTTATCGGGGAGGGGTATGGTACCCCCCTCGTGTCAAAGTTTCTTCTTTCTCCTCTATTCCTTTCTTTCTTCTTCTCCTCTTCTTTTACTCCTTCTCCCTCGACAAAGGAAAATAAGGAAAAAGGAAGAAAAGAGGAAGAAGGAAGAAGGAAGAAGAAGAAGAAAAAGAAGAAGAAAAAAAAAAGAGGAGAAGAAGAAAAGAATAGAGGAGAAGAAGAAAAAATAGAATTTTTTTCTATTTTTTCTTCTTCTCCTCTATTCCTTTCTTTTTCTTCTTTTTTCTTCTTCTTATTTATTTCTCCTCTTCTTCCTCTCCCCTCTTCTTCTCCTTTCTTCCTCTTCTTATTTCCTTTTTCCTCTCATTCTTTTTCTTCTTCTTCCTTCTTAAAAATACATGAAGTAGTATTGCCTAATTAATTGTTCATATGAATATACAAACATTTGCATATTTACAATAATTAATATCACCCAAAAAATCTATGAACAGAAAAAAAATCCTAATTTTTCTAAAAAACTATCTTTTGCATTATTCACATACACATATACATTATAGCCACATACACATATACATCACATATGAACAAAAAAATAAAACATAAAAAAACAGAGCATAAAAATAAAAAAAGAGCTTAAACATTATATATATATATATGAAAAAATTAAAGAAATAAAAAAAAGAGCCGGGCGGCTCACAACGCTGAGGCGGTAGGCGCAGGGCAGGCGGGCAGAGGCGGTGACGAGGAGGCGAGGCGAAGCCGTGAGGAGCTCGAGGCGACGGCGGGCGAGGGCACCGACGCTGGGGGCGGAGACGGGGCAGGGGCAGAGGCGACGGCGAGCACGTGGCGAGGCGGCGACGGCGACAGGGGCAGGCGGCAGGCGACGGCGAAGCACGGGCAGGCGACTGACGGCGTCGTCGAAGCGAGCTTCGGGCAGCCTGGCGGCGTCGTCGGGCGAACTGGCGATGAAATCTGAAAAACGCCAAGTCTTTGCTTATATAGAAAAGGCTTTGGTCCGGTTCGTGCCACGACCGGGACTAATGCCTTTAGTCCCGGTTGGTGCCACCAACCGACCAAAGGCCAATTTCGGCCCAAAGGGCGGAAGCGGCGACCTTTGGTCGGTTGGTGGCACCAATCGGGACTAAGGGGGCATTAGTCCCGGTCGTGGCACCAACCTCCAATTCTTTAGTCCCGATTGGTGCCACCAACCGTGACCAAAGGCCTTGTGCTGCCTCACGCCAAAATGTTTAGTCCCACCTCGCTAGTTGAGAGGAGCCGCACGGTTATAAGGTGCGGTGCGCCTTCCCTGTCGAGCTCCTCTCTAAAGCGAGCTTTCAGGCCTAAACGTGCAATATGTGCTGTGGGCCCTCTTGGGCCTCCAGCTGGCCTGAATCTGGCCCATGGTAGGGTTTCTAGTCGTATTCAGCCGTGGCTGCCCAAGAGGTGGCACTTTTTTGTTTTTTTTATTTGTTGCTTTATTTAGTTTATTTTTGTTTTGGTTTATTTTTCTTTTGGTCTTTTGCTTTATTTTTTAATTCTTTTTGCTTTTAGTTTTAGAAAAATTATAAACTTTCTGTTAGTGCCATTAGTTTTCAAATTTGAAAACTCTTTTTTGTTTTCTTTGTTGCTTTATTTATTTTATTTTGTTTCTACTTACAACAAAATACTTATTGTTGCTATTTTTATTTTTTTCAGTTTTTGTTCTGCTTTTCTGCATTATTTAGTTTTTGTTGTTTTTGCTTTATTTTTAATTCTTTTTGCTTTTAGTTTTAGGTTTTGTTTTCTTTGTTGCTTTATTTATTTTATTTTGTTTCTACTTACAACAAAATACTTATTGTTGCTATTTTTATTTTTATTTCAGTTTTTTGTTCTGTTTTCTGCATTATTTAGTTTTTGTTGTTTTTTCCTTTATTTTTTAATTCTTTTTTCTTTTAGTTTTAGAAAAATTATAAACTTTCTGTTAGTGCCATTAGTTTTCAAATTTGAAAACACTTTTTTTGTTTTCTTTGTTGCTTTATTTATTTTATTTTGTTTACGCTTACAACAAAACGGTGTGTGTACAGGGACGGGCTTATAAACCGGTGTGAGCGCCCTTCGTTGGCGAGGTTTTCAAATTCATAGTTTTCAAATGAACTCTGAAAAAGTTGGCATAGCATGTGCATGTACAAAACGGACAATGGTATCATACTAAATGCATTACAAAGTTGGCATGGTATCATCATAATAGTTGCGGGAGAAAGTCTTCACTTTTTCTTCGCTTGTGTCGTTGCTTATTGCGCGTAACCATGGATAATCTTCATCGCTTATCGGGATGCTTGGGTCAGCCTTGACTTTGAAGGGGAATTTCATGAAACTTTTCATACTCTTCTACATGTCTGCCTTGCCCTCCACTCCTGTGATGTCCCTTTTCCCGAAAAGAACTATGTGGCGCTTTGGCTCATTGTATGATGTATTCGCTTCCTTATCTTTTCTTTTCCTCGGTCTGGTAGACATGTCCTTCACATAGATAACCTGTGCCACATCATTGGCTAGGACGAACGGTTCGTAAGTGTACCCAAGATTTTTCAGATCCACTGTTGTCATTCCGTACTGTGGGTCTACCTGCACTCGCCTCCCTCGATGATTGACCCACTTGCACTTAAACAAAGGGACCTTAAAATCTACTCCGTAGTCAAGTTCCCATATGTCTACTATGTAACCATAATATGTGTCATTTCCTTGTCGGTTGTCGCATCAAAGCGGACACCGCTGTTTTGGTTGGTGCTCTTTTCATCTTGGTCAATCGTGTAAAATGTATTCCCATTTATCTCAGATCCTTTCCAAATCATTACATTCGAAGATGGTCCTCGACAACAAGTACAGCTCATCACAAACAAAGGTTGTCACCTCTCGAGACGTGTTTCCAACCAACTGTTGAAAGTCCCGATGTGTTCACATGTAATCCGCCGTCGACCGCCTCCGGTGTTTGGAGCGCAGATCGCTCTTGTGTTCATCGACATACGGGGTCACCAAGGTAGAGTTCTCAGAGAAGCAGTAGTGTGCTTGAGACCAAGAATATCCGTCCCTGCATATTATTGAGTCTCTTCCAAGCGTGCCTTTTCGGTCAGTCTCCCCTCATACCGTGATTTAGGGAGACCTATCTTCTTAAGGCCAGGAATGAAGTCAACACAAAACCCGATGACATCCTCTGTTTCATGGCCCATGGAGATGCTTCCTTCTGGCCTAGTGCGGTTACGAACATATTTCTTTAGGACTCCCATGAACCTCTCAAAGGGTTACATATTGTGTAGAAATACGGGCCCCAGAATGACAATCTCGTCGACTAGATGAACTAGGACGTGCGTCATGATATTGAAGAAGGATGGCGGGAACACCAGCTCGGCCCGACAAGACATTGCGCCACATCACTCCTTAGCGTTGGTACGATTTCTGGATCGATCACCTTCTGAGATATTGCATTGAGGAATGCACATAGCTTCACAATGGCTAATCGGACGCTTTCCGGTAGAAGCCCTCAATGCAACCGGAAGCGATTGCGTCATAATCACGTGGCGATCATGAGACTTTAGGTTACGGAACTTTTTCTCCGCATATTTATTATTCCCTTTATATTCGACGAGAAGCCGGTCGGGACCTTCATCTTGGCAGGCATTGAAAGAATATTTCTTTCTCTTCTTTCAGAAGAGCGTAGCTGGCGGGACCTTCATACTTTTGCTTCGGAGGCATGCCCTCTTTTTTCGTAAGCGTTGCAGGTCCTCTCGTGCCTCGTGTGTATCTTTTGTCTTCCCATACACGCCCAAGAAGCCTAGCAGGTTCACGCAAAGGTTCTTCGCCACGTGCATCACGTCGATCAAGAGCGGACCTCTAGGTCTTTCCAAGAGGGTAGGTCCCAAAATATAGATTTCTTCTTCCACATGGGTGCGTGATTCTCGGCGTCATTCGAACAGCTAGTCCACCGGGACCCTTTCCAAAGATTACGTGTAAATCATTGACCATAGCAAGTACGTGATCACCGGTACGCATGGCGGGCTTCTTCCGGTGATCTGCCTCGCCTTTGAAATGCTTGCCTTTCTTTTGACATTGATGGTTGGTCGGAAGAAATCGACGATGGCCCAGTACACATTCTTCCTGCAGCTTCCTGTATATACTATCGGTGTCAAGTAAACAGTGCGTGCGCGTGGTATCCCTTGTTTGTCTGTCACGAAGGTTACCGAGAGCGGGCCAATCGTTGATGGTCACAAACAGCAACGCCTTTAGGTCAAATTCCTCCTTTTGTGATCATCCCACGTCGCACACCGCTTCCATTCCACAGCTGTAAAAGTTCTTCAACTAATGGCCTTAGGTACACATCAATGTCGTTGCCGGGTTGCTTAGGGCCTTGGATGAGAACTGCATCATAATGAACTTCCGCTTCATGCACATCCAAGGAGGAAGGTTATACATACATAGAGTCACGGGCCAGGTGTTGTGATTGCTGCTCTGCTCCCCGAAAGGATTAATGCCATCCGCGCTTAAAGCAAACCATACGTTCCTTGGGTCCTTTGCAAACTCATCCCAGTACTTTCTCTCAATTTTTCTCCATCATGCGACCCGTCAGCGGGTGCTCTCAACTTCTCGTCTTTCTTACGGTCCTCACTGTGCCATCGCTAAACTTGGCATGCTCTCCATTTCTGAACAGACGTTTCAACCGTGGTATTATAGGAGCATACCACATCACCTTCGCAAGAACCCTCTTCCAGGAGGCTCGCCAACATCACCAGGTCATCTCGTGCGATCTTATACCACAATGCACCGCATACCGGGCATGCGTTCAGACCCTTGTAGGCACCACGGTAGAGGATGCAACATTAGGGCATGCATGTATCTTCTCCACCTCCAATCCTAGAGGGCATACGACCTTCTTTGCTGCGTATGTACCGTCGGGCAACTCGTTATCCTTTGGAAGCTTCTTCTTTATTATTTTCAGAGCTTCTCAAATCCTTTATCGAGCATGACATTCTCTGCCTTCCATCGCAGCAATTCGAGTATGGTACCGAGCTTTGTGTTGCCATCTTCGCAATTGGGGTACAACCCTTTTTTGTGATCCTCTAACATGCGATCGAACTTCAACTTCTCCTTTTGACTTTTGCATTGTGTCCTTGCATCGACAATGACCCGGCGGAGATCATCATCATCGGGCACATCGTCTGGTTCCTCTTGATCTTCAGCAGCTTCGCCCGTTGCAGCACCATCGTGCACATCGTCTGTGCATCTTGATGTTCAAGAGCATCACCGTATTCGGGGCACATAGTTGTCATCGCATTTCTTCTTCCTCGCCGTCTTCCATCATAACCCCTATTTCTCCGTGCCTCGTCCAAACATTATAGTGTGGCATGAAACCCTTGTAAAGCGGTGGGTGTGAAGGATTTTCCGGTCGAGTAAGACTTCAGATTCCCACATATAGGGCATGGACAACACATAAAACCATTCTGCTTGTTTGCCTCAGCCACTTGAGAAAATCATGCACGCCCTTAATGTACTCGGAGGTGTGTCACACCGTACATCCATTGCCGGTTCATCTGCGTGCATTATATATAATTAAGTGTGTCAAAAATCATTACAGAACATCATGAATAGATAATTAAGTGACCAAATTAATAGAAGTTCATCATCACATAAAAACCAAAGTACATACATAGTTCTCATCTAACAACATAAGCTCTGCAGAGCATCTAAATTAATTAAACCATACATTGAAACTATGTAAAACATTTCAATGCGAAAACAAATACGATCATAATCGCAACCAAGGTAACAACTGATCCAACTGCATAATGATACCAAGCCTCGGTATGAATGGCATATTTTCTAATCTTTCTCATCTTCAAGCGCATTGCATCCAACTTGATCTTGTGATCATCGACGACATCCGCAACATGCAACTCCAATATCATCTTCTCCTCCTCAAGTTTTTTATTTTTTCCTTCAAGAAATTGTTTTCTTCTTCAACTAAATTTAACCTCTCGACAATAGGGTCGGTTGGAATTTCCGGTTCAACAACCTCCTAGATAAATAAAATCTATGTCACGTTGGTCGGCATAATTTTCATAAACAATAAATGAACCAATAGTTATGAAAAGATAATATATACCACATCCGAATCATAGACAGGACGAGGGCCGACGGGGCGGATACCAAAACCATCGCACTATATAAGATGCAATAATAAAAGTAAGAAAATAATACAAGTATCTATCTAAACAAACAAGTAATAATATTTTTCCTTTCGTAAAGAAGATAAGAACAAGAGGCTCACCATGGTGGTGCCGCGATGAGATCGGCGCGGGTGATCGACGGGCGATGAAGACGGGACGGGCGTGACGGACCGCTAAACCTAGATAAATATTGAGGAAAATGGAGCTTGGCGGTCGAGCTTGGAGAGGAGAAACCTTAAGTTGTGTGGCTCGGGCATTCCATCGAACACCTTGTGTGCATAGGAGGTGAGCTAGAGCACCACCAAGCCCTCTCCCCCTCGGCCAGAAAAAACAGAGCAGTGTGCTCGCTCTTGCGCGAGGGGCTATATATAGGCAAGACCATTAGCCCCGGTTGGTGGCTTGAACCGACTAAAGGGAAGCCTTTGGTCCCTGTTCATGCCACCAACCGGACCAATAGTGGTGGGCCAGAGCGAGGACCATTGGTTCCGTTCGTCCCCACCAACCGGGACCAAAAGGTCCGGACGAACCGGGACCAATGGCCCACGTGGCCCGGCCGCCCTCGGGCTCACGAATCGGCAAATAGTTTGATTGGTCCCGCCTCGATTGAACCGGGACTAATGGGCTAAACTGGCCTGGACGAAAGCCCTGTTTTCTACTAGTGTAAGTTAATTCAAAGATCAATGCTTGACCCAAAGTACAAGAGGGGCAAATAAATCAGGACGTAGGCCATATTAATTAAGTACACAAGTCTTTACATGCACACCCTTAGAAAAAAATTACATCTAATTTCTTAGGGGTACTGGAATCCTCTTCCTCCTGCATCCACGGGCGGTGCGCCATAAACAAAACTCGACGCCGTCTCTAGCCCTTCGCCTCGACAGAGCAAACTTGTTGTAAACCCAGGAACTTGTAGAAGCAGCGTCCAGGAAGTCATCGATGTAGAGCAGAAGATGTCGGTATTCGTGATCCGTGTAGAAAACCGCTGCCCCGGAGAAGAAGACGTGGAAAACAACCAAAATCAACCGAATCTAGGAATATCCGTCGAAGACACACCTCCACATACTCTCCACCGGCACTAAGCGCATTGATGGGGCGAGGATAGGATGGCAGGACGTTATTCCAAAATTGAGGCAACACCGTCGGCCGTCTCGCTGCACCAGGACACCATTCACAAGTAGGACCTCCATGCCGTTGCCGGTGCCGTGTGGGCTCTCCACGATGCACTCTCATGGCAGCGAGATGGAAAGGACGACCATAGATGATCTAGGTTTTCTGGCGGCGGCTACATTGTATTCAGGAAGATTCCTTCATATAGAGAAGAGCTTTGTCCACTATTTAATAAGAAAGAGAGTCCATCGGTAAATTAACATAATACCAGGAGATTTTTCATGCAGGATTATGCCTTCCAAGTTTGTCGGTCAAAATTCAGTAATGCTACACGCACAGACTACTTGTTATGGATTCAATGGACTGTAACTAGGTGGCAGGTTTTGATTGGAGGTTAGGAGTGAGGTGGCCCCATCCCATGAAAATCAGGAGGGTGAAGATTAATTAGCGCTGAGATACCCGTGAGATGCCCGTATTGCTCCGTGCGTATAGGATTATTGGTCAAAATTATCCAACGTGAGATATTGCATTATTTGAGGAACCCTAGATGTTCTCACACCCTGCTGATATTTATCGCAGAATTAATTTACATTTCTTCAAATTGATATTTATCTGAAAATTAAGTCGGGGATCACAAACCACTCAAAATTCTCTTACATGAACACGTACATACCCTTGCCGGAACACAACATTTCTTTCTCCCCCGATAAAAAAACGCAGAAGAAGAAAAATACAAGGCGTACTCGAGTACTATAGTCGTTGGTTGTGGAAATCATACAAGAGGACAAAAATAAAAGGGACGGCGCAAAATTATTCCACTCCCCCCCTTGCATGCAGCGCACACGGCCCTAGTGCATGCAACGTCAGTGACGAGACATTCGCGGTTCGAAACTGCTATGCGTACGATACTTTTTCTTTGGACACCTGTACGACCAGACTGTAAAATTTGTTGCATGGTGTGGCTCACAAACTAAATTATCTTGGGCTGTCTCTAATCGTATGAGTGTTGGATCGTACGTATAGCAGGATTGTTCGCAGTTAGCACTTGGAAGCAGTTGGAATCGATTGATCAGACCGCACTAGCTCCGTGTCCGTTGGAGGATGGCTTGGCTGCTCCGTTGGCTTTCTCGCACTCCGGATCGTGTCCGGCCGACGCGGCGTCTCTGGTCACCTTGGAGTTGGAGGAGGCCATGGCCATGGGCAGCGCCTCCCGAAGAGCCGCGGACTCCGCCTGGGTCTCCTTGTGCTTTCCCCAGAGCACGGAGTAGAGCCCGATGACGATGAGGACGGAGCCGAGGACGCCGCCCAGGTATATCTTCTCGGAGAGGATGAAGGAGCCCATCACGGCCACCACGATCATCATCAGCGGGCTGAACGCCGACGCGAACACCGGCCCGGTCTTCTGGATCACCAGTCCTTGCACGTAGTACGCTATGCTCGACGTCACGATGCCCTGCAACACCAGTCATACGATACTATGAGATCTGGCTGCCTGCGATCGATGTATGAGGATTGAGGAGATGAGAGGCGTGGTGAGTGGAGAAGTGTACTGACGGCGTATGCGGCGGCGAGGAGGTTCATGTCGAAGCCGATGGTCCAGACGGAGGGGCGGTGCTCCATGGCCAAGGTGACGACGATGGCCTGGAGGGTGCCGACGAAGCAGATGAGCGTGGTGAGGGAGAGCGGCGCCGAGTACTGCTTCAGGGTGTGAGCCTGGAGGATGAAGAGAGAGGCCCAGGCGAGGGTGGCGATGATGATGAAGAGCGAGCCGAGGAACCACTCCCTGCCCGTGGGGTCGACAGCCGGGCCCTCGCCACCGTGGGGCTGCCCGTGGCTCGTCCACGCCATCCGCATCAGCGGGCCCTTGTAGAGCGTCATCAGCATCGCGCCGGCCACCGTCACCACCGTCCCGGCCACCTTCGCCTGGCACCGCACCTTTCTCAGGTCCACCTTCTCCATCCTATGAATTTTTCGGGCACGATCGAAAAAATGTCAAATAACGTTTGCCAGATCCAACGGCACCGTCGCACTACTATTCTTTTCAGATTCTCATCAGAAGAGATGCATGCTACGTATATACCTGAAGATGAAGGCCATCACGAAGGTCATGGCAGGAAGGATGTTGCTCATGGCGCATGCGAAGGTCGGGCCGGTGTACTTGAGACCCACATAGTAGAAGTTCTGGTCAATCACAGGCCTGAAATAATCAACAGCATGCATAAGGTTCATTAGCTCATGTTACACGTTAGTATTTCAGGAAAGCTGGCAAAAAAATATTTTTTTGGCGTACATGCACCTAGCTGCTGAAAAAAAATAACATTTGGCAAAAGAGCCGAGCCCCCATATTGGAGTGTCCACTTATGTCTCCGTTCTTAAAGTACTTGGGCTGGGTGCACAAAATGACAGGAGAACTAACCCAAGCAGTGCCAGCACGAAGATCTGGAGGAAGGACGACCACGTCATCTTCGGCCTCACCTTTCTGCCATTTCAGATCAAGTTCATCGTACCATCAGTTTCAATTCAGGCCAGTGAACCATGCATGTAGCAAAGAAGAAGAAAATGCATGCACACTATCTGGTCGGCCCTAGCTCGTCCATGGATCGTTCGTGTCTATATATTTGTGTATATATACCTCTCGAAAATTAGGGCAAATGGCGCGATGGAGACGGTGGCGAAGGCGTGGCGGTACACGACGAGCACGTAGTGGCTCATGCCGCCGTTGAGCGAGACCTTGGTGATGACGTTCATGCCGGCATAGCCGAACTGCAAGCAGATCATGGCGATGTAGGGCTTGGCCTTCTCAAACAAGTCGCCGTAGCCACCCATGGTGATGATATAGATGGTACTTCTTGCTGGCTGCAAAGCCTTGGTTAACTAGAAGATAAGTTAGCTAGGGCTAGAGGCTAAAGCCTAGAAGCTTCTGGTTAGGGAACTCAAGGAGCAAGAGAGGCCAAGCTAGACCTTGAGTTGAAGGAAATATGCAGAGCTCCCTGCTGGATTTATATGCACGCCGTAGGGGCATTCCGGACATTATTTAAAGCAATTATTTGCTCTCTTCTTCCTGCTTCTGAGTAAAGCATTTCGGTGCAGACGTATGCCATGTCCACGACCGAGTGGCTTCATTGGATGCATTGTTGGGATCATCTGTCAGTCGAAGAAGGACACTCATGAAATTCTGCCATGTTAATCTGGTGCTATCCAGCTGATGGGTTTCTGGAAGCAAATGAAGACCACCTGGTGAACAAGGAGATCTCAACGGCTTCTCTGATTGCGGTAGTGCTGTAGCATCACACGTCATAGGTCTCAAACCATCAAATTTTGTCCTATTTGACATGAGAGTGGGAAGCAAATGTTACGTATTGGAAGGCAAAGAAATCATCACATGTCTTTCCAATGTCACGAAGAACAGTGTTCTGCAACCTTGGTTTTTTAACTAAGCATACATGCTTGGTTGATTGCCACCCCTGTGGTTCCAGAAGCAATTTCCAGTGGCCAGCTAGTGGTTGCCAAACAGAAAGATACTGTGACGTTTTTCGCGTTAGCTAATTTGAAGCTTGAATTTATGCTATCTTTTGTTTTTCGCGTTAGCTAATTTGATGCTTGAATTTATGTTATCTTTTGTAAGCTTTCACCAAAAAAGACATTCGATAGGTCTCTGGAGAGGCAGACTCATTTCAGACGACCCCGTGTTTTTATTTTGTTTTCCTAACCAACCTGTTCAGTAGTTTTGCTTGGCATTGTTGAGTAATAAAAATGTCGGGTTACTATATTTTTTCAACCATAAACCCTAAATTTACAAAAATCGGAACGACCAGAAAATTGGGTAACACATGTAGTTACGCACTAATAATTTGAAAACATAGTACATTGATTACTCGATACAATGGAGAGGGTAGGTATCGGATAATATGCCCATCTAACCTAATCATTTAAGGTAGTAGTTTGTTTACCGAGTTGTTTATATTATCATTAACTTATGCTAATTCAAATTCAACTATTATGTACCCTTTTAAACACATAGGATATACATTGCAATATTGTTATTGTGCATACACTGGTACAAAACTGCCCTTTTAAGATGCCCCATCGCACATGGTTCACCCTAAATCTTGCGTGATTCTATAATCGTGCACAGTCACCTAGACAACCGTACACCATGTGGAAGACAAGAGAGGCCTACATGCTATGTGACAGGTATAAGGGGGCCGCATGACTGTGTGCGTCCTTAGGTGAATGGTTGTGAACTTCCTAGATGGTATGAATATTTTATGGTATGATTGTTGACGTCGTAGATTCTACAATTTTTTGTCAATTAATTAGATGCATGGTTGCGAACTTATACAAGCTAAACATCAAATGTGTCATCCGTGTAAGCTCAAAGCTATCAATGATAGGATTAAGTAGGTAATAAGCTAATTGATTTGACGGTTTAGGTCTAAAAAGGGTTCTCAGTTTAAGGGTTAAAAATAACTTTTGAGAAAGTTAACAGTGAAAAGTGAAATGATTGGAAACGAACAAAATTAATCTCATTCTCATTCACTTGACACTATTTATTGGACTAGTCTCTTCACATATGACTAATGAGATTTTTTGAATATTTATAGTTTGGTTATTATGCAATATATTGTTCATCAAATTTTATTGTGTAACACTACATATCCATAATATTACGCTAGTATTATTATAGTAAAAGTGTAAATTTGGAGATTGGTCAAAGTCAATAGTACTGTTAAGTACTCCCTCTGTAAGCTAATACAACAATTAACATTGATTAATAAAGTATTAAGATCCAAAGTTTAGGGCCCATTTGGTTTAGAGGAAACCAAAACATAATAACTAGAGAACTATAATAGGATGGCAGTTGCCAACATGACGAATTGCCTTGCCCTATACCTACGAGAAAAAGTTTTTACTAGATGTACAGTTCTCTAAAAAAAACAGAAAATGAGCAGTATTCCTTAAGAATTGGTGCGCTCATTTCCTACAAATTGAATGCATCTATACAGATTTTTTCCTCTAAAATCCTCATTACTATGGTTTATCCATGAAAATCCTCCAAATTGAATGAGTTGTTGTACTTTGAGAGAAGTGCATATTTCAACCCCCAACTCTCGCACTAGTCTAATTTACGACCCCCAACTCCAATACCGTTTACATTACAACCCTGAACTCTTAAAACCGGCCAAGATACAACCCTCCCCTCCATATTGACCGTTTTGACTCAGTTGACCTGTTTTAACCCGTTGACCATCCATCAACATGTCCAGTCAGCAAGCCACATCAAAAAAGAAATCAAAATTTCCACAATTACTTTTGTAAAAATAATTGTAAAAAAATCAATTTTCTGTTTTCCAGATTTTTAAACCTTGGACTTTTTCAGAATTTCCAGAAAAGAACTCTATTTTTTTATTTTCCTGAATTGTGAACTTTTTTCCTGATTTCTTTTACTTTTCAGATTTGTTCTTGATTGTACTTTTTTCTGAAATTTTGAATTTTTCGCTGGCGTGGCTTGCTGACAGGATGGTCAACGGGTCAAAACCGGTCAACAGGGAAGGGAGGGTTGAATCCTGGTAGGTTTTAAGAGTTCGGGTTTGTAATGTAGACGGTATTGGAGTTGAAGATTGTAAATTAGACTAGGGCAAGAGTGACGGTTGAAATATGCACTTCTCTCTTGTACTTTTCTACTGTATTAGGTTGAATATCCTTAGTTTCTTCAGATTTCCACCGAACGAACATTTATCTAGGAATAAGTAGATGTTGCTTTACAAAGTTGTATGGATGCAAATCCCTCCGAAGAAAGAAGCAGAGCGCAAGAGGACATGAGCGAAGTCAGTCGCCGCGCCATTTCCATGGAGCGTCGCTCTCGTGCTTTACGGTAAAGTAGAGAGCATTATGGTTCAGGAGTTCGTATGCTGAATTCGTGGATCACACTAGTGCCTGCCATACGCATCACGATCCATGAACGCAACCGTCGCCACCTCAAGAAACGCAACTAAGCGGCTGCGGAAAGCTACATCGCCAAACAGAAACCCCGGGAAAAGAAGCCAGCCGGGGGACCTGAGTGCGATCTATGTTGGCCCATATTTTAGCCCCGATTTGATGGTTGCCTGGCTAGCTGTGTCTGTGCTATATCCTGCGTGCATCAAAAGAGCCCAATCTCAACTCCCTCAACTCATATAGCAAGCTAGCCAAGATCAGCTGTTGGTTATGCTGCCTTTGGCTTTCGCGGTTGCAAAGCTACAACTGCTTATGAACAGATCAGAACGTGAAAGGAATCTGATAAAGAGGAGGAGGAGTATGTACCCACTCCTTGTTTCTTCTTAGAAGAGGTGACTGAGCTGGCTCCCAAATTGATCCACCTCTTCTTAAAAGAGGTGACTGAGCTGGCTCCTTGTTGCAAATCGATGTGGCTCTTTTGTACTGTGCATGCATGTGTGGCTGGCGCTGCTCAGGATGAGTATATTAGCGCATATGTGCATTTTCAGTCGGCAACTAGGAGTACGTCAAACTCGCTTTGCTGCATGCATTGGGAAGGGAATGGGAATTTGGGGATGAACCAAACAAAGCATGAAGACGTGAACAGAGGTACGTGCATGCATGTTCAGATGCATCGCACAAATATCCTCCCATCTGCACCGCATTATAGCTGGCCTTTTGGCTGATCGTGTCGGCTCCTTTATATATCTTCCTATTCTTTTTTTTTTGGGTGTAGCTAGGTCTCAGTCGACTGAGATATAATCAAGTCTCAGTCAAGTGACATAACATGCAAGAGAGAAAAAGAAATAACTGAAAAGAAAATTTTGCACGGATCTTAATGTAGTATCTCATAGATATTGCATCTAGTGAGACTTAACGAAGTCTCAGTCGACTGAGACTTATCAAGACTGTTTTTTTTTCCTTTTTGCAGTGCTTCGGACGCACCCGGAGGGAGAAGCTGAATTTGGCTTCATCTTGCACAAAGAAGTCCGAAATCACATGTGAGCGCCTAACCTATGTTGTCAAAGGGCGTAAACCAGAGCAAATCTCAGTATCTAAGGTGGGATCAGGTCGGCGCCAAGGGATAATAAATCATAAATAAAATGAGCTTGCTAAAACTTCAGTGAACTGAGATTTAACCAAGTCTCCGTCCACCTTGCAACATTTTGTCCAATCGTTTGCAACATTTCTTTCTACCGGTTGCAGCATCTGTCTTGCTGGTTGTAGCATGTCGTCCCTCGTCGATTGTAGGACGTCATCTTGTCGGTGGCAACATCCTCTATTGACGGTTGTAGCATTTTAGTCTGAGCGGCTGTACCATATGTTGTCGTTGCTTGTAGTACAGTCACAACATTTTTCATCCCCGTTTGCAGCATCCAGGCGTACCGATCGTAGCACCACAACTACGATAACGTCACTTGATTGAGACTTTCGTTAAGTCCTTTTTTCTCGCGAATATGCAAAGCTTGCTTATCTTTTCATTGATAAATGAAGTTAAAGTGAGAACATAGAGGAAGGGGTAAATCGCATGGCACAATCAAACATGGGGTAAACATGATGCCCGGAGCAAAGAGATATGGGGTGCTCTAGCCAAACAGAAGCTACATTACATCGCTAAACTACCTTATCCAAGAGAAACAACCCTAAACACGCACGAGCAAGCAAGGCGAGCCTTCGTTAAGTCTCGGTCGACTGAATTCTAAATATACCCTGAATGAAATCCACAAGTGTTTTGTCCACCGGTCTTGAAGCATAGGAGATCGGCTCAGAGGGTGGATCAGCAAACCCTCATGCGAAGGATTTAGCCGATCATCAGTTGCACAATGGACGACACGTCGCAAACGGAGGACGATTCCGTCAGATATGTTGTACTGTATAATATACTCCCTCCGTCCTATAATGTAAGACATTTTTTGACACTAGTGTAGTGTCAAAAAACTTCTTACATTATGGGACGGAAGGAGTATCTCCCTCTGTGTCCAGGGAGTATGATCAAGGAACATGGATAGGCACGGACAAAGCGAACGTAGTGGCGAATGACTAGCTAGCGCTCTGGTTCGGGTTTAGTTTAACCGAGGAGAACGACGGATCGGATGGGAACTCCCGCTAATGACGCACGCTAAGATCTCTTTACTTTGCCCGGTTGCCCCGCCCGTTCCAATCATTGTTAATATAGTATAAACAGAGTGCTGTGTACTGCGTGGTTACGCAAGCACGTATCTCATGCATGATGAGCGCGCCCATGATCACTCCTGCATCCGACTTGATGGCCGCCACCCGTCGATAAAACGACATTTTTGGTGGAGCCAGACCTCCAGTAGCAGGCGATCGCTAGTAGATTAATTTGGGCGTTTTGCCTCGTGCCACGAGACACCGAGACATATATCGCGCGTTATGTGCAAAGGCACTGCAACCGCAGTACACGAGCTGAGATGCATGCATGTTGTGTACTCTTTTTTCCCTCTCATGTTTTCCTGTGTTTTTCTTTATGGGTTTTCTATATAGTTTTTAATGTGTGTTTCTACGGTTTTAATCGCTCTTCAGGCATTTATCTATCGGGCTGTTTTTCATTTTTCAAATATGTGTCGAATTTTATTTAAATAGTACATGTTGGACATTTTTCATATACATGTTTCAGGTACACAAAGAAAATCTTTCGAGTACACGTTCAACATTTTCCGAATACACATTCAGCATTTTTTTAAGACAGGTTGAACATTTTTTGAATAGTGAACATTTGTTTAACACACATTGAACATTTTCCATAAATGGCATGAATATTATTATTTGTTAAACATGCCAAAAACCACAAACATATTTTTGAAAACTATGAAACATTTTTTTAACTATGTGGCTTTTTATAGTTTACAAAAATTCCACGAACATATTTTGATATTTTATAGAATGCCAAGACCATTTTTCTTAATGATACGAAACATTTTTTATAAATTACACAAACTATTTTTACATGACATAAGCATTTTTTGTAAATGTCACGAACACATTTTTAAACTGATCAGCATTTTATTTCAAATGCTATCAATATATATTAAGATTTGTGCAAATATTATTTTTAGACTGCACGAACAGTTTTTAAATGTGTGATATCACTTTTAAAATGTTAGTAAATTAATTTTTTAAATATATGCACTTATAATATTGAGAAAATCTAGTATATCTATAGCTACTATTAAAGGGATATGTGTTTCTCTGAAATTTTATTCCGTTCACAGTATAGAATCATTTTATTCCATACCTCTATGAGGTGGTACTAGAAAAATCTCCATCCACGCATAAATAAATTGCCGGGCTGGGCCTACTCCGCATCTTTTTTTCCTTCGATTGTGCCACACGGAGTCAATCCCCTACGTGGGCCAAGGGGCCTGTTATGTATCTTTTCTTCCTTCGATTGGGCCACAAGGGAACAATAATAAAAATAAATTAACGTCTTCTTTGTAGCCTACACTCCGAGTAGGCCGATTGCAATTACATAACGCATGCTCCATTCGGGCCCAAAAACCTACCAACTCAATAAGTCACCTCTTGCTATTATCATTAAATAGTACGACCTCACCTCTTAGAGCCAAAACCACCAATTTACATACATCTTGGAGTTACCTGTTATCGATCAACTCAATAAGTTGGCGCGGGAATCAATAAGCGGAGGGTGAGGATAATGACGTGAGAAGAAAAGAATGAATCCCGCTAAAAGATGGAAGGAATATGTTGTCCTATGTGGGCTAATTAAGTGATGGATAATTAAATGACTTGTTGTACAATTAAAGGAGGTTTCATGTTGTGCATATTGGGATTCAATAAGAAGTGCTTGATTAAACGAAGATGGACGGAAGACTCCATTAGTGAATGTGAAGAAGCTAGCTGCCCGGCGTACTAGAGGAGCTCTCTGAGGGAGAGAAAGAGGGCAATAGGGCGGGACAGACGAAAAAAGTGAAATAAGTGGACGCATGGGACGGATAACAATGTCTCCCATCGCAACGCATGGTATTTATGCTAGTATATAACAAAATAGAACAAGAAAAAATGAACAAACTAAAATAAAAAAGGGTTACATATCAGTCCTAGGCCGGGCCAGTAGTGGGTTCCCTAGGCGGGGAGAGCTGCTACCATCTCAGAAGTGTTTCCTATTCCATGCGCGAGTTGAGTCATTGGATAGCAACCAAACGTGCACCACCGCCCATGGTATACGGCTGGCGTGTAGTCTTATTCTCCAAGTCTGTCTTTTTGTCTTTTCTATTTTTTTTTCTTTTTTGTTTTCCTTTTCTTCTACTCCATGAACAATTCGTGAACTGTGTCAAATTCATAAAAAATATGAATAATTTTCAAATCTGTGATGTTATTTGAAAATCATGAACAATTTTCAAATTCCTAAAATTTTCTGAATACCAAGAACAATTTTCAAATTCGTTAATGTTTTTTAAACTCATGAACATTCTTTAAATTTGTGAACTTTTTTGGAAGTCGTAAACATTTTTTGACTCAAGATTTTGTTTTGAAATTCATGAACATTTTTATAAATCATTTTTTAAAAAAATCATTAATATTTTTCGCAATTTATGACCATTGTCAGATTTTGAATATGTTTTTCATTTCATGAATATTGTTTGGCATCATGAAAAAAATTCTTAATTCACAAAAAAATTGAATATTTTTTCAAATCCTGTACATTTTGTGAATTTAGTGCACATTCTTCAAACTCACGAATATTTTTTGAAATTCCTGAATAGTTTTCAATTTGCAAAATTTATAAACTTTTTGAATTCACTAACACTTTTTGAAAGTCATGAATAGTTTTTCCACTCACAATCATTTTTCAAAATTCATGACTATTTTCTGAACTCAAGAATATTTTCAAAAAAATTTAAAGCATTGAAGTACAAAACCGGGTGAAATAAGTAAATTTTGCTTAAAAAGACGCCATGAAATGACAACTCATATGATAGGTCTACATGGGCACTACTTACTGGGTCAGCCCACTAAGTGGTGGCACTTGGGGAGAGGAACACATTTGGTGAGTATCCAACACGCATGTCGTTGAATAGCTGTATCACTATTTAAGGGTTACTCTTTGCAAATGTCAAACCCCAGCTTCTCAGCTGCTAACAACTGGCGCATTGCATATGCAGAACTTCCCGCAACTTGAAAGATTTCCAATTTTTTGTGAATTCGTTTATTCAAAAGATTTTATATCTTTAACCGTGCATCCAAATCCTTAGTCATTTTCACCATTGGATTTCTCGTGTAGAGATCTTTAAAATTAGATCACATGTTAATAGGTTTTAAAAAAAATGCCGAAAAAGGAAACCGAACAAAAAAGAATATGGAAAACGGAGCAAAACTACCCTAGGCAAACATATGCTTCAACAAGAAGCAAATATGTGGTTCTCGTGGAAGCAAAAAAATTTCTTTCTCGTGAAAGCACAGTTGTGCTTCTCGCAAAGGCAAATATATGTTTATCATGGAAGCACATAATTTTTCCCTTTCCAAGTGTGCTTCTTGCTTAAGTAAATATGTGCTTCCTCAAGAAGCAAATATGTGCTTCTCGTGGAAGCACCGATTTTTCCCATTTCGAGAAGCACAATTGTGTCTCATACAGAAGAAAAAAAAGTCCAAAACCTAGGAAAAACTAGGCGAAAACAGGAAAAAACAGAAAATATCATCTAAATCCTGAAAACACGTAGCGTGTGTGTGTGTGTGTGTGTGTGTGTGTGTGTGTGTGTGATAAAATTGAGAGAGAGCGTCCAACACACGACATGTGACGCCGGTTAGGCATAGCACTTGATGCGCCTCCATGCCACAACTGTGACCCTTGCGAGAGCCCCGCAAGGGATAACCCTTAGTTAGTTGCTCTCGCTGAATAGGGGCTCCCCATTCGCAATAACGGTTCATAGCCACGCCCCTCATTACATGGGACTAATGGACCATCAATAGCCGAGTTATAGGTTGAAAACCCCCCATCAACAGAACTAATGGGCCAGGCCCATGTACCTGGTTGAGTCAAAAAATCCTTTTGGGAAATTTCTACTTCACATATTTGAAAAGGCACTAAATTCTGTTTAGAAGAAATAAAAAATTATGAAAAATAGAAAAGCATTGCGTTTTGGAAAATATTCGCCTTTGGAAAATATTCGCCGTGATTTGGAAAACGCACATCATGTCTTTGAAAAAACATGTTTACCACGCAATTGAAAATGTTTATCATTTATCTAAAAAAGTACATCATGTATTTGATAAAAATGGTCACCGGGTAACTGAAAATATTCATAACGAACTTGAAATATATGCATACCGTATTCGACAAAACTTTTCAGCATGTGCATAAAAAGTTAATGGTGTATTAAGAAATTGCCTGCCACACACTTAAAAATGGTGAATCATTTATTTGTAAAATGTGAAATTGTTTATTGGAGAAAGGTCATCATGTTTTATAAAATTGTTTGTCGCATATTTAAGAGATGTGCATCGTGTATTTTAATATATTTTTGAAACTTAAACGTGCAATCTATTTATTCATGGAGTTCTGGGATCTCAGCTGAGACAATTCGTAGGATACAATCAGGTGGGGCATCAGGCCACACATGTGATAACTCACAGCTAATACCCTCTCTTGTCAATGTGTGTGTGTGCCACATTTAGCCAATCTCCTTACATGTCGAGGTTGAGCAACCTCTTCTTCTGCTCATCGCGCGATCTTGGCAACCCAGTTTGTGTACGCCACCCAAAGATGCCTCATGTAACTCTCTTTTCTACCTATCAATGCAATGATACACAACTTGCGTATCCACGAAAAAAGAGCGCAGCAGTTCCTTCACTTCCTCGACGACCAGCTCGACAGCCGACTGGTTCTTACCAGGTTCATTCAGCTTGCACACCAAACCCATGCAACAATATGGATTCTTTGGAAACTCCTCTCTACCGCGAGCTTGACAACTCATCGGCACACATATAGCTCAGCAGTTTCAGGACTCGAGACCAATGGGAAGGCAAAAGAGGCAGCACCACTAAAAGCTCCATCCCCATCTCTAAAACAACTCTCCCTCCTCTCTCTCTCTCTCTCTCTCTCTCTCTCTCTCTCTCTATCTCTCTCTCTCTCTCTCTCTCTCCCCCCGCCTTGGACAACACCTCATCCACGTTCACCTTAATCCAACCATCATCATGTGGTTGCCATTTTTCCTCTAACGCTTTCAACTTTGCATATAAATTTAAACTTTGCAACTCACAAATGCACATATCAAATGATATGTCCATCATTGGATGCATCATCATCATCGAAATCAAGTGCATTTGAGTTCTTCTTGTTGGACATCTCATATGCTTCATTATTCCTTCACTTCTCTTCATTTTGTTTCCTGACCTTTCGTTTTTTCCGTGAACAAATATCGGCAATGTTTTTTCTACAAATCACCAAGAATGCCTTTTTTCTGTGAACAAGGATTAGGCAATGTTTTTCAACAAATCACCAAGAAGACATGAGAGAAACACATTTCTATGCATACAAGACATGAGAGAAATAAAGTGGATGATGCAATTTGAGCCAAAAAATACCCTATCTTGACCATTTGTACCACTAGGGTTCAAATGATCGATATTTGTCAAGCATGATGACCACTTTTGGCATTCCACGAAGATGGTGCAGCGTCAGTGACGAAGAGAAAAGGTTGATCGATCATAGCCACTATTATTGCACTCATCAAAGAATTCCTTCATCCTCTTCCAATAGGTGGCCATCGGTTGCTCGCAACCCACAGCAGCAACAAGACTAATTTTCTTTACATGCCAAACATAGCTATTTGTCCTTCTTGACTGTGTAGTTTCCCATTGTTCCCCTCAGAGCATTCAAAAAACATTCGTCATCAACATCAAGACCGTGTAGTTCCTCCTCCTCCCATTGATCTTCATCGTGTTGAGACGGAGTGTCTTGAGAGACACATTCTTGCGATGCGACATTTATGAAGTGTTGGGGAACACAATAATTTCAAAAATTTCCTACGACCACTCAAGATCTATCTAGGTGATGCATAGCAACGAGAGGGTGAGTGTGTCCACGTACCCTCGTAGACCGAAAGCGGAAGCGTTTCAATAACGCGGTTGATGTAGTCGAACTCCTTCATGATCCAACCGATCCAAGTACCGAATGCACGGCACCTCCGCGTTCAACACACATTCAGCTTGATGACGTCCCTTGTGCTCTTGATCCAGTTGAGGACGAGGGTGAGTTCCGTCAGCACGCTGGTGTGGCGACGATGATGATGATGTTACCGGCGCAGGTCTTCGCCTAAGCACTACGATGGTATGATCGAGGTGTGTAACTGTGGAGGGGGCACCACACACGGTTAAGAGAAACTTGTGTGTTCTAGGGTGCCCCCTACCCCCGTATATAAAGGAGGGAGGGGGAGGCCGGCCGGCCCTATGGCGCGCCCCTAGAGGAGGAGTCCTACTAGGACTTCCTAGTCCTAGTAGGATTCCCCTCCAAGGAAGAGAGGGGGAAGGAAAGGAGAGGGAGAGGGAGTAGGAAAGGGGGCGCCGTCCCCTTTCCCTAGTCCAATTCAGACCTAAGGGGGGCGCGTGGCCAGCCCTCCTGCGGCCCTCCTCTCTCTCCACTAAGGCCCATGGTGGCCCATTAGTTCCCCTGGGGGGTTCGGGTAACCCCTCCAGCACTCCAGTTTTACCCGAAACTTCCCGGAACACTTCCGATATCCGAATAACATGGTCCAATATATCAATCTTTATGTCTCGACCATTTCGAGACTCCTCGTCACGTCCGTGATCTCATCCGGGATTCCGAACAAAATTCGGTCACCAAAAACACATAACTCATAATACATATCGTCATCGAACGTTAAGCGTGCGGACCTACGGGTTCGAGAACTATGTAGACATGACCGAGACACATCTCCGTTCAATAACAAATAGCGGAACCTGGATGATCATATTGGCTACTACATATTCTACGAAGATCTTTATCGGTCAAACCGCATAACAACATACGTTGTTCCCTTTGTCATTGATATGTTACTTGCCCGAGATTCGATCGTCGGCATCATCATACCTAGTTCAATCCCGTTACCGGCAAGTATCTTTACTCGTTCCTTAATGCTTCATCCCGCAACTAACTCATTAGTCACATTGCTTGCAAGGCTTATAGTGATGAGCATTACCGAGAGGGCCCAGAGATACCTCTCCGAAACACGGAGTGACAAATCCTAATCTCGATCTATGCCAACCTAACAAAAACCCTTGGAGACACCTGTAGAGCATATTTATAATCACCCATTTATGTTGTGACGTTTGATAGCACATAAGGTGTTCCTCCGATATTCGGGACTTGCATAATCTCATAGTCCGAGGAACATGTGTAAGTCATGAAGAAAGCAGTAGCAATGAAACTGTAACGATCATAATGCTAAGCTAACGGATGGGTCTTGTCCATCACATCATTCTCCTAATGGTGTGATCACATTCATCAAATGACAACACATGTCTATGGTTAGGAAACATAATCATCTTTGATTAGCGAGCTAGTCTAGTAGAGGCATACTAGGGACATTATGTTTTGTCTATGTATTCACAGATGTACTAAGTTTCTGGTTAATACAATTCTAGCATGAATAATAAACATTTATCATGAAATAAGGAAATAAATAATAACTTTATTATTGCCTCTAGGGCATATTTCCTTCAGTGTCCCACTTGCACTAGAGTCAATAATCTAGTTCACATCGCCATGTGATTTAACACCAATAGTTCACATCTGTATGTGATTAACACCCATAGTTCAGTTCGCCATGTGACCAACACCCAAAGGGTTTACTAGAGTCAATAATCTAGTTCACATCACTATGTGATTAACACCCAAAGAGTACTAAGGTGTGATCATGTTTTGCTCGTGAGAGAAGTTTAGTCAACGGGTCTATCACATTCAGAGCCGTATGTATTTTGCAAATATTTTATGTTTACAATGCTCTGTATGGAGCTACTCTAGCTAATTGCTCTCACTTTCAGTATCTATCCAGATTGAGACTTAGAGCCATCTGGATCGGTGTAAAAGCTTGCATCGACGTAACTCTTTACGACGAACTTTTTATCACGTCCATAACCGAGAAATACTTCCTTAGTCCTTTGACCGCTATACAGTGATCCACTCCTAGATCACTATCGTACCCCCTCACCAAACTTATAGCAAGGCACACAACTGGTCTGGTACATAGCATGGCATAATTTATAGAACCTATGAATGAGGCATAGGGAATGACTTTCATTCTCTTTCTATCTTCTGCCGTGGTCGGGCCTTGAGTCTTACTCAATTTTATGCCTTGTAATACAGACAAGAACTCCTTCTTTGACTGGTCCATTTTGAACTCTTTCAAAAACTTGTCAAGGTATGTATTCATTGAAAAATCTTATCAAGCATCTTGATCTATCTCTATAGATCTTGATGCCCAATATATAAGCAACTTCACCGAGGTCTTTCTTTGAAAATCTCCTTTCAAACTCTCCTTTATGCTTTCCAGAAAATTCTACATTATTTCTGATCAACAATATGTCAATCACATATACTTATCGGAAAGGCTGTAGTGCTCCCACTCACTTTCTTGTAAATACAGGCTTCATTGCAAGTCCGTATAAAACTATATGCTTTGATCAACTCATTAAAGCGTATATTCCAACTTCGAGATGCTTGCACCAGTCCATAGATGGATCGCTCGAGCTTGCATACCTTGTTAGTATCTTTAGGATCAACAAAACCTTCTGGTTGCATCACATACAACTCTTCTTTAAGAAATATCCATTCAAGGAATGCAGTTTTGACATCTGTTTGCCAGATTTCATAAAATATGGCAATTGCTAACATGATTCAGACATATTTAAGCATCGCTAAAGTTGAGAAAATCTCATTGTAGTCAACACCTTGAACTTGTCGAAAACCTTTTGCGACAAGTCGAGCTTTGTAAATAGTAACACTACTATCAGCGTATGTCTTCCTCTTGAAGATCCATTTATTTAATATGGCTTGCTGATCATCGGGCAAGTCCTCCAAAGTCTACACTTTGTTCTCATACATGGATCCCATCTCAGATTTCATGGCCTCAAGCCATTTCGCGGAATCTGGGCTCATCATCGCTTCCTCATAGTTCGTAGGTTCATCATGGTCTAGTAACATGACTTCCAGAATAGGATTACCGTATCACTCTGGTGCGGACCATACTCTGGTTAACCTACGAGTTTTGGTAGTAACTTTATCTGAAGTTTCATGATCATCATCATTAGCTTCCTCACTAATTGGTGTAGGAATCACTGGAACTGATTTCTGTGATGAACTACTTTCCAATTTGGGAGAAGGTACAATTACCTCATCAAGTTCTACTTTCCTCCCACTCACTTATTTCGAGATAAACTCCTTCTCTAGAAAGGATCCATTCTTAGCAACAGATATCTTGCCTTCGCATCTGTGATAGAAGGTGTACTCAACAGTTTCCTTTGGGTATCCTATGAAGACACACTTCTCTGATTTGGGTTCGAGCTTATCAGGTTGAAGCTTTTTCACACAAGCATCGCAACACCAAACTTTAAGAAACGACAGCTTAGGTTTCTTGCCAAACCATAGTTCATACGGTGTCATCTCAACGGATTTTGACGGTGCCCTATTTAACGTGAATGCAGCTGTCTCTAATGCATAATCCCAAAACGATAGTGGTAAATTGGTAAGAGACATCATAGATCGCACCATATCTAATAAAGTGCGATTATGACGTTCGGTCACACCATTACGCTGTGGTGTTCCAGGTGGCGTGAGCTGTGAAACTATTCCACATTGTTTTAAATGAGGGCCACACTCGTAACTCAAATATTCACCTCCACGATCAGATCGTAGAAACTTTATTTTCTTGTTACAATGATTCTTCACTTCACTCTGAAGTTCTTTGAACTTTTCAAATGTTTCAGACTTGTGTTTCATTAAGTAGATATACCCATATCTGCTCAAATCGTCTGTGAAGGTCAGAAAATAATGATACCTGCACCGAGCCTTAACACTCATCGGACCGCATAGATTGGCATGTATTATTTCCAATAAGTCAGTAGCTCGTTCATTGTTCTGGAGAACGAAGTTTTAGTCATCTTGCCCATAAGGCACAGTTCGCAAGTATCAAATGATTCATAATCAAGTGATTCCAAAAGTACATCTTTATGGAGTTTCTTCATGCGCTTTACACCGATATGGCCTAAACGGCAGTGCCACAAATAAGTTGCAGTATCATTATCAACTTTGCATCTTTTGACATCAATATTATGAATATGTGTATCACTACGATCAAGATTCAATAAACCATCAACATTGGGTGTATGACCGTAGAAGGTTTTATTCATGTAAACAGAATAACAATTATTCCCTGTCTTAAATGAATAACTGTATTGCAATAAACATGATCTAATCATATTCATGCTCAACGCAAGCACCAAATAGCATTTATTTAGGTTCAACATTAATCTCAAAAGTATAGGGAGTGTGTGATGATGATCATATCAATCTTGGAACCAATTCCAACACACATCGTCAATACATCCTCAACTAGTCTCTGTTTATTCTGCAACTCCCGTTTCGAGTTACTAATTTTAGCAACCGAACAAGTATCAAATACCCAGGGGTTACTACGAGCATTAGTAAGGTACACATCAATAATCTGTATATCAAATATACCTTCACTACAGAAAAAAACACTTCTGTGATAATACATGTTTGTCACAGTAGGTCGCGTTTTTTGTCATGCATGTACATCCATGACGATTTTATGACAGAATCAAGATAATCATACCTGTGTTGTCATAGAAGTGTTCCATGACATTACCAAAATTATAATCACGGAAGTGTCCACTTCCATGACGATAAATCACGCGTCACGGAAGTGCTTTCGTCAAGGGTGACCGACACATGGCATCCATCGTAACGGAACGTCGTTAAGCTATCGGGTCCAGCCCCGACCAATGGGGATTTTCCACGTGTAAAATCATCATTAGCCGGAGGAAACACGTGTCGGCTCACCGTTGGGAAAGATGTCATCCACTCATTGGACCCAAGGTGCCTATGATACGTCGACACATGGCACGGCCCAACATAGGCCCATTCCTGTGAAAAGGCCGGCCCGTTTGACTTGGTCAAAAGGTGGCGGGCCGGCCCACGGAAAGTCTGTTAATGGCATGTTCGCATATAGCCCATTTACATCCCGCTAACTCATGGCCCGTTACGGCCTAACGGTATTAGGCCCAGTAGCGTCATATGGGCCGTCCAATATGATTCCATCCCGTTGTAACTTCCGGCCAATGTATGGCCCATGACGTCTTTCGGCCCATATGAATCCCTTTGTAACTCTTGGCCCATTAACGGCCCATGGTGAAACCGGCCCATAATGAACAGTGTATCGCTATATACCCATTAGCGGCCCATTATTCCATTGGGTCATTTCCAGCCCGTGTTACCTTTCGGCCTTCTCAGGGCCCATTTATTCTTGGGCTCATTTCAAAGATTCGTTACTTGCCACGGCCCGTTACTGGCCTTTTCTGCTTGTGGGCCAAATTCAGCCCATGGATACAGGCGGCCCGTTTGTGGCCTGTTAATCTGTTGGGCCATTTTCATAGCATCATCAAATACGGCCTATTAACGACCCATTATGGTCAGCCCATAAAACGTACGATTCCCAACCTAGCCCATTTACGGCCTGTACAAGGCCCATAGATGAGACGGCCCGTAGAAGGCCCATGGATCCTACGGGACATAGAAGGCCCATTGATCTGACGGCCCATTGAAGGCTCGTGGATCCGACGGCCCATAGAAGGCCCATGGATCCGACGACCCATAGAAGGCCCATGGATCCGACAGCCCATAGAAGGCCATGGATCGTCCATCCCGTAGATGGCCCATGGATCGTACGGCCCGTGGAGGGCCATGGTCACTACAACGCTTGGGCGAGTTGGCCCCCATTTGAACAATATAGCATATTCAAAGAATTATCCTACTCTATACTATCACCTCTAAAAAATATACACTATACGAAGAGATCAAGGCATAGAAACGTAGAATAATCCTACACTATACAATAAAGAAATTATAGCTGATTATACCCATTGGGCATTATGGTTCGGCAATGGTGATAATAAAGCATACACAAACAGAAAATTACATACACTGGGCAAATACAGCTCATACATCATGGACGCGCATCAACTTAACTCCATTTGAACTATAATCTCTTCAGAAAATAGGATTGGCCGGATTCAGATAGCACAAATTTCAGTCTGTAAAATCTCCAATTCCTTCGTGGTTACCTCAGTGTCTTGTTTCATTTTTTTTGACTCCTGCATCTAATACCTGCATGTCCAGTCTCAACTAGTTGATTGTACGTTGAGAATCATGTACACGTTGTCTTGCCACCTCTAGTTGATGCTCGAGAACATCAACACATTCCAATTCCAATCCATAATCATTCGGTAATGGCATGCCGCCTTTGCTCATGAGATCTTTGTGTTGATGTCACTTCATCCTGAAATGTTTCTGTAAGTACACATGACTAGGGCAAAAATATTGTTACAACAGTGAAGCGAGCAAGATAGACTATTTTGTACTCCCTCTTTCCCAAAATAAGTGTCTCAAGGTTAGTACAACTTTGTACTAGAGCTAGTACAAAGTTAAGACACTTATTTTAGGATGGAGGGAGTACATGGCAAAACAGGACTAACAATAATGTTGCACGTCATGAAGCATAATCAGGTGATATTTTAAAAATTATAAAAAAGGTAGTCTGTGCAGCCTGCATACAGAAATCTCTCTTAGCTCACTAGAGGAGCATGATGTTGGGGCCCAATCCGAAACACAGACAAGTTACAAATTTAGACAACACGTTATGTATAAGTAAGCAAGCGGTTGGCCATTCTCAGAGCTCAATTAAAGTCTTAGGGAGCATAATGAACAGCAGAGGGTTTCATACAAACATACTACAACAAGCAAAACTATGCAATCATTAGCCTGGTATAAACTAGATTGTGAGCCTCATGTAATAATAGTTGGTTAATAGACTTCAAAGCTTCAGGGACACTTCGGCAGAGTAATTAAATGGTAAGGCCTTTAATTATGTCAACTAATAGTTGTACAAGTACCCAAAGATCGTGCATCATTCTTTGGGCATCTCATTAATCGAGGACAAATAAAGCAATTGAAAAGAGCAAATTAACTATGCCTGAAACAAACAAGGAATTGAACTGTTGAGTTGGATACGTGACTTACCTTAACAGGTTGAAGAGGCTCACAGCCTCCTACTTCTCTTGCAAGGCTCCTTCCTAACATCTTGTACTTGGAGATCCTCAATCTTATCTTCATTGCACCCCCTCTGCAAGGTGACACAAACTAGTTACTCGTCTCCTTGGAAGATAAATATGCATACTTTCCAGTCTGTGAACGCAAAAGGATGAGATTATAACAAAACAACACCACATAATGAAACATGCCGCATCTCTTGCACTTGCACACAATGAAATGAGCATTTACTATGTCTGCACTATGTAAAAACTAGGCATACCTTTGAACTAGATCTCCAGGTACTCTTGGAGAGCCTACTTTAGTGTACAGCCAAACCATTATGTCACCTATGAGTTAGACAAGGCCCCACTACAGCAGCCCTTAGTGTTTAAATCATTGACAAGCTTTGTTAGAGTGTTAGGTCAAGAACAACAAGTAATCAAAGCAAACAGTCCTAGTATGGCTGGCTGATGGAAACAAGCAATTGAACAGATGTGTGAGCAAATCTTACATATCAAGAAAAGAAGCAAAGAAGGAGGCTTAAAGACCATCACTTGACTGACCAGATTTAAGGGGCATTTAAACATCATGTGCAACGTATGAACTAACATAAACATTGCATATTCCAGATTCTACAATGGAATGCACATGTATTAGGTTATGCCATCTACGATGATGCCTAAATGTACACTATAGCAGGCAGGAGTGATTCATTATTGCACGCACAATTGAATTGTAGGTTAAGGGCCAGTTCGATTCCGCCTTTTCAGGGCTTATTGTCAACATAAGCCATAAAAGATGTAAAGAAGTCATTTTTGAGTTATGGGCTTGGGCTTAACTAATTTCGCTTTGGAGGGGGGTGTTTCGGGTAGAACCTCACTAAAAAATGAAGGAAGGGGGAGTAGTGAAATGACTCTGTTGTCAGCCTATATTACACTCAAAATGCAACAGCTGACGCCCGTGTCACACCTGACCCTCAAGTAAAAACAAACACAAAGCGTTCATTGCCCTGCCCTCTTGCATCTCCTCTACCCTTTCCCTCTACCCCGATCCCCTGCCTGCAGCACTAGGGTTCCTCCAGCGAGCCGTCGCCACTGGTCCCATCTAGCCTGGTCCTCGACGATGCTCTGTCCAGCTAGGCTACATGGCCGGCGGGTAGGGGAAAATCTCCCTGGCTGCTCCTCCCTCTGGCGCCACCCCTCATTCTCATGGTCTCCAGCATCTACTCCACTGTGGTTCGTCCAACGCACTACTCTGGTGGGCGTGCACAACTACGGCTGATGCCACACTGCGGCAGAAGGCACCTTATTCCCCCTACCCTCCTCCCAGGCCGGGGCCTTAAGGTGCTGTTGAAGGATGAGCTCATCCAACAAGGTGAGGATCTCCTCTGATTTTTTTGCCAAATTTTCATTCTGATCCACTATACGATGAATTGCTATGAGCTGCTTCTGCTGCTATATGATGCATTGCTATGAGATGCTCCTCGCCATCGCTATATGCTGAATTGCTATGAGCTGTTGTTGCTATATGATGAATTGCTATGAGCTGCTGCTGCTATATGATGAATTGCTATGAGCTGCTGCTGCTGCTATATGATGAGTTGCTATAAGCTGCTCCTGTTGATTATATATGATGAATTGCTATGAGCTGCTCCTGCTGCTGCTATATGATGAATTGCTATGAGTTGCTCCTGCTGCTGCTATATGATGAATTACTATGAGTTGCTGCTGGTATATGATGAATTGCACACTGCTGCTGCTGTATGATGAGTTGCTATGAGCTGCTACTGCTGCTATATGATGCTTTCAGGTGGTGCTGCTAGATGATAATAACCAGCCACTTGGACCATCGAATTTCAATAAATATTGTTCTTCATTTAAATGTGGGCAATGCGTTCTTCGTTTAAATTAGGCAATGGGATCTCTATGGAAAACATTGACCAAAGTAGATTGTGCCAAGTAGATGGTATCTTTGTATTTGCATTTTGAGCAAATAGTGATGGTCTGTTTTCTTATCATATTAATTACTGCACTGGGTTCAATTTGTGATGTTTGCAAGTCAAATTAATTTTCATATGGGCAGCAAAATGAAAAAATATAATGCAATCTAGACTTTTCACTGATCATACCAAAGATAAGCTGAAAATGCAATGAAAAGAACGGGTTGGCTTATTACATGGAGCTTATATTCACATGTGCTTATTTTCTTAGGATAACTCGTAATAACTATCCCTAAGAAACTTGGCCAATAGAAATGACATACAAATAACATGTCACGATGATTGCAATGGAGGAGTGACGTACCATAGCACACCGTATAGGCTCACCGCTGCCTCTCCTTTTTTTGTGATGTTCAATGAAATTGCGACATACATCTCATACTTCTTCATTGTGTAACCCTATCTGCAAGTTGACACGGCTAATTTCAGACATCTATACATGATAATACATTGCATATCCCTTGCGCATATTTAAACCACCAATTAATGATTGTGTGCGTAGCATAAACTAGCCATGACTCAGTGTGCTGGACTAGAAGGCACTCTAAGGGAGCCTAATGTAGTACACTAGAATTCCTACATGCCACCTACAATTTTGTGTAATGTACTGCCTCTGTTCCTAAATATATGTCTTAGAAGAGATTCCAGTATGGACCAAATACAGATGTATATAGATGCATTTTCTAGTGTATATTCACTCATTTTGCTCCGTATCTAGCCTATAGTGGAATCTCTAGAAAGACTTATATTTAGGAATGGAGGTACGAGGTAGTATCATGTATGACATCTACATATCTAATTTAGCAGCCGATGGTAGAAATCATTATGCGCACAAAGGGATTCTTGGTGAAAATCCTAGCAAAGCACTTATTTGGCGAGCCTGAGAACAATACAAGAGAGAGAGACACACTTACAAGATCATAGCAATGCCTTAGTCCAGGATCTTGGTTGGCCAAGCTGTTAGATCCAGAAGAAACATCATCCTTATAGTTTTTGCCAGCTGCATAATAGGTAACAGCGACCTATTAGTATATTTGAAGTACATCGGGCAGGTGATGCTGGACGGGTTTAAAGGTGACAAGTACCTAGGTCATGGCGGGTGCTTGGCATCTTGCCAGACGGTGGGAATCAGGTTAGAAACGTCAAGGGTGATGACGCTACGCTGGCTGTCAAGGTCCGATAAGGAGATCTAGAACCGTCGAGTAGGGTGTTTATGGAGCGGCTCCGGTAGGGTGGACTATGGTGTGGGCGAAGCGGATCTATGGCCGTGGACGAGGGCTTAGGTGAAGCTGCTCCAGTGGTTGGGTTAAGGATGGTGACGACGATGCGGATCTGCGGCTGTGGACGGGGCGTCAGAAGCTGCTTTGGTGGTTGGGTTAAGGATGGTGTCGACGATGCGGATCTGCTACCGTGGACGGGGCGTCAAAAGCTGCTCCGCTAGGTTGGATGAGGGTGCGAGGAAGCGGATCTGAGGCCGTGGACTTGTGAGTTGGCAAAGCGGCCCCGGTAGGGTTGAGAATGGTATAGGTGAAGCTACTCCGGTAGGGTTGACGATGGTGTCGGCGAAGCGGCTCCGGTATGGTTGAGGAAGGTGTCAGCGAACTGGATTAGAGGCCATCGACGGGGGCGTCGGTGGGGCGGCTCCGGGGGGTGTGGACGGAGCGTCTCCGGTGGGGAGTACGAATGAGCCGCTACTTATGCGCGGCGGTTGACGAGAGTACCGGCGAAGCAGATCCGGCACTGTGGACAAGGCCGGCACTGAGTGGGCTATGGTACAGTGGTGGATGAGCAGTCTACTTGTTTCTAGGGGAGGTGGGAGGGGTAGATGCGGCCGCAGAAGCAGATCCGGCGAGGTGGACACCGCTAGCAGTGAATGGGCTATGGTACGCCGGTGGATGAGCAGTCTAGGGTTTCGAGAGAGGAGGGGAGAAAGGCCGATGAAGTACGGACGGTGTGATGTAAGATGCTCTGATGATGTGGAGTTAGTCGTTTTTGCGGGAAGGGGAGAGGAAATGGGGGTGCCGTGTAGTGGGGGGAACCGGAAGTTACCAAAGCAGCCCCGACCTATTATGTAGATGAGGGCGGTATTGTAACTGTTGGTCTCCGTGCACCAAGGACAAAAGGGGAATTTCGCATGCTAAAGACTAAGTTGGCGGAAATTTTAGAAGGAGGTGGGAGATTTTGCCGCCCGCGGGATCGTTCGTATCCAGTTTCAACTAATTTTGGACCGTGCTAGCGGCAAGGTCATGCTAGACTATGTACACGGGGCACGCGTCAGCAGTTAATAACTGGTGTGAAGTCCACCTCAGAAAAAAGACAATAACTCGGGATGATGCACCAATAACTTGGACGTTCACACGGGCGCGGCCAATCGTACGGGTGTAGTGGCACGTTCACAAAAAAGGGATCAAATGCTCAGCCTATGCATTTCTCGTGTAAATAGATAATTTAGTGCCATTGGTTATTTACTTTAAGCATAATGCATTGACATGTTAGTGTAGAGGCGCACAAAAAGAAATGGATATTGTAGTCCGCTACTTAAAAGTGTTACCTCATATGATTACATAGCCTCCATTTCATAAATTATGCATTGCCCGTTGAATTCATATATGAATATTACATATATTACTTCATAATAGAACCTTAAATCATCCAATACTAATGAATTTGAATGCAAGAGTAATAATGGTGCATGTACATGATAACTACATTGGTTGTTTGAAGAAACATCACTATAACTTTGGCATGCATAACTGAAAAGGTTTATTTAAATAGAAAAAAATGTGATATGTGAGTGTCCAATCTTTACAGCGTTGAATCGATATTGTACCTTTGGCAACGATATGAAGTAGATATTGATTTATGTTCAAGCGATGCACGTCCATGATCGCTAGATAGTGATACATGAATGAATTGTGCAATCTCTCTCACAAGCATACATATCTCATTTCCCTGTGGGCATCGGAATCACACACGCACACTTCGTATATTTCTCTCCCTCCATCAAGGTTAGAATTCGTCTTTCTACCCCGTCCTACAAGTCTCTCACACAGAAACACACACGCTCTCTCTATCCAACACGCCCACCCCTTTAATTCTGCCCACCCACAACCACTAATGTCTCAAAGTATAATAATGTCTCTCACACATATGCCTAAGGTTAACTCGAGTTCCGGAACCATATGAATACATACAATAGGATTCCAGCAGAGCACCTTTTGGTTTGAGATTTCGCTCTCTCTCTCTCTCTCTCTCTCACACACACACACACACACACACACACACACGCGCGCACATTGTTTCTCGCTTCATTTTTCTGGCACTTGCATGCACACCGTTTGTTTATCTTCGTGATGCTTTAAGTATGCCTCGCACAAATCCTATCTACCTATCCCTTAATATAGCTAGATATGTGTCACACAAACTCCTTCTCCCTACTAGCAAGATGCCCATGCGTTGCATGAAACATCAAGATGCATTTGTATGAGTAGTTTATCTTGTGGGAGAAAAGGATGAACGAGGGAATGTCTTATTTGCAAATGCGGAGACGGATGTGGGTATCTTTTTGCAAAATTTCCATAGTTTCCTTCCTATCCGTCGGATATAAATCAGATGGCCTATATTGCAGGATGGCAGGAACACCATCATCACCAACTCTGTTTTTATAAGAGTAGAGATATGTGAGTGTCACTGCCCCCACACACCCACACATCCACACACACACACACACACACACTACCCGACACCGAAGGAGTTGGGTGGCACCTCGATCTTGACAGTAATCTATCTACTCCTCTTTCAAACACACACATACACACACACTCGCTAGTTGTGCCTCTGTGCCTACCGCGCACACTCTCGATACGTCTTTCTCTCCTCCCCCCCCCCAACAGTGACCGCAGAGGGGTGACCACTCGAGCTGATCATAATCGGGCAATTGGGTTCTCTCTCAAACATTGTGTCTCTGTGCCTCGCTCAGTAGCCCCCTCGACATGTAGACTTCTCGCGTGCGCACAGCTGTAGTGACGATGACGTTGAACCTAGTGTGCCTTGTTTTTACAGGCCTCATGTGATAGTTTTCACCCTGTTTTCTGTTAATTAACAAGGCAACCTTTTCTTTGTTACTACTAGTGAACCTGAAATCATTTGGGGAAGACTAAAATATATCACTTCAACCCAATTATCGTAGTAACTATTTTAAAAGAAACTAGCTAGATGCCCGTGCGTTGCACGGAACATCAAGATGCATTTGTATGAGTAGTTTATCTTGTGAGAGAAAAGGATGAACGAGGGAAGGCCTTATTTGCGAACGTGGAGAGGAGTGTGGGTATATTTTTGCAAAATTTCCATAGTTTCCTTCCTATCCGTTAGATATAAATCCGACGGCCTATATTGCAGGATGGCACGCACACCATCTGTTGGGAACGTAGTAATTTCAAAAAAAATCGTACGCACACGCAAGATCATGGTGATACATAGCAACGAGAGGGGAGAGTGTTGTCCACGTACCCTCGTAGACCAAAAGCGAGCGTTAACTGCTTAGCGGTTGATGTAGTCGTCGTCTTCACGGTCCGACCGATCAAGTACCGAGCGTCTGACACCTCCGAGTTCAGCACACGTTCAGCCCGATGACGTCCCTCGAACTCCGATCCGGCCGAGTGTTGAGGGAGAGTTTCGTCAGCACGACGGCGTGGCGACGATGTTGATGTTCTACCGACGCAGGGCTTCGCCTAAGCACCGCTTCTGATGTGTCGAGGTGGACTATGGTGGAGGGGCACCGCACACGGTTGGGAGAGATCAACTGATCAACTTGTGTGTCTAGAGGTGCCCCTTCCCCGTATATAAAGGAGCAAGGGGTGCGGCCAAGGGGAGAGGCGCGCCAGGCGGAGTCCTACTCCCCTCGGGCGTAGGACTCCCCCCCCCCCTTCCTAGTTGGAATAGGATTCGGGAGGGGGAAAGAGGAGGGAGAGAAGGAAGGGGGGTGCCACCCCCCCTCTCCTTGTCCTATTCGGACTAGGGGGGAGGGGCGCGCAGCCCAGCTCTGGCCGCCTCTCCTCTTCTCCGTAAAGGCCCACTAAGGCCCATTTACCTCCCGGGGGGTTCCGGTAACCTCCCAGTACTCCGGTAAAATCCCGATTTCACCCGGAACACTTTCGATATCCAAACATAGGCTTCCAATATATCAATCTTCATGTCTCGACCATTTCGAGACTCCTCGTCATGTCCGTGATCACATCCGGGACTCTGAACAACCTTCGGTACATCAAAACATATAAACTCATAATATAACTATCATCGTAACGTTAAGCGTGCGGACCCTACGGGTTCGAGAACTATGTGGACATGACCGAGACACGTCTTCGGTCAATAACCAATAGCGGAACCTGGATGCTCATATTGGCTCCCATATATTCTACGAAGATATTTATCGGTCAGACCGCATAACAACATACGTTGTTCCCATTGTCATCGGTATGTTACTTGCTCGAGATACGATCGTCGGTATCTCAATACCTAGTTCAATCTCGTTACCGGCAAGTCTCTTTACTCGTACTGTAATACATCATCCCGCAACTAACTCATTAGTTGCAATGCTTGCAAGGCTTAAGTCATGTGCATTACCGAGAGGGCCCAGAGATACCTCTCCAGGCAATCGGAGTGACAAATCCTAATCTCCAAATCGCCAACCCAACAAGTACCTTTGGAGACACCTATAGAGCTCCTTTATAATCACCCGATTCGTTGTGACGTTTGGTAGCACACAAAGTGTTCCTCCGATGGCAGGAGTTGCATAATCTCATAGTCATAGGAACATGTATAAGCATGAAGAAAGCAATAGCAACATACTAAACGATCGTGTGCTAAGCTAACGGAATGGGTCATGTCAATCACATCATTCTCCTAATGATGTGATCCACATTAATCAAATGACAACTCATGTCTATGGCTAGGAAACATAACCATCTTTGATCAACGAGCTAGTCAAGTAGAGGCATACTAGTGACAATCTGTTTGTCTATGTATTCACACATGTATTATGTTTCCGGTTAATACAATTCTAGCATGAATAATAAACATTTATCATGATATAAGGAAATAAATAATAACTTTATTATTGCCTCTAGGGCATATTTCCTTGATCTCCCACTTGCACTAGAGTCAATAATCTAGATTACACAGTAATGATTCAACACCCATGGAGCCTTGGTGCTGATCATGTTTTGCTCGTGGAAGAGGCTTAGTCAACGGGTGTGCAACATTCAGATCCGTATGTATCTTGCAAACTTCTATGTCTCCCACTTGGACTAGATCCCGGATGGAATTGAAGCGTCTCTTGATGTGCTTAGTTCTCTTGTGAAATCTGGATTCCTTCGCCAAGGCAATTGCACCAGTATTACAACAAAAGATTTTCATTGGACCCGATGCACTAGGTATGACACCTAGATCGGATATGAACTCCTTCATTGGCTGCTTCCGAAGCAGCTATGTACTCCGCTTCACACGTAGATCCCGCCACGACGCTTTGTTTAGAACTGCACCAACTGACAGCTCCACCGTTCAATGTAAACACGTATCCGGTTTGCGATTTAGAATCGTCCGGATCAGTGTCAAAGCTTGCATCAACGTAACCATTTACGATGAGCTCTTTGTCACTTCCATAAACGAGAAACATATCCTTAGCCCTTTTCAGGTATTTCAGGATGTTCTTGACTGTTGTCCAATGATCCACTCCTAGATTACTTTGGTACCTCCCTGCTAGACTTATAGAAAGGCACACATCAGGCCTGGTACACATCATTGCATATATTATAGAGCCTATGGCTGAGGCATAGGGAACATCTTTCATCTTCTCTCTATCTTTTGCAGTGGTCGGGCATTGAGTCTTACTCAACTTCACACCTTGTAACACAGGCAAGAACCCTTTCTTTGCTTGATCCATTTTGAACTTCTTCAAAACTTTATCAAGGTATGTGCTTTGTGAAAGTCCAATTAAGCGTCTTGATCTATCTATATAGATCTTGATGCCCAATATGTAAGCAGCTTCACCGAGATCTTTCATTGAAAAACTCTTATTCAAGTATCCTTTATGCTATCCAGAAATTCTATATCATTTCCAGTCAGCAAATGTCATCCACATATAATATCGTAAATGCTACAGAACTCCCACTCACTTTCTTGTAAATACTGAGCTTCTCCAAAAGTGCATACAAAACCAAATGCTTTGATCACACTATCAAAGCGTTTATTCCAACTCCGAGAGGCTTGCACCAGTCCATAAATGGATCGCTGGAGCTTGCACACTTTGTTAGCTCCCTTTGGATCGATAAAACCTTCCGGTTGCATCATATACAACTCTTCTTCCAGAAATCCATTCAGAAATACAGTTTTGACATCCATTTGCCAAATTTCATAATCATAAAATGCGGCAATTGCTAACATGATTCGGACAGACTTAAGCATCGATACGGGTGAGAAGGTCTCATCGTATTCAATCCCTTGAACTTGTCGAAAACCTTTCGCGACAAGTCGAGCTTTGTAGACAGTAACATTACCGTTAGCGTCAGTCTTCTTCTTGAAGATCCATTTATTCTCAATTGCTTGCCGATCATCGGGCAAGTCAACCAAAGTCCACACTTTGTTCTCATACATGGATCCCATCTCAGATTTCATGGCCTCAAGCCACTTTGCGGAATCTGGGCTCACCATCGCTTCTTCATAGTTTGTAGGTTCGTCATGGTCCAGTAACATAACTTCCAGAACAGGATTACCGTACCACTCTGGTGCGGATCTTACTCTGTTTGACCCTACGAGGTTCAAGAACAACTTGATCTGAAGTTTCATGATCATCATCATTAACTTCCTCACTAATTGGTGTAGGTGTCGCAGAAACCGGTTTCTGTGATGAACTACTTTCTAATAAGGGAGTAGGTACAGTTACCTCATCAAGTTCTACTTTCCTCCCACTCACTTCTTTCGAGAGAAACTCCTTCTCTAGAAAAACTCCAAATTTAGCAACAAAAGTCTTGCCTTCGGATTTGTGATAGAAGGTGTACCCAACAGTCTCCTTTGGGTATCCTATGAAGACACATTTCTCCGATTTGGGTTCGAGCTTATCAGGTTGAAGCTTTTTCACATAAGCATCGCAGCCCCAAACTTTAAGAAACGACAACTTTGGTTTCTTGCCAAACCATAATTCATAAGGCGTCGTCTCAACGGATTTTGATGGTGTCCTATTTAACGTGAATGCAGTCGTCTCTAAAGCCTAACCCCAAAATGATAGCGGTAAATCAGTAAGAGACATCATAGATCGCACCATATCAAGTAAAGTACGATTACGACGTTCGGACACACCATTATGCTGTGGTGTTCCGGGTGGCGTGAGTTGTGATACTATTCCGCATTGTTTCAAATGTAGACCAAACTCATAACTCAAATATTCTCCTCCACGATCAGATCGTAGAAACTTTATTTTCTTGTTACGATGATTTTCAACTTCATTCTAAAATTCTTTAAACTTTTCAAAAGTTTCAGACTTATGTTTCATTAAGTAGATATACCCATATCTGCTTAAATCATCTATGAAGGTGAGAAAATAACGATATCCGCCTCGAGCCTCAACATTCATCGGACCACATACATCTGTATGTATGATTTCCAACAAATCTGTTTCTCTCTTCATAGTTCCGGAGAACGGCGTTTTAGTCATCTTACCCATGAGGCACGGTTCGCAAGTACCAAGTGATTCATAATCAAGTGGTTCCAAAAGTCCATCAGTATGGAGTTTCTTCATGCGCTTTACACCGATATGACCTAAACGACAGTGCCACAAATAAGTTGCACTATCATTATCAACTCTGCATCTTTTGGCTTCAACATTATGAATACTAGTCGTCAACCCGTGCATTCGCACGGCTAGTCAATAAGTTGTATGTATTTATTTTGTTGCATGAAAACATCTAGCATGAAGGGGAAAAAGTGAAACACCTATCCATCCAGTGCAAGTCCCAAGCACATATAACGTGTCTCATTTTTTTTATTAGTTGTATTCTAAGTGACATAAAAGGATTCAAAAAATTATTTCAACACTTCCGACTTTCTTTTATTTCATTATCCTTGCTTCTATGTATATCGGATCTGTGCCCGACGGACCATTTTTTTAATAATTGTTTTTGATTAGTTGAATTTAGGTTATAGAAAAGGATCCAAAGAATTTATTCTAACAGTTTTGAATTTTGAAGCAAGAAAACATAAGAGCCCAAAAAAGGGAAGATTTATTGAAAATCAGTGTTTTGAGGCTCGTATAAACTACTTGTAGAAATATATATACTCTAGTCGATCAATGACATTGTTTCCATTGGACCAGTAAAGCATGAGATATGAACATGGATTTATTGTAGAAAAATCAGCTACTTATTAAAAAGACAGAATGCCAAATACTTGTCAGCCTAGTAGTTATATGAAGTAAATTGTTATTTCACATATATATCCTAGACCTATGAAATACTCCCTCCGTCCAAAAATACTTGTCATCAAAATAAATAAAAGGGGATGTATCTAGATGTATTTTAGTTTTAGATACAACCCTTTTTGTTTATTTTGATGACAAGTATTTTCGAACGGAGGGAATATATCATTGCTCTAGTTAGTACACAGTTTATTTAGTGCTATTCCTGTAGTCATGTGGGGATCCTTCCATCCCCTAAGGATAGATGGGCCATCAGCCATGTATCCTCGCCATGAATGGACTGCAGCAACAAAACCCTTGAGACATGAATATCTCCAATTTTGCCACAAGCATGAACAGAAAAAGAGAAAATAGAGATCAACTCTAAATAGAAAAAGGAAATTGTAGATCGATCAGTAGATAAAAACATTGGCGTAAATGTTGCCATCATAACCTGGTCTCTGCGCATCAATGGATGGTAGTCCACACGTTGATGTGTTTGTATCGAGACAGAATAAAGACCAAATGCTCATTAGGGTTAATTTTAAGTTAGCTTCAAGCTGATGCTGCTTCCTAGCCCCCATGGTAGCCCACATCAATGTTTGGCTCGTTAATTGAGTGCCTGCACAGAGAAAGATTTCTCTAGACTTCAAGTGATACACAATTTATGCAATTAATTTAAAATGTGAAATCGAACACGTGCATCTACAATACGACAATACTCACCAGTTTTTTCATATGTGTACTGACTAATTGGATCTCAGTACGTCCTAGTTTATTATTTAACATGCCTTGCTCTAAAAATTATAACTATATTTTCATCAAAAAAATACTATCTTTCTCCTTTATTAACGGTGTGATTCAAAATCTTGTGTGCTTGCCAAATCCACGTTCTAGAACTCTGTGATATTAATATATCACGATATTGCGTGGAAACCCTGAATGGCTCCGTTGAGATCGGTTCAAAATAAGAAAGAAGAAGTGCGTTCTTGAAGTTTCAGAAAAATTGTACATGTTGATTTGTACTGTCTACCTTTAAATGTTATTAGAAAATCCTTTTTTTTGTATGTCACATGGAAAGAGCAATGCGTACATCACTTTTATTTACTGTTTGCTATTTCAGATCCAGAGATAAGTATTTTTTGTATGATCTAATGCTACATATACATAATTGACATTTACATGTATGGAAATTTAAGGATTTTTTTTGAATTTTAAAGGAGATATTTGATTTGTTTTTAAAAAAAATTGAAGCTCTGGAGCAAAATATTGCACTCGATAGCAATCAACCACACCAATTATGTTGGAAAGAAACTAAGAAAAATATCTGATGGACAATGTTACCATCTTTAAGAAAGTAGCAGTGGCAAAATGCATAGATGAGGCATGCAACATAGTTAGTTTCATCCATAAAAAGCTACAGAGATCAAAATGTAAATCTATTAAGAAAGAGCAAGCACCTGTGATGATTGTTAACAAAATAATAGACATGGATGATATCATCGCTGGACAAAACGATGCGACTGTTGCCATTGTTTCTCCTGCAATAGGACATCAATCCTAGCAGCAGTCATTGGGAAAATATGGCCTGTCTCCGGCTGCCATGTGTGCTTGCCGCCGGCTTGTACGTCCCAATAAACAGGGTTTAACTTCAGCAACACAGTGGTGCCATCTCAGCATCTAGCCCAAAAAACCAGGAGAAGATCACCGCAGTTAGTTAGTTGCAATAGGAGGGAGAGAGAGAGAGTGAGAGTGAACTGACTTAGCGGATGTTGTCATTAAGAGGCAAACATGACAGGCTTTGCATGAAAGCAATCTGGTTCGAGGCACAAAGCCATTGACGCAGCTAGTCACATAGACGCGGATTTTTAGAGCTTAGGCTCATGGACAGCTCCTATCCATACCATCCAGTATAGCTTTGAGATCCGTGCTATACAACGAACTTAATGCATGAAATTTTCTCTTTTTTATTGCTTCCAAATAAAACAACATACGAACTTCAAACTTTGCAAGATAGCAAAACATTCTTACTACAATGAGAGAAAAAACTTGCAGTTTCTTTTTACCAACATAAAAATACAAAATGAGATTTTCTTTATTCAAAAATGTTATTTTTAGTACTTATGATGCACGAAAAAATCTGAAAGTTTTTTTCCACATTCTAGTTAGAATATTTTGTTGTGCTGCAAAGTTTGAAGTTCATATGTTGTTTTATTTGAAAGAAACAAAAAAGAGAAAAGTTCTTGCACGAATCGCAATGCAGAGATGGATAGCAAGATAAGGGGGTGCACCTAAGCCTAAGCTCTACAGAATATTTTCCTAGTCACATAGCGTATGCGACGACAATGAGTAGGTGAACTGATCGTGGATAAGACGGCACCACCATCTCGTCGACAACATGGCAGCATGGTGTGCACTGATCGATCCATGCGACGGCACCGCCAATCTCACCGACAACGGCAGCAATAAGAAACAGTGGTGGCGTGACATGCACTGATAGATCCATGCAGCGGCACCACCTTCTAGTCGACAACGGCTTTACCCTTTACTATATCACGAACAGTAGTATATACCGACTAAAGAAAAGTAGTATATATCGACTAAAAAATTATGTATATACTGACTAAAAAAAGTAGTATACTGGTTCACAAATAGAAGGTATTATATATTGCCTTACAAAAAAAGATATATATACTTCCGTGCACAAAGAGCAGTGTACATACTACTTGGTTGTAGATGTATATAGACAAAATATAGTACAATAGTATATACTTGAAATCAGTACCTTATATACTCCCTTTGATGGTAGCATATATCACAAGGAAGATAAAAAAGGCGTCAGCTATTCTAACCAGTTAAAAATGCAGTATAGAGTCCATGGCAAAAATGTTGTATATACTCCATTATCACTAAGTTAATATATACAATATCATAAAAATATTGTTCTGGTATATACCAATTATTGACACCATACTCCGTCCCAACCTCCCCAAGTTCACGGAAAAAACAGTAAAACAACCGTATATTTTCAAGAGTTGGCAATATAAGCTAACATTTTAGAATCCTTTCTATATACTATATGTTTGGTTTAGCACACGAAGTTTAGTAGTACAACATATAGAAAATCACAAATGTATTTAGAACTGAGAGTAAATATAAGAAGCATGACCGTATTGTCAGACTTGCACTAAGAACATTCCAAACAGACCTCTGACTTCACTACATACACTTATTGGTTTAATTCTTCAAATTTGAGTCTTCATAGTATTTATAAAAAGTAAATTAATAAAGCAGAGAGAGTTTGAAGATTGTCACTTAAAACCTAAGATACTCTTACGGATAACGTAACTACTAACTCAGTTCTGAAAAAAGCTTGGAGTCACTCTTATTTGTGTGCTGACTCGTTTGGGGCAAGGAATGTTTCTCTTCGCAATAGAAAAATAGTTGTACATGTCTCACACTTATGAAAAAAAAAAAGAATAGTTCATGCAATTCCTTTCTGTTAATTCGCTTGCATAAACTGTAAGATCGCAACTAAACATATACTGAAATCCTAAAACTTTCCGCATCAAATGACTAATAATCCTACATAGACTTGAAATTAAATCCATTTTATTGCATGGTCCTCAAATAACGAAGCATCAGGCAAGGCCTGAAGATCACGATGTGTTGTTTCTACTATCTCAAATCTCACAAATTTAGAGGAATATGCAACATACCATGAAGTAACTATTACCAAACATCAGCTATTTGTCGTTTCCATGATAGCTAATAATGTACGTACATCACGGACAACTTTCAACATGATGGAAAAACACAAAATTAGTCCAGCCCAATTACATCAACATGCAGTGCAGGTGCAACAAATCTAGTTTGATAAAGTTTTGTTTGTAAAATCTATGTTGTGTCCAGGATATCAGAGATAATATTAATATGATTAAATGTTAACTGCAGCATGGAACTTAAGATACATACTTGCTTGCCTTCAGAGTGGGCGCATGAGTTGCAGGCGATGAATGTCCATGGTGTGAATAGATGCGTCATCGGCCCATTGCAACCATCATATATATCAGTTGCCCAGTGCATACTATATATTTGATAAGGACCATTTTCTGTTGTAATAAAAATTGATGGAAGATCATAGAAATAGCAATGGACCTATTACAGATATATTATGCAATGCACTTGGCACAAATCTGGCTTACAAAATTGCAGAAATAGCACTAACAGATAGATACTTCCCTGCTGAGTTGGCTCGGCAATCTCGTTCTCTGTACACATTACCTCAAACATGGACGGATCAAAGATTGGAGCAGGGCAGGGGAAAGAAAGGGCCACTTTGCATAGGTTAGTGTCGTACTGGAAGGAGTACTATTAGGTCACCACCTCCTGCTGAAGCTCCTCTGACGTCTCAGCCGCCACCCATGTGTGCTGTTTGAGGCAGGGCGTGCTGCAGGCCTGCAGCCGCTCCGCACGCACCACATGGGCGCCGACACATACACGGCTCCGTCGTTCCTGCCGCCCTTGACGGTGAGACGCATGAGGGCGCTGGATCTTTCAGCGGGCAGCCAAGCTAGGATCTAGCAACGACGGCTCCCGGCACGACCGATTCGAGGCGGGGACGAACGGCGGGAAAGCAGGTGATGGAGGAGGGCGTGGATCTAGTTGGGGTGGCCTCATTCCGCGTGCCGGCGGCATCCCTGTGCCGCCGTGGAGGCGAGGCAGAGAGAGGTGAGAGAGGAGGAGGGAAGGACGGGAAAAAGGCAAAGCAGGAGGGCGGCGCGGTGGCTGCTGCTCGATGGTGAGCTCGCCGGCATGCGAGGGAAGCTCCGGCGTCGCACCGAACGTTGAGGAATTGAGGTGGCGTCGGGATTCGCAAGCTCTGGCGGCGCGGCTGCTCGGGGCGGGAGGAAAGACACTGGGTATTTTCCTTTTGTTTTTATATGGAAGGATACGGGTGGAGTATATGAGCAGGTAGAGATTTTTTTGTCGTGGATGAAAGAGATATACTCCTAGATTGCTTTAGGTTTTTTTTTTGAAAATTAAAGATTTGCTTTAGTTATGGGAGGGAATAATCGATGGATTAGTAATAGTATAATCGTGTTTTAGATGGATTCATTTTTTCAACAGATACAAAAAATCGTGGGCTTTGGAGTTTTTTTTTTTGCAAAAGAACAAAATTTAACTAAATCTACACTAATATTCTGGTCCCACCAGATTAACGGCTCATAATTTCTGATTAACATGGTAATTTTTTGGGAGTCTGTAATTAGTATAGGTATAGATCTACACCATAATAATCTGGTCCCACTAGATTAACGGCTCATAATTTCTGATTAACATGGTAATTTCTTGGGAGTCTGTAATTAATATAAGTATAGATGTGTATCACTACTATCGATATTCAATAAAAATATACCACTCTTCAAGGGTGCATGACCATAAAAGATATTACTCATATAAATAAAACAACCATTATTCTCTGATTTAAATGAATAACCGTCTCGCATCAAACAAGATCCAGATATAATGTTCATGCTCAATGCTGGCACCAAATAACAACTATTTAGGTCTAATGCTAATCCCGAAGGTAGATGTAGAGGTAGCGTGCCGACCGCGATCACATCGACTTTGGAACCATTTCCCACACGCATCGTCACCTCGTCCTTAGCCAATCTTTGCTTAATCCATAGCCCCTGTTTCGAGTTGCAAATATTAGCAATGTAACCAGATATCAAATACCAGGTGCTACCATGAGCATTAGTAAGGTACACATCAATAACATGTATATCACATATACCTTTGTTCACCTTGCCATCCTTCTTATCCGCCAAATACTTGGGGCGGTTCCGCTTCCGGTGACGATCTGCTTTGCGGTAAAGCACTCGATTTAGGGCTTAGGTCCAGACTTGGGTTTCTTCTCCTGAGCAATAACTTGCTTGCTGTTCTTCTTGAAGTTCCCCTTCTTTTTCCCTTTGCCCTTTTTCTTGAAACTAGTGGTCTTGTTGACCATCAACACTTGATGCTCTTTCTTGATTTCTACTTCCGCAGCCTTTAGCATTGCGAAGAGCTTGAGAATCGTCTTATCCATCCCTTGCATGTTATAGTTCATCACGAAGCTCTTGTAGCTTGGTGGCAGTGATTGGAGAATTCTGTCAATGACGCTATCATCCGGAAGATTAACTCCCAGTTGAATCAAGTGATTATTATACCCAGAAATTTTAAGTATATGCTAACTGACAGAACTATTCTCCTCCATCTTGCAGCTGTAGAACTTATTGGAGAATAGATATCTCTCAATCCAGGCATTTGCTTGAAATATTAACTTCAACTCCTGGAACATCTCATATGCTCCATGACGTTCAAAACGTCGTTGAAGTCCCGGTTCTAAGCCGTAAAGCATGGCACACTGAACTGTCGAGTAGTCATCGACTTTGCTCGCCAGACGTTCATAACATCTCGATGTTGCTCCTGCGGCGGGCACGGCACCAGCGGTGCTTCCAGGACGTAATTCTTCTGTGCAGCAATGAGGATAATCCTCAAGTTACGGACCCAGTCCGTGTAATTGCTACCATCATCTTTCAACTTTGCTTTCTCAAGGAATGCATTAAAATTCAATGGAACAACAGCACGGGCCATCTATCTACAATCAACATAGACAAGCAAGACACTATCAGGTACTAAGTTCATGATAAATTCAAGTTCAATTAATCATATTACTTAAGAACTCCCACTCAGATAGACATCCCTCTAATCCTCTAAGTGATCACGTGATCCAAATCAACTAAACCATGTCCGATCATCACGTGAGATGGAGTAGTTTCAATGGTGAACATCACTATGTTGATCATATCTACTATATGATTCACGCCGACCTTTCGGTCTCCGTGTTCGAGGCCATATCTGGTATATGCTAGGCTCGTCAAGTTTAACTCGAGTATTCCGCGTGTGCAACTGTTTTGCACCCGTTGTATTTGAACGTAGAGCCTATCACACCCGATCATCACGTGGTGTCTCAAAGACGAAGAACTTTCGCAACAGTGCATACTCAGGGAGAACACTTATACTTTGATAATTTAGTGAGGGATCATCGTATAATGCTACCGTCAATCAAAGCAAGATAAGATGCATAAAAGATAAACATCACATGCAATCAATATAAGTGATATGATATGGCCATCATCATCGTGTGCTTGTGATCTCCATCTCCGAAGCACCTCCATGATCACCATCGTCACCGGCGCGACACCTTGATCTCCGTTGTAGCATCGTTGTCGTCTTGCCAATCTTATGCTTCTACGACTATTGCTACCGCTTAGTGATAAAGTAAAGCATTACAGGGCGATTGCATTGCATACAATAAAGCGACAACCATATGGCTCCTGCCAGTTGCCGATAACTCGGTTACAAAACATGATCATCTCATATAATAATATATAACATCACGTCTTGACCATATCACATCACAACATGCCCTGCAAAAACAAGTTAGACGTCCTCTACTTTGTTGTTGCAAATTTTACGTGGCTGCTACGGGCTTAGCAAGAACCGTTCTTACCTACGCATCAAAACCACAACGATAGTTTGTCAAGTTGGTGCTGTTTTAACCTTCGCAAGGACCGGGCGTAGCCACACTCGGTTCAACTAAAGTTGGAGAAACTGACACCCGCTAGCCACCTCTGTGCAAAGCACGTCGGGAGAACCGGTCTCGCGTAAGCGTACGCGTAATGTCATGCTTCGTCCAACAATACCGCTTCGTCCAACAATACCGCCAAACCAAAGTATGACATGCTGGTAAGCAGTATGACTTATATCGCCCACAACTCACTTTTGTTCTACTCGTGCATATGACATCTACGCATAAAACCAGGCTCTGATGCCACTGCCGGGGAACGTAGTAATTTCAAAAAAATTCCTACGCACACGCAAGATCATGGTGATGCATAGCAACGAGAGGGGAGAGTGTTGTCCATGTACCCTCGTAGACCGAAAGCGGAAGCGTTAGCACAACGCGGTTGATGTAGTCGTATGTCTTCACGATCCGACCGATCAAGTACCGAACGTACGGCATCTCCGGGTTCAGCACACGTTCAGCCCGATGACGTCCCTCGAACTGCGATCGAGCCAAGTGTTGAGGGAGAGTTTCGTCAGCACGACGGCGTGGTGACGATGTTGATGTTCTACCGACGCAGGGCTTCGCCTAAGCACCGCTACAGTATTATCGAGGTGGACTATGGTGGAGGGGGGCACCGCATACGGTTGGGAGAGATCAACTGATCAACTTGTGTGTCTAGAGGTGCCCCCCTGCCCCCATATATAAAGGAGCAAGGGGGGGTGCGGCCGGCCAAGGGGAGGGCGCGCTAGGAGGAGTCCTACTCCCACCGGGAGTAGGAATACCCCCCTTTCCTAGTTTGAATAGGATTCGGGAGGGGGAAAGAGGAGGGAGAGAAGGAAGGGGGCGCCGCCCCCCTCTCCTTGTCCTATTCGGACTAGGGGGGAGGGGTGCGCAGCCCAGCTCTGACCGCCTATCCTCTTCTCCATAAAGGCCCACTAAGGCCCATTTACCTCTCGGGGGGTTCCGGTAACCTCCCGGTACTCCGGTAAAATCCCGATTTCACCCGGAACACTTCCGATATCCAAACATAGGCTTCCAATATATCAATCTTCATGTCTCGATCATTTCGAGACTCCTCGTCATGTCCGTGATCACATCCGGGACTCCGAACAACCTTCGGTACATCAAAACATATAAATTCATAATATAAGCATCGCCATCGTAACGTTAAGCGTGCGGACCCTACGGGTTCGAGAACTATGTAGACATGACCGAGACACGTCTCGGTCAATAACCAATAAGCGGAACCTGGATGCTCATATTGGCTCCCACATATTCTACGAAGATCTTTATCGGTCAGACCGCATAACAACATACGTTGTTCCCTTTGTCATCGGTATGTTACTTGCCCGAGATTCGATCGTCGGGATCTCAATACCTAGTTCAATCTCGTTACCTGCAAGTCTCTTTACTCGTACTGTAATACATCATCCCGCAACTAACTCATTAGTTGTAATGCTAGCAAGGCTTAAGTGATGTGCATTACCGAGAGGGCCCAGAGATACCTCTCCGACAATCGGAGTGACAAATCCTAATCTCGAAATACGCCAACCCAACAAGTACCTTTAGAGACACCTGTAGAGCTCCTTTATAATCATCCAGTTACATTGTGACGTTTGGTAGCACACAAAGTGCTCCTCCGGTAAACGGGAGTTGCATAATCTCATAGTCATAGGAACATGTATAAGTCATGAAGAAAGTAATAGCAACATACTAAACGATCGTGTGCTAAGCTAACGGAATGGGTCATGTCAATCACATCATTCTCCTAATGATGTGATCCTGTTAATCAAATGACAACTCATGTCTATGGCTAGGAAACATAACCATCTTTGATCAACGAGCTAGTCAAGTAGAGGCATACTAGTGACAATTTGTTTGTCTATGTATTCACACATGTATTATGTTTCCGGTTAATACGATTCTAGCATGAATAATAAACATTTATCATGGTATAAGGAAATAAATAATAACTTTATTATTGCCTCTAGGGCATATTTCCTTCACCATCATCACCAACTCTATTTTCTACTCCCTCCGTTCCTAAATACTCCCTCCGTCCGAAAATACTTGTCATCAAAATGGATAAAAAGAGATGTATCTAAAACTAAAATACGTCTAGATACATTTCCTTTTATCCATTTTGATGACAAGTATTTCCGAATGGAGGGAGTATTCGTATTTTTAGAGATTTCAACAAGTGACTACATACGGAGCAAAATGAGTGAATCTGCACTCTAAAATATGTCTACATACACATCCGTAGGTGGTAATCCGTTTGAAATCTGAAAAAGACAAATATTTAGGAACGGATGGAGTATAAGAGTAGACATGGAGATATATCTCCAGCATGGTCTATAAAAAATGTGCTGGACTGGTTAGCGTCGGATGCTCGCAACGCGATGACATGAGTTCGAATTCTGTCTTTAACTTTAGATTTTTATATTATATATTACTTATTTAATATATACTTCTTTCGCTATAGTACTGACAGTAGAACCCACAGAGTACCTAGGATACAAGATTAAGGATGGACTTGTTTCTTTTTAACTTTCTGTACGAAGTTGTAGCCACCCTGCAAGTCACGTGTACACTGTATATGCAATTAACTTTTTGTAGAGGGACAATCATACACGCAATTAAATCAAATGGATTGGATGTCACTCTATTATTTCCAGCATAAGAGCATCTCCAACGGCTGCCGGCAAATTTCCTCCCGCTTCCTTCCGCGGAGGACGACATCAAACGCCACCGGTATACATTTTCACAACTCTAACCAACCAGATGAAATTCTTGCAAACACGGACTGATTTCATATAAGCATGAAGGATTTCGTATAAAAAAGTCGGATCTTCATATAAACATGATGGATTTCATTACATTTACATGAACTAAGTGGTGCCAATCCGGCTCTCTTGGTATAATTAATACTCCCTCCGCCCGGAAATACTTGTCCTAGAAATGGATGTATCTAGAATTATTTTAGTTATAGATACATACAATTTATCCATTCTTAGAACAAATATTTCCAGAAGGAGTACATAATCTAAATGGCCGCCCGCGGATCCCTTTGTCTTCCTCATGTCCGTCAGACACTTGCGGGGTCGACGAAGGTCCTCGGAAGAGACAAAGCGGCAAAGAAACCACCTGAATGTGCAGTCGTCGCCTCAGCGGTGGCCTTCATGGGTCCCAAGTGGCGGCGGACTCCTGTGTTCTACTTCTCCTCGATGATGGCGGAAGACACGGAGAAGCTGGCCACCAACTCGTCGCTCTTCACGCACCCGGCTTCTGTCTCTGCCTGCATGGCGCTGCTGCAGGCACGGGAGGCGCGCCCACATACACAGGAGGCGCGGCCACCGCAGACACTGGTGGCGCGGTACGACGCGGCAGCGACGACGGCAGCGCTTATGCGGTGTGCTCGCCGCCCGTCTTTGGCGTGGAGCAACTCGCCACTCCTCATCGAGCTGAACTGGAGCGGCGAGTTGCTAAACTACGTGCCTGCTTGGGGCGGCAACTGGCTCCGTCGGGCCAAGCGAGGTTGGTGAATCACCGAGCGGCCTCGCCCATATCCGGAGGGCTCAACGGGCCACCCAGCCGGGTAATATGCCGGAGAATGGCTCCTCGGAAGCCATCGGAAGAGTGGAGAAAATGGTGAAGGAGGAGATGGGGGAGCGGCGGAGGGGTGCGATTCTTGCCCGCTGTCTCTCTGGCCTCATGTAAATAGAGGGCGGACGGTAGGAGCTTGGCCGACGTCTGGCCTCATTTAAACTAAGGGCGGATGGGAGGAGCTCGGCCGGTGTTGCGTTTAATTCCGGCCCGCTCATGAACGGACGTGTGGCCGGAGTAGGATTCTCGGTTTGCATGTGGGTTTAACGGAGGGGTTTGATGGAGGCGAGGAGGCGAGTTCAGCCGGGCGTGCAGCGGGCGACGCAGTACTATTTGATTTGACAACAGTAATGAGCCGTCAAATCACAAAGGCCCTCGCCTCTCGTGAAACCGACAAGCTAGACTGCCCCGCCCTCTAGCCTTTTTAAAAAAATGTATACTCCACTTTTGTACAGTAGTAGTATCGATGGATTGCGCCATGGAGCAAAACTTAAAATAAAAAAAAGGTGTTACATATAGAGAGCGCTCGTCGCCAAATTATGCATATAGTACTATTAAAAAAGCTAGTACGTGCTTAAATGGGGTGCTAAATTCTATTAAAGAAATACTAGTATGTACGTACTAAAGAGTTAAAGTAACAAGAAGAAACATAACATAGTTCTGTTGGGGGCTCAGCACAACACACCCCTCAAATTAAACTAAGCACACCTGAAATTAAAATATGCAACTAATTCGGTAGACACTGTATTAGAACCACCATGAGCAACGACACTGCCACCTTACTCGGAGTCCTCGTCCACGTCATCGACTTTGTCCTTGTCCCTCTTCCTCTTGGCCGATACTTCTTTGCTTGAACCGAACACTTGGCTCTTGCTCTTCATCCAACCCTTATAGATATTGAAACAAAGGTAGCCATCCATTGCAGCGTAGTGGATGTGGTCTATATCTAGTACATTCCACTGCCATGCATGACGATGAAACGTGTACGGAGGTTTCTCCAGTTTACAGTACGAAGGATGAACCATGGCTCCTGCCAGGGTCAACATTGAAGGCTGACCACTGGAGGACAGTAGTCGATTCTTCTGGAGGTCGAAGGGGTTGCCTACAACAAGGACTATCCGACCCAGGACTCTTTCGTCGTTCGTAAAGTCTACAGTAAGAATTTGACTAGGTCGCTCTTGAGGAAGTTCCTAAAATCTTGGCATTCAATGTCAGCATGGCATATGTGATAGACCAAGCATAAGTCATGCACGCAAACCTAGATCATGGCGGGCTTCTTCCTCTCTTCCTCCTTTAGATCCTTCTCTCGTCCCAGGACTGTGGTGTACTCAACATCTAGCCCGGCGACCCACTCATCATTTGAGTTTTCGAACATGCGTTTGAAGCGAGCAAGTCATACTTTCACCATCGCGGAAGAACGGGTGTAGATGACGTCGAACTCATTGCCAGTGATCGTTCTAACCTTGTACTCACCGCTGATCATGGAGATTTGGGACTCCATGGATTTGGGAGGAGGGTTAGGATTAGTGGAACTGCCGTAATGTGAAAGGACGGGACGACTAGGAGCGAACTGCCGTAATATTAAAGGAAGTGCGGGGACGAGTAGGAGCGAACTGCCAGCGTGCGAACGGTAGGGTAGTGGCTTTCCATTCTCCCACGATACGGGCTTCCGAGAGCCCTTGGATCTGAGATCGATAGGTTGCATGGCATGATTCTAGACCTATGGGTGAATATCCTATCCTGGAGGGTTATTCTGCAAATTTTCAGCAACTTAGCATGCGACCGTTCGATCTCAGATCCAAGGGCTGCCAGCAGCCCGTATCATGGTCGTGCCTACCACGACCGTCGCGTCTCTCGCGCGGTCGCGCCCTTGGAGATTTAACACGGTGCGTTAGGCTATCTGATGTTGGCATGTCATACATAATCATCACTTAGTCACTCATACTACAACAAGGTTAGCTATAAGGTTGGCTATAAGTGTTTTTTACTTCTCTCTATCTCTTTCTTTGTAGTATTCATTGCATTTGCCAAGGAGTGACATCTTCCAATGAAATGGTGCTAAGGGCATTAAATGGCTTAGCAATCAAGTCCCCAATGCATAGGTTCTTAGTTTTTTGTTGCTAAGTTTGCTTCATTTAATTAGCTATAGACTCAAAATTGTCTTTTCACCTAGGTGCACGCACTTAGCACCGTTTCTTTCTTGGGTCACCAAACTAGTCTCTCTCTTCTTAATTAACTTGCCACATCAGAGTTTATGCCTATGTGGCAAGCTTAGCACTTGTAGGAGTAAGTAAGTACAATAGTGGGCTATAAGCCCGCTTTACATGGCATTTTTGCATATGTGGAGGAAAGAGGCAAGGAAAAAGTGGAGAAGTGGGCTCTCATGCAAGAGCCAGCCTCTACATGGTGGAACATTGGGAGAGGCACCTGTATGGAGGTGGTCAGGAATCAGGAGACTCACGCCGGTCGTAGCGCCGCAGTTAAAATGATAATGGCAAGTCAAATCACGGGTCCCACACATCCAGAAGAACTTCATTGTCAAATCACACAGCCCTATGTTTGCAGCAGCCTACTCCCTCATCTTCTCTCGTCTATGTCGAACCGACTAGGTGGAACTGCCCCGCCTACCGCGCAGGAAAAGCCCCGCCCTCGACTTTTAAATAGTACAGTATACTCCCGATACGGCTTTAATGCAGACGAGGGAGGGAGTAGCGGTTCCCGAAATGTTGAACGGCCAATGCATCCTCCTTCAATTAATGCACGATGTGAATGCAATGCAGTTTGCCCTCATATAAAGGCACCCCTCCATTCCAATGCATCTACCACATCGTACGCACCTAAGCATTTGCCTAAGCACCTACACCTAAGCGCAAAAGAGCTCACTCCAGACCCATGGCAGCGATGCGCGCGAGCTGCCAGCGGCTGTGCCAGATGGTCCGTGACGCCTGCCTGTGGCATGGCGCCGAGGATCGTCTCCAGACGGTGTTGGAGACTGGCTGGTGGATGGCCGCCGTCGACGCCAACTACGACTCTCAGTTGGACCAGATGATCGTTGCCACCAGCAACAAGTTCACCGTCCTCAAGAAGCTCACGGACGACATCGACGTACTCCTTTAGCCCGCGCGCCCGGGCTCCTCATTGCCTACCACCCTAATCGGCTTCCATAGCCGGAACCTCTTTCAAGCACTGGTGGCCCTGCGACTGCCCGCCGACGCCACGAAGAATGTCCACCTGGAGGTCGCGCTCGCCGCGAGGCGCCTAGCCCTGCAAGAATTCGTCGACCTAGACATCCACGTGTACGGGCAAATCGTGTACATAGGTATCTACAAGGCCAGTGAGGACGCTACGACGTTGGCCTTCCTCAACCGGCTGGAAGCCTTGGATGCCTTTGCTGAGAAGCCCTCGACGTCGCCACAAAAGCCGCCGCTCCTTAGCCGCCGGTCGGTGGCCCGACGCACTAAGTTGAGGAGGAGGAGGTCGTACGTTGATGGATGCATCTTTCTTCTTGCCTTCTGTAACCACCACTGTGATTGCATCATCGTGGCCTTAATTCTTATTGGGCTGTTGCATTCTCATTCTAGTCAATACTGACATGCGCGATCCCTTTGCTTAATTATATGCATCACTGTAACTAGTACTCCATCCGTCAATTTATAAGTTATGCTTACCTTTTCCATCAACTTCGTGCAACCCGTGGGCATCTTGCTAGAAACACTAGAACATGTCGGACCGTGTGTGACCAAACTGACGATGCGCCAACCTAGCTACTACGTACCCTGCTTATCTGGCGAAATAGGCCCTCCCTAGCATTTCCAATCGTTATTTCTATCTATCGATCGTGCCAAGGAGCAGAACCAAATGTTACAATTTATACATGTTTCTCTACTCCTACTCCTATAAAAGACTCCGTTGGTGATGGTGGTGTGTCTGCCATCCGTCGTTTCTGACCATTAGATCTGCATCTAATGGTTGTGAGGTAAGTTGGGGCATTTTTGCAACAATAGCCCACTTCTCTGCTCCAATTTCCAGAAAACCCCTTATTATCTTGAAAGCAACCACATCCCTCCCTCACCTCATCAAAACAGCCTAGGAAATATATTTTGAGTGCAAAGTACTCCCTCCGTTCCTAAATATTTGTCTTTCTAGAGATTTCAATAAGTGACTACATACGGAGCAAAATGAGTGAATCTACACTTCAAAAGGTGTCTATATAATTCGTATGTGATAGTCCATTTGAAATATCTAAAAAGATAAATATTTAGGAACGGAGGGAGTAATATATTAGGAGTATATCAAAACAAGAGTGATTTCTTTCAAGTTTGTGAACAAGTACTACTACTATACTACTTTGGATCCGTCGCAACGCACGGGCACATTGCTAATAAAGGAAAAGGCCTGCCGCGTCCGCGTCGCACCCCCACACGCCCAGAAATCGGGAGTACTCCACGGCCCGTCCGGCACGACACATAGCTTAGGGAAGGCGTGTTGCGTAGCATTTTCACTTTCATGTGGGAGTTGAGGAAACCGACTATTGGCAAACCGCACCCCGCCTGCCGCCGGGTTGGAAATAGAAACGAGGGGAAGATCTAGTTGTAGCACAGAAGCCAAGAAATTTGGTGTCAGATGGGGCTCGTTGATAGAGTAGGAGCATTTCGTACTAGTACTACTCCTACTAGTACCAAGTTTGTACTATACAACTAGTACTACCACTATACAACTAGTAGGTACGTGTCGGCGTTCTAGGAACGGGGGTCCCCAGACTTGCCTGCCTGCGGCCTGCGGCGTGGCTCAAGTGGGGGCCCAGCACGGCCCAGCTTCATCAGTTCAACCTCGGGACCCTCGCGAGGGGCCAAGCCTCGCGGGGCGGACGACAGGAACCTTCCTCAGGAGCAGCCTCACCAAGCAGGCTCACGAGGAGGCGGAGAGATCAAGGCAGGGTACCTCACGAGGATGCCCCGTGACGCAAGCCATGACGATCGAGACCGGTGAGGCGCCGCCAACGCAGTTGTCCTCATTCCCCTTTGGTGCAAAGGAGGCAAGCATAGGCCAAGGCATCAGGCAAAGGTTACCGCTTCGGTGCAACAAGACCAAGACCAGCAAAGCGGCAGGACGGAGGTCATCATGGAGCCCAGGACGGCGTCACCGTCAGAACCTTTGGCAGCCGAAGACCAACTTTAGTCAGGATAAGTGTACTAGATGTTCCCTTCAAAATGGCCAATTGTTGGCGCCCTTCCCGCTCATTATTTGGGAAGAGGCCCAGGGCCTCCCTCTATAAATAGGACTAGCCACCACAAGCTGGAGACAGACGAATCAACTAGAGAGAGAGAGAAGCGACTGGACTCACCCAAGCAGTCCATCGCACCAGCTCAAGAACAGCCCCTCGCGAGGCTGTTCTTCCTTTGTATTGTTCTTCATCAGCCCCAGAGGCAATCCACCACACCACACACTGGAGTAGGGTATTACACCACAACGGTGGCCCGAACCAGTATAAACCTTGTGTCTCTTGTGTTGTTCGTCGTTCTTAGTTTAGATCCCTTGCAAACCATTCACGCGTGAGCTGGTAGGGGAAAGATCTCCGCGCGCACCCCAGTGTTTGAACCTCAAGGGTCTGCCGAAACCCAAAATCCGACATTTGGCGCGCCAGGTAGGGGTGCGCCGGAATCCTTCCTCCGTCGCCTCGCATTTCGTCGCCTCGTCGTTGGATGTCAAGCGACCCGTCAGCCGACGCCGACCGCTGGGCGGCATGGCCCGCCCATGCCGTGCCGCCAGCCCAGGGCGACCTCAACCTTGCACCTCAGGCAGCTCGAGCTCCGCAAGGCGCTGCGAAGCGGGCGACGCGCGACGACGCCGCCTGCCCTCACGCCGCGACAGGTGCGGTCAGCGGCCAGAGCCTCAACCCACGCCGCGGCCACGGTACCGCACACCCGACGGGAACAGGCGAACTCCAGGGCCGCGCTCACGGTGGCCCGAGAGCTGTTACAGTGCCGGCTTCAAGAGGGCGGCCACGACATGCTGTTGGAGCGAGTGGCCGAGCTCTTGGATGCCGCCGCCTCGGGAGCACCTCCTTTCTGCGTCCGGCTGCCACCTCTGGCCCAGGGCGTGCCGTATGGCGGCCCCATATGCGCCCATGCAACCTCAAGCGGGCTCCAGGGCCTACTCGACGCCAACTTGGCCAGCAGCACCAGGCGGCAGGCCGTGCAGACCCCATCTCCGGCCGGTGAAGGAGCGCACGTCGTGACCTTTGTCCTCGGCGGACCACTGCGCCACCACTCTCAAGACAACGCTCCGGGCTGGACTGCGTGGCATGAGGGGCACTACGGCGAGACCTACAGCGTAGTGTCCCCAGAAGCTTATGTGCCCCGCATGATGGATCAAGAGAGCACACGGGAAGAAGACCATGGCTCGTTCCTTGGGCCAGGCTGGGGCGAGGAGACACCAGAAGCTGAGCTCTTTCAGGAGCCCCAAGAGGGCCTCGACGACCGTGCCGGCGGCAGCAACTATCTGGTACCACTAATTCCTCAGGAGCAAGCTTATGCTAACCGTGTGCCGCAGGAGGTACAGGTTGTCGCGACAGTTGGCTGCCCCAACACTGCAGCCTCTTACCCCTCAGGAGGAGGGCATCGGGGGCTGCAGGAGAGGGGCCGAGATCCGGGTTCGTCCCCGCGGCGCTTGGCGCAAGATGTTCTCGGGAGGTAGGCCCTCTGCCGGGGAGGTGCCTCAGGGCCTGCCCCCGGCAGAGGACCCGTGGTCGTCGGGGGAACCGCTGGCGACCGCTCTACCCCATTGGCATCATCCTTGGTCTCCGGCCACCGTCAGTGGCGGTAGAGTGTGGCGCAAGGTGGGGCCCTCATCTGGCGATATGAAGTAAGGCCGGTACCTGCGAAGAAGGCCCAGTGCCTGTGAAGCTCGCCGCCCCGTGACACTCTCACGTAATAATGAGTGGGGCTATACACACCCCGGAGTCTCAGGAGCGCCGGCCTCAGGCCCTGGGGCTCCCTCCCACGCCCAGTGGCAGCACTTAGCTCCGCGTTGGTGAGAAGACGTCGAAGACTAGACTAGGTGTCGGACGCCGCCTTTTGCTTTTTTGCCTTTTCCTCTGTTGACGAGTTTCTTCGATTTGAATTTGAGTTGGATTTGAGTTCGAGCCTTGCGTGCGTTTGGGGAAGGGGTGTTTAGTCTCATTCGAGCAATCTCTCGTGTTCTGGTTTCGGATTTGCGTCCAAAGCTAGCGTCAGCTGCCTCCCCTCGCGAGCCGGGCCGGGCCAACTGCGTCCATAGCTCGGACGGCTGCCGCCACGCCCTCTCTGGAGGTTCTTATCGCAGGATCAATGGGTCCACCTAGAAGACACATATGGCGCTATGGCCCCCACAGTCCCGCTCGGGCTCATCAGGGCCAAAAGGTAAACGAGCCGGCTGACCCACCACCGGGCCAGCCGTTAAGCTCACACGCTGCATTAAGATTACAGGGGCATTTACCGCAAACCTTTACATGAGGGGCTCCCCCTCCCAAAATGCTCTCACAGTCTTCAGGGCCAAGCCCGAACCTCTTTCATGCAGGGTAAACAGCGATAACAAGCAATCAGTCGGACATGTCACTCGCCGCGCCTTTGAGGTCACCTCCAGAGGCGTCGCTGGCGTCACTGACATCATCGCCACCACCAACACCTCCCGCCAGCACCAGGACCGTCCATCGCATCGCCCTCATCGGCGGCCACAATTACGCCGTCATCATCAGACGTGAAGGCCCTGATAAGGTCGTCCACATGATCCTCCACCCATTGCGCCAGGTCGCCCCGGACGGCTATGGGCACCGGTGCGATGGCGGCATCGAAGTCGAAGTGGGGATCCTTGTCCTGCAGATAACTGAAGACACGGGAGAAAGCGCGCCCGAGCAAGGCTCAGCTCCTCTCCTCGACGAGCTAACGAGACCTCTCGGCCTTGATTCTCCAGAGCGTCACCACGCCAAAATACTGGAGGTTGCCGACATAGTTGGTCTCGTGCGGCTCCTCGGCGGCGGCCTCGCAAATGTTGCCCAAGGCCACATTAGCCCGCTCCCTGAGCGTACGGAGCATGGGGGCGTGCTCGTGCTCCAGAACCCGCCGCCGACGAATCTCGTCCTCATTCTGTCGTGCGGTGGCCTCGGCGCCATCAACCCTCTGACGGAGAAGAAGCAATTCGGCACGGGAGGAGGTCAGCTCCGCCTGCGCCGCGCAAAGGGCGGCTGCGGAGGAGTCCGCACCCCGCGTCACTTCGTCTAGCTTGGCCTTGAGGGCCGCGGTCCTGCCCTGAGCTTCGGCCCTGACCAACTCCAACCTTAACTCATACTGGCGCTCGTGGTCTAAGCGAGCTTCCAATTCGCGGCGATCGACCTCTTCTTGGGCTCGGGCTTCGCGCGCGGCGACATCATCCTCCGCCTGAGCCACCAGGCGCTCCCTCGTCTCCAACCGCTCAAGGTCGCGGTTGCGCTCGGCGGCCTCCAGCGTCAGCGCTTCCTCGCGCTTTTGGAGCTCCGCCTGGTCGACGGAAGCCTCCCTCAGCGACACAAGTGCAGCCTGGCGCAACTCCACCTGCTGCTCCAGGGAGTTGCTCCAGGCTTGGAGCTCCCACGCACGCTCCTCCGCGTCCCTGCGCCGCCGATCTGCTTCCAGGGCCTCCTCGACGGCTCGAGAGCAAGCCTGCGAGGCCCCAGCGACGCCTCAGCCTTCGCATTGTCAAGGTCACGCTGGTGACGCGCGAGGGTAATGGCAACCTTCAGCTTGCGCCTCTCCTCAGCAAGGCGCAAACCTTCGGCCTCGAGACGCGCATCCTCGCCAGCAAGCTCCACCCTGAGCCGGTTCACCGCATCCTTCGCCCCACGGAGAAATTCTTGACGACGAGCGCGGCATTCGCAAGCACGCCTGAGCACGTCTTCCGCGTCCCCCTCTGCTGCGGATGTGTGCGGAGGGCCCCGAGGCGGCGCGCCTCCTCCCGCAGGGCAGAGGGCTGGCGCCCCAACAATCGCCGGACGGGCCTTGCCAGGAGCAGGGCCTGGCGCCGGTCCGTCCCCAGAAGAAGAGCTCAAGATTGACTTCAACCACTCACCGTCCACGACCAAGGAAGGAGCATGGCGCAAGCTGGATGTGCCCCAGGAGAGCTCGTGAAGGGAAGACAGCAAAGCGCCTGAGGCTCGGGGCCTTTCGGTGAGCAGGCCACCTCTCCGGCCGGCTGAGTGATAAGGGCGCCGCTTGAACCCGACGCACCAAAGATCAGCGATGAGGACGGAGCTTGGGGATATGGCTCCTTGGCCGTCTCCGCGAATTCGGCAGGAAGGGCCCTGATAGGCCACAGTCAGCTGCAAGCGCCGGGAAGTAAGAGGAGCAGAGAGAGAAGAGGACTTACTCGTCCGTGGCGAAGTACCTCCTGCACTTCAGCAAGCGGCAAGGGCGATCGTCACCGCCCGAGGCCTCCTTCCTCTTGCGAAGGGCCGCAAAGTCTACACGGAACCGGCCTAAGCGCTCGGCGCAGGGGTCGGTTTGTGGCATGGAGGGGGCGGTACGGTGATCAGCGCCAATGGAACCGGCCTGAGGGACGCCACCAGGCACCGCCTCATGAGGGACGGCCGGGGCCTCGGGAGCCCCAACCTCCGGAGCCGGAGGCTACGGCTCCTCACCTGTCACCATTCCGGAACGAGCTCCGGGAGATGTCGTCCTCAGGGCTCCGCGCGGCGTCACCACCTCAACGTCGTCCCCTTCAACTCCTGACGGCTCTCGTCTCCCCACTTCATCACCTGAGACAGGGCCACTGTGGGCGACCGGAAGATCTACCACGGCAACTGGGCTCTCGCGAGGCCCCCTGAGGCCAGCCGGGCGCAGCCCCCACTCGTCAAAGCTGGGCATCTGCTTCACGAAATCGGCCCTGCCCGAACAGACATATGGGAGAGCACCATCATGTCGAAGGCTGCATGGGGAAGGATCGCCGACCAGGACCCTGAGCACCGTCCTCAGCACTTCAGGCGCCAGGTCCCTGATGTCTACTACACAACCTTCTTCTTGTAGACGTTGTTGGGCCTGCAAGTGCACAGATTTGTAGGACACTAGCAAATTTCCCTCAAGTGGATGACCTAAGGTTTATCAATCCGTGGGAGACATAGGATGAAGATGGTCTCTCTCAAACAACCCTGCAACCAAATAACAAAGAGTCTCTTGTGTCCCCAACACACCCAATACAATGGCAAATTGTATAGGTGCACTAGTTCGCGAAGAGATGGTGATACAAGTGCAATATGGATGGTAGATATAGGTTTTGTAATCTGAAAATATAAAAACAGCAAGGTAACTAAGGATAAAAGTGAGCGTAAACGGTATTGCAATGATAGGAAACAAGGCCTAGGGTTCATACTTTCACTAGTGCAAGTTCTCTCAACAATAATAACATAGATAGATCATATAACAGTCCCTCAACATGCAACAAAGAGTCACTCCAGAGCCACTAATAGCGGAGAACAAACGTAGAGATTATGGTAGGGTACGAAACAACCTCAAAGCTATTCTTTCGGATCAATCTATAAAAGAGTTCGTACTAGAATAACACCTTAAGACACAAATGAATCAAAACCCTAATGTCACCTAGATACTCCATTGTCACCTCAAGTATCTGTGGGCATGATTATACGATATGCATCACACAATCTCAGATTTATCCAACCAACATAAAAGTACTTCAAAGAGTGTCCCAAAGTTTCTACCGGAGAGTCAAGAACGTGTGCCAACCCCTATGCATAGGTTCATGAAACCCGCAAGTTGGTCATCAAAACATACATCAAGAGGCACGTAATATCCCATTGTCACCACAGATAAACACGGCAAGACATACATCAAGTGTTCTCATAAAATACTCAATCCGATAAGATAACTTCAAAGGGGAAACTCAATTCATCACAAGAGAGTAGAGGGGGAGAAACATCATAAGATCCAACTACAATAGCAAAGCTCGGGATACATAAAGATCGTGCCTTAGAGGGAACACGAGAGAGAACACGAGAGAGAGAGATCAAACACATAGCTACTGGTACATACCCTCAGCCTCAAGGGTGAACTACTCCCTCCTCGTCATGGAGAGCGCCGAGATGATGAAGATGGCCACTGGTGATGGATTCCCCCTCCGGCAGGGTGCCGGAATAGGCTCCCGAGAGGTTTTTGGTGGCTACAGAGGCTTGCGGCGGCGGAACTCCAGATCTATCTTGATATTCGATGGTTTTTAGGTACGAGGGAATATATAGGCGAAAGAAGTCGGTCGGGAGGTGCTCGAGGGGCCCACGAGACAGGGGGACGCCACCCTGTAAGGGGGGCGCGCCCTCCTATCTCGTGGCCTCCTCGAGGCTCTTCTGCCGTGAACTCCAAGTCTCCCGGATCATAATCTTCCAAAAAATCACGTTGCTGAAGGTTTCATTCCGTTTGGACTCCGTTTGATATTCCTTTTCCTCAAAATACTGAAACAGGCAATAAAACAGCAATATGGGCTGGGCCTCCGGTTAATAGGTTAGTCCCAAAAGTAATATAAAAGTGTATAATAAAGCCCATAATCATTCAAAACAGGTAATATAATAGCATGGAGCAATCAAAAATTATAGATACGTTGGAGGCGTATCAAGCATCCCCAAGATTAATTCCTGCTCGTCCTCGAGTAGGTAAATGATAAAAAAGATAATTTTTGGTGCAGAGTGCTACTTGGCATAATTTCATTGTAATTCTTCTTAATTGTGATATGAATATTCAGATCCATAAGATTCAGGACAAAAGTTTAATATTGACATAAAAATAATAATACTTCAAGCATACTAACAAAGCAATCGTGTCTTCTCAAAATAACATGGCCAAAGAAAGTTATCCCTAAAAAATCATATAGTCTGGCTATGCTCTATGTTCACCACACAAAGTATTTAAATCATGCACAACCCCGATGACAAGCCAAGCAATTGTTTCATACTTTTGACATTCTCAAACTTTTTTAATCTTCACGCAATACATGAGCGTGAGCCATGGATATAGCACTATGGGTGGAATAGAAGGGTGGTTGTGGAGAAGACAAAAGGGAGAAGATAGTCTCACATCAACTAGGCGTATCAACGGGCTATGGATATGCCCATCAATAGATATCAATGTGAGTGAGTAGGGATTGCCATGCAACGGATGCACTAGAGCTATAAGTATATGAAAGCTCAACAAAAGAAACTAAGTGGGTGTGCATCCAACTCGCTTGCTCACGAAGACCTAGGGTATTTTGAGGAAGCCCATCATTAGAATATACAAGCCAAGTTCTATAATGAAAAATTCCCACTAGTATATGAAAGTGACAACATAGGAGACTCTCTATCATGAAGATCATGGTGCTACTTTGAAGCACAAGTGTGGTAAAAGGATAGTAGCATTGTCCCTTCTCTCTTTTTCTCTCATTTTTTTATTATATTTTTTTTATTTGGGCCTTTTCTCTTTTTTTATGGCCTCTTTTTTTCTTTTTTTATTTATTTTTCGTCCAGAGTCTCATCCCGACTTGTGGGGGAATCATAGTCTCCATCATCCTTTCCTCACTGGGACAATGCTCTAATAATGATGATCATCACACTTTTATTTTTCCGACAACTCAATAATTACAACTCAATTCTTAGAACAAAATATGACTCTATATGAATGCCTCCGGCGGTGTACCGGGATATGCAATGAATCAAAAGTGACATGTATGAAAGAATTATGAACGGTGGCTTTGCCACAAATACAATGTCAACTACATGATCATGCAAAGCAATATGACAATGATGGAGCGTGTCATAATAAACGGAACGGTGGAAAGTTGCATGGCAATATATCTCGGAATGGCTATGGAAATGCCATAATAGGTAGGTATGGTGGCTATTTTGAGGAAGATATATGGTGGGTGTATGATACCGGCGAAAAGTGCGCGGCATTAGAGAGGCTAGCAATGGTGGAAGGATGAGAGTGCATATAATCCATGGACTCAACATTAGTCATAAAGAACTCACATACTTATTGCAAAAATCTAAAAGTTATCAAAGCAAAGTATTATGCGCATGCTCCTAGGGGGATAGATTGGTAGGAAAAGACCATCGCTCGTCCCCGACCGCCACTCATAAGGAAGACAATCAATAAACAAATCATGCTCCGACTTCATCACATAACGGTTCACCATAATGCATGCTACGGGAATCACAAACTTTAACACAAGTATTTCTCAAATTCACAACTACTCAACTAGCATGACTCTAATATCACCATCTTCATATCTCAAAACAATTATCAAGCATCAAACTTTTCTTAGTATTCAACGCACTCATAAGAATTCTTACAGATCTTGTATGCCTAGCATATTAGGATTACTTAAGAAAATTACCATGATATTTAAGACTCTCAAAATAATATAAGTTAATCATGAGAGTTCATCCATTTCTTCAAAATAAAACCACCACCATGCTCTAAAAGATATAAGTGAAGCACTAGAGCAAACAACAAACTACTCCGAAAGATATAAGTGAAGATCAATGAGTAGCTAAATAATTATGTAGCTAATGTGAAGACTCTCTCTCATTAAATAATTTCAGATCTTGGTATAGTATTCAAACATTAAACAAAACAAAATAAAATGACATTGCAAGGATAGCACAATCATGTGAAGAAGCAAAAACTTAGGCTCAATCGATACTAACCGATAGTTGTTGAACAAGAAAGGTGGGATGCCTACCGGGGAATCCCCAAGCTTAGATGGTTGAGACTTCTTGAAATATTATCTTGGGGTGCCTTGGGCATCCCAAGCTTGAACTTTTGTGTCTCCTTAATTCCTCTCATATCATGGTTTCTCTATTTATCAAAAGCTTCATTCCCAACAAACTCAACAAGAACTCGTGAGATAGGTTAGTATAAACCAATGCAAAACCTTATCATTTTCTACTGTAACAAATCACTAACATTATTATTCAAAATTTCATACTAAATTCCTCTGCATATTTAATACTCCTATCCTTAAATAGAATCATTAAACAAGCAAACATATGCAAACAATGCAAACATAACAGCAATCTGTCAAAACAGTACAGTCCGTATAGAATGCAAGAGTATCAATACTTCCCTGACTCCAAAAATTATGAACTAAAATTCCAGCTGTAATAAATTTATCAGAGCTAAATATTCAAAAATATTCAACATTATACCACTCTCTGACTTTTCTAGGGAATTTTTGCAACAGCGGTAAACTTTCTGTTTTCAAACAGCAACATGTATACTAGCAAAATAAGCATGGCAAAGGATATCTTTGACATTTTTATTGAAACTAAAGATGAAAAACATTAATATAAATAACAGCAAGCAAATACTAACAAAATAAAATGACGCTCCAAGCAAAACACATATCATGTGGCGAATAAAAATATAGGTCCAAGTAAAGTTACCGATGAACGAGGACGAAAGAGGGGATGCCTTCCGGGGCATCCCAAGCTTAGGCTCTTGGTTGTCCTTGAGTATTACCTTGGGGTTCCTTGGGCATCCCCAAGCTTAGGCTCTTTCCACTCCTTATTCCGTAGTCCATCGAATCTTTACCCAAAACTTGAAAACTTCACAACACAAAACTTAACAGAAAACTCGTGAGCTCCGTTAGCGAAAGAAAAGAAAACACCACTTCAAGGTACTGTAATTAACTCATTATTTATTTATATTGGTGTTAAACCTACTGTATTCCAACTTCTCTATGGTTTATAAACTATTTTACTAGCCATAGATTCATCAAAATAAGCAAACAACACAATGAAAACAGAATCTGTCAAAAACAAAACAGTCTGTAGTAATCTGTAACTAACGCAAACTTCTGGGACTCCAAAAATTCTAAAATACATTGGTGGACCTGAGGAATTTGTCTAGTAATCATCTTCAAAAAGAATCAACTAAATAGCACTCTCCAGTAAAAAGTTCTAGCTAATCTCGTGAGCGCTAAAGTTTCTGTTTTTTACAGCATGATCATAAAGACTTCACCCAAGTCTTCCCAAAGGTTCTACTTGGCACAAACACTAATTAAAACATGAAACCACATCTAAACAGAATCTATATGGATTATTTATTACTAAACAGAACCAAAAATCAAGAAACTAAAATAAAATTGGGTTGCCTCCCAACAATCGCTATCGTTTAACGCCCCTAGCTAGGCATGATGATTTCAATGATGCTCACATAAGAGATAAGAATAGAAACATAAAGAGAGCATCATGAAGAATATGACTAGCACATTTAAGTCTAACACACTTCCTATGCATAGGGATTTTGTGAGCAAACAATTTATGGGAACAATAATCAACAAGCATAGGAAGACAAAACAAGCATAACTTCAAAAATTGAAGCACATAGAGAGGAAACTTGACATTATTGCAATTCCTACAAGCATATGTTCCTCCCTCATAATAATTTTCAGTAGAATAATGAATGAATTCAACAATATAACCAGCACCTCAAGCATTCTTTTCATGATCTACTTGCATAGAAAATTTACTACTCTCCACATAAGCAAAATTCTTCTCATTCGGAATAGTGGGAGTATCATAAGAGACTTAAACACTAAAAATTGTTTCCACATTAAAAGAGTAATGTTCAGAAAAAGGGTAATCATAATCATGACAAGATTTGTAAATATAATCATCACTACTTTTTATAGCATAGGTTTCATCACAATAATCATCATAAGTAGCAACTTTGTTCTCATCATAATCGATTGAAACCTCTCCCAAGATAGTGGAATCACTAAATAAAGTTGACACTCTTCCAAATCCACTTTCATATTCATCACAATAAAATTCAACATCCTCCAAAATAGTGGGATCACTACTTCCTAAAGTTGACACTCTTCCGAACCCACTTTCATCAATATAATCATCATACGTAGGAGGCATGCTATCATCATAACAACTTTGCATATCAAAACTTGGGATGCTAAAAATATCATCTTCACTAAACATAGCATCCCCAAGCTTGGGACTAACATTAATTTCAGCAAATATATTCTCAAATATGTCATTCTCATCAAACATAGCTTCCCCAAGCTTGGGCCTTTTCATATCATAATCATAATCACTCTCATCATTAAAAATATGGATAGCACCAATAGTAAAGCAATTATCATCATCACAATGAGTAGTAGGAGCAACATAATTTGGGAGGGATACCTTTTTACCTTTGTTGCTCCTTCTTTTCTTTTTCTTCTTCACATTATGTGTAGGTTCAACCTTCCTCTTTGAGATCCTTATTGATGAGATTGGTTGAATAGAAAGCTCCTCCTCGTTACCTGATTCATCATAAGAAATAATAGGAGGAGATTGGGAAGTCTCTTCACTTTCATTAGTATTCTCATCATCTTCCATTTGCTTTCTTTTCTTTAGGTAATTGGCAATATAAGGATTTTCAATGCAATTCTCCGCACAAAACATATAAATCTTTTCTAAATCAATATCAAGAAAATGCTTAAGATTAAATTCTGGAATAGGCTTAGTTAAACTTTTCAACTCTTCACAGCCCAAAAGAAAACTAAGTTCATTATAATGTGCAAGGGAAATCAAATCATCACAATTTTTGGACACGATTTGGTCATGAAACAATTTGCATTGGAGATGTAAATGACCATGTTCATTGCAAAGTTCACAAGTACGGCAAAGGAATTTTAAATTTTCAGCACTCAAATCTAGCCTTTCTTGCAACCATTTAGTTTCTAAATGTTTATGCCTCTTGCAATATATATCTTCTCTATTTGGTGTGTTCATGCAAACATGCACTCCACAAAAGTTGACATGCTCATAAGATATATTTTCATCATGACTAGAGCAATCATCATTAGTACTATGGATACTCAAGGAGTTTATACTAACAACATTGCAATCATGCTCATCATTCAAAGATTTAGTACCAAGCATTTTAAAGCATTCTTCTTCTAGCACTTGAGCACAATTTTCCTTTCCATCAAACTCACGAAATATTAAAAAGACGAAGCGTATGATACAAACTCAATTCCATTTTTTTGTAGTTTTCTTTTATAAACTAGAATAGTGCTAAAATAAGAAACAAAAAGATTCGATTGCAAGATCTAAAGATATACCTTCAAGCACTCACCTACCCGGCAACGGCACCAGAAAAGAGCTTGATGTCTACTACACAACCTTCTTCTCGTAGACGTTGTTGGGCCTGCAAGTGCACAGGTTTGTAGGACAGTAGCAAATTTCCCTCAAGTGGATGACCTAAGGTTTATCAATCCGTGGGAGGCGTAGGATGAAGATGGTCTCTCTCAAACAACCCTACAACCAAATAACAAAGAGTCTCTTGTGTCCCCAACACACCCAATACAATGGCAAATTGTATAGGTGCACTAGTTCGGCGAAGAGATGATGATACAAGTGCAATATGGATGGTAGATATAGGTTTTTGTAATCTGAAAATATAAAAACAGCAAGGTAACTAAGGATAAAAGTGAGCGTAAACGGTATTGAAATGATAGGAAACAAGGCCTAGGGTTCATACTTTCACTAGTGCAAGTTCTCTCAACAATAATAAACTAGATAGATCATATAACAATCCCTCAACATGCAACAAAGAGTCACTCCAAAGCCACTAATAGCGGAGAACAAACATAGAGATTATGGTAGGGTACGAAACCACCTCAAAGCTATTCTTTCGGATCAACCTATAAAAGAGTTTGTACTAGAATAACACCTTAAGACACAAATCAGTCACCTAGATACTCCATTGTCACCTCAAGTATCCGTGGGCATGATTATACGATATGCATCACAAAATCTCAGATTTATCCAACCAACATAAAAGTACTTCAAAGAGTGCCCCAAAGTTTCTACCGCAGAGTCAAGAACGTGTGCCAACCCCTATGCATAGGTTCATGGAACCCGCAAGTTGGTCACAAAAACATACATCAAGAGGCACGTGATATCCCATTGTCACCACAGATAAACACGGCAAGACATACATCAAATGTTCTCATAAAATACTCAATCTGATAAGATAACTTCAAAGGGGAAACTCAATTCATCACAAGAGAGTAGAGGGGGAGAAACATCATAAGATCCAACTACAATAGCAAAGCTCGGGATACATCAAGATCGTGCCATGGAGGGAACACGAGAGAGAACACGAGAGAGAGATCAAACACATAGCTACTGGTACATACCCTCAGCCCCGAGGGTGAACTACTCCCTCCTCGTCATGGAGAGCGCCGGGGTGATGAAGATGGCCACCGGTGATGGATTCCCCCTCCGGTAGGGTGCCGGAACGGGCTCCCGAGAGGTTTTTGGTGGCTACAGAGGCTTGTGGCGGCGGAACTCCAGATCTATCTTGATATTCGATGGTTTTAGGGTACGAGGGAATATATAGGCGAAAGAAGTCAGTCGGGAGGTGCTCGAGGGGCCCACGAGACAGGGGGACGCCACCCTGTAAGGGGGGCACGCCCTCCTATCTCGTGGCCTCCTCGAGGCTCTTCTGACGTGAACTCCAAGTCTCCCGGATCATAATCTTCCAAAAAATCACGTTGCCGAAGGTTTCATTCCATTTGGACTCCGTTTGATATTCCTTTTCCTCGAAATACTGAAACAGGCAATAAAACAACAATATGGGTTGGGCCTCCGGTTAATAGGTTAGTCCCAAAAGTAATATAAAAGTGTATAATAAAGCCCATAATCATTCAAAACAGGTAATATAATAGCATGGAGCAATCAAAAAATATAGATACGTTGGAGGCGTATCAGTCCCCCTCCTGAAGTCGCATGCGGTCTTGGCGCCCCGCAAAGTCCCACATCCGATGAGAGTGGCGCTGGAGAGGAGCAACACGACACTGGAGGAACTCCTTCACCACCTTGGGCGCCGTCACGTTGAGCGCCCTCAATCTCTCGAAGCGGCGCTAGACGAATGCAAGCCGGGCGTTAGCGAGCGCCTCGTGACCCCAGCCTGAGTTGGGAACAGCTGGCAAGGTAGGATGCGAGAGCAGGGGGCTGGGCACCCCGACGTCCACATACAACCACCGCTCTCTGAATTTGGCCTCAGGGGGAGGGAGTCCGAAATCGATCCCCGAAGCAGCAGTCTCTGGCACCGCAAGGAAGCTCACACACCCCGAGCATTGAGTAGGATCACTCAGGCGCAAAGAGAAAAAGTGACACAACAGGGCAACGGAAGGAGGGATGCCCACCATTGCCTCACAGACAAAGGTGAAGACAGCCAGGAGGGTAATGGACTCAGGCCCGAGATGCAACATGTGGATCTGATAGTGGGAGAGCACCGCATTGAAGAAAGCGGAAAAGGGGGGAACCAGACCCGCCCACAGGGCATCAGCGAAGAACCGGACCTCCGTGACAATCCTGTCGAAGGAGGCATGGGACGCAGGCCACACCATGGTCCTGCCGCACTCATTGAAGATGGTGGCCAGAGCAGAGCGGATCTTGTCCAAGGCCTCGGGGTTGAGTATGATAGATCGATCGACGGCGGGGGCCACCGCCGGAGGCGAGCGGGACGAAGGCGCGGGCTTCTTCACCTTTTCCTTCTTTGTTGGCGCCATGGCGACAGGAAGGGTGAGAGTCTGAGTTGGATCAAGGGCGGAAGTTGGAGCCAGAGGAAGAAGGAAGGGCCGGGAGTGCGCGGACGGCGAAAGGGGAATGGCTGTGTGCAACCCCGGGTCCGCTTAGCCGGGCGTGTAATGAGGCATCATGGGGAAGCGGAGACGCCCACGACCAATCAATCGCCACGCGGCGCCCAAGGCCGCAGGCTGTTAGTCTCAGCTGGCCAGACTTGCCCTTCGCTTCTCTGCTAAGCCAAGTCCGGTGCGCCTTGGGCCCGGGGCTACTTGGCGTTACAGGGAACGGGGTCCCCAGACTTGCCTGCCTGCGGCCTGCGGCGTGGCTCAGTGGGGGCCTAGCGCGGCCCAGCTTCATCAGCTCAAGCTCAGGACCCTCGCGAGGGGCCAAGCCTCGCGGGGCGGACGACAGGAACCTTCCTCAGGAGCATCCTCACCAGGCAGGCTCACGAGGAGGCGGAGAGATCAAGGCAGGGTACCTCACGAGGGTGCCCCATGACGCAAGCCATGACGATCGAGACCAGGCGGGCGCCGGCCAGCACAGTGTTCTCATTCCCCCTTTGGTGCAAAGGAGGCAAGCACAGGCCAAGGCATCAGGCAAAGGTTACCGCTTCGGTGCAACAAGACCAAGACCAGCAGAGCGGCAGGACGGAGGTCATCGTGGAGCCCAGGACGGCGTCACCGTCAGAACCTTTGGCAGCCGAAGACCAACTTTAGTCAGGATAAGTGTACTAGATGTTCCCCTTCAAAATGGCCAATTGTTGGCACCCTTCCCGCTCATTATTTGGGAAGAGGCCGGGGCCTCCCTCTATAAATAGGACTAGCCACCACAAGTCGGAGATGTATTTAATCAACTAGAGAGAGAGAGAAGCGACTGGACTCACCCAAGCAGTCCATCGCACCAGCTCAAGAACAGCCCCTCGCGAGGTTGTTCTTCCTTTGTACTGTTCTTCATCAGCCCCAGAGGCAACACACTGGAGTAGGGTATTACACCACAACGGTGGCCCGAACCAGTATAAACCTTGCGTCTCTTGTGTTGTTCGTCGTTCTTAGTTTAGATCCCTTGCAAGCCATTCACGCATGAACTGGTAGGGGAAAGATCTCCGTGCGCACCCCAGTGTTCGAACCTCAAGGGTCTGCCGAAACCCGAAATCCGACAATACGTGCACGACACAGCATCGTAGGAACAAAAAAGGGAAGATCTTGTTTTGGGTGATTTATCTTTTTTTCAGTCAATGTAGTATGAATAATATGATGTGGGGGCACCCATGAAGCTTATGTGGCTTGGTTGCATGGCTACGAAAGGTTAGAGAAAAATAAATAGATAATGTGTTTAGAGTGCACTCCACTAATAGATATACTTTGGATCCATTTTAACGGATCGGCACATCTATATCTATACCCCCTTTATAGTGTGTGAAAAACTTTGAAAGTTGGTCATCGGATGAAGCCAATCCGACGGTACAAAGATGGCAAATCCGAGCACTACTGGCTGTTGGATATCATCTACATTCCACCAGATCCTGCCACATGTAGAATCTAGAAGACTCCATGGTTGAACTTAATTCATGACTAACTTTGCCACAACTAAGCTTAGGCAAAGTTAGTTCTTCAAATTGAGAGCCACAAGTTGGCAAGCCTAAGGGAACCTTGCCACATTTTTTGTGTGTATGTCATGTGGGGCCTTAGTGTGGCTTGCCTAAGGTGTGGCTTGAACCAAACACTCACCTAAGTTAGTCAAACTTGCCTAACCTTACGTGTGGCAATCTTATAGTCACAAACCAAACAGCCCCTAACCTTTGGCAAGTTTGGCAACATTGTATGATAAAGTGTGGCATTGCTAGGCCTAAAACCATACAACCCCTATGTCTGCCACAAAAAATGTGGCTAACAAAATGGCCACCACAAGTGTGGCAAGATTTGGCAAGAAGTTGAGTCTATGACATGTGGACCATGTAGCTAGAAAAGTGTGGCAAGCCACAAGTGTAGCAATGAACCAAACACATGCCTAAGATATTGTGGCATGCCTAAGCTTAGGCGTGGCAACCTTAGGCTGCAAACCAAACATCTATATCTATACCCCTATATAGTGTGTGAATAACTTTGAAAGTTGGTCATTGGATGAAGCCAATCCGACGGTACAAAGATGGCAAATCTGAGCACTACCGTCCGTTGGATATGATCTACATTCCACCAGATTTTGCCACATGTAGAATCTAGAAGACTCCACATGTAGAAGCATAATGCACAGACCACCATAATCTCATTCGTGCAATGCACGTGTACCTTACTAGTAGTTGGTAGCAGTAAGAAACAAATTCCGGGTTTGGCACGAGCTCGTACTGCGGGAGCACCACAAGGCCTGCCACGGGAGTTACATTTCCCTCTCTGGGCCCATGGGACCGAACTTTAGTGGCTTAGTGCCTGGCCTATGAGTCAATTACATGCGGACCTTAAATGCGGCTGGCCCACATGTCATTCTCATGGTGGTGGCATGGTTCGCGACTCACTCGTTCGAGATGAACCGACCGGTGGTGGCGTGGCCGTGGTGAGGGTGCCATAGCTGGGCATCGGGGTGTTATGAGGCGTAGATGGCCACACCGGTGAGTACTACCTGTAGTACAGAAGTACTCCAGCTGAGGATTGATGCCCAGGAAGAAATGTGTCACAGCCGCTGGATGAAAATTCGATGGTGCAGGAGTACGGATTGGAGCACAGCAGCGGAGCAGGAAAATGTTGGAAATATGCCCTAGAGGCAATAATAAATTAGTTATTATTATATTTCCTTGTTCACGATAATCGTTTATTATCCATGCTATAATTGTATTGATAGGAAACTCAGATACATGTGTGGGTACATAGACAACACCATGTCCCTAGTAAGCCTCTAGTTGACTAGCTCGTTGATCCATAGATGGTTACGGTTTCCTGACCATGGACATTGGATGTCATTGATAACGGGATCACATCATTAGGAGAATGATGTGATGGACAAGACCCAATCCTAAGCCTAGCACAAAGATCGTAGTTCGTATGCTAAAGCTTTTCTAATGTCAAGTATCATTTCCTTAGACCATGAGATTGTGCAACTCCCGGATACCATAGGAATGCTTTGGGTGTACCAAACGTCCACAACGTAATCGGGTGACTATAAAGGTGCACTACGGTATCTCCGAAAGTGTCTGTTGGGTTGGTACGAATCGAGATCGATTTGTCACTCTGCGTAAACGGAGATGTATCTCTGGGCCCACTCGGTAGGACATCATCATTATGTTCTCAATGTGATCAAGGGGTTGATCACGGTATTATGTGTTACGGAACGAGTAAGGAGACTTGCCGGAAGCGAGATTGAACAAGGTATCGGGATACCGATGATCGAATCTCGGGCAAGTACAATACCGCTAGACAAAGGGAATTGTATACGGATCGATTGAGTCCTTGACATCGTGGTTCATCCGATGAGATCATCGTGGAACATGTAGGAGCCAACATGGGTATCCAGATCCCGCTGTTGGTTATTGACCGGAGAACGTCTCGGTCATGTCGCATGATTCCCGAACCGTAGGGTCTACACATAAAGGTTCGATGGCGCTAGGGTTATAAAGGAAGTTTGTATGTGGTTGCGAATGTTGTTCGAGTCCCGGATGAGATCCCGGACGACACGAGGAGTTCAGGAATGGTCTGGCGGTAAAGATTTATATATGGAAAGTTGTTGTTCGTGTTCCGGAAAAGTTCGGGTTATTTCGCTATTGTACCGGAAGCTTCCGAGAAGGTTCGGAGGATTCGGAGGGGTCCGGAGGTCCGGAAATTGTTCCACCACGTCCAATACAGTAGCATGGGCTGTAAGGGGCGCCCTAGCCTTAATGGGCCAGGGGCACCAGCCCCCAAGGCCCATGCGCATGGGAAGGGGAAAACCCTAAGGGGAGGGCCTCCACTTGACTTGGGAGGCACTCCTGCGCCCCTGGTGCCGTCCCCTCCTCAGATTGGATCTGAGGGGCCGCCCCTCTCCTTGCCCCTATATATATGAGGGGTGTGGGAGGGCAGCCGCACCACATGTTCTGGCGCAGCCCTTCCCCTCTCCCAAGTCCCTTCTCCTCTCCCGCGGTGCTTGGCGAAGCCCTGCTGGATTGCCACGCTCCTCCACCACCACCACGCCGTTGTGCTGCTGCTGGACGGAGTCTTCCTCAACCTCTCCCACTCTCCTTGCTGGATCAAGGCATGGGAGACGTCACCGGGCTGTACGTGTGTTGAACGCGGAGGTGCCGTCCGTTCGGCACTAGGATCTCCGGTGAATGAGTACGGCTCCTTCAACCCCGTTCTCTTGAACGCTTCCGCTTAGCGATCTACAAGGGTATGTAGATGCACTCTCCTTCCCCTCGTTGCTGGTTTCTCCATAGATAGATCTTGGTGATGCATAGAAAATTTTGAATTTCTGCTACGTTCCCCAACAGTGGCATCATGAGCTAGGTCTATTGCGTAGATTCTTTGCACGAGTTGAACACAAAGTAGTTGTGGGCGTTGATTTTGTTCAATATGCTTACCGTTACTAGTCCAATCTTGAGTCGACGGCATTGTGGGATGAAGCGGCCGGACCGACCTTACACGTACACTTACGTGAGACAGGTTCCACCGGTGACATGCACTTGTTGCATAAGGTGGCTAGCGGGTGCCGCCTCCCACTTTAGTCGGATCGGATTCGATGAAAAGGGTCCTTATGAAGGGTAAATAGCAATTGACATATCACGTTGTGGTTTTCGTGGGTAAGAAAGCGTTCTTGCTAGAAACCCATAGCAGCCACGTAAAACATGCAAACAACAATTAGAGGACGTCTAACTTGTTTTTGCAGGTATGCTATGTGATGTGATATGGCCAAGAAGAATGTGATGAATGATATGTGATGTATGAGATTGATCATGTTCTTGTAATAGGAATCACGACTTGCATGTCGATGAGTATGACAACCGGCAGGAGCCATATGAGTTGTCTTTATTTATTGTATGACCTGTGTGTCATTGAACAACGCCATGTAATTACTTTACTTTATTGCTAACCGGTAGCCATAGTAGTAGAAGTAATAGTTGGCGAGACAACTTCATGAAGACACGATGATGGAGATCATGGTGTCATGCGGTGACGATGATGATCATGGAGCCCGAAGATGGAGATCAATGGAGCTATATGATATTGGCCATATCATGTCACTACTATATATAATTGCATGTGATGTTTATTATGTTTATGCATCTTGTTTACTTAGAACGACGGTAGTAAATAAGATGATCCCTTACAACAATTTCAAGAAGTGTTCTCCCTAACTGTGCACCGTTGCTAAAGTTTGTCGCTTCTAAGCACCACGTGATGATCGGGTGTGATGGATTCTTACGTTCACATACAACGGGTGTAAGACAGGTTTACACACGCGAAACACTTAGGGTTAACTTGACGAGCCTAGCATGTACAGACATGGCCTCGGAACACATAGACCGAAAGGTCGAGCATGAGTCGTATGGTAGATACGATCAACATGAAGATGTTCACCGATGATGACTAGTCCGTCTCACGTGATGATCGGACACAGCCTAGTTGACTCGGATCATGTAATCACTTAGATGACTAGAGGATGTCTATCTCGTGGGAGTTCATAAGATGAACTTAATTATCCCGAACATAGTCAAAAGACCTTTTGCAAATTATGTAAATGGCTCGCGCTTTAGTTCCACTGTTTAGATATGTTCCTAGAGAAAATATAGTTGAAAGATGACAGATGGCGATTATGCGGACGGAGAAAGCTTATGTCCCTAATGCACCGCTTAGTGAGCTGAACCGCAATCGCCGCCTGTGGATGTTGCGAACATCGCACATACACGTTTTGTTAACTACGTGATAGTTCGGATAAGCGGTTTAGAGTTGAGGCACCAAAGACGTTTTTGAAACGTCATGAACATATGAGATGTTTCGAGGGCTGAAATTGGGATTTCAGGCTCGTGCCACGTCAAGAGGTATAAGACCTCCGATGATTTTCTTAGACTGCAAACTAAGGGAGAAAAGCTCAATCGTTGAGCTTGTGCTCAGATTGTCCGAGTGCAACAATCACTTGAATCGAGTGGGAGTTGATCTTCCGGAGATAGTGACGCTTTCTCCAAAGTCATTGCCACCAAGCTGCTAGAGCTTCGTGATGAACTATAACAAATCAGGGATAAATATGATGATCCTTGAGATATTCGCAATGTTTGACACCGCGAAAGTAGGAATCAAGAAGGAGCATCAATTGTTGATGGTTGGTGAAACCACTAGTTTCAAGAAGGGCACGGGCAAGAAGGGATACTTCATGAAACGGCAAATCGATTCTTTGCTCCAAAGAAGAAACCCAAGGTTGAACCCAAACCCGAGACTAAGTGCTTCGTAATAAGGGGAACAGCCATCGGAGCAAAGATTACCCTAGATACTTGGTAGATGAGAAGGCTGGCAAGGTCGATAGAAGTATATTGGATATACATTATGTTAATGTGTACTTTACTAGTACTCCTAGTAGCACCAGGGTATTAAGATACCGGTTCGGTTGCTAAGTGTTAGTAACTCGAAACAAAAGAGCTACGGAATAAACGGAGACTAGCTAAAGGTGAGCTGACGATATGTGTTGGAAGTGTTTCCAAGTTTGATGTGATCAAACATCGCACGCCTCCCTCTACCATCAAGATTAGTATTAAACCTGAATAATTGTCATTTGGTGTTTGCGTTGAGCATAGACATGATTGGATTATGTCTATCGCAATACGGTTATTCATTTAAGGAGAATAATGGTTACTCTATTTATTTGAATAACACCTTCAATGGTCTTGCACCTAAAGGAATGGTTTATTGAATCTCGATCGTAGTGATACACATTTTCATGCCAAAAGATATAAGATAGTAATGATAGTACCACTTACTTGTTGCCTTTGCCATGTAAGTCATATTGGTATAAAAGCATGAAGAAGCTCCATGTTGATGGATCTTTGGACTCACTCGTTTTGAAAAGTTTGAGACATGCGAACCATGTCTATTGGTGCATACGCATGAAGAAACTCCATGCAGATGGATCGTTTAGACCTCACTTGATTTTGAATCACTTGAGATATGCAAATCATACCACATGGACAAGATGACCGAAAAGCCTCGGTTTTGAGAAGATGGAACTAGATAGCAACTTGTTGGAAGTAACACATTTCGATGTGTGCAGTCCAATGAGTGCTGAGGCATGCAGTGAATATCGTTATGTTCTTACTTCACAGATGATTTGAGTAGATGTTGAGTATGTTTAATTGATGAAACACAAGTCTGAATTATTGAATGGTTCAAGTAATTTCAGAGTGAAGTTTAAGATCTTCGTGACAAGAGGATATAATGTCTATGATATGATCATAGAGATGAATATCTGAGTTACGAGTTTTGGCACACAATTAAGACATTGTGCAAATTGTTTCACAATTAATACCGCCTGGAACACCATAGTGTGATGGTGTGTCCGAACATCATAGTTGTACTCTATTGGATATGGTGCGTACCATGATATCCCTTATCGAATTACCACTATCGTTCATGGGTTAGGCATTAGAGACAACCGCACTCACTTTAATGGGGCACCACGTAATTCTGTTGAGACGACACCGTTTGGAGAAACCTAAGTTGTCGTTTCTTGAAAGTTTGGGGCTGCGACGCTTATGTGAAAAAGTTTCAAGTCGATAAGCTCGAACCCAAAGCGGATAAAATGCATCTTCATAGGACACCCAAAACAGTTGGGTATACCTCCTAATTCAGATCCAAAGCAATAGGGATTGTTTCTTGAATCGGGTCCTTTCTCGAGGAAAAGTTTGTCTCGAGAAAGTTGAGTGGGAGGATGGTGGAGACTTGATGAGGTTATTGAACCGTCACTTCAACAAGTGTGTAGCAAGGGCACAGGAAGTTGTTCTGTGGCACCTACACCAATTGAAGTCGAAGCTTATGATAGTGATCATGAAGTTTTGCATCAAGTCACTACCGTACCTCGTGGGGTGACAAGGATGCGTCTTGCTTGAGTGGTACAAGTAATCCTGTCTTGAAGGTCATGTTGCTAGACAACAATGAACCCTCGAGCTATGGAGAAGCGATGGTGGGACCAAATTCCGACAAATGGTTAGAAGCCATAAAATCCGAGATAGGATCCATGTATCATAACAAAGCATGGACTTTGGTGGACTTGCCCGATGATCGGCAAGCCATTGAAATAAATGGATCTTTAAGAAGAAGACGGACGTGGACGGTAATGTCACCGTCTATGAAGCTCGACTTGTGGCGAAGAGTTTTTTCACAAGTTCAAGGAGTTGACTACGATGAGATTTTCTCATCCGTAGCGATGCTTAAGTCCGTCGGAATCATGTTAGCATTAGCTGCATTTATGAAATTTGGCAGATGGATGTCAAAACGAAGTTTCCTTACCGGTCTTCATAAGGAAAGGTTGTATGTGATACAATCAGAAAGTTTTTGTCGATCCTAAGGATGCTAAAAGGTATGCTAGCTCCAAATCCTTCTAAGGACCGGAGTAAGCATCTCGGAGTTGGAATATGCACTTTGATAGGATGATCAAAGATTTTGGGTTTATACAAAGTTTATGAGAAACTTGTATTTCCAAAGAAGTGAGTGGGAGCACTGAGCACATACCTTGACATGATCTTGAAGGTGTTCAAGATGGATCAGTCAAAGAAGGAGTTCTTGCCTGAGTTGTAAGGTATGAAGTTAAGAGTTAAAAGCTCGACCACGGCAGAAGAGAGACAAAGGACGAAGGCCGTCCCCTACGCTTCAGACGTAGGCTCTGTAGTATGCTATGCTATGTACCGCACCGGAAGTGTGCCTTGCCATGAGTCAGTCAAGGGGTACAAGTATGATCCAGGAACGGATCATTGGACAGCGGTCAAAAAATATCCTTAGAAGAATAAGGAAATATTTCTCGATTATGGAGGTGATAAAGAGTTCGGCGTAAAGGGTTACGTCGATGCAAGCTTTAACACCTATCCGAATGACTCTGAGTAGCAAACCGGATACGTATAGTGGAGCAACCATTTGGAATAGCTTCAAGTGAACGTGGAAGCAGCATTTGCAATATGACATAGAGAATTGCAAAGTACATACGGATCTGAATACTGCAGACCCGTTGACTAAAACTTCTCTTACAAGCAAAACATGATCAAACCCTAGAACTCATTGAGACTTAATCACATGGTGATGTGAACTAGTTTAAGACACTAGTAGACTCTTTGGATGTTGGTCACATGGCGATGTGACCTATCGATGTTGATCACATGGCGATGTGAACTAGATTATTGACTCTAGTGCAAGTGGGAGACTGTTGGAAATATGCCCTAGAGGCAATAATAAATTAGTTATTATTATATTTCCTTGTTCACGATAATCGCTTATTATCCATGCTATAATTGTATTGATAGGAAACTCAGATACATGTGTGGGTACATAGACAACACCATGTCCCTAGTAAGCCTCTAGTTGACTAGCTCGTTGATCAATAGATGGTTACAGCTTTCGACCATGGACATTGGATGTCATTGATAACGGGATCACATCATTAGGAGAATGATGTGATGGACAAGACCCAATCCTAAGCCTAGCACAAAGATGCGTAGTTCGTATGCTAAAGCTTTTCTAATGTCAAGTATCATTTCCTTAGACCATGAGATTGTGCAACTCCGGATACCGTAGGAATGCTTTGGGTGTACCAAGCGTCACAACGTAATCGGGTGACTATAAAGGTGCACTACAGGTATCTCCGAAAGTGTCTGCATTGGGTTGGCACGAATCGAGACTGGATTTGTCACTCCGTGTAAACGGAGAGGTATCTCTGGGCCCACTCGGTAGGACATCATCATAATGTGCACAATGTGACCAAGGGGTTGATCACGGGATGATGTGTTACGGAACGAGTAAAGAGACTTGCTTGCGAAACGAGATTGAACAAGGTATCGGGATACCGACGATCGAATCTCGGGCAAGTACAATACCGCTTAGACAAAGGGAATTGTATACGGATTGATTGAGTCCTTGACATCATGGTTCATCCGATGAGATAATCGTGGAACATGTGGGAGCCAACATGGGTATCCAGATCCGTTGTTGGTTATTGACCGGAGAACGTCTCGGTCATGTCTGCATGATTCGCGAACCCGTAGGTTCTACACACTTAATGTTCGATGACGCTTAGGGTTATAAAGGAAGTTTGTATGTGGTTACCGAATGTTGTTCGAGTCCGGATGAGATCCCGGACATCACGAGGAGTTCCGGAATGGTCTGGAGGTAAAGATTTATATATGGAAAGTTGTTGTTCGGGTTCCGGAAAAAGTTCGGGTTTTTTCGATATTGTACCGGGAAGCTTCCAGAAGGTTCCGGAGGATTCCGGAGGGGTCCGGAGGTCCGGAAATTGTTCCACCACGTCCAATACAGTAGCATGGGCTGTGAGGCGCCCTAGCCTTAATGGGCTAGGGGCAGCAGCCCAAGGCCCATGCGCATGGGAAGGAAAACCCTAAGGGGAGGGCCTCCACTTGACTTGGGAGGCACTCCTCCCCCCTTGGCCGCCGCCCCTCCTCGATTGGATCTGAGGGGCCGCCCCTCTCCTGCCCCTATATATATGTGGGGGTGGGAGGGCAGCCGCACCACATGTTACAGCGCAGCCCTTCCCTCTCCCAAGTCCCTTCTCCTCTCCCATGGTGCTTGGCGAAGCCTGCTGGATTGCCACGCCTCCACCACCACCACGCCGTTGTCTGCTGCTGCTGACGGAGTCTTCCTCAACCTCTCCCTCTCTCCTTGCTGGATCAAGGCATGGGAGACGTCACCGGGCTGTACGTGTGTTGAACGCGGAGGTGCCGTCCGTTCGGCACTAGGATCTCCGGTGAATGAGTACGACTCCTTCAACCCCGTTCTCTTAAACGCTTCCGCTTGGTGATCTACAAGGGTATGTAGATGCACTCTCCTTCCCCTCGTTGCTGGTTTCTCCATAGATAGATCTTGGTGATGCGTAGAAAATTTTGAATTTTTGCTACGTTCCCCAACAGAAACCGCGTCCAATCGGGTGTGGCTATGGTAGAAAGTTGATGGTCGCTGCAGTTCAGCTGGCCCGCATGTCATGCACACAAAGGCAGAGGAGCGGTGGGGCCGAGAGGGATGAGGCGCACGTCGGGGGGATGAGGATCCCCTGACGTTAACAATCCTGTCATTTTGTGACTGACATGTGGGACCTCCAAACGTGGGTCCCACCTGTCAGTGAAGGAAAGGCAGAGTAAGGCAGTGATAGCCACGTTAGAGGATCTGTGTCCACGTCGGGGGACGTCGTGCCGTGGGTTGGAGTGGCGTCGTGGGAATCGCGTGTGGGTGTGGCAGTGGTAGAAACAAGAAACGTGATGGTCGCCATGGTTCAACTTTCCATGGACAAGCTGTCATGTCTGCTGACACATGTATATCAAAACTAGAGTGTTTATATTTCAAGCACGTAAACAAGTATTATTCCACTACTCCTACTTTGGATCCATTGCAACGCATGGGCCAGCACATTGGTAGTAGTATTGTCTATCTCTATCTCTAGAGGCCTTTCCTCGTTCAACCTTTTCTCTCACAAGATAAACTACTCATGCAAATGCATCTTGATGTTCCGTGGAACGCACGAGATGTTTCCTTGGGGGTCTCTCCAGCGCGGCGTGGCCGTAGTTGCAAGTTGACACCCCTTGATATGCCGACGTTGAGGGGCACTCGGATTTCCTCCGATGAGCAAGTAAGATGAGTTTGATCACGTAGTAAATGCATTCTAAAGACTACTTTCGTGTCCATTTCCTAATTCTCCCCACCTTTGTTTCACAGGCTAGGCTCGGTGCGAGTGGAGATTGGCTTGCATATGTACGGGAGGGTACCAACATCAATTTGCACAACATTTACAACGGTGACACCGTTCCCGTATAACCTTTGTCCAACATTGGGATCAGCCATGCAACGGGCCACCGCAAGAATTGGTATGATGCAACCACGGTGAGATTGAATAAGATAGCACGAACCTTGCACATGGCGGTCAAAGGCCGGCCATCTTTGTCATGACGATTTGTTGCCGTCTGAGTACGAAGACGTGGTTCCTTTCTAACCGCATCTTCGCGGTGACAAACCAGGGGACTTATTTCGTATGGGACACATCCTACGATATACTCCCTCTCTCCCAGTTTGTTTGTTTTGAATCTTTTCGTTTTATAAGTTTCAAATTCAAATTTAGAGCTCCCCATCACATGCTGAGATTACAATGTCCATTCAATCGTTGCATGCATGTATAGTAAAGAAACAAATCTCGAGTTTGGCACGAGTCCGTGTAGCGGTAGCACCACAAGGCCTGGCGCAGGAGTTACATTTCCCTCTCGGGGCCCTCGGATCGAAGCTTGATGCCTTCTGACACCTGCCTTTGAGTCAATAACATGTGGACCCGATAGGTGACTGGTCCACATGTAATACTCTAGAAGGCAGAGGGGCAGTGGGGCCGACAGGGGTGAGCCACAGGTCAGGGGATGTGTGGTGTCATGGGTTCGAGCGGCGTCGTGGAAATCACATGTGGCTGTGGTAGAAACTTGATGCTCGCCGCATTTTAGGTGGCCCACATGTCATGCACACAAAGGCAGAGGGGCGGTGCGGCCGAGAGGGGTGAGGCGCACGTCGGGGGACATGGTGTTGTGGGTTGGAGCAGCATCGTGGGAATCGCGAGTGGCAGTGGGTGAAATGTGATGGTCGCCGTAGTTGAACTTCCATGGACAAGTTGTCATGTCTACGGACACATGCATTGCATACCGATCACTGGAAGTAGTAGTAGAGAAAGCTAGGCGAATAAATAGTTCCTTATAGTCAAGCGGACCCACGCTACTACTTGTTCCAAAGACATGCACACCATCGAAATGGTCCATCTATATCAATACACACCAAGAGGGAATAATTTTTTTACAAGAGAGGAACTTCTTCTTCTTCTTCTTCTTCTTCTTCTTCTTCTTCTTCTTCTTCTTCTTCTTCTTCTTCTTCTTCTTCGTCTTCTTCTTCTTCTTCTTCTGCTTCTTCTTCTTCTTCTTCTTCTTCTTCTTCTTCTTCTTCTTCTTCTTCTTCTTCTTCTTCTTCTTCTTCTTCTTCTTCTTCTTCTTCTTCTTCTTCTTCTTCTTCTTCTTCTTCTTCTTCTTCTTCTTCTTCTTCTTCTTCTTCTTCTTCTTCTTCTTCTTCTTCTTCTTCTTCTTCTTCTTCTTCTTCTTCTTCTTCTTCTTCTTCTTCTTCTTCTTCTTCTTCTTCTTCTTCTTCTTCTTCTTCTTCTTCTTCTTCTTCTTCTTCTTCTTCTTCTTCTTCTTCTTCTTCTTCTTCTTCTTCTTCTTCTTCTTCTTCTTCTTCTTCTTCTTCTTCTTCTTCTTCTTCTTCTTCTTCTTCTTCTTCTTCTTCTTCTTCTTCTTCTTCTTCTTCTTCTTCTTCTTCTTCTTCTTCTTCTTCTTCTTCTTCTTCTTCTTCTTCTTCTTCTTCTTCTTCTTCTTCTTCTTCTTCTTCTTCTTCTTCTTCTTCTTCTTCTTCTTCTTCTTCTTCTTCTTCTTCTTCTTCTTCTTCTTCTTCTTCTTCTTCTTCTTCTTCTTCTTCTTCTTCTTCTTCTTCTTCTTCTTCTTCTTCTTCTTCTTCTTCTTCTTCTTCTTCTTCTTCTTCTTCTTCTTCTTCTTCTTCTTCTTCTTCTTCTTCTTCTTCTTCTTCTTCTTCTTCTTCTTCTTCTTCTTCTTCTTCTTCTTCTTCTTCTTCTTCTTCTTCTTCTTCTTCTTCTTCTTCTTCTTCTTCTTCTTCTTCTTCTTCTTCTTCTTCTTCTTCTTCTTCTTCTTCTTCCGCCCCACTTAGGCCGACATGTGGGCGCCACCGGTTTTTTTGTGCGCATGCGCACCGAGAGCATATTGGCACGTGTTCGAAATTCATGCTACCATATCATCCCCGATCTCCCACCCTCCCCACCTCTGGAATCTCGATTCCTACTCCAGTTCCCCAAATCCCCTCCACATTCCATGTACTCAAGCGCACTATCATGTCGCCGGTCAACGCAGATCTTCGAGCCGGAGATCCTGAGGTCCGTCCTGCCTTCGGTCGTTGCGTGTTGTCGCACAACAATGGCATGGCGGCGCTTGACGACCAGTTTGCCGGCAAAGTGCTGATGGTAACCATCAACGGCGACCGGCCTCCCGTCTCAATGGACGACCTTGTCAAAGCTCTTGGCATTGCGCATGGCATCCAAATAAGTGACTTGCTCGTCAAGTCATCCGCCACCGGCTGATTTCTTCATCGTGTTTCGTATAACTTTCGATTGCAATGTGTGTTCAATCTTCCCGACATTTGTTTTGTGATGGCGCTACCGGTGAGCTTTGATCGGTGGCACCTGTGATGGGGCTCGGTGCCCTCTGAGCTTGAGTTTTTAACAAAGCTTACCTTCCACGGCATGCCTCGACGTGCTTGGAACAACGAGTCCATGAATGAGCTTATCAATGACCTTGGAGTTGAGCTCGTAAGTATGTTTGTTCCTCCAGGCAGCTGGGCTCTGACGGTTATGGCATGGATGAAGAAGCCGTCCACCATACCGAAGGTGATTGGTGTTGAGATACCGGTGCAGGAACCGGGGTTGTACTATTAAATGCCACCAAGGCTGTCGCGACCACGTTAGGGATGTACCAGACGAGTGTTCGTGCATGTCGAAGAAGTGGTCAATCCATCAATCGAAGTCCTGCCGCCGCCATCGGTGCTGTGGTCCGTCGACGACGTCCATTACAGGAGTCAACGTCAGACTTTCCCCGTGTTGCTCGGAACGATGGATGGCACAGGGCCTACTCCATCGCGCGACGGAGGCCACTGCTTCTTTGGGAGAAGAGGTAGGGATGGCTGCCTGGATGTGCTCTAATTTGAGGTAACAACTAAATCTTGTCAGATACTAGTTAAATCCGAGCTATGGGTGTGAAGCACTGATGTGTCAGTACATTTGATTGTGACCTGTTCTAATTTTGTACCTGAACTTTTTTTAGAAAGGGTTGTACGTCAACTTAATGTGCTAGCAGAACTCATTGTGTTGTCTGTCTGTTTTCTTTGCACAACATTCAAGATATTTCCCCGTCATTGATGAAGACGATGAACTGTTATGTACGAGTTCGTTGGTTTCAACATAGCCCTACCCGTAGCGATCCACTACTTCCATCCTGATTGTGCCGCCTGCGTGAAATTTTTGTATGCAAGTTTAGTGTGCTATGATGTTCTATATAATTGTGTCAACTATATAAGTTTTTACTGAGCATCAGCAATGCATATGGCTGAAAGATGTATTTACGAGCATCGACCGATGGGTCTCTCTCTCTCTTTCTCACACACACACACAAACACACGCACGCATGCACAAGTGGGACCCATTGAATTATTTCTTTGCTCGTGACAGCTTTTAATTAGGTTCCACTGTAATCTAACTTTTTTCTTAAGTTATTAATTGAGCTTAGTGACTTCAAAAAGTTGTACAGAAGCCTTGTTTGGGCCTTTCCGGCGTCGCTGAATGTGGGCTGAGTAGCCATGTTAGGTTGTATTGTACTACACAGGCCTTTTTTTTCAACATCAGCAATGCAACTGGGCCCACAGTTGTACACAATATCCGGGTCAACTTGTTATTCTCCGCCCTGCCGGGCTGCAAATTTTCCTAGGAGGTATGTATTAGACTTAACAAGAAAATGTACTTTAAGAAATAATAAATGGGATGTAATTATAATAACTGGGCAGTAACTATAAAAAATGCACCAAATGCGTAATTAAAAAATATATTATTATTGGAATTTGAAATTTTTAATTTCATTACTTGTTGCACGCGCAATATTTCGTTGGGTTTTAACATAATACAACTTTATTTTGAAATTATATTTACTCTGACTAGAAATTTAGGATAAAAATATTTCGGATCCCATCAAAATGTGGAATTTTTTTTGAATTCTGTTTTGAGCGGTTGGTTGAAATTATTAATCGTTGTCCTAGCTAGAAGTTGGGTTGTACTTTCAACAAACTGTAAATGGGTTGTAGTAAATACCATTAGAATTAAAAAAATGGGCTGTACATTCTTATAAATCGCAAATGGGCTATATGTTCTCTGTCACACACTTGTGAGCCTTCTAAGTTGACGCGTCCAAAAAAAGCTAAGTTGACGCGTATGCAAGGCTTTGTCAACAACACACGGTTCTAGTAGCTGTGGCCGTTGGATGTCTATACAACAGATGTTGTGCTTATTGTTCAATATCAGATATTCTTGCTTCAGCCGCCCAAAAAATGATTCATCCCCTTGACATCTGGGGCGCGCCATTTCGGAGGCTGACCTGTGGGCCTACTAAGTTGACGCGTACCAAGGGCTTTGTCAACTTAGTCAATATAAACGATTCTAGCGGCAGTTGACGCGTACCAAGGGATTCGCCTAAGCACTACGATAGTATGATCGAGGTGTGTAACTGTGGAGGGAGGCATCGCACACGGTTAAGAGAAACTTATGTGTTCTAGGATGCCCCCTGCCCCCGTATATAAAGGAGGGAAGGGGAGGTCGGCCGGCCCTATGGCGCGCCCCAAGAGGAGTCCTACTAGGACTTCCTAGTCCTAGTAGGATTCCCCTCCAAGGAAGAGAGGAGGAAGGAAAGGAGAGGGAGAGGGAGTAGGAAGGGGGGGCGCCGCCCCCTTTCCCTAGTCCAACTCAGACCCAAGGGGGAGGACGGCCAGCCCTCCTGTGGCCCTCATCTCTCTCCACTAAGGCCCATGGTGGCCCATTAGTTCCCCCGGAGGGTTCCGGTAACCCCTCGAACACTCCGGTTTTACCCGAAACTTTTCGGAACACTTCCGGTGTCCGAATAACATGGTCCAATATATCAATCTTTATGTCTCGACCATTTCGAGACTCCTCGTCATGTCTGTGATATCATCTGGGACCCCGAACAAATTTCGGTCATCAAAAACACATAACTCATAATACATATCGTCATCGAACGTTAAGCGTGCGGACCCTACGGGTTCGAGAACTATGTAAACATGACCGAGACACATCTCTGGTCAATAACCAATAGCGGAACCTGGATGCTCATATTGGCTCCTACATATTCTACAAAGATCTTTATCGGTCAAACCGCATAACAACGTACATTGTTCCCTTTGTCGTCAGTATGTTACTTGCCCGAGATTCGATCATCGGTATCATCATACCTACTTCAATCTCGTTACCGGCAAGTCTCTTTACTCGTTCTGTAATGCTTCATCCCGCAACTAACTCATTAGTCACATTGCTTGCAAGGCTTATAGTGATGAGCATTACCAAGAGGGCCCAGAGATACCTCTCCGAAACACGGAGTGACAAATCCTAATCTCGATCTATGCCAACCCAACAAACACCTTCAGAGACACCTGTAGAGCATCTTTATAATCACTCATTTACGTTGTGACGTTTGATAGCACACAAGGTGTTCCTCCGGTATTCGGGAGTTGCATAATCTCATAGTCTGAGGAACATGTATAAGTCATGAAGAAAGCAGTAGCAATGAAACTGTAACGATCATAATGCTAAGCTAACGGATGGGTCTTGTCCATCACAGCATTCTCCTAATGATTTGATCCCGTTCATCAAATGATAACACATGTCTATGGAAACATAACCATCTTTGATTAACGAGCTAGTATAGTAGAGGCATACTAGGGACATTATGTTTTGTCTATATATTCACACATGTACTAAGTTTCCGGTTAATACAATTCTAGCATGAATAATGAACATTTATCATGAAATAAGGAAATAAATAATAACTTTATTATTGCCTCTAGAGCATATTTCCTTCATGAAATGCAAGAAGGTTTCCTCGTCAACAGTACATTGACACACATCACATCACAATTGAATTGAAACAAAATAATTTGAGAGATAAGAGAAGAGAATTTTTCATACATTTGAGACATTTCGTCGAACATGTTGGGAGCGCCCATGACCATGGCGACATGCGACTGCTCCTCCATGGACGGTGGCGGCATGAAAGAAGAAGGGGGAAGGTGGAAGGGGCGCTGCTACAGCCGTCGCGCCTGCGCCCTTCTTCTTTGTTTCTCGAGGGGGGAAGCGTCGTCTACTTCTTCTATCCAGCATCAACGCATAGCTTAGGCGGAGCCTTGGTCTTTTGCGCCATGGCGGTGACAGGGCCGGCTACCTCAGTGGTCGCTCATGGCCACACCTGCCTCTCGCAGTGGGTCCGACGAGCGCTGCGGGATTGATGGCTTGGACTGCGGTGCACTCCATGCCGGTGCAACAAGGGTGGAAGCACGGAAGGCAACGACGTGGGGGAGGCACAGACGGGTGTGTGGCACACGCGTGGAAGTTTCTTGCGGGCTGGCTGTGCGCGGGGTCAATTTTTGCGTTTGGGCAGCCGATTGCATGATGCAAATTTGCAATACCTAGGGGTGTTTTGTTGATAGCCTTAAAAGGGGACCAGAAAATTATACGTTTACATCACCTATTGGAGCTCTTTTTTGGGCACGATGATGTACATAACGGTTTTTACATTAAGTATGTATTCTACACCACCTATTGGAGATGCTCTAAATAAAAGCAATGGAATTCACCGTTCAAATCAAAACTTAAGCTTCAAAACCACACAAAAATATTGATGCATTTCATATAATCAAAATTTAGGTTGATTCACTACGAGACGCATAATTTCTAGTAACTCATTATGTTAATCAATATACAAATATTAATGCATCATGCTAACACATTCTTACTACATTGATTAGGAACTCTTTTTAACACCATATGACGCACATAGACACACCCTTATGAATACACGCACGTAGACCCTACCCCTATGAACCTTTGAGAAACTGAGCCGGCACATCATCTTGGGTTGACAAAGTTGCCACAAACGCCTTCATAGTTGACGGGAACGTCTACTCGAACTGAACGCACATTGCCAAAAGGCCTGAAATAAATTCAAAAAAATGTGAGCACCAACATTAAGCCTAGGACTTGAACTGGGCTGACAATACCACTCTACTCCTAACCATCCAACCACAACCACAAGTTAGTTCGCATTGATTAGGAACTCTTGTATGTATAATAGTTGGGTCCTGATTGCGCTTTTGTACATGCCTGACATGAGTTTTATTACATCATTATTGTGATAGCTTTTTCCGTTGTTATAATATTGAAGTCATAAAATTAGCCCAAGAGCCGCTTATTACCGCGTCAACTGGTCTGCCATATGCCCATAAACTTTTGTTTTCCAATGATCCTAGAAAAAACTTTTGTTTTTCAAAGTCAATGCTAAGATCCGCGTGACACCTTGATTTTAGTTTAAGAAAACCTTTTATATTAATGTCAATGCTAGATGCGCGTAACACCTTGATTAGTTTTCTATTTTATTTTAAAATTTCAGAGAGCTGGGGGAGGGGTATGAACTTCCCCACGAGAATTATTGTTTTTCATATATATGCAACTGGTGTCTAGTGATGTCCACGACTCAGGGTTACCATGCCAATGTAGCAACCCGATGCATGAATCAAACAACTGAATCGGGATTCGGGAGGCAACTCTGACCAGTCGCCGATCGACTGTACAAGAAAACTGAACAACCCCTCACCTCTCATCGCAAGCAGAGTGATCTAACTATCACCCGCACCGCTCGCGAGCTAGGCAAGACCAACTCACTCACTCACCATCGTCATGGAACTCTCCTTGGCCTCATCCCTTCCCCTCCTCCTGCCGCTCCTCCCTCTTCTCTACTTTCTCTACCTGCGGCCGGACCCCAAGAAGCAGCCTCGCAGCCATGGCCTCAAGGTCTACCCCATCCTCGGCACACTGCCGCACTTCGTCAAGAACCAGGACCGCTTCCTCGAGTGGTACACCGGCGTCATGCAGGGCAGCCCCACGCACACCCTCGCCTTCAAGGTGCCCGGCCTCACCGGCGGCGCCATCACCGCCGACCCGGCATGCGTCGAGCACATACTCAAGGCCAACTTTGCGAACTACCCCAAGGGCGAGCTCTCGGTCTCCATGCTCCAGGACTTCCTCGGTCACGGCATCTTCAACTCCGACGGCGAGCAGTGGCTCTGGCAGCGCAAGGCCGCTAGCTACGAGTTCAACAAGCGCTCGCTGAGGAACTTCGTGGTGGACGCCGTCCGCTTCGAGGTCGTCGAGCGGCTGCTGCCGCTGCTCGACCGCGCGGGGCGCGACGGGCGGACGCTGGACGTGCAGGACGTGCTGGAGCGCTTCGCGTTCGACAACATCTGCCGCGTGGCCTTCGGCGAGGACCCGGCCTGCCTCGCCGAGGAGGGCATGGCCGCGCCCGAGAGCGCGGAGTTCATGGCCGCCTTCAACGACGCGCAGAACGCCGTGATGGCCCGGTTCATGTCGCCCGCCAAGTGGCTGTGGCGCGTCAAGAGGCTGCTCGGCATGGAGCCGGAGAGGCGGATGCGGTCGGCGCTCGCCACGATCCACGGCTACGCCGACAAGATCGTCCGCGAGCGCAAGGAGAGAGGGGAGGCCGGGCTGGTGAGCAGGGACGACTTCCTGTCGCGCTTCACCGCGGCCGGCGAGCACAGCGACGAGAGCCTCCGCGACGTGGTCACCAACTTCATCCTGGCTGGACGCGACACGACCTCGTCCGCGCTGACCTGGTTCTTCTGGCTGGTGTCCACGCGGCCCGACGTGGAAGACAAGATCCTGCGCGAGATCCGGGCGGTGCGCGCGTCGGGCGAAGGCGCGTCGTCGACTCTGAGCTTCGACGAGCTGCGCGAGATGCACTACCTCCACGCGGCCATCACGGAGTCGATGCGGCTGTACCCGCCGGTGGCCGCCGACACGCACAGCTGCAAGGAGGACGACTTCCTCCCGGACGGCACGTTCGTCGGGAAAGGGTGGCTGATGACGTACTGCGCGTTCGCCATGGCGCGGCTGGAGGGCGTGTGGGGCGAGGACTGCGAGGAGTTCAGGCCGGAGCGGTGGCTCGACGAGGAGGGCGCGTTCCGGCCGGAGAGCCCGTTCAAGTACGCGGTGTTCCACGCGGGGCCGAGGATGTGCCTCGGCAAGGAGATGGCCTACATACAGATGAAGTCCATTGTGGCGTGCGTGCTGGAGAGGTTCAGCCTCCGGTTCGCCGGCGGCGAGGGGCATCCCAGGCTCATAATGTCACTGACGCTGCGGATGGGAGGCGGCCTGCCGATGCAGGTCAAGAACAGAACAGGGGAGGCTAGCTAGGATGCTTCATGCTCGGAGGAGTCCATTTCGTCAGAAATCACGATTGCTCTGTCCTCCATTTCTCTAGCGTTCTTTTAATAAACCAGTAGTACAATATTTATGTGTGTTGTTGTGTACAACATATAATATGCTGGAGTTTGTTCATGGCTCATTTGTTTTGGGTGATGGTTCAGTTACACATAGTTCAGAAATTATCTTAACTCGTTGCCGAAACCATGGGGACATGAAAGTCATGTGGCAGAAACCAACTGGACAACTTTGGACATCACTTCTTGATTCCACATTTCACTCAGACTAATTGCACAAGCAGAGTCATGTTTGATCTATAGAACTGCACTCAACTTTACTAAAGTCTACTCAGCTTTACTGCAGTCAACCCAGTAACTAGACCAGATTAATCAAGAAAAATAACAACGGTTATACATAGCATAAAAAAAGGGTTTGTCTAGGACTCAGTCGACTTAGACTTCGCGAAGTCTAAGTCGGCTGATGTTAGCTCGTCGTCGACGGAAACGTCTCCTCCCACTGAAAGCGCATCGCCGGAAATCCTGAAATAAATCCAGGAATAATGCGAGCACCAGGATTTGAACCCTAGTGGGTTAGGAATATCACTGTCCACCTAACCATCTCAACCACATGTTGATTTGATTTTCTTGTCTTATTAGGTGTGCTGCTTTTGTCCTTTGTTTTGTTCTCTCAAATCGCTTGTCTCGTGTTGGGCTTCTTTTTTTCTTGCTTGTACGTGGGCAGCCTCCTATTGATATGTTCTCTGGTTTTCTTTTAGATTGGGTTTTTTTCTTTGTTTGTATTTGGGCTGTCAAAATATATGAGTGTCTGTGTCAACTCTCCCAGCCGATTTGCACGGTGGTGTGTCTCAAACAAACATAATGCATGCAAAAAGTGTAGTTGTCTAAAAAAAGTGTAGTGTGTTTGTATTTCTTTGAGCACATATTTTTGACACAAAAAGGAAGAAAACTAAATTAAGAAACAATGTGTGGCCCACATGTGCGCAAAATCGAGTGGCATTTTTTTAGATAAATATCCAAAACATCACTAATTTAGAAAAGAAACAATAACACAAATCCAAAACGCAAAAATAAATAGAAGAAAAACAGAAACTACAAAACCAAAAATGAAAAATTGAAAATAAATTTCACATACTGGGACACCCAAGCTCCTAGGCCTCCGCCCTGCCCGCACCCTAGTTATGCCCGGCTGCTGGTGTCGCTTGCAGTTGCATGCAAGTTATAACATATGTTGTTGCACATGGGGCGCCTAAAATTGGGTGGCATGATTGAAAGAAAAAAATACCACTATTTAGAAAAGCTAAAAGACCTACAAGAATAAAAGTAGAAATAAAAGCAGAAAAATAGAAATGGTGGTAGACATGCAACCGCGATAGGGACGACACTTGCATTTGCGGCCTATTGTCCCCTCCTCTAATAAAAAATGCCGCTAAGTTGGAGTTGCGTTGAATACATGTAGTTGAAGTCGGATCGATACTTGTAGTTGTTTGCCTAATGTAGACATGCAACTGCTACCCCTCCCATGGACAAAACACCAGTGAGTTGAAGTTGCAACTGCGGGAGACACTTGTAGCTGGGGCTGGGGGTAACGCTTGCAGTTCCATGGCTAGAGTCGGACATCCATCTACCCCACTCCTACCACGTTGCTGCCGCCTCCCGCAAAACAAAGCCCTAGTTGCAACCATGTTGGAAGACATGCAGTTGCAGTCGGTGGACGACACCTGTAGTTGCATGACTAGTGTGGGACATGCAACAGACCCTTCTCCTCACAGTCCCTCAGACAACACAAAAGCCCGATTGCAACCAAGATAGAAGACATGCAGCCGCGTCACTATGGTTGGACATGCAACTGCCCCCCGCCTCATCAGTCCCTTCGACAAAGCGAAAAGCCTAGTTGCAACCAAGTTAGAAGACATGCGATTGCATGAATAGTGTGGGACATGCAACTGGCCCCCTTCTCTTCCTGCTGCCCCCTCCGACAAAGTAGAGCCCCCTAGTTGCAAACGTGTTGTAAGACATGCAGTTGCATGACTACACTTAGACATGCAACTGACCTCATCTCCTTGCCCCCGCGACCCGACAAAACAAAGCCCCAGTTGCAACCATTTTGGAAGGCATGTAGTTGCGTGACTATAATTGAACATGCAATTGGCCCCGCTCTCTTCTCGCCGCCTCCTTTGACAAAACAAAGGCCCCCAATTGGAAACTATGTTGGAAAGACATGTAGTTGCGTGACTAGTGTGAGACATGCAACCGTCCCCTCTCCTCGTAGGTCCCTCGGACAAAACAAAAAGCCCAGTTACAAGTAGGTTAGAAGGCATGCAGTTGCAACCATGTTGGAAGACATGCAGTTGCAGTCGGGGGACGACACATGTAGTTGCATGACTAGTGTGGGACATGCAACTGACCCTTCTCCTCGCAGTCCCTCCGACAACACAAAGCCCGATTGCAACCAAGATAGAAGACATGCAGTCGCGTCACTATGGTTGGACATGCAACTGGCCCCCTCTGTTGGGGAACGTAGCATAAATTCAAAATTTTCCTACGTGTCACCAAGATCTATCTATGGAGAAACCAGCAACGAGGGGAAGGAGAGTGCATCTACATACCCTTGTAGATCGCTAAGCGGAAGCGTTCAAGAGAACGGGGTTGAAGGAGTCGTACTGTCGTGATCCAAATCACCGGAGATCCTAGTGCCGAGCAGACGGCACCTCCGCGTTCAACACACGTGACAGCCCGGTGGCGTCTCCCATGCCTTGATCCAGCAAGGAGAGAGGGAGAGGTTGAGGAAGACACCATCCAGCAAAGACTGGCGGCATGGTGGTGGTGGAGGAGGCGTGGCAATCCTGCAGGCTTCGCCAAGCACTGCGGGAGAGGAGGAGGTGTCACGGGAGGGAGGAGGCGCCAGGCTTCAGTGCGGCCACCCCTCCCTCCCTCCCTTTATATAGGTGCAAGAGAGGGGAGGCGCAGCCTTGCCCCTTCCTCCAAGGAAGGGGTGCGGCCAGAGGGGGAGGAGTCCATCCTCCCAAGGCACCTCGGAGGTGCCTTCCCCTTTAGGACTCTCCCCTTTTTCTTATATCTTAGCGCATGGGCCTCTTGGGGCTGGTGCCCTTGGCCCATATAGGCCAAGGCGCACCCCCCACAGCCCATGTGGCCCCCCGGGGCAGGTGGACCCCCGGACCCCTTTCGGCACTCCCGGTACAATACCGATAACGCGCAAAACTTTTCCGGCGACCAAAATAAGCCTTCCTATATTTAAATCTTTACCTCCGGACCATTCCGGAACTCCTCGTGACGTCCAGGATCTCATCCGGGACTCCGAACAACATTCGGTAACCACATACAAACTTCCTTTATAACCCTAAGCGTCGCCATCGAACCTTAAGTGTGTAGACCCTACGGGTTCGGGAATCATCTGAACATGACCGAGACGTTCTCCGGTCAATAACCAACAGCGAGATCTGGATACCCATGTTGGCTCCCACATGTTCCACGATGATCTCATTGGATGAACCACGATGTCAAGGACTCAATCAATCCCGTATACAATTCCCTTTGTCTAGCGGTATTATACTTGCCCGAGATTCGATCGTCGGTATACCGATACCTTGTTCAATCTCGTTACCGGCAAGTCTCGTTACTCGTTCCGTAACACATCATCCCGTGATCAACCCCTTGGTCACATTGCACACATTATGATGATGTCCTACTGAGTGGGCCCAGAGATACCTCTCCGTTTACCGGAGTGACAAATCCCAGTCTCGATTCGTGCCAACCCAACAGACACTTTCGGAGATACCTGTAGTGCACCTTTATAGCCACCCGATTCGTTGTGACGTTTGGTACACCCAAAGCATTCCTACGGTATCCGGGAGTTGCACAATCTCATGGTCTAAGGAAATGATACTTGACATTAGAAAAGCTTTAGCATACGAACTACGATCTTTGTGCTAGGCTTAGGATTGGGTCTTGTCCATCACATCATTCTCCTAATGATGTGATCCCGTTATCAACCACATCCAATGTCCATGGTCGTGAAACCGTAACCATCTATTGATCAACGAGCTAGTCAACTAGAGGCTTACTAGGGACATGGTGTTGTCTATGTACCCACACATGTATCTGAGTTTCCTATCAATACAATTATAGCATGGGTAATAAACGATTATCATGAACAAGGAAATATAATAATAACTAATTTATTATTGCCTCTAGGGCTTATTTCCAACAGTCTCCCACTTGCACTAGAGTCAATAATCTAGTTCACATCGTCATGTGATTAACATCGATAGGTCACATCGCCATGTGACCAACATCCAAAGAGTTTACTAGTGTCGTAAACTAGTTCACATCGTCATGTGATTAAGACTCAATGAGTTCGAGGATTGATCATGTTTTGCTTGTGAGAGAGGTTTTAGTCAACGGTCTGAACCTTTCAGATCCGTGTGTGCTTTGCAAATTTCTAGGTCATATTGTAACGCTGCTTCCACGCTCCACTTGGAGCTATTCCAAATGGTTGCTCCACTATACGTATCCGGTTTGCTACTCCGAGTCACTCGGATAGGTGTTAAAGCTTGCACCGACGTAACCCTTTACGCCGAACTCTTTATCACCTCCATAATCGAGAAACATGTCCTTATTTACTCCAAGGACAATTTTGACCGCTATCCAATGATCCATTCCTGGATCATTCTTGTACCCCTTGACTTACTCATGGCAAGGCACACTTCTGGTGCGGTACATAGCATAGCATACTGTAGAGCCTACGTCTAAGGCATAGGGGACGACCTTCGTCCTTTCTCTCTGTTCTGCCGTCGTCGAGCTTTAAGTCTTAACTTCATACCTTACATCTCGTGCAAGAACTCCTTCTTTGGTCGATCCATCTTGAACACCTTCAAGATCATGTCAAGGTATATGCTCATTTGAAAGTACCATTAAGTGGTTTTGATCTATCCCTATAGATCTTGATGCTCAATGTTCAAGTAGCTTAATACAGGTTTTCACTTGAAAACACTTTTCAAATAACCCTATATGCTTTCCAGAAATTCTACATCATTTCTGATCAACAATATGTCAACAACATATACTTATCAAAAATTCTATAGTGCTCCCACTCACTTCTTTGGAAATACAAGTTTCTCATAAACTTTGTATAAACCCAAAATCTTTGATCATCTTATCAAAGAGTATATTCCAACTCCGAGATGCTTACTCCAGTCCATGGAAGGATCATTGGAGCTAGCATACCTTTCAGCATCCTTAGGATCGACAAAACCTTTCTGATTGTATCTCATACAACCTTTCCTTACAGAAACTGGTAAGGAAACTCGTTTTGACATCCATCTGCTAGATTTCATAAATGCAGCTAATGCTAACATGATTCCGACGGACTTAAGCGTCGCTATGGATGAGAAAATCTCATCGTAGTCAACTTGTGAAAAACTCTTTGCCACAAGTCGAGCTTCATAGACGGTGACATTACCGTCCATGTCCGTCTTCTTCTTAAAAATCCATTTATCTCAATAGCTTGTCGATCATCGGGCAAGTCCACCAAAGTCCATGCTTTGTTACGATACATGGATCCTATCTCGGATTTCATGGCCTCTAACCATTTGTCGGAATATGGGCCCACCATCGCTTCTCCATAGCTCGTAGGTTCATTGTTGTCTAGCAACATGACCTTCAAGACAAGATTATCGTACCACTCAAGCAAAGACGCATCCTTGTCACCCTCACGAGGTACGGTAGTGACTTGATCCAAGTTTCATGATCACTATCATAAGCTTCTACTTCAATTGGTGTAGGTGCCACAGGAACAACTTCCTGTGCCTGCTACACACTAGTTGTAGTGACGGTTCAATAACCATATCAAGTCTCCACCATCCTCCCACTCAACTTTTGAGTCAAACTTTTCCTCGAGAAAGGACCTGATTCAAGAAACAATCCCTATTGCTTTCGGATCTGAATTAGGAGGTATACCCAACTGTTTTGGGTGTCCTATGAAGATGCATTTTATCCGCTTTGGGTTCGAGCTTATCAACCTGAAACTTTTTCACATAAGCGTCGCAACCCCAAACTTTTAAGAAACGACAACTTAGGTTTCTCCAAACCATAGTTCAAACAGGTCGTCTCAACGGAATTACGTGGTGCCCTATTAAAGTGAGTGTGGTTGTCTCTAATGCCTAACCTATGAACGATAGTGGTAATTCGATAAGAGACATCATGGTACGCACCATATCTAATAGGGTGCAACTATGATGTTCGGACACACCATCACACTATGGTGTTCCAGGCGGTATTAATTGTGAAACAATTTCCACTATGTCTTAATAGCGTGCCAAAGCTCGTAACTCAGATACTCATCTCTTTGATCATATCATAGACATTTTATCCTCTTGTCACGATGATCTTTAACTTCACTTTGAAATTACTTGAACCATTCAATAATTCAGACTTGTGTTTCATCAAGTAAATATACTCAGTATCTACTCAAATCATCTGTGAAGTAAGAACATAATGATATCCATTTGCGTGCCTCAAAGATTCATTGGACTGCACACATCAAAATGTATTACTTCCAACAAGTTGCTTTCTTGTTCCATTTCAATCGAAAAACGAGGCTTTCACTCATCTTGCCCATGTGGTATGATTTGCATGTCTCAAGTGATTCAAAATCAAGTGAGTCCAAACGGTCCATTTGCATGGAGTTTCTTCATGCATATACACCAATAGACATGGTTCGCATGTCTCAAACTTTTCAAAAAGCGAGTGAGTCCAAAGATCCATCAACATGGAGCTTCTTCATGCGTTCTATACCAATATGACTTACATGGCGATTGCCACAAGTAATCGGTACCATCATTACTATCTTATATCTTTTCGCATGAAAATGTGGATCACTATGATCGAGATTCAATAAACCATTCCTTTAGGTGCAAGACCATTGAAGGTATTATTCAAATAAATAGAGTAACCATTATTCTCCTTAAATGAATAAACGTATTGCGATAGACATAATCCAATCATGTCTATGCTCAACGCAAACACCAAATGACAATTATTCTAGTTCAATACTAATCTTGATGGTAGAGGGAGCGTGCGATGTTTGATCACATCAAACTTGGAAACACTTCCAACACATATCGTCGACTCACCTTTAGCTAGTCTCCGCTTATTCTCGTAGCCTTTTATTTCGAAAGTTACTAACACTTAGCAACCGAACGGTATCTAATACCCTGGTGCTACTAGGAGTACTAGTAAAGTACACAATAACTTAATGTATATCCAATATACTTCTATCGACCTTGCCACCTTCTCATCTACCAAGTATCTAGGGTAATTCTGCTCCGATGGCTGTTCCCTTATTACGTAAGCACTTAGTCTCGGGTTTGGGTTCAACCTTGGGTTTCTTCATTAGAGCAGCGGTGATTTCTTTGTTTCATGAAGTATCCCTTCTTGCCCTTGCCCTTCTTGAAACTAGTGGTTTCACCAACCATCAACAATTGATGCTCCTTCTAGATTCCTACTTTCGCGGTGTCAAACATCGCGAATATCTCAAGGATCATCATATTTATCCCTGATTTGTTATAGTTCATCACGAAGCTCTAGCAGCTTGGTGGCAATGACATTGGAAAAACATCACTATCTCTGGAAGATCAACTCCCACTCGATTCAAGTGATTGTTGCACTCAGACAATCTGAGCACAAGCTCAACGATTGAGATTTTCTCCCTTAGTTTGCAGGCTAAGAAAATCGTCGGAGGTCTTATACCTCTTGACGTGGGCACGAGCCTGAAATCCCAATTTTAGCCCTCGAAACATCTCATATGTTCCGCGACGTTTTGAAAAACATCTTTGGTGCCTCAACTCTAAACCGTTTAACTGAACTATCACGTAGTTATTAAAACGTGTATGCCTGATGTTCGCAACATCCACAGACGACGTTTGGGGTTGAGCACACTGAGCGGTGCATTAAGGACATAAGCTTTCTTCTGTCCGCATAATCGCCATCACAACTTTCAACTATATTTTCTCTAGGAACATATCTAAACAAGGAACTAAAGCGCGAGCTTACGACATAATTTGCAAAGATCTTTTGACTATGTTCAGATAATTAAGTTTATCTCATGAACTCCCACTCGGATAGACATCCCTCTAGTCATCTAAGTGATTACATGATCCGAGTCAACTAGGCCGTGTCCGATCATCATGTGAGACGGACTAGTCATCATCGGTGAACATCTTCATGTTGATCGTATCCTCCATACGACTCATGCTCGACCTTTCGGTCTCTTGTGTTCCGAGGCCATGTCTGTACATGCTAGGCTCGTCAAGTTAACCTAAGTGTTTCGCGTGTGTAAATCTGGCTTACACCCGTTGTATGTGAACGTAAGCATCTATCACACCCGATCATCACGTGGTGCTTCGAAACGACGAACTTTCGCAACGGTGCACAGTTAGGGCGAACACTTTCTTGAAATTTTAATGAGGGATCATCTTATTTACTATCGTCGTTCTAAGCAAATAAGATGCATAAACATGATAAACATCACATGCAATCAAATAGTGACATGATATGGCCAATATCATTTTGCTCCTTTTGAACTCCATCTTGAGGCTCCATGATCATCATCGTCACCGGCATGACACCATGATCTCCATCATCATGATCTCCATCATCGTGTCTCCATGAAGTTGTCTCGCCAACTTATTACTTCTACTACTATGGCTACCGTTAGCAATAAAGTAAAGTAATTACATGGCGTTTGTTCAATGACACGCATGTCATACAATAAATTAAGACAACTCCTATGGCTCCTGCCGGTTGTCATACTCATCGACATGCAAGTCGTGATTCCTATTACAAGAACATGATCAATCTCATACATCACATATCATTCATCACATTCTTCTTGGCCATATCACATCACATAGCATACATCGCAAAAACAAGTTAGACGTCCTCTAATTGTTGTTTGCATGTTTTACGTGGCTGCTATGGGTTTCTAGCAAAAACGTTTCTTACCTACGCAAAACCACAACGTGATATGCCAATTGCTATTTACCCTTCATAAGGACCCTTTTCATCGAATCCGTTCCGACTAAAGTGGGAGATCGGCACCCGCTAGCCACCTTATGCACCAAGTGCATGTCGGTCGGTGGAACACATCTCACGTAAGTGTACGTGTAAGGTCGGTCCGGCCGCTTCATCCCACAATACCGTCAAACAAGTTTGGACTAGTAACTGTAAGCATATTGAACATCATCAACTCCAACAACTACTTTGTGTTATACTCGTGCAAAGAATCTACGCTATAGACATAGCTCATGATTCCACTGTTTGGGAACGTAGCATAAATTGAAAATTTTCCCTACGTGTCACCAAGATCTATCTATGGAGAAACCAACAACGAGGGGAAGGAGAGTGCATCTACATACCCTTGTAGATCGCTAAGAAGAAGCGTTCAAGAGAACGGGGTTGAAGGAGTCGTACTCGTCGTGATCCAAATCACCGGAGATCCTAGTGCCGAACGGACAACACCTCCGCGTTCAACACACGTACAGCCCGGTGACGTCTCCCATGCCTTGATCCAGCAAGGAGAGAGGGAGAGGTTGAGGAAGACTCCATCCAGCAGCAAAGACAACGGGCGTGTTGGTGGTGGAGGAGCGTGGCAATCCTGCAGGGCTTCGCCAAGCACCTGCGGGAGAGGAGGAGGTGTCACGGGAGGGAGGGAGGCGCCAGGGCTTCAGGTGCGGCCACCCCTCCCTCCCCTCCCTTTATATAGGGGCAAGGGAGAGGGGGGGCGCAGCCTTGCCCCTTCCTCCAAGGAAGGGGTGCAGCCAGAGGGGAGGAGTCCATCCTCCCAAGGCACCCTCAGGTGCCTTCCCCTTTAGGACTCTCCCTTTTTTCTTATATCTTGGAGCATGGGCCTCTTGGGGCTGGTGCCCTTGGCCCATATAGGCCAAGGCGCACCCCCTACAGCCCATGTGCCCCAGGCAGGTGGACCCGGACCCCTTCGGCACTCCGTGCAATACCGATAACGCGAAACTTTTCCGTGACCAAAATAAGACTTCCTATATATAAATCTTTACCTCCGGACCATTCCGAACTCCTCGTGACGTCCGAGGATCTCATCCGGACTCGAACAACATTCGGTAACCACATACAAACTTCCTTTATAACCCTAGCGTCATCTAACCTTAAGTGTGTAGACCCTACGGGTTCGGGAATCATCTTGAGACATGACCAGAGGCGTTCTCCGGTCAATAACCAACAGCGGGATCTGGATACCCATGTTGGCTCCCACATGTTCCACGATGATCTCATTGGATGAACCACGATGTCAAGGACTCAATCAATCCCGTATACAATTCCCTTTGTCTAGCGGTATTATACTTGCCCGAGATTCGATCGTCGGTATACCGATACCTTGTTCAATCTCGTTACCGGCAAGTATCGTTACTCGTTCCGTAACACATCATCCCGTGATCAACCCCTTGGTCACATTGTGCACATTATGATGATGTCCCTGCGAGTGGGCCCGGAGATACCTCTCGGTTCGGAGTGACAAATCCCGGTCTCGATTCGTGCCAACCCAATGCACACTTTCGGAGATACCATAGTGCACCTTTATAGCCACCCGATTCACGTTGTGACGTTTGGTACACCCAAAGCATTCCTACGGTATCCGGGAGTTGCACAATCTCATGGTCTAAGGAAATGATACTTGACATTAGAAAAGCTTTAGCATACGAACTACGATCTTTGTGCTAGGCTTAGGATTGGGTCTTGTCCATCACATCATTCTCCTAATGATGTGATCCCGTTATCAACGACATCCAATGTCCATGGTCGTGAAACCGTAACCATCTATTGATCAACGAGCTAGTCAACTAGAGGCTTACTAGGGACATGGTGTTGTCTATGTACCCACACATGTATCTGAGTTTCCTATCAATACAATTATAGCATGGGTAATAAACGATTATCATGAACAAGGAAATATGATAATAACTAATTTATTATTGCCTCTAGCGCATATTTCCAACACCCTCCTCATCGGTCCCTTTGACAAAGCGAAAAGCCTAGTTGCAGCCAAGTTAGAAGACATGCGATTGCAAAAAAAGACTAGTGTAGGATATGCAACTGACCCCCTTCTCTTCCCGCTGCCCCCTCCGACAAAACAGAGCCCCCTAGTTGCAAACATGTTGTAAGACATGCAGTTGCATGACTACAATTAGACATGCATCTGACCTCATCTCCTTGCCCCTCGCCCCCCCCCCCCCCCCCGACCCGACAAAACAAAGCCCCAGTTGCAACCACTTTGGAAGGCATGCAGTTGCATGACTATAATTGAACACGCAATTGGCCCCGCTCTCTCTTCCTGCTGCCCCATTTGACAAAACAAAGGCCCCAATTGGAAACTATGTTGGAAAGACATGCAGTTGCGTGACTAGTGTGATACATGCAACTGGACCCTCTCCTCGTTGGTCCCTCCGACAAAACAAAAGGCCCAGTTCCAAGTAGGTTAGAAGGCATGCAGTTGCAACTATGTCGGAAGGCATGTAGTTGCATGACTATAGTTGTGCATGCAACTGGGCCCCCAGTTGCAACTATGTTGGAAAGCATGCAGTTGCATGACTAAAGTTGGACATGCAACTGGCCCCTCGCTCTCTCTCTCTTCCCGCAGCCCCTCGACAAAACAAAGACCCCCAGTTGCAACTATGTTGGAAAATATGCAGTTGCATGACTATAGTTGGACATGCAATTAGCGTCCTCTCTCTTCTCGCCGCCCTCTCTGACAAAACAAAGGCCCCAGTTGCAACCAAATTAGAAGACGTGCATTTTGCGTGACTAGTGTGGAACATGGAACTAGCGCGTCTCATCGTCAGTCCCTCCAACAAAACAAAACCGAGTTAGAACCAAGTTAGAAGACATGCGGTTGCAACCATGTTGGAAGACATGTAGTTGTGTGACTACAATTGGACATGCAACTGGCCCTCTCTCTTTTTTCCCGTCTTCCCCTCAAACAAAACAAAACCTGGTTGCGACCATGTTGGAAAAGACTTGCAATTACAGACGGGGGTGATGCTTGCAGTTGCATGACTGCAGTTGGATATGCAACTGGCCACCTTTGTCTGTTCTCACTGCCCCCTCCGACAAAACAAGCCCAATTGCTACCATGTTGGAAGACTTGCAGTTGCAAGCAGGGGTAATGGTTGCAGTTCCATGACTACAGTTGGACATGCAATTGGGCCCCTCTCTCCGTTCTCGTCGCACCCTCCAACAAAAACAAAGCCCAGTTGCGCCCATGTTGGAGACTTGCAGTTGCAAGTGGTGGTGAAGGTTTGTACTTGATTGACTACAATTGGACATGTAACTGGTCCCCTCTCTCTCTGTAGCCCCTCCGACAAAAACAAGGCCCCAACTACAACCATGTTGGACCCCTCCCCCTTATCTTGTTGCGCCCTCCGACAAAACAAAAAAGACCAGTTGTATCCATGACCAAAATGCCGCCCCCGACAAAAAAATCATAGTTACAACCATATTGAAAAGTCATGCAGTAGGAGTTGGCCGTGATGGTTGCAATTGCATGACTAGTGTAGACATGCAACTGTTGCACCCCCTTCTCACCGCCGTCCTCATCGAACAAAACAAAAGCCCAGTTGCGACCATGTTGGAGAAGACAAACAGATAACTGTAGAAAGTGTTATCCAATTCTTTTAAATACTGTTAGATTGAACATGAATCCTACATGGGTTGAACATGAACATCAACCCATGAATTCTACAAAAACTGCATTCTACATGCGTCATAATGGCTAAAAAATAAATAAGGATCAGAAAATGACAAAAATACAATAAAAAAGAATGGAGGTTGCGGAATTACCCCTTCGTCTTTGAACTCCTTCAAGACATACATGCTGATGCCGCTTCCCCTACTCTCGCGGAAACAAGGGCTCACACAAACTCTGCAAGCCATCTCCTGTGCACATAAAAAAGGCACCAAACATAAAATTTGTGCTAGAGAGACATACATATTCAACTAATGATTTTAGCGAGAAACTTGCATGCTTTAAAAAAAGGATTTCAAGATAATGATGATTTATCATTGCCATCGATAGCTGGTGAGCAAAAATATATTTACATTGGGTTGTAGAGAAAAGAAAGAAGAATATATTGAACATGGTACTGATTCATAGGTTTCCGCAAAAAAAGAAAACTGAAAAAACATGCTACTGCTAGAAACTTAGTTTCAGTAACCATTCTCTTTGATTCTAGACAAAAGAGAGATTTGAATATGCTATTGATTAATAGGCATTCTCTTTGATTCCAGAAAAAAAGAGATTTGAACATGCTATAGACTAATAGTGTTTCAGCCAAAAAATCTGACAAACAAATAAATTTGCCCATTCCTTGTGATAGATTCAGTGACAATCTCTTGTTTACAGAGAAAAGATTTTAAAAAAACATGCTACTGATTAAATAGGGTTCCTTCAAAAATCTGAAAAACAAATAAACATGCCCATTCCATTCCACAAACATGCTACTAATTTCCCAGTAATTATCTCTCTTATTTCCAGAGATTAATAGGATTTCAGAAAAATCTAAAATAAAATAAAACAATAGACCGAGCCACTCCATTCCACAAACAAAAGATAATCCTCAACCATTCTACTGATTTCACAAACATGCTACTAATTTTAGGGGCTTTGGGTTTGGGTTCAGTAAGAGATATGAGGGGGTTTGGGTTTAGTAATAATCCTCAAACATGCAAAAAGTTTGAAGGAAAAATCATACAAAAAAGAGGACACACTACATACCACTGCTTGAGTAGAAAACGGGGATCAATTCTATGCTTCAAGCTACTACTCTGGACTTGATCCAAAACAAAACATGGAACCCAAAATCCCCTCAGATCTACCACATCTCGCTAACAAACAAGACAAACAAAATACGAATCATTGACATTTTGTTAGTTAAAATATACGGTTAAATTTTGACACAAAATACGAAGATGACCAATAAACCAAGACGGAGGTAGTAGCACACATGCAACCGTCCTCTCCTCGGTAAAACACCACATAGTTGTGGTGTCGTTGTAGACATGCAGTTGCACTTAGGGACGACACTTGCAATTTGCATGCATAGTGACATGGAACTGCCCTCTCCCCACCGACATACACCACAAATATGTAGTCGGGGATGCCATTTGCAGTTACATGAAGAGTTGCTGTTAGGTGCGACACTTGCAGTTGGTCGATGACTAATATTTTTGGAAATAAAAAATAAGTTGCGCACACGGACGACATGCTTACAATTGTGTGTGAATGATGTGCGACTCCATACTATCGAACCGTGCCCATGACAATACTTTTTTAAGAAAAATAAATAAATTGAACAAGGAGAATAGACATGTAATTGTGCTTGATCAATGTAGATGTATGTGCAACAAGGTGGCAATATTTTTGCAATAATAAGAATAATAAAAACAGAAAATGAAAACAAAAAACAAAAAAGGGAACAAATTTAGAACCGGAAAAAATAATATAGCAAAACGATAGTAAAAAACAGAAAAAAAAATCGTACCAAAAACAGTATGTACTATTTAGGCATGGCGGCTGGGTACGTTAAAGTTCAGCGACATGCATCGGCCGCGAAAAGGGAAACACTCACACTAAAAGAACAAAATATAAATGAGAAAACAAACAAGCCTTTGAGGCCCGATGACCAGATAAGCCCATACAATGAATTAAACGATGGTTACAAGGGCGAAGCCCACGTGCGTGCATGCGATTCAAAGGAAGCAGCGTCCGAGAAAGACAGAAATCGCACCCAGCGACTAAACACGAATCTTAACACTATCGACTGAGACTTGACTAAAACGGAGCTGCTAAAACTCAGTCGACTGAGACTTCGTGAAGTCTTAGTCGACGAGCCAGCCGTTCGATCTGTGTTAGCTTGTAGATTCACGCTCGGGCGCTTTGTCCTATGTTTTGGCCTGTCTAAGACGCGGACCGGCCCGGTTTCTTTTTTTCTTGTCGAAGCGTGGTCGTGCGTGAAGTATGTGCTTTTGTGGGCTGGGCAGATGTTTGGACGGGCTTTTTTTTTGCTTGTTCTGTCTTGTTTTTCGGGCCACTTTTTCTACATCTATTACAGAGAGGGAAGGGGGAAGCGGCCATCGTGGTAAATAAGAGAAGGGGAACGGGTAGTTAGCTTTCAATGCGCTCCGTCTTTATCCATTCCCCTCTCCCCAATCCAAAGAACCTCCTAGGGCTCCTGCATGGTTTCTTCTGACGGACAGATCGGAGTGCTCCTGCCAGCGAGAGAGGATGGGCGACGCTGCTGGCCAAGTGAGTTATCCACAAGTTATTTTTTATGTTGGCGCTATACCATAAATCCGAGGGTGGGGTGGGGGTGGTGGATTTGATTAGTATTCGATTTTTTTGTTTGTATCAAGTATTTGGTTAGTAGTCTCAAGTAGAGAATCGCCCCCAGAGTTTAGCCTTCTTTTATTTATATTTTCATTTTTGTGTTCGTGTTTCAAGATGTTGTTCAATTAGTGGGTGTAGGTATGCATTTATCCTTATTGTGTAGATTCATTTTTTTTCATGGATAGATCTTGATTACAGTAATCTAGTGGTATTCTAATTTTTTATGTTTTTTGTTTTATAGTGTAGATGTGGGGGTTGGGTATGATTACTGAACCCATTTTTACTTGCAGTATGTTTTTTTTTACTGAAACCTCTGTGACTCAGTAGAATGTTGAAATCATTCTCCGGAAAAGAAAAGTGATGTTTTTCTTACTGAACTCATCTACTAGCAGTGTATGGTGCGTCCCCTTTCTCAGTTATTTTTCAGATTTTTCACTCAACCCATTTTACTTGTGTGGTACTACTTTATTTATTTTCTTAATTTTGTAACCTTCTTCTTATGAGGCTCTATCCAGTAAAGATTTTTTACAACTAGTAGTACTAAAGTCCAGTAGCTCTAAGAGACTGACATGAAGTTCCCCCCTTTGGATTGGACTTGGCATAGTACTACTAGCTTTATTAATTTTTATGCTTGTAGGTACTTAGAGAAGTTTTTCTTAGGGGTTATTAGCTGAAAAGAATCCGGTCTAGCATTCAGCAAATGTACTACCCAGCACTGATAATCTTTTTTATGCTATGCCTTTTTCTGACACTTAGTGAAACATGGCACTTGCCTGCAGGATAACTAATATTAATTAAGCCAGGTTAAACAGAGGCAAGACAATATGTTTCTTTTTCTCTTTTTTTTTGTCCTGATGCAAACACGAACCCTAGTTACACATGCCCTGCACAAAGATTAAACAAACAGTGCAATTTACCCCCTTTGTAGAGCAGGATCATGTGTTTCAGGCTTCCTAAGTTGACCATTTTTGTTTAGGATATAACCTCTGCTAGTCATTCTTTTTACACGCCCCTAGTAGATTGTCACCACTGATGTATTAAATTAATTAGGGGGCAGCAGTAATACTTGTTGTGTAAAGCTGCAGGAAGACATGCTGAATTCTTGATGTTTTTGAAATAATTCTTTTTTTAGTTATGCTTTTTCTGAATCCATTATTTCATTTTATTTTTTATTTTTGTGCTGTTAGTGAGTTACCCATTTACATATTTTATTTTTTGCCTTTTTCTCATGTGCACAGGAGATGGTTTGTGGAGTTTGTTTGAACAGTTGCAACTATGAGAGCAAGGGAAGCGGTTTGGGCAATGTATGTATGGGGGGACTTTGAAAACGCGGAGGTACACCTGCTTCTATTTTTATATTCTAGTACATCCTTTTCATTTTTTGATCCTTTGTTTCTTTTTATTTTAGTCTTTGTCAAGGACACCACTCCTAACTTTTGTTTGTTGCTTTTTTGTGTTCAACCCAAATAGGTTGTGCCATGCAATGAAAGGGTCTGTTTCAACAACATGACGGGAGAGGAGGTGACGTTTGTCATTTTTGTTTTTGTAAGGGGTGGTGGGATTAGTAAGTGGGTGGGAATGAGGGGTGTTGTAACTTCAAGTGTCGCCCTTGACCGCAACTGCATGTCTCCTTCCTGACTGCAACTGACCTTTAGGATTTTTGCTAGATAGAAGGAGGGGGCAGTTGCATGTCCAATAGTAGGCTTGCAACTGCAAGCGTCGCCCTCGACTGCAATCGCATGCCTACACACAAGACTACAACTGGCAAGGAGGCGGCAAGAGAGGGGTGTGAGTTGCATGTCCGGTAGTAGACTAGCAATTGCAAGTGTCGCCCTCGACTGCAACTACATGTCTTCTCCTGGACTGCAACCGGCCTTGCATTTTTTGTCTAAGAGTGGGAATGGGCAGTTGCATGTCCAATAGTAGGCTTGCAACTGCATGTGTCGCCCTCAACCGCAACTACATGCCTACACGCACGATTGCAACTGACATTTGTCTTGTAAGTGGGTGGCGGAAGAGCGGAGTGTGAGTTGCATATGTGATAGTAGGCTTGTACTTGCAAGTGTTTCCCTTTATTGCAACTGCAAGTCTCCCTCCCGACTTCAATGAGCCCATTTTTTGTTGAAGTGGGGGAGGGGGTAGTTGCATGTCCGATGGTATGATTGTAATTGCAAGTGTCACACTCGACCAACTGCATGCCCACACACCCGACTGCAACTAACATTTTTGTTTTTTGTAAGGGGGCGGCAGGAGAGGGGTTCGAGTTGCATGTTCCATACTAGACTTGCAACTGCAAGTGTTGTCCTTGACCGCAACCGCATGTATCCTCCCTGACTGCAACTGGCCTTTAGGCTTTTGGTGGAGGGGTAGTTGCATGTCCAATAGTAGTCCTGCAACTGCAAGCGTCACCCGCGATTGCAATTGCATGCCCAGACACCTAGTTGCAACTGACATTTTTTTGTTTTTGTAAGGGGCGGCGAGAGAGGGGTAAGAGTCGCATGCCAGATGCTAGACTTGCAACTGCACTAGTCGCCCTCGACCGCAACTGCATGTCTCCTCCCTGACTGCAACTGGCCTTGCGTTTTTTGTCGAGGAGTGGGAGGGGACAGTTGCATGTCCAATAGTAGGCTTGCAACTGCAAGTGTCGCCTTCAACCGCAACATGATGCCTCCACACACAGCTGCAATTGCATGCCCGCACGACCGATTGCAACCGACATTTGTTTAGTACAGAAGATAGTTGCATGCGCGATAGTAGGCTTGCGATTGCAAGTGTCGCCCTCGATTGCAATTGCAAGTCTCTCTCCCGACTGCAACTAGCCTTGTGTTTTTTTTGTCGGAGAAGGGGAGGGGAGGGGGCAGTTGCATGTCCAATAATAGGCTTGCAACTGCAAGTGTCGTCCTTGACTACAATCGCATGCCCACACACACGACTGCAACTAATATTTTTGTTTTTGTAAGGTGGCGGCTGGAGAGCGTTGTGAGTTGCATGTTCGATACTAGACTTGCAACTACAAGTGGCACCCTCGACCACCATAGGTGGTAAGGATTTTTGTCCCCCATGTGCAATCTAATACACGAGTGTCATGACAACAAACATACTATTTCTGGTCAAGTTCATAGACAAAGTAGTTTTTTATTTTTTGATTTCAATCACCCCATGACGATTTGTTCAGATTTTGGCTCGAGCATGTGTGTGTGTGTGTGTGTGTGTGTGCTCAAATGCTATATTTGTTTTTTATCACAGGGATCACTCATGTAGAGCAACCTTTAAAGTTGTGTATTTCTGATGTAGTGCTCAGAACAGTCAGTTAAAATCCACACCACTCTCTCGGGAGTATATGAGGATCCTTGAGTTGTACTTAAACACATCAAATCATTACCTTAAGTTCATTTATATTTGATTTTTGTCTTCAGACTTTATGTGAAGTTTCCGAGATTTTGCTTTTTTAGTTGCACATTCAAGTTGAAATGTTTTTATCAATTACCTTGTAATCGAGCAATTTTTTGGCTGGTATATTTGAGCTTGTTCCAGGTTCAGTTTTTTCGCGATAAATGCCACAGACGGCGCCCCTGTTTCGGGAGTCAGATTTTTTGTAGGCTTGGCAATGCCCCACCTAAGATAATGGACAGAAAATCATTAGTAAAAAGCGATTACCAAAATCCTGGACTGTCAGATTGCTCACCCAGTGTGTGTGTGTTGGCCTGGAGGTTCTACATAATAGAGATCACAACTAAGTAGCTGTTATATGTTCAGATTGTCTATTTTTGTTTAATTTTTTTAAATGTTCTTATGTTTGGTCTCAGAGATTGTCTTGTGTATACTTTTTGTTTTTCAGATTTTTCTATGGCCCGGGGATGATATGCCGAATCACTAGTAGAAATTCTCTTCTAGCTAGTGGCATGATTTTAGTTTCTTCTATGTCATACTTTGTCATACCCTCCTTTTTAACTTGCTTTTCAACACTAATGTATCATATACATTTATGAATACAGCAGTGCACGGGCACTGACATGGATGACGAAGGAAGCAACAGTGAGAACGACAAAAATGCAGAAGGCAAAGAATTTGAAGATCCATAGTTAGAAGAGAGAGGATATCATAGAAATTACTGACACAGAAGAGTCAGAGGATTGGCTTTGTGAAGAAGTTGCTGCACTAGTTTGTAACATTATATATATATATATATATATATATATATATATATATATATATATATATAGGGATTGACTATTCGTCACCCTGGGTGAGGAATAGTTATTCTTCACCCCCCTATATTTTACCACCAGTGCACTGTAATTTTATGTTTCGTAAGAAAATATATCATCGCCGTAAAAAATATTTTATGTTATGTAAAATTACAAACGTAAAAACATAGTGTAAAATATACATGAACTCCAAATTTTCTTGTTTTATGACCTATAATTTTATTTTCTTATACCAAATTTTACGTAGTGAATCAATAGGAACATAACTATTTGAATTCCAAATGTAATTTAATTATGAAGTGATCGTAAGATTACCTTGGGTGAAGAATAACTTATTCTGCACCCTGGGTGATGAATAGCATCACTATATATATATATATTGTTTTTTCTGAGTTTTATTTAGTTTTTTTTTTTTTGCAGTTGAGTTTTATTTAGTTGATACAGGAAGTTAACTAGGTAACACAACAAATTTTTATTAACACATTTTTTTGGTACCCCTTGAAGATCCAGTGTCTCCATACTCTTTGCTGAAGTTTTTAAACTAGCTAATAGATGAATTTTGTTAACTCAGCTACTTAATACAGGGAAGTTAACCAACCGTGTTACCATGTCTATGTATTTTTTGTTGAAACTAGGAAGAGGGCATGTGCAAGTTGCTGGTAAACTTAGTACTGAAAAACATCCATAAGTTGCTCTGATCAACTCCAAGAACAATGTCCATCATGGTTCAGATGAGTAGAGGAGCAAATATTTCTTTTTCTTTTTTTATCGGCGTTATGTTATCTTTGTTCAATAGCTTTTTTCAGATCTGTGTAAAAAACAAACAAGCAAATTCATGGCCCAGCTCAATCACAACAAAGTAAGCAAGCCAGCCCAAAGTAACAAATAAACAAACAGAAAAAGGAGATAAGCCCAGGGCTAAGCCGGATACAACCCAGCAGAAGGACAACTAGTAAACAGGCCTAATCTACCTATGATGATGTCAGCCGACTGAGATCTAGACATACCTAAAAAAAATGCAACAACTCTATCTTGGAATCTTCCCCTTTTGCTGTAGTAATTGCCAAGCACGGAGCGCCAACTCACTCCTACAGTTTGGACTTGGCAAGCTTGAGATCCGATCGCCATGGAGCTTCCGTTGACCACGGCGCTCCTCCTGCTCCTGCTCCTGCCTCTACTCTGCTTCCTCTGGCTACGTCGGGACACCAGGAGGCAGACTCGCTCCGACGGACTCAGGGCCTATCCCATCATCGGCACGCTCCCCCACTTCGTCAAGAACCAGCACCGCCTCATCGAGTGGTCGGCCGGCTTCCTGGCGCGCTGCCCCACTCACACCATGACCTTCAACTTCAGGGGCCTCGGCCTCGGTGCCGGCGTCATGACGGCCAACCCGGCCAACGTCGAGCACGTCGCCAAGACCAACTTCCAGAACTACCCCAAGGGCGAGTTCGTGGTGTCCGTCATCGAGGACTTGCTCGGCCACGGCATCTTCAACTCCGACGGCGACCAGTGGCTCTGGCAGCGCAAGGCCGCCAGCTACGAGTTCAACACGCGGTCGCTAAGAAACTTCGTGGTCAGCACCGTCAGCTCCGAGGTCGTCGAGCGGCTGCTGCCGCTGCTCGAGCGCGCGGGGCGCGACGGGCGGACGCTGGACGTGCAGGACGTGCTCGAGCGCTTCGCGTTCGACACCATCTGCTGCGTCGTCTTCGACGAGGACCCGGCGTGCCTCGCCGAGGAGGACGGAGCGGGGGCGGACGGGCGTGCGGAGTTCATGCGCGCCCTGACCGACGCGCAGAACATCGTCATGGCCCGGTTCATGTCGCCGGTCAAGTGGGCGTGGCGGCTCAAGAAGCTGCTCAACGTGGAGCCGGAGAGGCGGATGCGCAACGCGGTCGCTACGATCCACGGCTACATCGACAGGGCCGTCCGCGAGCGCGGCGAGAGGGGGGCGGCCGGGCTGGCCCGCAAGGACGACTTCCTGTCGCGCTTCGCCTCGAGCGGTGAGCACAGCGACGAGGGCCTCCGGGACGTGGTCACCAACTTCATCGTCGCCGGGCGGGACACGACGTCGTCGGCGCTCAGCTGGTTCTTCTGGGTGCTGTCCGGCCGGCCCGACGTGGAGGACAAGATCGTGCGCGAGGTCCGCGCGGCGCGCGCGTCGAGCGGGGAGGGGGAACCGGATGCGGCGTTCGGCTACGAGGAGCTGCGTTCGATGCAGTACCTGCACGCCGCGATTACGGAGTCGATGCGGCTGTACCCGCCCGTGGCCATGGACACGCACTGCTGCCAGCACGAGGATGTCCTCCCCGACGGCACGCTCGTCGGCAAAGGGTGGCAGGTCACCTACAGCGCGTACGCCATGGCGCGGCTGGAGGAACTGTGGGGCGCGGACTGCGCGGAGTTCAGGCCGGAGCGCTGGCTCGACGAGGAGGGGGCGTTCCGGCCGGAGAGCACGAGCAAGTACCCGGTGTTCCACGCGGGGCCGAGGATGTGCCTCGGCAAGGAGATGGCCTACATACAGATGAAGTCCATCGTGGCCGGCGTGCTGGAGAGGTTCAGCCTCCGGCACGTCGGCGGCGAGGGGCACCCCCGCCTCGTCATGTCGCTGACGCTGCGCATGGGAGGCGGCCTGCCGATGCAGGTGAAAAGCAGAGGGAGCTAGCTAGGCTAGGCTACTTGCAGGAGTCCATTTCGTCACAACTCACGAGTCAACAATGCTCTGTACTACCCTATTGTTTGTGATAATCTTTCCTTTATTCCACACGTTATTGATGGTATATAGTACGACTTCTACACATCAGTGCATCACTTACCGGAAAAGTAGAAGAAACTGGCATGATTGTCTCGTTTCAAGCCCCAATGGCATACCGAGATTGATAGCTACACCGACTGGGAGGGATCGAAGAGGGCAGGCACTTCTCACGAGTCTCTTTCTTTCTTAAACCGTCTTCAGTAATTGTCGCTGACTTAGTGCGTATAGATTTTTGCCAAAGTTAAACATTGCAAATTTTGATCATATTTTTAGAAAAAAGTAGATAGATCTAAAATAACAAATGCACATCATTGGATACATCATGAGTTATATTTTCAGAATATACATATTTGTTATTATAGATGTAGACTGTTTTTTTATACACTTGGTCAAAGTTGGCAAAGTTTGACTCCACAAAAATCTGTAGGCACTACATTGCGGAATGAAGGGAGTATAAAATTGTCCCAAGTTAACAACAATTAATATCAATTAGAGGGAGTAGTATTTTTGTTGTTGTTGAGGAAAATTAATCTTAGTATTATAGAGAAATAAGCTAGCCACTGAGAGAAGATGACAGGTGATCTATGCAGGAAATGCCACGCTGCGCGTGAAATCGACGTGGGTTCAGAAGGGCACTCAGCAGCAGAACAAGGAAAAAAATGGAAAATTAACACCAGATTGCTCAGTCCTTCATCGTTATCGCGTGACTGCTTGGTTGCAGTGCACCGTACGTACATCCAAACTAGCTAACTTGTCACGACTCATGAGTTTCTCGTGTGGATGCTGGAGACAGAAGAAAAAAAAAGAACGAATCACCTGTGAGCATCACAATTTACAGCGTTTGTTTATGGTTCAGTTGCAGTTGAACGAATCAGGTAGCAGATCAACTGACTGGGACAGCTTTTTTGGAGGGGAGGGGGGGGGGGGGGGGATGTAAGCACCATTATAAACTATTAAATAACAATGGATTGTAAGTTTATTTTTGCGAACATGTGTATATCAAAATTGAATAATATTTTTTAATGGTTCAGTCCATGTCCAAGTGATTTCTCTGGTTAAATTGGTCATGTTTTAGTTGATGGTTCACTTGCTTATACGGAGTAGTTGCCAGGAAGCAGAAATCACCTGAGCGCCGACGTCAGTATTCTGAGCATTGGTTGGTTTCGCATTCGCACAAGCGCAATCAGTCTTCATCTAGAAGTGCCCTTGACTTACTGAAGCCAAAGACTCAAAGTCACCCAGCTCACACTTCCAACTAGACCAGATGATCAAAGAGAAAAATAGTTATATAATACTGTATCAAAGATGCAATAACTCTGCTTCAGAATCCCCTTTTCTGTGCTAGTAACCTCCAAGCACCTCACTCACTCCTACAGGTTTTTTGGACTTGGCAAGCCTGAGATCTCGATCGCCATGGAGCTTTCGTTAACCTCGGCCCAACCCATGCTCGTGCTCCTGCTCCTACCTCTACTATATGTCCTCTGCCTACGTCGGAACACCAGAAAGCAACCTCACGCCGACGGCCTCAAGGCCTACCCCATCATCGGCACCCTCCCACACTTCGTCAAGAACCAGGACTGCCTCGTCGAGTGGTCGGCCGGCGTTGTCGCTCGTTGCCCCACGCACACCATGGTCTTCGACTTCAAGGGCCTCGGCCTCATGGCCGGTGCCATCACCGCGAACCCGGCCAATGTGGAATACATCGTGAAGACCAACTTCCAGAACTACCCCAAGGGTGAGTTCGTGGTGTCTGCCATGGCGGACTTCCTTGGCCATGGCATCTTCAACTCGGACGGCGACCAGTGGCTCTCGCAGCGCAAGGCCGCCAGCTACGAGTTCAGCAAGCGCTCGCTGAGAAACTTCGTGGTCAGCACCGTCCGGTTCGAGGTCATCGAGCGGCTGCTGCCTCTGCTCTCCCGGGCGGAGCTAGAAGGCCTGACGCTGGACATGCAAGACGTTCTCGAGCGCTTCGCGTTCGACAACATCTGCTGCGTCGCCTTCGACGAGGACCCGGCGTGCCTCACCGACAGCGGCCTGGGGGTGAATGGGCGCGCGGAGTTCATGCATGCCTTGAACGACGCGCAGATCATGATCATGGCCCGGTTCATGTCGCCGGTCAAGTGGGCATGGCGGGTGAAGAAGTTACTCAACATGGGACCAGAGAGGCGGATGAGTGAGGCACTCGCCACGATCCACGGCTACGTCGACAGGATCATCCGTGACCGCAGCGAGAGGGGAGCGGCCGGGCTGGCGCGCAAGGACGACTTCCTCTCACGCTTCGTCTCCAGCGGCGAGCACAGCAACGAGAGCCTTCGTGATGTGGTCACCAGCTTCATCATAGCCGGGCGGGACACAACCTCGTCGGCGCTCACTTGGTTCTTCTGGCTCGTGTCCCGCCGGCACGAGGTGGAGGCCAAGATCGTGCGCGAGATACGCGCGGTGCGAGCGTCCTGTGGGAGCGCGGATGCAGCCTTCAGCTTGGACGAGCTGCGTGAGATGCACTACCTGCACGCAGCGGTCACGGAGTCCATGCGGCTATACCCGCCCGTGGCCATGGACTCTCGCTGCTGCAAGCATGACGACGTCCTCCCCGACGGCACATTTGTGGGCAAAGGTTGGCAGGTCTCCTACAGCGCGTATGCCATGGCGCGGTTAGAGGAGATATGGGGCAACGACTGTGCAGAGTACCGGCCAGAGCGGTGGCTTGATGAGGAGGGTGCGTTCCAGCCGGAGAGCTCGTTTAAGTACCCGGTCTTCCATGCCGGGCCGAGGATGTGCCTCGGCAAGGAGATGGCTTACATACAGATGAAGTCCATTGCCGCCTGCGTGTTGGAGAGGTTCAGCTTCCAGTTTGTCGGAGGCGAGAGCCGGCCAGGGCTTGTGTTCTCCGTGACCTTGCGTATGGAGGGCGGCTTGCCGATGCAAGTGAAGAAGAGGGGGCACTGAGCAGCTAGGCATGTTCCCTTTGCCTACAGGCTGCTCCTCTCTCACGCCTACTGGTCCTAGTCCTACATATTCAGGTTCTAACCAGTCTTGAGGTACCATGTATTCAGGCACTCAACGTATTCACTAGATGGCTCAACCAAGAGCAAACAGGTACTGGTACTTAATATCCCCGCAAAAAAAAAAAAAAAAGGTACTGGTACTTAATACTCCATGATAGCGTAGGAGATAAATGTATTCTGGTGACTGCCTGAAGTTTTCAACCAAAGAAGTATTCTCAAAACTGTTAGGGTGTAGGTAAGCACCAATTTGTCCTACTGCACAAAAATACTTGGATGATATATAGCATTGGGGTCCTACAAAGTTATACTAGAATGCAGAGCCCAAGATGATATAATCTCACAAAACAACATAGCATTAAAGACTGCCACAACCAAAAACGATAAATTGTACCGGTGTTGGAATTTAATTCAGGTATCAAGTTATCAACCAGAGTAACAGGGAAAAGATGTGCAGCAATTGTTACAGATGAACATGGCTGAGAACATGGGGTGCAAAAAGAGTAAAACTTACAGCTGGAATACATAACGCCTCACATTGCGCTGTAATCAGTACTTTGTCCCAGTGGGTGAGTTCGACTTTGTGCACAGAATCTTCCTTCCTCTGTCACGCCTACGCTTCAGAACCTTTCTTCCAGCAGTAGTCCGCATCCGCTTTCGGAAACCATGCACACGGGCAAGTGACTTCCTGGATCTTGACCTCTTGGTCAGGCAGAGGGCAGCCTTTCCGGCCCTAATCTGTAGACCGCGAGGTCTGCGTGTTGTTAATCTGTTGTAGCTGAACTCAATTCCCAAAGATGAACCTGGTGTACATAATGATAAAATATCATAGTCAGTTCTACTTAATCAACTCTAGGATTAGACACATAAAATCTTCTTTTAGCGAACACCCATGAGGTCTAAGCTTGAACTTATTAAGGATGAAAAGGTTATCTGTTACAAAGACGTAAACAGTATACTTGATCATTAGACATGCTGTAATAGATCAAAAGACAAGCTCTAAACCACACGTTACAACTAAGAACTTGTGATTTGCCTCGTTAACCCACTACACTGTGCAGTTCTAAATTCAATGCCTTGATGGTCTCCACAATTGCTGTTGCATGTAAATCTAAAATTTGCTAAACAGAAATTCAGATAAACATATTCCAAAATAAACTATTAGCTGCCTTTGACTGTTCTCTGAGATTACTCCATTGTGTATGAAAATATTCTAACTATATTGCATTGGTTCATTCCCACTTTAGCTAGTTAATTTAATATAACATTGTTGTGCTGGGTTTAGCAGCATACTGGGTCACTTTTAACCATTTAAAGGTAGGTAAACTGGTTGAGAATGAGTATTGAAGCTTGAGAGTCTTCATTCTTGAAATTATCCATTTATTGTTTAACTGTGGTAGACAATTTATTACATTATCAGTTTGTTGTTCAGCCATGTACAGTTGCTTCCCCAAAATTGAGTGGTAGTTAAGAAAACATGAGCTACATTTCTGTCTGAAGGATCTGTGAGACTTTTCATCGTCTATATGATTCAGGGTTTTAGGCCCTCGTATTCAGATACATATACTACTTGTATCCCATTTCTTCTTAACACTTGTATTAACAAAATAAGAACCGCAGTCATATGGTAATATGTAGCTTGTTTGTGAGAATTTGCAATTTTGATTGTCTAACGAAATCGGCAGTAACACGGCATCCTCAAAAAAAAGAACTGGTAGAAATTACAGGACACGATGACACAAGTTAACTGTCAGCCATGCACATCTTCCTAATTTAGTAATTTATATTCACTGAAAGTGATATTTGAAGTATGAACATGCTTTTTATTTTCATAGAGAGAAATATGAACATTATCAGTTCAAGTATGGACAAGAAAACAAAAATTGGGCCTAAGACTAGAACGACTTATGCAGAACTTGCTTGCTCTCAGATAACTGCAGTGGTGCTCATCCTCCGGGCCAGACATTGTAGATTCCATGATTCCATCGTACTATGTACATGAACCAACATTTCCAACAATAATGAAATTTAGTACTGGAGTATATATTTTTCAGACAAAATGCTGGACACGTTTAAGTTTGCAAATACCTGCTGAGGTACTTTTTCCTACAACATGCAAAGCCAAAATCAAAGTGCCTAAGTTCTTCTGTTTGCAGTTTTGGACAAACACAGCAATTGTCAAAAGGAGCCCACAGCTATGCAGGCTCACCCTGTCTTCATAATGTTTGACTCTCTTCTTGTCACTGAATTTGTAGAGCGCGCGGTGGAAAAGCTAAGAATAATACTTATACATCACCACGGCATTGTGCAACAGTGGAACATCCATAGTTTACACACTTCTACCGTTCAACTGTTCAAACCCGCCATTTCCATTGCAGGTAACTTTCCCCTCCAACTCCAACCCCTCAACCCAATAAAACTAGCGGAAACATATCGAACACATTCAATAAGGAATTTCCCTCGTGTCAAAGGGAAGGAGGAGTTTATCTCACCGCCGAACGAGGAGGCGGACGTGAAGGCGAGCGACGCCGAGACCGCAGCCGAGAGCGAGGAGGTGGGGGCGGAGGAGGTGGAAGAGGAGGAGATGAAGGAGCTCCGGAGAAACGGAGAGGCGGAGGCCCCCATGGGGCCAGACCTGTGGGGGCGGAGACCGCCGCCGATAGCCACCGCCGAGATCCTCCCGGAGTGGAGCGAGAGGGACGCCATTGAGGAGGCGAGGGCAAGCGCCATGTCTGGGCAGTTGGAGTGCTGCGGGCTATCCTCTCACACTCGACGCTGTTATCATCATATCCACGGCTGGATGAGAAGTTTGGGCTTTATGGGCCTTAATTTTGCGCAGCTAACCAGTTAACAAGCCCATCAGTAGGCCCGCTCGATTCTCTAACAGCTCGTTTGATACCCTTCATTTTTCTTCTCTAGAGTACGCATGAGTATGCGTACTACTCCCTCCGTTCCTAAATATAAGTCTTTGAAGAGATTCACCACATACGGAGTAAAATGAGTGAATCTATACTTTAAAATACATCTACATACATCCGTATGTGGTCCATAGTGAAATCTCTATAAAGATTTATATTTAGGAACGGAGGGAGTATATATTAAGAAATACCCCTCATTTTATTTCATCCGGTAGAAATGAGATCTTTGTTAGGATTTCAGTTGGTTGAAATAAAAATCCAACTGCAAAAAAACACATGCTTGGCTGCCACAAGGATTTATAAATTGAAATCATTACCGTGTCAAAATTAAGGCATAGACATCATCTTTCCAAAATTTGGCATTCATGTCAACATTAAACAAGTTGTGGCACACAATCTTTCATATATGAAGCTGCTCCATAAAGCACAAATCCATATGATCAAATTCAATCGCAACCGCCATGTTCATGTCATACAGCACAAATGCACGCCTAACAAAAGTAAAACAAAGGTTCAAAGCTTGTATTCAACAAGGTATGGAAGAAAAAAAATACTAAAGCTTGTCATGAAAAATGCATTAGGACAATAAAATTAATTCTTTGAATCCAAGAAATATCATGTGGCTTGACTTGCATCAGGACACATTTCTTTTTCATTCCATCTTGCATCAACGTATGAGTTGGAGAAACCAGATCCATTTTTTTATCACATCTTGCGTCAATGTAAGGGTTGAAGAAATCTTGTGGCCTCATTGTTGGCCTGCAAATACGATGATAAACATGTTGGTAAACTGACTAAAGTAGTTGTTAAAGTTGAATTGGAGGCAACAACAAACGTCCCTCGGGTGTTTGTGTTTCTTTGACCGAGTGAAATGCCTAGGACCCTGTTTTTCCCTCTATTTTATCTATTTCCGTCTATGCTATTCTGTTATGAATGCTCCATTTGATCTGGAACCGAAGCTTTATCTGGTGTCCTTAACCATGTTAAAGGTCTGAACTTAATCTGTTTTGGCGAAAGCCGTCCAAAATTTGGGGTTTCCGGCCCAAGTCTAGGCCACGATCTTTGATGACGGTTGCCACGTGCCTTTCAACAACTGCCATTCCTTCTGGACCGTTGAATCGCAAAAGCCAGTAGACGGTAGTCGTCCGATCAGATTCACTCCTTGCGGTTATTTCCCCTCGCATATAAATAATACCGCACCGCCACCGCTCCCTCATCCACTTCATCCATTCGCCACCACACCGTTATTTTCCGAACCCTACGGCACTGCTCCACCTTGAGCTTGACGCCGACGATTGTCTTCGCCGGTTCACTGCTGGAAAGAGGTCGCCAGAGTCCTTCATCGCTGCCGCGGACCATCTTCCTCTCCACGTCGCCGTAGCTTCTAGACATCACCAAGTTAGGGTATGTCCAGTGCAAACTCGCTCCTCATTCCGTCACGTTCAAGTTCATCCATGGTAGAAATTACATGTTTTTACTGCAATTCTCAGATCTTAACTGCTAGGTAACTTTTGTGGATGCAGTTTGTAGTTGTCCCTCGCATCCGAAAAACTTTCAGATCTAGGGTTTGTGATATGTATCGAACGAATGGAATGCTTAGACCGTATCTAGTATATTCTTCAAAACTACTAGTTCATTCTGCACATTTCCTTCATCCGAAACATTTCTCAAAGTCTACATCTAATTCTCCTTCAAAATGTTTTTGCTCAAAAAACGTTGTTGTGAGCATTCGTAACCCTGTCCCCATTTTCCTTCGTATCTACTCTTGTTCACAGGTGTATGCAGTTAGTTGAGGATTCTCCTCAACCAGTGAGCATGGCTGATGGAGAAGATGACATTTTGGGCACAACAGATGAGTCAAAAGCTCCGAATGCTAAGGGCCCAATGATAGGCCCATCAACCAGCAAACGCAAAAGAACCGAGCAAAATGCCGACGAGCAAGAAGAAGTTGCTCCGAAGAAAAAGAAGGGTGGCAGACAACCTTACACAAACACAACAGAATACATTTCTCATGATCGATACAATACTTTTCCAGGAGGACCCAAGCATGAAAGAGTTAAGTGTCTGCAATGGATTCGACGCCACTGGGTTCGAAAATGGTTCAACTATGAAATGATCCATCCTCGGTTTGCTCAGACTTTGCATTTCATCCACCATGGGGTGAATGCCGAGAAATTGGTCTCATCAAGCCAAGTGATCCTCAAGTGAGACCGCTGCCTCCTCCAAATGCCCATGAGTCATCTCTTAAGACTCCCGAATCTTATCCTAATGAGTTGGTTAAACGTCGGAAGAATGCCATCAAGTGAGCCAAGAAGGCTGAAAAGGGCTCTTGAAGAGGAAAAACGTCGTCTTCTCAAGGATGACGTCGAAAAGAAAAAGGCCGATGGAAAATCTAAAGGCTGCTCCAAATGCAAACATGATCCCAGTGCTGCTGCAAAGCGCAAGAGTGCTTGATGTCTACTGCGCAACCTTCTTCTTGTAGAGTCGTGTTGGGCCTCCAAGCGCATAATTTTGTAGGACAGTAGCAAATTTCCCTCAAGTGGATGACCTAAGATTTATCAATCCGTGGGAGGCGTAGGATGAACATGGCCTCTCTCAAACAACCCTGAAACCAAATAACAAAGAGTCTCTTGTGTCCCCAACACACCTAATACAATGGTAAATTGTATATGTGCACTAGTTCGGCAAAGAGATGGTGATACAAGTGTAATATGGATGGTAGATATAGATTTCTATAATCTGAAAATATAAAAACAACAATGTAACTAGTAACAAAAGTGAGCAAGAACAGTATTGCAATGCTTGAAAACAAGGCCTAGGGTTCATACTTTCACTAGTGCAAAGTCTCTCAACAATGATAACATAATTGAATCATATGGAAATCCCTCAACGTGCGACAGAGAATCACTCCAAAGTTTCTATCGGAGAATGTAGGACGAAAACGTGCATCAACCCCTATGCATAGATTACCCAAATGTCACCCTGGGAATCCGCGAGTTGAGTGCCAAAACATACATCAAGTGAATCAATAGAACATCCAATTGTCACCACAGATATCCCATCGCAAGACATATATCAAGGGTTCTCAAATCCAATACTCAATCCAACATAACGAAACCTCAACGAGCAAGACCCAATTCATCACAACAAGAGATGGAGAGGAAAGAAACACCATATGATCCAACTATAATAACAAAGCTCGCAGTACATCAAGATCGTGCCAAATCAAGAACACGAGATAGAGATAGAGATAAAGAGAGAGAGAGAGAGAGTGTGTGTGTGTGTGAGAGAGAGAGAGAGAGATTTAACACATAGCTACTAGTACATACCCTCAGCCCCGAGGGTGAACTACTCCCTCCTCGTCATGGAGACCGCCGGGATGATGAAGATGGCCTCCGGTGATGGTTTCCCCCTCCGACAGGGTGCTGGAACGGGCTCCCGATTGGTTTTTCATGGCTATAGAGGCTTACGGTTGCGGAACTTCTAATCTAGGTTTCTTTTCGGAGGTTTCTATATTTATAGGAATTTTTGGCGTTGGAAACAAGTCAGGGGGGGGGGGGTCCCGAGGAGTCCACAAGCCAGGGGCACCCTAGGGCACGCCCCCTACCCTTGTGGTTGCCTCGGGACTCTTCTGGCCCAACTCCGATGCTCCGTGGGCTTCTTCTGGTCCATAAAAACACAGTAAATTTTCAGCTCATTTGGACACCATTTGATATTCCTTTTCTGTAAAACTCAAAAACAAGGAAAAAACAGAAACTAACACTGGGCTCTAGGTTAATAGGTTAGTCCCAAAAATAATATAAAATAGCATATAATGCATATAAAACATCCAAAACAGATAATATAATAGCATGGAACAATAAAAAATTATATATATATGTTGGAGACGTATCAAGCATCCCCAAGCTTAATTCCTGCTCGTCCTCGAGTAGGTAAATGATAAAAACAGAATTTTCGATGTGGAATGCTACCTAACATATTTATCAATGCAATCTTTTTTATTGTGGCATGAATATTCAGATCCATAAGATTCAAAACAAAAGTTTAATATTGACATAAAAACAATAATACTTCAAGCATACTAATAAAGCAATTATGTCTTCTCAAAATAATATGGAAAAAGAAAGTTATCCTACAAAATCATATAGTCTGGCTATGCTCCATCTTCATCACACAAAGTATTTCATCATGCACAACCCCGATGACAAGCCAAGCAATTGTTTCATACTTTTGATGTTCTCAAACTTTTTCAACTTTCACGCAATACATGAGCGTGAGCCATGTATATAGCAGTATAGGTAGAATAGAATATGGTGGTTGTGGAGAAGACAAAAAGAAGGAGAAAGTATCACATCAACTAGGCAAATTAATGGGCTATGGAGATGCCCCTCAATTGATATCGATGCAAGTGAGTAGGGATTGCCATGCCACGGATGCACTAGAGCTATAAGTGTATGAAAGTTCAAAAGAAAATAAGTGGGTGTGCATCCAACTTGCTTGCTCAGAAGACCTAGGGCAATTTGAGGAAGCCCATCGTTGGAATATACAAGCCAAGTTCTATAATGAAAAATTCCCACTACTATATGAAAGTGACAACATAGGAGGCTCTCTATCATGAAGAACATGGTGCTACTTTGAAGCACAAGTGTGGAAAAAGGATAGTAGCATTGCCCCTTCTCTCTTTTTCTCTCATTTTTTTTATTTTGGGCTCTTTGGGATCTTCTTTTTTATTTTTTCTACTCCCTTTTTTTTCTATTTTATTTATTTGTTTTTGGTCTGGAGTCTCATCCCGACTTGTGGGGGAATCATAGTGTCCATCATCCTTTCCTCACATGGGACAATGCTCTAATAATGATGATCATCACATTTTTATTTACTTACAACTCAAGAATTACAACTCGATTCTTGGAACAAAATATGACTCTATATGAATGCCTCTGGCGGTGTACCGGGATGTGCATTGACTCAAGAGTGACATGTATAAAAAATATGGATGGTGGCTTTGCCACAATACGATGTCAACTACATGAACATGCAAAGCAATATGACAATGATGAAGCATGTCATAATAAACGAAATGGTGGAAGTTGCATGGAAATATATCTCGGAATGGCTATGGAAATGCCATAAAAGGTAGGTATGGTGGCTGTTTTGAGGAAGGTATATGGTGGGTTTAATGCATCGGTGAAAGTTGCGCGGTACTAGAGAGGCTAGCAATGGTGGAAGGGTGAGAGTGCGTATAATCCATGGACTCAACATTAGTCATAAAGAACTCACATACTTATTGCAAAAATTTATTAGACATCAAAACAAAGTACTACATACATGCTCCTAGGGGGGTGGATTGGTAGGAAAAGACCAACGCTCATCCCCGACTGCCACTCATAAGGAAGAAAATCAATAAATAAATCATGCTCCGACTTCATCACATAACGATTCACCGTACGTGCATGCTACGGGAATCACAAACTTTAACACAAGTATTTTTACCAATTCACAATTACTCACTAGCATGACTCTAATATCACCATCTTTATATCTCAAAACAAATGCAAGGAATCAAACTTATCATAGTATTCAACGCTCTTTATATGACAGTTTTTATTATATCCCTCTTGGATGCCCATCATATTAGGACTAAATTCATAACCTAAGGAATTTACCATGATGTTTAAGGACTCTCAAAATAATATAAGTGAAGCATGATATTTCATCAATTTCTTCAAAATAAAACCACCGTTGTGCTCTAAAAAGATATAAGTGAAGCACTAGAGCGAACTGCCTGGCTCAAAAGATATAAGTGAAGCACATAGAGTATTCTAATAAATTCACAATTCATGTGTGTCCCTCTCTAAAGGTGTACAGCAAGTATGATTGTGGAAAACTAAAAGGCAAAGACTCAAATCATACAAGATGCTCCAAGCAAAACACATATCATGTGGTGAATAAAAATATAGCCTCAAGTAAATTTACCGATGGATTGAAGACGAAAGAGGGGATGCCATCCAGGGCATCCCCAAGCCTAGATGCTTGGTTGTCCTTGAATATTACCTTGGGTGCCTTGTCCATCCCCAAGCTTAGGCTCTTTCTACTCCTTATTCCATAGTCCATCCAAACTTTACCCAAAACTTGAAAACTTCACAACACAAAACTCAACAGAAAACTCGTAAGTTCCATTAGTATAATAAGCAAATCAGCACTTAGGTAATGTTGTGAACTCATTCTAAATTTATATTGGTGTTATAACTACTGTATTACAACTTCTCCATGGTTCATACCTTCCGATACTACCCATAGATTCATCAAAATAAGCAAACAACACAATGAAAACAGAATCTGTTAAAAACAGAACAGTTTGTAGTAATCTGGAAAATTTGTATACTTCTGTAACTCGAGAAATTCTGAAAAATGAGGAAAATATAGTAAATTTGTATATCAATCTTTTGTAAAAAGTTAAGATCAAAATCATGCTTCTGTGAATTTCTAAAATTCTGGCAATGAGCGCAAAGGTTTCTGTTTTTCAGCAAGATCAAATCAACTATCACCATAGACCATCCCAAAGGTCTTACTTGGCACTTTATTGAAAAAAAAGCTACAAACATGATTACTACAGTAGCATAATAATGAGAACACACAAAATTAGTAGTTATAAATATTGGGTTGTCTCCCAACAAGCGCTTTTCGTTAATGCATTTCTAGCTAGGCATGATGATTTCAATGATGCTCACATAAAAGATAAGAATTGAAACATAATGGGAGCATCATGAAGCATATTACTAGCACATTTAAGTCTAACCCACTTCCTATGCATAGGGATTTTGTGAGCAAACAATTTATGGGAACAAGATTCAACTAGCATAGGAAGGTAAAACAAGCAAAACTTCAAGGTTTTCAATACATAGAGAGGAAACTTGATATTGTTGCAATACCTACAAGCATATGTTCCTCTCTCCTAATAATTTTCAGTAGCATCATGAATGAACTAAAAAAATATAACTATCACACAAAGCATTCTTTTCATGATTTACATGCATAGAAATTTTACTTCTCTCCGCATAAGCAAATTTATTCTCATTCATAATAGTGGGAGGAAACTCAATGAAATTACTATCATATGACACTTGATTCACATAATCAATTTGATAATGACAAGTTTCATGGATATCATTACTCTTTATAGCATACATGTCATCACAATAATCTTCATAGATAGCAACTTTGTTATCATAATCAGTTGAAACCTCTTCCAAAATAACGGATTCTTCACTAAATAAAGTCATGACCTCTCCAAATCCACTTTCATAATTATTAGAATATGATTCAACACCCTCCAAAATAGTGGGATCATTATTACCTAGAGTTGACACTCTTTCAAACCCACTTTCATCAATATAATCATCTTAAATAGGAGGCATGCTATCATCATAATAAATTGCTCCTCAAAACTTGCGGGAGTAAAAATATCATCTTCATCAAATATAGCATCCCCAAGCTTGAGGCTTTGCGTATCATTAGTATCATGGATATTCATAGAACTAATACTAACAACATTTCAATCATGCTCATCATATATTAACTTCTTCTTCTAACACTTTGGCACAATTTTCCTTTCCATCATTTTCACGAAAGAGTTATAAAGATGAATTATATGTGGCAGCCTCAACTTCATTTTTTTGTAGTTTTCTTTTATAGACTAAACTAGTGATAAAACAAGAAACTAAAAGATTCAATTGCAAGATCTAAACATATACCTTCAAGCACTCACCTCCCCGGCAACGGCGCCAGAAAAGAGCTTGATGTCTACTACGCAACCTTCTTCTTGTAGACTCGTGTTGGGCCTCCAAGCGTAGAGTTTTGTAGGACAGTAGAAAATTTCCCTTAAGTGGATGACCTAATGTTTATCAATCCGTGGGAGGCGTAGGATGAAGATGGTCTCTCTTAAACAACCCTGCAACCAAGTAACAAAGAGTTTCTTGTGTCCCCAACACACCCAATACAATGGTAAATTGTATAGGTGCACTAGTTTGGTTATAGAGATGGTCATACAAGTGTAATATGGATGGTAGATATAGGTTTTTGTAATCTGAAAATATAAAAATAGCAAGGTAACTAGTAACAAAAGTGAGCAAGAATGGTATTGCAATGCTTGAAAACAAGGCCTAGGGTTCATATTTTCACTAGTGCAAAGTCTCTCAACAATGATAACATAATTGAATCATATGGCAATCCCTCAATGTGCGACAAAGAATTACTCCAAAGTTTCTATTGGAGAACGTAGGATGAAAACGTGCATCAACCCCTATGTGTAGATTACCCCAATGTCACCTCGGGAATCCGCGAGTTGAGTGCCAAAACATACATCAAGTGAATCAATAGAACATCCCATTGTCACCACAGATATCCCATCGCAAGACATATATCAAGGGTTCTCAAATCCAATACTCAATCCAACATAAAGAAACCTCAAAGAGCAAGACTCAATTCATCACAACAAGAGATGGAGAGGGAAGAAACATCATATGATCCAACTATAATAACAAAGCTCGCGGTACATCAAGATTGTGCCAAATCAAGAACACAAGAGAGAGAGAGAGAGAGAGAGAGAGAGAGAGAGATCAAACACATAGCTACTAGTACATAGAGATAAATACATTGGTGGTCATCGAAGTTGTGGCTGAAGCACACTATGGTCACTAGACTTCAAAATACGCTCAATACGGTCACTGAATACGAGTTGCGGTGATTATACGGTCACTAACTCACCGTAGAGCTCTGTATTTTGTCTAGTTGACCGGTCAAATAGTCAATTGTGGCACTAAGGCAGCACCGTCAGCGTTTTGTTGTCTCTCTACTCTATGGGTCCCACCTGCAAGTGAGTATAAGAGATAAATGAACAAAAATAAACTACTCCAATGGCAGGGAATCGAACTTAGCGTCGTAGAACTAACGCGCAACCCACAAGGACCGTCGTGTTTTAGCGTTGATAACCTGAGGGTTAATCAATACAATGTCTCGATGTACCCGTTTGTGTACGATTGCTTTAACCACACTTTTTCTTTGACTGCTAATGCGTGATGTTTTGTTTTGCTAGCGCGTGTGAGGGAGTCCTGGATTAGGGGGTGTCCGGATGGACGGACTATAACCTTTGGCCGGACTCCTGGACTATGAAGATACAAGATTGAGACTTCGTCCCGTGTCCGGATGGGACTTTCCTTGGCGTGGAAGGCAAGCTTGGCGATACGGATATGTAGATCTCCTCCCATTGTAACCGACTGCATGTAACCCTAGCCCTCTCCGTGTCTATATAAACCGGAGGGTTTTAGTCCGTGGGACGAACAACAATCATACCATAGGCTAGCTTCTAGGGTTTAGCCTCTCTGATCTCGTGGTAGATCTACTCTTGTACTACCCATTTCATCAATATTAATCAAGCAGGAGTAGGGTTTTACCTCCATCGAGAGGGACCGAACCTAGGTAAAAACATCGTGTCCCTTGTCTCCTGTTACCATCCACCTAGACGCACGATTGGGACCCCCTACCGAGATCCGCCGGTTTGACACCGACATTGGTGCTTTCATTGAGAGTTCCTCTGTATCGTCATCTTTAGGCCCTATGGCTCCTCCGATCATCAACAATGATGCGGTCCAGGTGAGACTTTTCTCCCGGACAGATCTTCAGATTCGGCGGCTTTGCACTGCGGGCCAATTCACTTGGCCATCCGAGCAGATCGAAGCTACGCCCGCCATCGTGTCAGATTTGGAAGTTTGAACTACACGGCCGACGTCCGCGGAGACTTGATCTGCGGACGGGTTCGAGCCACGGCCGAGCGCCCGCCTTGTCACGATGGGCATGATCTAGCTCTGCTGAGCGAGGCCCTAGAGGCCGCACCAGTGTCCGCTCCGACCCTTAGCTCAGAGCCGACTGTGCCAATCGAGGACGGGTGGCTGGACACCGCCTCGGGGGCTGCAATCTCTACGGCGATCGAGCCAAACACCAGCCTTCTCCTTTGCGAAGCTCGTGACTCCAAGGTGCCGGACTCCTCTTGGGACTCCAAACCTTCCGCGCCCCTGCCGATCGAATCCGATTGGGCGCCGATCATGGAGTTTGCCGCCGCGGACATCTTTCAGCACTCGCCCTTCGGCGACATTCTGAATTCACTAAAGTCTCTCTCTTTATCAGGAGAGCCCTGGACGGACGACGAAAAAATTCAAAGCCCACCCACCACCCACTTCGTAGCCACTATCGATGATTTAACCGACATGCTCGACTTCGACTCCGAAGACATCGACGGTATGGACGCCGATGCAGGAGACGACCAAGAACCAGCGCCTATAGGGCACTAGAAGGCCACCTCGTCGTATGACATATAAATGGTGGACACCCCAAAAGAAGGGAAGGGCGATGGAATAACGGAGGATGACCCCTCCAAGAAGCAACCTAAGCACCGGCGTCAGCGGCGCCGCTCTAAATCCCGGCAAAGCAAAAACGGCGATTCCAGCACGGGAGATAATAACACCTCGGACAGTGCCGAAGACAACCCCCTCCAGCAGGATTCAACACAGGAGGATGGAGAAGCCAGCCCTCATGAGAGAGCGGCAGACATAGAGGTAGAGGACGATAATTACATGCCTCCCTCCGATGACGAGGCAAGCCTCGACGATGACGAATTTGTCGTGCCTGAGGATCCCGTCGAACAAGAGTGTTTCAAACGCAGGCTTATGGCCACGGCGAGCAGCCTCAAGAAAAAACAGCAACAACTTAGAGCTGACCAAGACTTGCTAGCCGACAGATGGACTGAAGTCCTTGCGGCCGAAGAGTACGAACTCGAACGCCCCTCCAAGAGCTACCCAAAGTGCAGGCTGCTACCCCGATTAGAGGAGGAAGCACCTAAACCTACATCACCAGCGCACGACGCGGCCGACCGGCCACCTCGTGGCCGCGACAGAGAGGCCTCTCGGCCCTCCACTCAAGCCGCACCCCGACGTCGCTCAAAAAGTACCAAGGCACGGGGAAATGCGCCAGACCTACGAGATATATTGGAGGACAAGGCAAGGCAAACAAGATCGATCTGTGGATCGCGTGGGCGCCCCACGACATGTGACGATAACCGTCATGCCGGATATGGCAAATCCGGACGAGCCGAACACAGTAGACAAAGCTCATTTGAGCTGCGTCTTGATATAGCCCAGTACAGAGGCGCCGCACACCCGCTATGCTTCACAGATGAAGTAATGGATCATCAAATCCCCGAGGGTTTCAAACCCGTAAACATCGAATCATACGATGGCACAACAGATCCTGCGGTATGGATCGAGGATTATCTCCTTCATATCCACATGGCCCGCGGTGATGATCTACACGCCATCAAATACCTCCCACTCAAGCTTAAAGGACCAGCTCGGCATTGTCTTAACAGCTTGCCGGTGAGTCAATTGGTTATTGGGAGGACCTAGAAGCCGCATTCCTCGACAATTTCCGTGGCACCTATGCGACCACCGTACGCCGATGACCTAAGCCACATAATTCAGCAGCGGAGGAATCGCCGCACAATTACGGACACGGTTCCTAACCAAGAAAAATCAAATAGTCGACTGTCCGGACGCAGAGGCCCTCGTAGCCTTCAAACATAACATCCGTGACGAGTGGCTTGCCCGACACCTAGGACAGGAAAAGCCGAAATCCATGGCAGCCCTCACAACACTCATGACCCGCTTTTGCACGGGAGAAGACAGCTAGCTAGCTCGTAGTAATAACATGACCAAGAACCACAGTAATTCGGATACCAAGGACAGCAATGGCGGTCGCGTCGCAACAAGCACAAGCACCGTGCATTAACGGCGACAATGCCGAGGATACGGCGATTAATGCACGAGATTCAGGTCAGAAACCTGTTCAGCGGAAAAATCCATTAAAAGAAATACTCCGGGCCCGTCCAGTTTAGACCGAATACTCGATCGCTCGTGCCAGATACACGGCACCCCCGAAAAACCAGCCAATCACACCAACAGGGATTGTTGGGTGTTCAAGCGGCGAGCAAGTTAAATATCGAAAACAGTGACAAGGGGCTGCATAGCGATGACGAGGAGGAGCCCCGGCCGCCGAACAATAGGGGAGAAGGGCTTCCCCCCACAAGTGCGGACGGTGAACATGATATACGCAACCCACATACCCAAAAGGGAGCGGAAGCGTGCACTCAGGGACGTATATGCGTTGGAGCCAGTCACCCCAAAGTTCAACCCATGGTCCTCCTGCCCGATCACTTTTGATCGAAGGGACCACCCCACTAGCATCCGCCATGGCGGATTCGCCGCATTGGTTCTAGACCCAATCTTTGACGGATTTGACCTCACTAGAGTCCTTATGGACGGCGGCGGCAACTGAACTCGCTTTATCGTGATACGGTCACGTAAAATGGGCATAGATCCTCAAGGATTAAACCCACAAAGACGACCTTTAAAGGCGTCATACCAGGTGTAGAGGCCAACTGCATGTGCTCGATTACACTTGAGGCGGTCTTGGATCCCGGATAATTTTCGAAGCGTGGAGTTAATCTTCGACATAGTCTCGTTCCGCAGTGGCTATCACACACTGCTCGGACGAACCGCATTTGCAAAGTTCAATGTGGTGCCGCACTATGCATACCTCAAGCTCAAGATGCCAGGCCCTTGAGGAGTCATTACGGTCAATGGAAACACCGAACGCTCTCTCCGAATGGAGGAGCATACGGCGGCCCTCGCGGCGGAAGTACAAAGCAGTCTCTCAAGGCAATTCTCCGGTCCGGCTATTAAACGTCCAGACACCGTCAAGCGCGCCCGGAGTAACCTACAACAAGACCGCCTGGCCCGTTCCGAGCAAGCGTAGCAATGCGGCCCCAACCCCAGCCCTAGCGAAATTGCGAAACCAGCACTACGCGTACATAATTACGCTCTGGAAATACCATGAGCATAAGGGGAGGGGCACAACCACAGCACGCCCAAAATGCGGCTCAACCGCACTAGGGGCTCTCGATTTTGTCATTCTTTTTTTCTTACTTTCAGGGCTCCACTCTCCGGAAGGCCTGTCCGGTAGTACAATCGCCGAACACACGATGCAACAGCCAGGGAGGCAGAAAGCTACGTCGAGTGTCCAGGTGGTCTCTATAACGAGCAGTATACTTGTTTCACATATCATCCCGCAGCTCGCCCTGGAGGGGACATGTCAAATAGCCCCATCTCTTGCTTATCGCACTATTTGTATCGTTACGCTTTTACCGCAGCCTTTTCGAATAAACAATACATAGCTTTTGTCTATTATTGCATTCCTTTTTTATGTAAATATGTTCAGTTATGACATTATGCAACCGTACACTTTGGTACGGCCAATACACCAGAGGCTTAAGTAACCCAGAATATGGTGTGAGAAGTCCGAACACTCTCACGAGTGCGGCACCCCAAACTTATAGCATTATATGCATTGGCTCCGAATCATGTCTTGGGTCAATAGTTGGGTTTGCCCGACTCCCATGTTTTGGTACCTTACGTTCCGTTATATCGGCTACTGAAGGCTGGGAGAACTACTGCGATTGTGCCCGGTTGAGCTGGGTTAAGCACCTCGAGAGAAAGCTAAAACTGACCGTCATGATAGGGCGAGAGTTGGTCATTGTTCGAGAGGTTTCGAGTCCCTAAAGACTTATGCCGCTTAGAGCGAGGAGCCGGCTTTGTCCGCCTAGGCGTGGATAGCACCCGAACTCGGTCTTCCGAATACTAGGGGCTTCACCAAATTTAAAATTATAGAATTCTATGGCTAAGTGAGAGTGATAAAGCATTATAGTCCGATTGCCTTGTTCGTTATCTTTGGCGCCTCCCTCGAAGGACCCAAGAATGGGAACAAGAGCGCTCAGTTTATCCCGAACACCCCAAAGACTCGTGGCATGGGGGTAGAAGCCGACGACTCGCCATCTCTCAGATTTAATAAACGGCCGCCTGAAGGTAATATTTTAAATTCAAAAGCGTTGCTTAAGCGCATATGAGCAAGTTTTCAGCGCAGGATAACATGAGCGAGTTTACTCAAAAATTACATCCTTGGAACATTCATCCGCCACAAAGCGGGCACCCTTCAGACGCCTCATAATACATCTCAGCTTGCGATGCTCCTTGCCCTCCGGTGGCCCATCTCACCAAACTTCTCAAAGATCCATCTTGCCCCAGTGTACTTTAACACGGGCAAGGGCCCTACGGGCGCCTTCGATACAGAGCGCTTGATGACTTCAAGCCATGGATAGGCATCTGCCAGCCGCCTCACCAGCCCAAAGTAGCTCCCAAGCATGACCTCCCCAGGCCATAGCCGGACTATAAGGCCCTTCATGGCCTGTTCGGCTACCTTATGGAGCTCGACCAGCTGCTTCAGCTAGTCGCTCAAGGGCACCGGGTGTCCGGCCTCAACATACTGGGACCAACACCTTCTCCGTCGAGCTCCCTTCCTCGGCTCGGTAGAATGCGGCAGCGTCGGACACACTGCGGGGCAGATCTGCGAATGCTCCTGGAGAGCTCCGGACTCGGGTAAGTAACAAGCAATTCACTTTCACATGCTTGCTTTGCATAAATAGTGCCTTACCCGCCGCTATCTTCTTCATCGCCTCAATTTCCTGGAGGGCTTTTTGGGCTTCGGCCTTGGCAGATTTGGTGCTCTCAAGGGCCGAGGCGAGCTCGGACTCTCGAGTCTTTGAGTCAAGCTCCAAACTCTCATGTTTTTTCACGAGAGCGTGGAGCTCTTGCTGCACCTCCGCCACCCGCGCCTCCTGCTTTTCTCGCTCGGTACGCTCCACGGCCGCATTGTCTTCGGCCTTGGACAACGCTTCCTTCAGGGTCGCCACCTCGGTTGTGGCTACTCCTGGCCATGGGTAGCCCGGCACGGACGGTCTGGCCCGACCTGGCCCGAAAAAGCCTGACCTGGCCCGGCCCGACGCCGCTCCCGGGCCGGGCTCGGGCCTAGATTTTGAGCCCGAAGGCCGGGTCGGGCCGGGCCCGGGCCCATCATTTTTGCGTTTTCCTGAAGGACGGGCCGGACCGGCCCGAAGCCCGATGGGCTTTTACGTGTTCGGGCCGGGCTCAGGCCTAGAAAACAGGCCCGACGGCCGGGCCGGGCTAGGCTCGGGCCTGGGTTTTTTGTGTCGGGCTTGGCTAGGCCAGGCCCGAAGCCCAGCCCGACCCGAGGTATGGCCAGGTATAGTTGTGGCCCCTGTAATACTCACGTTGGTCCTGTCATTATTTGCAACCAGATCTTTTTATATACTTACATAAGGTATTACTTACCCTCCTTGTCCTCGAGCTGCTTCTTGGCAAGGCCGAGCTCGTTCTCGGATCGCTCGAGGCTCTGCTTCAATGCATCGACCTCCGCAGCTGGTCTGGCAGAGGTCAAGCCAGCAGCCTGCATTCCCATATTGACATACTTATGTTAGACTCCTGCGTATATCTTTTAGATCCTCGGTTCGGCTTTTCTTTACGAACACCAAAGCTGAGCATCGAGAACTCTTGTCTATGCGGTAATATTTTTACATATCTTAAATACATACCTCAAAGCTCGTTAGAAAAGGCAAGCAGTCAGCCCGCTCTTGGCGGACTGAACCTTCTAGATCACCGCACTCATAATAGTGCGGTGCTCCTCGTTGATGGAGGTGCCGTTAAGCACCTCCAGCAAATTATCCGGTACCTCCGGTTGGATGGAGGTCACCGGCATCGTAGGCTTCCCCTTCTTACTAGGGGGCCGCCTGCCGGACTCCGGAACCACTGAAGGTTCCGGTGCGGTGTCCGGCCCGGGGCCGGACTTAGAGCCCTTTGGGGTTTTATCCCTTTATACAGAGTCCGGGAGGTCGCCTTGCGGCGCCTCCAAGACCACCTCCTGCTGGCTTGGACCCTTTTGGGACTCCACCTCGGCATCGTCCGTAGGATGAGGGGAGGTAGCAGTCGGGAGTGAAAGACTATTCACGTCCGACGAATCCATGGAGCCGCTCGATGAAGCGTCGAGCCGGGCCTTGGGCGGACTGCATGATTATATTCGGCATGAGAAGATACTGTGCAATAAAGGAACGCCATGAGTTATTTTGGTATCCAGATACTTACGATTTTGCCAGGGGCTTGGCCCTGGATGGCCACTCCTCTTCGCCGTCGTCGGCGTTGGTGGAGTAGTCCGGAGGAAGGGTCCTTCCCTTCTTCGACCCTCCGGCCCCCCCAGTTGGGGCGGCCTTCCTTTTCTTTCCTCCCCCCGCTGGAGGGGGAGAGGCCTCTTCTTCCTCCTCCTCGTCTTCGTGGGAGGAGTGTGCCTCGGAGTCATCGGACGATGAATCCGACACCACCGGGCGCCGGGAACTCTTTTGAGTTCCCGTGGCCTTCTTCTCCGGCACCACGTAAGGTGCCGGAACCAGCAGCCCCGTCAAGCGGGCGTCCGCTGGGTCTTCGGGCAAGGGAGCCGGACAGTTGATCTGCCCGGACGTCTCCTGCCAATCCTGTCAAAGGTAAGGGAGTTTAGATCCCGCATAGAGTCAAACTATGAAAAACAAGTATCCCGTAAAGGGTAAAACAACTTACCGCGTTGGCTTGATGCTGCACGCTGAATCCGCGATCCTCGGTAGCGGATGCGGGAGCCTCGGCGCTTTGAACAGCACCTTCCGGGCATCTTCGTGCGTAGTGTCAAGAGCACCTTTCGAGGTTCGGTCAGTGCGGATTAAACTCCCACAAGCTGAAAGCCCGTTGTTGGCACGGGAGGATCCGACGGATGAGCATGACCTGGACTACGTTGACAAGTTTAACCTTCTTGTCCACCAGGTTTTGGACGCAGGTTTGGAGTCCGGTCAGCTCTCCCGAATTACCCCACGACAAGCCCTTCTCTTTCCAGGAGGTGAGCCGTGTGGGGATGCCAGATCGGAATTTGGGGGCCGCTGCCCATTCAGGGTCACGCGGCTCGGTGATGTAGAACCACCCCGATTGCCACCCCTTTATGGTCTCCACGAAGGAGCCCTCGAGCCATAGGACGTTGGGCATCTTGCCCACCATGGCACCTCCGCACTCCGCTTGGCGGCCACCCACTACCTTCGGCTTGATATTGAAGGTCTTCAGCCATAAGCCCAAGTGAGGCTTGATGCCGAGGAAAGCCTCGCACACGACGATAAACGCCGAGATGTTGAGGATGAAGTTCGGGGCCAGATCGTGGAAATCCAGGCCGTAGTAGAACATGAGCCCCCGGACAAATGGGTGGAGTGGGAAGCCTAGTCCGCGAAGGAAATGGGTGAGGAACACCACCCTCTCATGGGGCCTGGGGGTGGGGATGAGCTGCCCCTCGTCTGGGAGCCGATGCGCGATGTCATTGGACAAGTATCCGGCTTTCCTCAACTTTTTGATGTGCCCCTTCATGACGGAGGAGGCCATCCACCTGCCTCCCGCTCCGGACATGGCTGGAGAAGGTTGAGGTGGGAAGTGCGGACTTGGGCGCTGGAGCACGAGTGCACGGAAATGGATAAGCGAAGGAGGAAGAAGGCGTAGATGAAAAGGTGGATCCTTATCCCTTATATGGGCGGACGAAACTATGTGCCCCCACCAGCCTGGTAAAACTCGCTTATCTCCCAAGCACCGTAATTAATGGCACAGTTGGGTTACCCACGCCCGTATTGATGAGAATCCCGGAATAAGGGGGCACGATCTCTGCTTCGATAAGACGTGCCAAGGAAACCACCTCGCTAAGTGCGCTGAGGTGGGACAGTAAAAATGATTCGAATAAAGGCTTGGCCGTGGTGTGATGTCACGCTGCGAAATTCGTCAGCAGATTGGATTTGTGTACATATTATTCTCTCTACGGTGGTAGGTGGAACTTATTTTGCAGAGCCGGACACTATCCTTGTGTTCAAAATCTTCTATGAAGTATTCGGAGGAGGAACCCGCCTTGCAATGCTGAAGACAATCTGCTACCGGACTCGTCGTCATTGAAGCCTGTTTGTGCTCTTGAGGAGTCGTGGATTATGGGGTGTCCGGATGGCCGGACTATAACCTTTGGCCGGACTCCTGGACTATGAAGATACAAGATTGAAGACTTCGTCCCGTGTCCGGATGAGACTTTCCTTGGCGTGGAAGGCAAGCTTGGCGATACGGATATGTAGATCTCCTCCCATTGTAACCGACTCTGTGTAACCCTAGCCCTCTCCGGTGTCTATATAAACCGGAGGGTTTTAGTCCGTGGGGACGAACAACAATCATACCATAGGCTAGCTTCTAGGGTTTAGCCTCTCTGATCTCGTGGTAGATCTACTCTTGTCCTACCCATATCATCAATATTAATCAAGCAGGAGTAGGGTTTTACCTCCATCGAGAGGGCCCGAACCTGGGTAAAAACATCGTGTCCCTTGTCTCCTGTTACCATCCGCCTAGACGCACAGTTCGGGACCCCCTACCCAAGATCCACCGGTTTTGACACCGACAGCGTGCATATTAGTGTGTACTTCGTGTTTTTTCTCATTTCTGTTGTGCATGTTAGTGTGTTTTTTTTTATTATTTCTGTTATGCGTGCGTATGGTGTGTACGTGTTAGCGTGTCCGCTGAGGACGGGGCGTCGATCCGTTGGCTGGGCAGCTGAGGTTGCTGCCAGCCCACCCGAGTTCGAGTCCCGGCACGGACGCGCGGTGCTCACGGAGTTTTCTCCTATAAAGAAAAGTCAACAAAGGTTAGCCCTTGAGTTGGTCTCATTTTTTTGTTAGCGTGTCCGTGCGTGCGTGCGGCCTCGACGTCGACAACGTGATGCTCCATGGAGACGGGCCAGCGCGGTTGAGACGGGACACCTCTTGTCGGCACCAGACCTCCACCCGCGCCATGTTCGACAAGCTGGACAGCGCCGTCGTCTCGAACGATGCCATGACGTGCCTTGCCGCAGGCAACCCCTTTATCATCCTTGACATGCTCATGTTTTTTTAATGCTCAAAAACCTGCTGCGGTGAACGTGCTCCTGCTCGACATGTTCGTCATCGATGCGCTCCTGGATGGATTCCTGCTTGTGCGTGAGCCGCTCTTGATCACCTGTCGTTTCAGCCCCTCGAAAGAATCTCCTCACGTACGTCCTTGTGCGCGCGCGTGTGTTCCACTGATGCTCTAAGGCCGAGGATGTGATCGCCTTTGTCTCCGTCCGGCCGTCGAACAATGATGACAAGGAGGAGCCGCAGGAGATGGCACAGGGCGCCGTTGTGGGCGAACTTCGCCGTACCACAACGAACCAGACGTTGCCGTAGATGATGCACGCCTCCATGCACCCGAGTGTGTGTGCATGGATGCGTTGTATATGTGCGTGGTGTGCGCCTGGTGCATGCGTTGTGTGCGTGCTGTGCACCTGGGTGCATGCTTTGTGTGCGCCTGTTCGTACGTGCTGTGTACCTGATCTGGTTGCATGGGTTGTGTTCGACCGTGCAGGGTGCATGCATTCATGTTTATATAAAGTCAGAAAGATACTGCTGCATCCAATTGTGTTTTATCAAGTGGTTAGCCTTGGTGATCTCCAACGGGAACATCTCGGGTTCGAATCTGTGTCCTGGCGCGCACAGTTTTTTTATTTTGCCACCAGCTGACAAGTCGGCCCTACAGGATAGAGAGGACGTGGCAGTGACCATGCATCACTAGGTGACAGTTTGACTGGTCAACTTGACAAAATACATAGCTCTACGATGATGCAGTTACCGTATAATTACCATAACTCGTATTCAGTGACCGTATTGAGTGTATTTTAAAGTTCAGTGACCGTGTTCTTCTTTGACCTCGACTTCGATGACCACAGGTGTATTTATCTCTAGTACATACCCTCAGCCCCGAGGGTGAACTACTCCCTCCTCGTCATGGAGACCGTAGGGATGATGAAGATGGTCCCAAGTGATGGTTTCCCCCTCCGGCAGGGTGCCGGAACGGGCTCCCGATTGGGTTTTCATGGCTACAGAGGCTTATGGCGGCGGAACTTCCGATCTAGGTTTTTTTTGGAGGTTTCTATATTTATAGGAATTTTTCGCGTCGGAAACAAGTCAGGGGGGGGGGGGGGTTCCCGAGGAGTCCACAAGCCAGGGGGCGCACTGCTACGTCTCCAACGTATCTATAATTTTTGATTGTTCCATGTTATTATATTATTTGTTTTGGATGTTTTATATGCATTAATATGCTATTTTATATTATTTTTGGGACTAAATTATTAACCTAGAGCCCAATGCCAGTTTTTGTTTTTTCGTTGTGAGCTTCTAGGAAAGGGAATACCAAAAGGAGACCAAACGGAATAAAACTTCACAATGATTTTTCTTGGACCAGAAGACCCCCAGGAGACTTGGAGTTCAAGTTAGAATAGCCACGAGGCGACGACAAGGGTGGAGGGCGCGCCCCTACCTTATGGGCTCCTCGTGGCCCCCCTGACCTAGTTCTTCCTCCTATATTCACATATATTCCCAAACCACCAGAAGCATCCACGAAAACACTTTTCCACCGCCGCAATCTTATGTTCCCGTGAGATCCCATCTTGGGGCCTTTTCTGGCATCCTGCCGGAGGGGGATTCGATCATGGAGGGCATATACATCAACCCTATTGCCCTTCCGATGAAGAATGAGTAGTTTACCTCAGACCTACGGTCCATAGCTAGTAGCTAGATGGCTTCTTCTCTCTCTTTGATTCTAAATACCATGTTCTCGTCGATGTTCTTGGAGATCTATCCGATTTAATCTTCTTTCGCGGTGTGTTTGTCGAGATCCGACGAATTGTGGATTTATGATCAGCTTATCTATGAATATTATTTGAATCTTCTCTGAATTCTTATATGCATGATTTGATATCTTTGTATTTCTTTGAATTATCGGGTTGGTTTGGCCAACTAGATTGGGTTTTCTTGCAATGGGAGAGGTGCTTAGCTTTGGGTTCAATCTTGCGTGATTTCACCAAGTGACAAAGTAGGGGTAGTGAGACATGTAGTGAATTGTTGCCATCAGGGATAAAAAGATGGGGTTTACATCATATTGCATGAGTGTATTCCTCTACATAATGTCATCTTACTTAAGGCGTTACTCTGTTCTTTATGAACTTAATAATCTAGATGGATGCTGGATAGCGGTTGATGTGTGGCGTAATAGTAGTATATGCAGGCAGGAGTCAGTCTACTTGAAACGGACGTGATGCCTATATTTCATAATCATTGCCTTGGATATTGTCATAACTTTGCGCTTTTCTATCAACTGCTCGACAGTAATTCGTTCACCCATTGTATTATTTGCCTTCAACAGAGAAGCCTCTAGTGAAACCTATGCCCCCGGGTCTATTTTCCATCATATTAGTTTCCGATATGCCCCCGGGTCTTTCAGATCTATAAACCAAAAAACCCAAAAATATTTTGTCGCTCGTTTAGTTTTATATATCTATCTCTATCAGATCTCACCTTTGCAAAGTGATCGTGAAGGGTTTGACAACCCCTTTATCGCATTGGGTGCAAGTGTTTGATTGTTTGTGTAGGTATTGGTGATTTGCACGTTCTTCTCTTACTGGATTGATACCTTGGTTCTTAACTGAGGGAAATACTTATCTCTACTTTGCTGCATCACCCTTTCCTCTTCAAGGGAAAAACCAACGCAAGCTCAAGAAGTAGCACGCGCCCTAGGAGGGGGGGGGGGGGCGACCCCTACCCTTGTGGTTGCCTCAGGACTCTTTTGTCCCAACTCCGATGCTCCGTGGGCTTCTTCTGGTCAATAAAAAATCATCGTAAATTTTCAGCTCATTTGGACTCTTTGATATCCCTTTTCTGTAAAACTCAAAAAACAAGGAAAAAACAAAAACTGGCACTGGGCTCTAGGTTAATAGGTTTGTCCCAAAAATAATATAAAATGGCATACTAATGCATATAAAACATCCAAAACAGATTATATAATAGCATGGAATAATAAAAAATCATAGATACATTGGAGATGTATCAGTGCTCCGAAGAAGAAATCAGCTGAACGAGAAACTGATTCTGCTGAAAGCAATTCATCTGATAAAGATGACCCTCCGCTCACCAAAGATGAAGTTGATGCTACTCTCAGCGAGCAAGTGAACATCACCACTTCTACGGTGCTGCCTAATCTTTGTGCTCCTGTTATTCCCCAAGCACCACCGAGGAGAAAGATTATTCTCAGGAAAACTCCTCCTACCACTGTTAGTATGCAGCAACATGTGAAAATAACACCTCATCCAGAAGCTATCAATCTGAAGGATTTGGTTGTTGATGCTCCTGTCAATTATGCCAAACCTGGCGAACAAATTCCCAAGCCTAATGTGAATAAAATCAAGGCACCTACTACTGAGCAAAGTGCACCTCAAGTCACTGCTCCGAAGGAGAAGGCTGCTCCTCAAGATGCAGCTCCGAAGGAAAAGGCTGCCAAGTTTGCTCCCAAACTGACTCAACCATTGGCGTCTAAGCCTCCTTTCGAGCATGTTCAAGTGCAACCTACTCAAGTTCCAGTGCAGCCTGCTCAGATTGATGCTGCTCACTACTACAATCACATGTTCATCATGGATCATCTTGACAAATTTGTGGACAATCCATTCAATGGAGAAGTGGCATCTTTGCCTATCCCTTCAGAGGTTATTTCACAGGCCACTACTGTTGTTGCTGACATGAGAGAAGATACAGTAGAAATCATTAATCTCACTGTCGAACTGACTGATATTGACAATCGAATGAAAAAAACTTCCTCCACATTTGTCATTCGAGCTCTCGAAGACTCCTACAAGGATGTTAACCGTGCCCTGTCTCTGCTTTGCAACAAAAGATTGCGTTTTCATACGGATCTAGATGAAATTGTTAGAAAGATCTGTCTTGAGTATCAAGCAAAAGTGACTGGCTATGATGATCTGGTCAAGGGCCACATTGACCAATCTAGATAGCAAAAGAAGAAGAAAAAGAAAATTGCTAAGAATGTGCCTCCTGCTCCGACCGAAAAGTCATCGGATATCCGAGGCTCAGCCTCAGAAACAAAACTCCCCTGAGCTGGCTATTCCTTCGCAACCACAAGTTCAAGTCACAGATGCTCCTCCCTCGCCAAGGCCAACTAAACCAGTGCCTATGGCCTCCCCTGTTAGAGATGATATTCCATCTCAGGAAATTGTTTCTGAAGAAGGTGAAATCCCTCACTCTGAACATCATTCCTCTCCCACTCATGAAACACCAAATATTTTGGCTCCTCACACTACGCAGCAACAACAGATTCATGAAGAACAATCTCAACCACCACCCCTGCGTTATTCGACTTCAGTGTCGCCTGTAAAAGAATCTGCTCAGTTGCCTCCTGCCTCTGCAGCTCCCAATGTTGTGCCTCCAGCTCAATCACCACTCAGGTTATCCATCGACACAACGATCAGAATTCCAGATGCTGGTCTGTCTGAACATAAATCTGACTCTGCTCGTCCTACTGACTCAGTTGTGTATGGTGATGAAGTGGTCTCAGTGGAAGACGAATTCAAATATCCCTATCGTCGTGAAGCACTGCCTTTGTTCTCGGCGGGTGCTGGCGCAAAAGGCTCGCTTTTTAATCAGAATACTAATCCCACTTTCTTTCAAGAAAGTCCGTGTAACGTCTGAATCGCCTCATTTCTGGACTAAAGAACGGGCAACATATTACTCTCATGTTCTCTATGGCAGCAAGAAGATTTTTCTGCATGAATTCCCAGATATCCCAACTATGAAGAACATTGGCTGCTTCACTCAGTTGTTACAAGATCTGGAAGACTTCTGCCTCACCAATGTATTTGCATTCGAACATACGTAGAACTGAGAGATTATTCTACAATTCTGTGCCACTCTATACATTACTAATGATGAATCTGACAGCACAAAATGGATCATGGAATGGATGACAGAAGGCAAACGCATCAAATGCTCTTCGATAGATTTTGTCTCGCACTTTGATTTTCCTTGTTTTGAGCATGGAAACAATGAAATTTGGGTGCACAATATTGATGCTATTTCTGATGAAACATTTCGCTGCACCATGGATGATAAGATTCATGATTACACTGATCCTCCCATGCCAGAGCATTTAACATTCAAGAACCAGTCTCTTTATCATTTGCTCACATACACTATTTGCCCTCTGGACGGGATGAACTCAGACAACTCCATCTCAGATGCTCTTCGGAATGCCATATATGCAATCTCCGAGCGATACATCTTCGATGTTGAAGACATGTTTCTGCGCATATTGAAGGATTCTGCTCAACATCCGCATTTCCTCAAAGTTTATGCTCCATGGATCTAGAAAGTATTTTAGTACGCCATGCAGACAGAATTTCTGGCGAAGCAAAGTCACAAAAGCTTCATTCCTCCTGTTCGAGATACTTTGCAAGCCATGAAAGATTTTTCCTCGGGAAAATCGCCCGCATCAAGCTCATTTGATTATCACAAAATGTTCGATGGCCCGCGTGTCCCTTCACGCACTCCCAATATCACGCCTCAACCTCTGTCGCAACTTGAAGTCAGTTTGCGCACACAACAACTGCTGCTCAAGCACATAGCTGAAGATCGAAGAGAAAAAGAGCACCTTGCTTTTGAGCTTAATGCCATCAACAATCGAACAAAAATCACACACTTGATTGCAGATGAGAATAAGAAGAGGCTCTGAAAATTGCTCCGAAAGTTCTTCTCCGAGAAACAACTTCTCAATGTCAATCTCAAGGAGCTTTATGATTACATTGACAAAGCTTTTCTACCGAAGATTTCCAAGACAGAAGTACTCCTTCTCTGCATGCTCGAGAGCCTACTACTGATCTTCTTCCTCTAAATCTTCGCAAACTGCTCGATGAATCTGAAGCTACCTCATCGATAGAGAAACCTGCCGAAGGAAATCTGCTATCCCGTGTTCCTCAAGTGGCTGCTCCAGATATGCCTTCGTCCTCTCAGCACCAAGCTATTCCCGAAGGAAAATCTACTACTGCTGAAGCCGAAGCCACTCTCGTTACATCTGCAGCAACACTCTCCTCAGACAGTTCTTCTGGAGATGCCTTTGAGTGAACCAAGTTCTACTCTTTTGCACTCATGTTATTCGTCACCTTTTTGACACTAGTTGACAAAAGGGGGAGAATTACATTGAGTATCGATAGATTTGCTTTCTATGTTTCTTTGGTTTGGTTATGTGTGAGTTTGAAACTTTTGGCTCAAAGACTATGTGCTCTATGTGATGTATAACTTCTGTGACGTAATATTAATAACCCTTCCTCCTGCACTATTTCTCTCGAAGCATTTGTTTTGCAGGTGGAATTACTATCGGAAGTTATGAATGATTGCACTACATTCTCGATGGATTATATATCATCAGTGCAAATCGTTGTCTCGAATGGTTGAAATTTCCTCTGTACACTTCAATATTTGTAGGAGAAGTAAACTCATATTTTTAATCCTACATACATTCAGGGGAAGTGTCTATTTCATCATCGAGCAAAGTAACACTTATTCAATCTTGTTCAAATTTCTTTTCACTTATCTATCTTCACTTTGATGATTATCTGTTTTGTCAACAATCGTCCAAAAAGGGGGAGATTGTTGGTGCAATGACCTGCCTCCTTATGTTTTGGAGCTTGTTGACATAAACATTATGGGAATTATGTGGTTTGCTAGTGCACAGAGAGTAACATGTCCTTGGAATCAAGAGGAGTTTGATTCAAACGACCAATATAATACCCTGCGCAACAGTGAAGGTTATCACCAAAGATTATGATGACAAGAGTGACCCCTCAAAAATTGCTAACGAGAAGCAATTGGTTCGGTGACTGTCCGAAGGAAGTGACTGCATCCGAGAAGTTTGAAGACGAAGTGAAGACGTAGCATTTATTTAATTGTTTCTCTTCTCTTTATTGAGTCATAGGACCACCGTACTATTAAGAGGGGTGTATCGTTCGAAACTTTGATTCTCTGATGCTAAATCCAAATCCTATGAAAGTTGTGAGAGAAATCTCTTTGTGTTCCGAGCAAATACTTGCCAGCAAGAGACTGTGATCTTCTTCGCTGCGAGAGATTTTTCTCAGACCAAGGAGTTAGCATTATTTGTTCCTCAAGTAATGTTACCGTTACTCCAAAATCCGGCTGTTGTGAACGTGCCGGTTGGCCATTGGATGGACCGCCTGTCCAAAATGGTCATTGCCCATCCAGAAAGGCCGCGGCTATAAATAGCCACCCTGCGCCGGCTTTGTTCGGTGGCTGCTCCATTTGATTATGAGAAGATTGTTGAGCAAACCCCTCTTGGAGTGATTTGAGTTTAAAATCCACCAAGAGAAAACCCCTAGATCCGAAAAATTAGATAATGGTTCAGCATCGCTATGCTCCGCCTATTACTCTTGAGAGCTGCAAACTCTCTAGATGGTTATGTGTCAATTTCTTCAGAGAATAACAGTGATTGTGGTTCTCGAAGAAGAAGTTTGTAAAGGTTCAGAGATCACCTTAATTATCTACCATGAGTGATCGGCATTGGTTGATGAACTAATTCTCGAGGAGAATAGGGCGAAGAGAGTTTATCTTCTATGTTAAATCACAACCCCTCCAACCAGACGTAGTCCTTGTGCAGAAGGATGAACTGGTCGAACAAATACCCTGTCGTCACCGAGCATCACTGGTTACATCTGTTCCTACCCTTTGCATTCATATTGTTTACCATCATGTGATTTGCCTCGATGCGTGCTTTAGTTTCCATTCGGTAGTTTGTTTTCGCTCATTGTACTCAGTTTTTCATTCGCTCCGCTGCTGGGTTCCGAGAGTTTTGAGATTTCCGAAAGAAAATTTAAAACTCACATTCACCCCTCTTTGCTAGACATACTTCGTTCCTACAGGTCCCACTAGATGATGCAATCGGTGCCACCGAGTTGAGGTTTGCCCTAAGTCCTTGCACATCGGTCCCTCCGAGTTGTTCCCGTCGGTCTCACCGAGATTCCTAACGTTCATATTTTTACACAGATCGGTGCCACCGTGATTTCTGATCTGTGCCACCGAGATGGGTCAAAAGTGTGTAGCGGTTGGATTTTGTGTGGAGGCTATATATACCCCTCCACCCCTTTTTCCTCATGGAAGAGAGCCATCAGAACGTGCCTACACTTTCCCCATTCTTTTTCTGAGAGAGAACCACCTAATCATATGTTGAGATCAAGAGATTCCATTCCTACCATTTGATCCTTGATTTCTAGCCTTCCCCAAGTTGTTCCACTCAAATCCTTCTTCCACCATAGCCAAATCTGTGTGAGAGAGAGTTGAGTGTTGGGGAGACTATCATTTGAAGCACAAGAGCAAGGAGTTCATCATCAACACACCATCTATTACTGTTGGAGAGTGGTTCTACTAGATTGGTTAGGTGTCGCTTGGGAGCCTCCGACATTATGTGGAGTTGAACCAAGAAGTTTGTAAGGGCAAGGAAATCGCCTACTTCGTGAGATCTACCCAAGTGAGCTAAGTCCTTCGTGGGCGATGGCCATGGTGGGATAGACAAGGTTGCTTCTTCGTGGACCCTTCGTGGGTGGAGCCCTCCGTGGACTCGCGCAACCGTTACACTTCGTGGGTTGAAGTCTCCATCAACGTGGATGTATGATAGCACCACCTATCGGAACCGCGCCAAAAATTCTCCGCGTCTCCATTGCGTTTGCACACTCCAATCCCATCCCTTTACATTCTTGCACTTGCATGCTTTACTCTTTCGGTTGCTCATACTCTTACTGTGCTAGTGTAAAATGTATTGTGTGCCCATTAACATATGCTAAACTCCACCTTAACTTGAAGAAACTAAAAACTGCCACTTTTACTTGTGAAGGGTCTAATCACCCCCCTCTACACCCCTCTTCTCGATCCTTTCAAGATACCATGTTCTTCAACACAAGGAACAAGGGTTCTTGAAGAAATTATTTGAACATCACATCAAAGTTTTCAGTGAAATTACATACGAGGTAGTCTAGGTAGAGTAGGAGATTCATGATTACAATCAATTTTCTATTCACTTCATTAATCATTTGGACACATTTTAATACTTTCATTATTTTTTGTGGCAATGTATCGTAGTCTAAAATATATCATGCATGCTCTCCACCCACTAAATCTTTTGTGGAGTATGATGGGCTGGAAAAAGTTAACTGAGCTAGATCATATATACCAATACAAAAAGACCCAAAAGGGGGGAACCAATCAATTTGGGCTATTAAACCATGTTAATCGAACGACCTAGATTGCTCCAATGATGCACACTCAACATGTTTATCGTGCAATTAATATCATACTAAATATCAACGTACGTGCTAGCTAATCACATAATTAATACGCTGATTGTCATCCTACATAATATGAACGTGTAATTAATTTCCTCCCAAATATCAACGTACATTACACTTACGCATTTACTAGTGCACAATATAGCCCACAACCGATTGACATACCAAACCTTATTATTATAGTACCATAAGTGATTTGTGCATTCCTAGTCTGCCTACCGTTGATTCGAAGGACACTTTTTATTTTAATACTTCACAGTGACATTTATTTTGGGACGGAGGGAGTAGATCATAATTGATACGTCTCTCGTGGTTATTGCTTCCATGTAACATAATTCTATTATTTGAACCATAGTCAATAGATCTTCATCACCATCTATAAGCCCTTTTGGCCATTGCTTTGGCGGGTCTTAATTATTGTTTCAAGCGTAAAATATAGAGTTCTACAATCGCATAACAAATAAACAATGACCAATAATCCGAATTTTAACCTCACATGGTGACCTAACATCACACAAAAACTAACAAGAAGCTCATGATGTAATGATATTTCTGGAAATGTAAAAATAACAATTTTCCCCCATATCAATTATGATTAAAGATACACACCACAAAAGTGATATGTTATTTGGCAAAATATTGTGGCGGTTTTAGAATATCATTACTTGCCATATATAGTGTAATATATTTTTATGCGAAACACAAAATAATATTCCTCTAACACATTGAACGCACACAAGATTGAGAGGGTCACTATGCTAGTTCTACTAACATCAAAACCTAGTCCAATGACGACAAAATCACTCAATTAACGAGGTGTAATGCCTAGCGGTGCCTGAAAATTAAATAACAAAAATCCTATTCCTACTTAAAAATCTTTAAAAACTCTACGGATTAAATAAAGCGTTGTACTCCCTCCGTCGGGAAATACTTATCATTGAAATGGATGTATTTAGATGTATTTTAGTTCTAGATACATCCATTTTCATCCATTTTGATAATGAGTATTTAGGACGGGAAAGATACAAGCTGTGGCGTGTGCAATGAGTGTGTGTGTGTGTGGGGGGGGGGGGGGTCCCTGTTTGGTTCGAAAGTGCTATTGTGAGCTCGAGCTCACAGGCACCCTTTGCTACAGTACAAATGAAAAAAATAATTAAAAAGTTCAAAAAAATCTGAATTTTTTTGGTAACAAACATTGATATATTTTTCACATGCATACAAATTTTCATGACAAAATGACATTCATGCAGGTCTCAGCAAAAAAAAACAAAATCGATGCTCAAAAATGCTTCAAAAACAGTTTTTTTAGCATGATTTTGTTTTTTTTGCTGACACCTCCACAAATGTCATTTCATCACGAAAATTGGCACGCATGTAGGAAAAACATCAAAGTTTCTTGACAAAAAAGTTCAGATTTTTTTGAATTTTTTAACTATTTTTTCGGATTTTACTGTTCATCCGGGATCACTGGTGCCCGGGATCAATTCCTCCGCATCCCTGTTTGGTTCAGCTTTTGTCGACGGATTCCGCTGCCACGCAGCAGAATCTGAACCAAAGGGCGAACCCAGCAGAATCCGATTCCAGAAATCCGCTGCCAAAATCTGAACCAAAAGCGGAAGCAGCCCAGGACGTGCTTTCCAAAATCTGATTCCGCAGCAGGCCAAAATCTGAAAAGGCTGTATCAGATGGTTTGCCAAATGACCTACATCTTTTTCACATCAGATTTTTCACAGCTGTTTTTCCACAGCAGATTTTTCACAGCTGCTTTTAGAAATCCACAGCCCAACCAAACAGGGCCACTAGTGATCTCTCAGAGCCAGTTTTGGCTCTAGAGCAGTTTTCTACATAGTGGTGCTGGTTCATTATTTTTCAAGCGATCGCGTTCATCCATGTGAATCTCGGTACTATTCTTCGGAGATCGGAGTATAACTCAGTGCTGCTGCTACGAGCACTACTACTAGTATTGTGCTACAGAGTTGTTATAACAAAGGAAAACCCATAATCAATCGATGCAAAGCTATCCTAACAGTGTACTGGGCTAGTATCATGATCGAGGTGTTCTAGCTATTAGTTGGCAGTGGTCTGATCCTCCGTCTTCCTGTTGATGGTGATACCCTGATCCCTCCTCGTCGGCGGCAGGCGTTCCTTCTCCTCCTCCACCTGCTCCAGCAGCACCTGCAGCTCCGCCTCCGACAGGCTCTCCAGCCGTTTCTGCAACGAAAACAGTTTTAATGGTGGTCAGTCACAAGTCACAGCTCACACTTGAACGTCGTGCCAAGCAGAGAGTGGCAAAAAAGGGTCACAAGCTCACCTCCATGACTTGCTTCTCGTAGTTCCTGAGCTGCGTGGCGTAGGTCATATCCTTGTTGGCCACCCGGATCATGTAGGAGGAGATCCAGCCCACCGTCATCCCGAGCACGATGAACAGCTGGACCACGTTGCCGGCTTGCAGGGGGTCGACGCCGACGAACTGCGCGCGGTCAGGAACAGGGTTTGTGATCAGGTTCAGGTGAAAAACAGACGGGTTCTTCTTCTTCATCGATGGCAAATCGAGACGCTGCCGGGTTTTGCTACTAGAGAAATGAAGAGGAGGTCACCTCGAGGCCGGACTTGAGGCCGTAGCCGAGGAGGGTGACGCCGACGCCGATCAGCAGCACGTCTTTCCTCGAGTACCCGAACTCCACCTGCGGAAACGCAAGCGGGCGGGCGAGTCGCCTGGTTAGCTCCGGCGTGTCGTGGAAGGCCGAACGAGTCGCCGAGGATTTCGGGACGCAACGCATGCTGTGCTCACCTTGTCATCCGTGGCTTTGGAGTCGTCCACGCTGCTTCTCAGCGCCGAGCGTCTCCTCTGCCCCACGGGCCTCTGCAGCAGCACGTTCGATCGCAGCACAGCTTGGCAATCTGGAGAACATAACACGATCAATTTGTTGATAAATCCATCCATCTGCTCACCGGATTTGTGCAGCCAGCTCATTAGCACAAGAAAAGAGCATGGAGCAGAAGCAAGAATACCAGAGTGGCCGGAGTGCAGGCAGGCCGTCTTGCCAAAGCGGAGTCCGCCGGCGGGAGCGGCGGCGGCGGTCCTAGTCCCGGCCGAGTGTGGAGAGACGCGAAGGACGGGGGCGGACAGGGCTGCTGGCGCCATGGTTGCCGAGTGGTTCCACCGTTGCTGCTCGGCCGCACACCCGCGCCTCTGGCTCCCTTTTATCCCACCTTATCCTCGACGTGCTGACTGACTGAGGGGGCGCTGCTCAGCCGCGTCCCCGGCACGTCTCCCGTACACGTACACGTACACAGGCTCGCCACAGCGAGGCCAAAAAAGCGAGCGCGTCGACGAGGCCAAATATCACACTCGTCTGGATAAGAGTGGCCGTTCCGACCCTCCGGCGCGCGCGAACCCGTGGCCCTCGCGCGCTCATGGCTTCTTCCTCCTCCTCCGTCTTCTCCCCGCTCCTGCGGCCTACACTCCGGCTGCCGGTCGCGTCGGTCACCACGCGCTCCTCTGTTCCCCACGCTGTGTCGGTGGACAACGCGGCCGCTGCCACGCAGCCGGCGCCGCTCGCGGTTGTCAGTCACAGGAGGGAGCTGGTGGTGGGAACAGCACTCGGCGCGCTGTTCTCGGCGACAACGTTGCCCGTAGGGGCGCGCGAGGTCGAGGCCGGCAAGTACCTGCCGCCGGCGCCGTCCAGCCCGGGCTTCGTGTTCTTCAAGGCCACCACCAAGGACACCCCTGCCCTCCGGGCTGGTGATCACTCGATTCTTGCTGTACTTTCTAGTACCTATCTTGCAATCTGATGCGCCCTGTTGATTCATCAGCTAAGTCCAGTTTTGCTCATGAAACAGGCAATGTGGAACCATACGAGTTCATCCTACCGCCCACCTGGAAGCAGCTGCGAGTGGCCAACATACTGTCCGGCAACTACTGCCAGCCCAAGTGCGCGGAGCCATGGGTGGAGGTGAAATTCGAGGACGAGAGGCAGGGCAAAGTGCAGGTGGTGGCCTCGCCGCTCATCCGCCTGACAAACCGGCCGAACGCCACCATCGAGGACATCGGCAGCCCCGAGAAGCTGATCGCCTCCCTGGGGCCCTTCGTCACCGGCAACACCTTGGAACCCGAGGAGATCATCGAGACCTCTGTCGAGAAGATCGGCGACCTAACTGTAAGTTTATCAGTCAACTTACTGATGGTGTTGCTGAAACCTGAATTCCTGATGCATGGGCATAAATTGTTGTGATGCAGTACTACAGCTATGTGCTGGAGACTCCACTGGCACTGACGGGCTCTCACAATCTGGCCAAGGCCACGGCCAAGGGGAGCACGGTGGTGCTCTTCGTCGCGAGCGCCAGCGACAAGCAGTGGCAGTCGTCGGAAAAGATTCTGAAGGCTATGGTAGATTCGTTCCAAATATAATTGCAGCAAGTGCAGGCTTGGCCTCCAGACCTGGACGCGCGGCTTTGCTTGCTTACTGTTTCCACGAGAGAAACTGGTACCTGTTTTTGAGGCTTGGAACACTTGTAATGAGCTCCTTGATCGACTAAGGTGACTATAAGCTTGTACACTAGCTTATTATAGAGGTTATTCCAATGTACACACTGATCAGAATCAATTGGTACCTTCTTCCCAACAGCACAAAAGTTTTGAGTCTGAATTTTCTACCATGCACGTGAGGTACCATTGTAGCGCTTGGCTAGCCGATCTCTTAAAATACTTTAGAGGAGCAAAAATATATTTTAAGGGCCTAAACAGGATCTAGCCGATTCTTATCAGCATTAGAGCATCTCCAGCCGTTGGCCCTCCCAGGAGGCATAAAAATCGCCGCCTAGGGACGAGCCGGCGCTAAAATCGGCTCTGAGGGCGACTGGGTTCCCAGTCGCCGCCCCAGGTTGCGCCGATATCGGCCCAAATGTGCTCGCTTTTCGGCCCAATTTCGGCGAAAAATCGGCCCGATATCGATGCAAATCGGCCCATATCGCCGTGTTTCGGCGGAAATACAACAAAAGTGATTTTTTATCACATAGTTCATCACAGAAAATTAATAGAAATTAAATAGGTCAATAAAAATTATATAGTTCAACAATAAAAAATTATATTTCATCACACGTGGAGCTAGGCGTTGCCCTTGAGCCTCCATAGGTGCTCCACCAGATCCTGCTAGAGTTGTTGATGCACCTGTGTCTCTTGGATCTCCTGACGCATATTGAGCAAGGCAGTCCAGGTTGCCAGTAGCTGGTGATCAACTTGCGCAAGAGGACACTGCCTGTAATATGGTTCAATGTTAAGCACGGGCTCTTCCTGCTCGCTTTCAATGATCATGTTATGCAAGATGACACATCAAGTCATGATCTCCCACATTTGATCTTTCGACCAGGTCTGAGTAGAGTACCGGACAACAGCAAATCGAGATTGGAGCACACAAAATGCCCGCTCGACATCCTTCCTGCAAGCCTCCTAAACCTTTACAAAGTGGGACTTCTTGCCTCCTGGCACAACGTTTGAGATAGTCTTTACAAATGTAGACCATCTCGGATAGATGCCATCAGCTAGGTAGTACCCCTTGTTATAGTGTCGCCCCATTGATCTCGAAGTTCACCGGCAGAGAATGACCTTCAACAAGCTTGGCAAAGACAGGGGAGCACTGCAGCACGTTGATATCATTGTGAGTTCCTGGCACACTAAAGAAGGAGTGCCAAATCCAGAGGTCCTGTGTGGCCACTTCCTCAAGTACCACACTGCAACCACCTTTGGCGCCTTTGTACATCCCCTGCCAAGCAAATGGACAGTTCTTCCATTTCCAATGCATGCAGTCGATGCTTTCAAGCATCCCAGGAAATCCTCTTGCTGCATTCTGTGTTAGGATCCGAGCAGTGTCTTCAGCATTGGGTGATCGCAGGTATTGTGGTCCAAACACTGCCACCACTGCTCTACAAAACTTGTAGAAACACTCAATGGTCGTGGACTCGGCCATGCGCCCATAGTCGTCGAGTGAATCACTGGGAGCTCCATATGCGAGCATCCTCATAGCTGTCGTGCACTTCTGGATTGAGGTGAATCCAAGTTTGTCGGTGCAATCCTTCTTGCACTTGAAGTAGTTGTCGAACTCCCGCATGGAATTCACAGTCCCAAGGAAAACCTTTCGGCTCATCTGATAGCGGCGCCGAAATACTTTGTCGCCGTGTAGTGGAGTGTCGGTGAAGTAGTCAGAGTAGAGCATGCAATAGCCTTCCAGACGATGCCAGTTCTTTGCTTTCAGCCGCCCCGGCGCCAAGCCACCTCGCCGCGGCTTTTCATTGCTCGCGAGCAGGCCGGCAAGGGCGGCGAGGACCATGATATGTTCCTCTTCTTGGACGTCGGCATCGGCTTCCTCCTCCAGCAGCGCGGCGAACGCCTCCTTGTCGTCCGAGTCCATCACCGGGCAGAAAAATCACCGAACACCTGGCGTGCGGGGTGGGCGCACAGCTGCCGATATACCGCCGCCCTGTGCGGCCGGAGCGCTGGAAAACTCGCCTGTATGGTGGTGGAGAGGCTGCCGCGGCGAAACCTTCTCTCTTTTCCGGTGGGGAATGGCCTATCTAGCGGTCTTTGGCGATGGCGGCGCCAGATCGGCGAGGTGGTGGCCGTGGCTGTGCGGGCGAATCTGGATGACTTGCCTTGACTTTTCGCCTGACAGTGTGGCCCAGGCGTGTTTTCCCCTTTCGCCGGAGCCCTCGAGCACCCCGCCCAAGTGCACTGGGTTCGGCCTGCGATAGTCAGGCCCAAAAACGGGCCGAGTCGGCGGATTTCGGCGTCTTGGGGCCGCGACTGGGGTGTTTTTCTAGCGCCGGCGCGAAAAATGGTGCCCTGGGGGCCTGTTGGGGTCACGACTGGAGATGCTCTTAGAGGAGTAAAAAAATTACACCTAGCGTCGGTGGCTCTTTAATTTACTCTACTGGTGCCACTTTTTAGAAAAAAAATTACCCCTCCGCCGTGGTCGCCTCTCTCCCCCGCTTGACCGCATCCACTCTGGTGCGGCCGTCCTTGCCTCCGGCAACCACCATGAACCACCGCAATCGCCTCGTACCACCCGCCGTTCCTCCACTCACTTCGATTCGGTCGCCGCTCGTCCCCGCACTGCCGGATTCAATGCATCATGTCACCGGATTCGACGCAACCAGGCCTGGCGCCGTCGTATTTTGTCAGGGTTCATCAAGCGCAGCCACCCGAAGCTTGCCACGTCGCCTCGTGGTATGTACTCCTCTTACCGCTCGCATCGTCGCCCAACCACCGACGCATCCTTGTCAGTCAGTCGAGCGGGCTCGGCCCTAGCCTGACAACTATCGACGTGCCTCTGCCGATCATCAAGTGTGATGACTGCTGGCAGCTGGTTCTGTGTCAGGTCTCGAAGAAGATAGATTATTCCGGATGGGTTTTCTTCGAGTGTGAATTGGAGTGAGTGTGTTTTTGTGCCATAGTTCTTCAGTTCAACTAAAATTTGTGCTCATTGTTTGTTGGTGTGACTAGATCTCAGTCGACTGAGACTTAACCAAGTCTCAGTCAAGTCACAGAACATATAAAAATCAAAAATCAAGAAGGAAAACGTTTAAAAGAAAATTTTGCATGGATCTTCACGTGAGATCTCATGAATAAAGCATCGATCGACTGAGATTTAGCAATCCCCTTGTTTGTTTTTCATGCAAGAGCATTGCATGTCTTTTCCGTTAAGATGAGAAACAAACATCGTTTACAACCGATTATAGGGCTCGCAATCGCATGCGAGATCAACCCCTACCCCACCGCTGCACAACTAGTGTACTTGAAACATAGGACCACCATTGGCAATAGCTAAGGCCCCACCTATGCTCCACCATGTACATATGCTAAGGCTACCAAATAGACATAAAATTGGATGGGTCAAGTAAATTAAGAAGAACGAGTACTTTGATGACCCAGGAAGAAACAATGCTAAGCGTGCGTACCTAGATGGACACGTAGTTCTTAGTCCCCGACTAAGACCTCTTCCAATGCAAAGGTGCTTAGAAGAGGTGCTAAGTGCATTAAATAGCTTAGCAACTCAACTCACCAATGCATAGGTGCTTAACTTGTTGTTGCTAAGCTCACTGTATTTAATGATATAGCACCTAAACTCTTCCATGCATTGGTCAACTTCTTTCATTTAAGTGGTTTGCCTAGGTTCATGTGCTTGGCATTGGTTCTTCCCGGGGGTCATCAAAGTGCTCTCTCTCTCCTCCTTAATTACTGCGTCATGTCATTTTTTTGCCTATGCCGCATGCTTAGCACCTGTTCATCATGGAGCACTGGGAAGGGCCTAATTAAGTGAAGGAAGCTTAGCACTCAAAAGTTAAGCACATATGCATTGGGGACTTGAGTGGCAACAGCTCAAGCTCCGCTTTGATTGGCAACCACCAACTTTTTTCAGGGTAGTAAAATGTCTTTTTTTTCTTTTGTAAATAAGTTTTCTAAACTTTTTTTCTGAGATACTATATCTGTGTCGGGTGCTCTAGCATACCCACCACTGTTTACTTAAGTTTTGAGAGAAATTGGCGCCTGTCACCGAAATATTGTTGTGACGGTCATGCTTTTCGCCCGCCACTGGTGCATGCTAAACTTGTGGTGTGCATCATTTTATCGGCCGGCACTGCGGATTTTATCCCATGGATAAATTTATAAAATAATAATTACAAGTGACGGTTAGTTATTTGTACCCGTCACTACTGTACACATAGTAGTGGCTGGCGACATTTTTTTGTCCGTCACAGCTACTTTTTCAAAATAGCAATGACGGGTTTCTGTCCTCTCTCACCATTAATTTGAACCCATTTGTAAGCCTTTTCCAAGTAGTATATGTATTGTTAATGTCGTAACATCGTTCTGGCTCATGTGTGATACGCCGTGATAGAAGTATCACAATGAACAGTATGTCTAATCCTCTTAGAGAATCTCTAGCAGAACCCGCATCCCGCCGACCCGCATTTCACGTTTGCAGTTCACGAAAAAGTTGTTTTGCAGTCCGCAGCGAAAAGCCGCAAAGGCAGACCCTGCAAAGCTGACCCGCATCATATTTTACGGGTCGGCTTTGCGGGGTCTGCCTGTGCGGCCGTCCTCCCACAACCCGCAAAATGTAAATTTGCACCTCAATTTGCATTTTTTTGCATTTTCAACCACATTGGATACATAGGACATCACCGAATTTTTGCTAGAAAAGCAAGCCAAAGAAAACAAGAACCACATGTATGCATTTTAGAAGATTTCCAACTTCCATAACTGCTCCCATGAGTTGAAGCAATATCTTCTCCTTGCACTCATTGTTAATCTGCGGATTCTTGATCTTTACTTCTTCATTATTCTTCTTTGGTTCTAAAGAAGTAGCCGTTGCTTCCCCTCTAGTTGCGCATGCATGCGGTTCATTGCCTTCGATTGCACTAAGGAGTGCACGAACATATATCAATTTTCTTTCTATCAATAAACCAATGTATTCGCCTTCCCAAAACCAAAATGAGCAATCTTCCTACACGCATGATGATGTTTGAAATGAGAAAACATAATGAGCTATCCAAATGAGCCGAATGCAAAACAGCACGTACCCCGTCGTTTTTGCATTTGAAGAACACCCATCCAGGGTGCTTCGGCGTGCCCAAAGTCAGCCGCAACACTGTCATGAGCGATCGTCGCCTTTATGAGCGGCATCGGCGAGCCACAGAGCCTCTGCGCGAGAGCCGAGCCCGGCGGACGGCCGACCGAATCCATGCCGGCAAACCGTCGGTGGCGGTGAGCGAACGAACCCGCGCCTGCATGCGCCGATGAGCCTTTGCCGGGACTGTGCAAGGTGCATGCCGACCATTCCATGGCTTGGCGCAGCCGCCGGAGGCCGGGAAAGCCAAATCCGGCCGCCCGTGATGAAACGCCGCAGATCCACAAGGTCCCGGCCCGCCGACGCAGGAGGAGGGGGAGGGGAGGGTGTCAGTGTCAAAACCGGCAGATCTCGGGTAGGTGGTCCCAATCTATGCATCAAGGCTGATGGTAACAGGAAGCAAGGGACACAGATGTTTACCCAGGTTCGGGCCCTCTCGATGGAGGTAAAACCCTACTTCCTGCTTGATTAATATTGATGATATGGGTAGTACAAGAGTAGATCTACCACGAGATCGTAGAGGCTAAACCCTAAGAGCTAGCCTATGATGGTATGATTCTAATTATGATCGGCCTTCTAAGGACCAACCTCTCCGGTTAATATAGACACCGGAGAGGGCTAGGGTTTACATGGAGTCGGTTACAAGGAAGGAAATATAATATCCGGATCGCCAAGCTTGCCTTCCACGCCAAGGGAAGTCCCATCCGGACACGAACCGAAGTATTGAGTCTTGTATCTTGACGCTTCAATAGTCCGGGCGTCAGATATCTGATCCGGCTGTCCGGATACCCCTAATCTGGACTCCCTCGGTAGCCCTCGAACCGGGCTTCAATGACGATGAGTCCGGTAGCAGATCTTGTCTTCGGCATTGCAGGGCGGGTTCCTTCTCCGAATACTCCAAAGCAATTATCGAACACTTGAACCGTGTCCGGATCCACAAGATGATCTTCGCATGCCACCGTAGAGAGAATGATGCTTCACAAATGCAATCTGCTGACAATTTTTCAGGCAACGCGACGTGTTACTATGCCCGAGTCATTATTCGAACCGTCTTTCCATAACCAGCCACAGTGCATATTGCGAGGCGGTTTCCTTGACACGTCTTGTCAAAGCAGAGATCGTGCCCCCTTATCACAGGATTCTCATCAATACGGGTACGGGTAATCCCACCACATCATTAATCGTGGTGCTAGGGAAGCAAGTGATTCCCAACGGGCAAGTGGGGAGGCGCACCGCTTTCGTCGCCTCTATAAAGGGATAAGATTTCCCCATTTTGACCCACGCCTTCTTCCTTCTTTGCCCATTCTTGCCCCCTCGAGCTCCAGCGCCCAAGCCCAAGTCTCCTCCGCACAGCTAAACATGTCCGGAGCAGGAGGCAAGTGGGTGGCTTCCACCGTCAGGGAGGAGCACATAGAAAATCTTCGGCGGCGGATACTTGGTCAGCAGACATAGCGCACCGGCTACGGACGCCGGGCAGGTCATTCTCGACCCGGGACCCCACGAGAGGGTCGTGTTCGTCGCCCACTTCGTCCGTGGACTGGGGTTTCCACTTCACCCCTTCGTCCGCGGGCTCATGTTCTACTACGGGCTAGATTTCCACGATCTAGACCCGAATTTCATCCTCAACATCGCGGCGTTCATCATCGTTTGCGAGGCCTTCCTCCGCATCCAGCCTCACTTCGGCCTGTGGCTGCAAATCTTCTGCGTGAAGCCGAAGATCGTACACGGCCAACAAGCGGAGTGCGGAGGGGCCATGGTGGGCAAGATGCCTAACGTCACCTGGCTGGACGGCTCCTTTGCGGAGACCGTAAAAGGATGGTAATCGGGGTGGTTCTACATCACCGAGCCGCGCGGCGCCAACTGGGCGGCGGCCCCCGAGTTCCGATCCGGAATCTCTATGCGGCTCACCTCCTGGAAAAGAAGGGCCTGTCCCGGGACGATTCCACGGAGCTGGACGAACTCCAGACATGCATCAAAAGCATGAAGGACAAGAACATCAAGCTTGTCAATGTGATCCAGGTCATGCTCGTTCGCCGGATCCTGCCCTGCCAAAGGTGGGCGGTAAATCTGGGAGTTCGTCGGCCGAACACCGACGCCCGGAAGTTTCTACGGCATGACGCACAAAGGCGCATGGAAAGTGTTGTTCAAGGCCTCCGAAGTACCTCCTCCCACATCCGAGGATCGCGGACTTCATGCAGCGCGGCCCCCGAATCCGGTGAGTTTTGGGACCACCACTGGGTTTAGTTTTTTCCCAATACATTCATGGGGGTAGTTTTAAGTATTTATATATATGTGCCTCAGGATTATGTGAAGACAGTGGAGCAGATTGATCGTCTGCCCGTTCTTGGGAAGATCCAGGATGCTCTCCCCGACGGATATGCTAGTCCCGACACCGCATAAGGTGCCGGAGAAGAAGGCGAAAAGAAGGCCCGGGGACCGGGAAGGGTCTTGGCGTAAGGTTGCGTCAAAGCCTCGTCAAGATGACGAGGCGGACTCTCCTCCTGAAGGGGAGGAGGAAGAAGAAGAAGACACCCCATCCGGGAAGGATGAGGGGCCCGGTGAAGCGGGCCAGGGGACCGGAAAAGGCCCTCGGCGCAAGGCCATTATTCCTCTGTCGTCCGATGACGACGAGACACATTCCTCCCGCGGAGGCGGGGAGAATCAAGAAGAAATTCCACCTCCCCGCACTTGGGGGGAGAAGAAGAGAAAAGCCGCCCGGAGGGGGAGGCTGGGGCGTCCAAGAAGGGGAAGGTAACCCTTCTGGACTATTCCGCCACAGCCACTTACAGCGAGGAGGGGTGGCTGCCCCGGGGGAAGCCCCCGGTGCGATCGTAAGTGTCCGCACCCTATCATGGTTTCTCTTCATAGTTTTTATACTTATAGTGCCGAACATATATGCAGTCCAGCCAGGGCTCATCCGGACGTGTCGTCCTCGGATGGGTCTTTGAGCGATTCAGAGATGAACTCGCTCCCGACGGCCACCACTCGTCAGCCTGCGGACGACACGGAGGTGTTGTCCCGAAGGTTCCCTGAGCAGGGGGAGGTGGCGCTGGAGACGCCCCAAGGCGTACTTCCGAATGTCGGACATGCGGGGTTCAAGATCCCCGCGGATCGCATCGACGAGAGCCGCAACAAGGCGGGCTCCCAACCGAACACTGCTCCGGAACCTTCGACGGTTCCGGACTTAGGCGGGCAGCCCCTCGTTAGGGAGGGCGAGCCGCCCGTGCCGAAGACTTCCCTCGCATCGATGGCGCCGGATAGTTTGGTGGAAGCGCTTCGAGGCGCTTCCATGGAAGAAGAGCACCGTACTCTTATGAGTGTGGTGATTCAAAAGGTCCTGTCCACCAAAAGCGGACTTACCGAAGCCTGCTCAAGCCTCCTGACGGGCTTTGAGGTAAGTAAAAAAATATGAAATTACCACCAGATAGGTAGTAGCCCCTGATACTCTGGTTGGTGTTCTGAAAGAAAAGCCAAATGGAGGGTCAACTATAATCCGCAGGAGTCTAATAATAAGTATTGTTGTGAATAAGCGGTGTCTTTGCTTCTGCTTTGCCCGTCTTGCCGAGGTTGCCGAACTGAAGTGGCACCTGGAGCGGTAGCGATGAGAGATAAATCCTCACGAAGAGGCAGCTCGAAGAGAACAAGGGTAAGTAATTCCCGCTCTTATGCGTTTAAGGATAGGCAGAATTGATGAGTCTAACACCTAAGTGTCGTGACCGTGTAACAGGGGCCACCGCCGAATTGGCGTCCCTGAAGAAGGCGCTGTCCGAGGCCGAAGACAAGGCGGCCTCGGAGTGTAAGGAGCGCGAAAAGCAAAGTGCTAGAGTGGGCGAGGTACAGCAGGAGCTCCAGGACCTCGGCAAGAAGTGCGAGTCCGTGGAGCATAATTTGAAGATGAAGGAGGCCGAGCTTGCGAAGGCCCTTGTGAATTTGAAAGATGCCAACGCCGAAGCCGAGAAAGCACAGCAGGAGATCAAGGAGGCCAAAAAGATAGCAGCGGGTAAGAAATTCTTTACGCAAAGCAAACATGTGGAGGAGGCATTTCTTTTACTTACTCGAATACGGAGCTCTCCAGGGTCATTTGCAGATCTGCCACGCAGCGTCTCGGACACAGCGGAGTTCTACCGTGCCCAGGAGGGGAGCTCTCCAGGGGCATTTGCAGATCTTCCATGCAGCGCCTAACTATATGTTTTTGTAGGGATGAACTTTCTTTTGCCATGCTATTTTGAGAAGACATGATTGCTTTGATTAGTATGCTTGAAGTATTATTATTTTTTATGTCAATATGAACTTTTGTCTTGAATCTTTCGGATCTGAATATTCATATCACAAGGAAGAAGAATTACATTAAAATTATGCCAAAGTATCACTCCGCATCAAAAATTCTTTTTATCATTTACCTACTCGAGGACGAAAGGTGAATTAAGCTTGGGGATGCTTGATACGTCTCCAACGTATCTATAATTTTGATTGCTCCATGTTATATTATCTACTGTTTTAGGCAATATTGGGCTTTATTATCCACTTTTATATTATTTTTGGGACTAACCTATTAACCGGAGGCCCAGCCCATTTCTTGTTTTATGCCTATTTCGGTGTTTCGAGGAAAAGGAATATCGACGGAGTCAAAAGCGGAACGAAATCAACTGGAGAAGTTATTTTTGGAAGGAAACCCACACGATGGACTTGGACCCCACGTCAGAAGATACGGGAGGTGCTCACGAGGGTGGGGGGCGCATCCACCCCCCCGGGCGCGCCCCCCTGCCTCGTGGGCCCCCCGTAGCTCCACCGACATACTCCTTTCACCCATATATACCTACGTACCCTAAAACTTCCAGAACAGAAGATAGACCGGGAGTTCCGCCGCTGCAAGCCTCCAGAACCACCAAAAACCAATCGGGACCCCTTTCCGGTACCCTGCTGGAGGGGGGGATCATTCATCATCCCGGCGCTCTCCATGACGAGGAAGGAGTAGTTCACCCTCGGGGCTGAGGGTATGTACCAGTAGCTATGTGTTTGATCTCTCTCTCTCTCTCTCTCTCTCTCACTCTCACTCTCTCTCGTGTTCTCTCTCGTGTTCCCTCTATGGCACGATCTTGATGTATTCCGAGCTTTGCTATTGTAGTTGGATCTTATGATGTTTCTCCCCCTCTACTCTCTTGTGATGAATTGAGTTCCCCCTTTGAAGTTATCTTATCGGATTGAGTGTTTGAAGATTTGAGAACACTTGATGTATGTCTTGGTGATCAACTTGCGGGTTTCGTGACATTGGGAACCTATGCATAGGGGTTGACACACGTTTTCATCGTGATTCTCCGGTAAAAACTTTGGGGCACTCTTTGAAGTACTTTTATGTTGGTTGGATGAATCTGAGATTGTGTGATGCATATCGTATAATCATGCCCACGGATACTTGAGGTGACAATGGAGTATCTAGGTGACATTAGGGTTTTGGTTGATTTGTGTCTTAAGGTGTTATTCTAGTACGAACTCTTTTATAGATCGATCCGAAAGAATAACTTTGAGGTGGTTTCGCACCTACCATAATCTCTACGCTTGTTCTCCGCTATTAGTGGCTTGAGTGACTCTTTGTTGCATGTTGAGGGCTTTTTATATGATCTATCTATGTTATTATTGTTGAGAGAACTTGCACTAGTGAAAGTATGAACCCTAGGCCTTGTTTCCTATCATTGCAATACCGTTTACGCTCACTTTTATAATTAGTTACCTTGCTGTTTTTATATTTTCAGATTACAAAAACCTATATCTACCATCTATATTGCACTTGTATCACAATCTCTTGGAACTAGTGCACCTATACAATTTACCATTGTATTGGGTGTGTTGGGGACACAAGAGACTCTTCGTTATTTGGTTGCAGGGTTGTTTGGGAGAGACCATCTTCATCCTACGCCTCCCACGGATTGATAAACCTTAGGTCATCCACTTGAGGGAAATTTGCTACTGTCCTAATAACCTGTGCACTTGCAGGCCCAACAACGTCTACAAGAAGAAGGTTGTGTAGTAGACATCAAGCTCTTTTCTGGCGCCGTTGCCGGGGAGGCTAGGTAAGTGAAGGTATATCTTTATATCTTGCAATCGAATCTTTTTGTTTCTTGTTTTAGCACTAGTTTAGTCTATAAAAGAAAACTACAAAAAAAATGGAATTGAGTTTGTCTCATACGCTTCATCTTTTTAATATCTTTCGTGAATGATGGAAAGGAAAATTGTGCTCAAGTGCTAGAAGAAGAAATCTATAAAATGTTTGGCACTAAATCTTTGTATGATGAGCATGATTGCAATGTTGTTAGTATGAATTCCTTGAATATCCATGATGCTAATGATATGCAAAGCCACAAGCTTGGGGAAGCTATGTTTGATAACGATGATATTTTTTGTCCCCCAAGCTTTGATGAGCAAATTTACTATGATGAAAGCATGCCTCCTATCTATGATGATTATTCTGATGACACGTATGCTTTAAAGAATAATGATAACCATGAAAATTGTCATCTTGATCTTAATTCTCAATCACATGATAGTTATTTTGTTGAGTTTGCTCCCACTATTATTCATGAGAAGAATTTTGCTTATGTGGAGAGTAGTAAATTTTCTATGCTAGTAGATCATGAAAAGAATGCTTTAGGTGCTGGTTATATAGTTGAATTCATTCATGATGCTACTGAAAATTATTATGAGGGAGGAATATATGCTTGTAGGAATTGCAATAATACCAAGTTTCCTCTCTATATGCTTAAAGTTTTGAAGTTATGCTTGTTTTGCCTTCCTATGCTAGTTGATTGTTGTTCCCATAAGTTGTTTGCTCACAAAATGCCTATGCATAGGAAGTGGGTTAGACTTAAATGTGCTAGTCATATTCCTCATGATGCTCTCTTTATGTTTCAATTCTTATCTTTTATGTGAGCATCATTGAAATAATCATGCCTAGCTAGGGGCGGTAAACGAGAGCGCTTGTTGGGAGGCAACCCAATTTTATTTTAGTTTCTTGCTTTTTGGTTCTGTTTAGGAATAAATAATCCATCTAGCTTCTGTTTATATGTGGTTTTATGTTTTAATTAGTGTTTGTGCCAAGTAGAACCTTTGGGAAGACTTGGGTGAAGTCTTTATGATCATGCTGTAAAAACAGAAACTTTAGCGCTCACGAGATTAGCTAGAACTTTTTACTGGAGAGTGCTATTTAGTTGATTCTTTTTGCAGATGATTACTAGACAAATTCCTCAGGTCTTACAATTTATTTTAGAATTTTTGGAGTTCCAGAAGTTTGCGTTAGTTACAGATTACTACAGACTGTTCTGTTTTTGACAGATTCTGTTTTCATTGTGTTGCTTGCTTATTTTGATGAATCTATGGCTAGTAAAATAGTTTATAAACCATAGAGAAGTTGGAATACAGTAGGTTTAACACCAATATAAATAAATAATGAGTTCATTACAGTACCTTGAAGTGGTGTTTTGTTTTCTTTCTTTCACCAGAGCTCACGAGTTTTCTGTTAAGTTTTGTGTTGTGAAGTTTTCAAGTTTTGGGTAAAGATTCGATGGACTACGGAATAAGGAGTGGAAAGAGCCTAAGCTTGGGGATGCCCCGGAAGGCATCCCCTCTTTCGTCTTCGTTCATCGGTAACTTTACTTGGAGCTATATTTTTATTCACCACATGATATGTGTTTTGCTTGGAGAGTCATTTTATTTTCTTTAGCTTTGCTTGCTTTTAGTTATAATAGTGTTGTGCACCTTTATTTTCAATAAAAAAGTCAAGGATAGCCATTGCCATGCTTATTTTGCTTGTATGCATGTTGCTGTTTGAAAACAGAAAGTTTACCGCTGTTGCAAAAATTCCCTATAAAAGTCAGAGCATGGTCTAACGTTGAATCTTTTTGCATATTAAGCTCTGATAAATTTATTACAGTGGGAATTTTATTTCATAATTTTTGGAGTTAGGGAAGTATTGATACTCTTGCATTCTTTACAGACTGTACTGTTTTGGCAGATTGCTGTTATGTTTGCATTGTTTGCATACGTTTGCTTGTTTAATGATTCTATTTAAGGATAGGAGTATTAAATATGCAGAGGCATTTAGTATGCAATGTTGAATAATAATGTTAGTGATTTGTTACAGTAGAAAATGATAAGGTTTTGCATTGGTTTATACTAACCTATCTCACGAGTTCTTGTTGAGTTTGTTGTGAATGAAGCTTTTGATAAAAAGAGAAACCATGATATGATAGGAATTAAGGAGACACAAAATTTCAAACTTGGGGATGCCCAAGGCACCCCAAGATAATATTCCAAGAAGTCTCAAGCATCTAAGCTTGGGGATGCCCCGGTAGGCATCCCACCTTTCTTCTTCAACAACTATTGGTTAGTATCGGTTGAGCCTAAGTTTTTGCTTCTTCACATGAGTTGTGCTATCCTTGCAATGTAGTTTTCTTTAGCTTTGCTTGCTGTTTGAATAAAGTATCAAGATATGAAATTCTTCAATGAGAGAGAATCTTCACATTAGCTACATAATTATTTAGCTACTCATTGATCTTCACTCATATCTTTTGGAGTAGTTTGTTGTTTGCTCTAGTGCTTCACTTATATCTTTTAGAGCACGGTGGTGGTTTTATTTTGAAGAAATTTATGAACTCTCATGCTTCACTTATATTATTTTGAGAGTATTTAATAGCATGGTAGTTTGCTTAAAATCTTAATATGCTAGGTATTCAAAAATAGTAAAAACTTTCTTATGAGTGTGTTGAATACTAAGAAAAGTTTGATGCTTGATAATTGTTTTGAGATATGGAGGTGGTAATATTAAAGTCATGCTAGTTGAGTAGTTGTGAATTTGAGAAATTCTTGTGTTAAAGTTTGCAAGTCCCATAGCATGCACATATGGTTAAAGTTATGTAACAAATTTGAAACATGAAGTGTACCTGGCTTGTGCATCCTTATGAGTGACGGTCGGGGACGAGCGATGGTCTTTTCCTACCAATCTATCCCCCTAGGAGCATCTTGGCGTAGTACTTGATTTTTGATGACTTCTAAATTTTTGCAATAAGTATATGAGTTCTTTTGACTAATGTTGAGTCCATGGATTATACGCACTTTTACCTTTCCGCCATTGCTAGCCTCTTGATGCGTGCATTGCCCTTTCTCACCTTGAGAGTTGGTGCAAACTTCACGGTGCATCCAAACCCCGTGATACGATACGCTCTATCACACATAAACCTCCTTATATCTTCCTCAAAACAGCCACCATACCTACCTATTATGGCATTTCCATAGCCATTCCGAGATATATTGCCATGCAACTTTCCACCGTTCCGTTCATCATCATCGTGACATACTTTACTTTTGTCATAGTGCCATTGCATGATCATCTAGTTGACATCGTATTTGTGGCAAAGCCACCATGCATTATTTTTTATACATGTCACTCTTGATTTATTGCACCATCCCGGTACACCGCCGGAGGCATTCATATAGAGTCATATCTTGTTCTAAGTTTCGAGTTGTAATCCTTATGTTGTAATCAATAGAAGTGTAATGATCATCATTATTAGAGCATTGCCCCCAAAAAAAGAAGAGAAAGGCCAAAAAAAGAATAAAAAAATAATATTAAAAGGGCAATGCTACTATCTCTTTTTCCACACTTGTGCTTCAAAGTAGCACCTTGTTCTTCATGTAGTGAGTCTCATATATTGTGCTTCAAAGTAGCACCATGTTTTTCATATAGTGAGTCTCATAAGTTGTCACTTTCATATACTAGTGGGAATTTTTCATTATAGAACTTGGCTTGTATATTCCTACGATGGGCTTCCTCAAAATGCCCTAGGTCTTCATGAGCAAGCAAGTTGGATGCACACCCACTAGTTTTCTTTTGTTGAGCATTCATTAGCTCTAGTGCATCCGTTGCATGGCAATCCCTACTCCTCATGTTGACATCAATTGATGGGCATATCCATAGCCCGTTGATTATCCTCGTCAATATGAGACTTTCTCCTTTTTTGTCTTCTCCACACAATCCCCATCATCGTATTCTATTCCACCCATAGTGCTATATCCATGGCTCACGCTCATGTATTGCGTGAAGGTTGAAAAAGTTTGAGATTATTTAGGTATGAAACAATTGCTTGGCTTGTCATCAGGGGTATAGAAGTTGGGAACATCTTTGTGTGACGAAAATGAAGCATAGCCTAACTATATGTTTTTGTAGGGATGAACTTTCTTTTGCCATGCTATTTTGAGAAGACATGATTGCTTTGATTAGTATGCTTGAAGTATTATTATTTTTTATGTCAATATGAACTTTTGTCTTGAATCTTTCGGATCTGAATATTCATATCACAAGTAAGAAGAATTACATTAAAATTATGCCAAAGTATCACTCCGCATCAAAAATTCTTTTTATCATTTACCTACTCGAGGACGAGCAGGAATTAAGCTTGGGGATGCTTGATACGTCTCCAACTATCTATAATTTTTGATTGCTCCATGCTATATTATCTACTGTTTTAGGCAATATTGGGCTTTATTATCCACTTTTATATTATTTTTGGGACTAACCTATTAACCGGAGGCCCAGCCAATTTCTTTGTCGTTTATGCCTATTTCAGTGTTTCGAGGAAAAGGAATATCAGACGGAGTCAAAACGGAACGAAATCAACTGGAGACGTTATTTTTGGAAGGAAACCCACCTGATGGACTTGGACCCCACGTCAGAAGATAAGGGAGGTGCTCATGAGGGTGGGGGCGCGCCCACCCCCCCGGGCGCGCCCCCCTGCCTCGTGGGGCCCCCGTAGCTCCACGGGCGTACTCCTTTCACCCATATATACCTACGTACCCTAAAACTTCTAGAACAGAAGATAGATCGGGAGTTCCGCCGCCGCAAGCCTCCAGAACCACCAAAAACCAATCGAGACCCCATTCCGGTACCCTGCCGGAGGGGGGATCCATCTCCGGTGACCATCTTCATCATCCCGGCGCTCTCCATGACGATGAGGGAGTAGTTCACCCTCGGGGCTGAGGGTATGTACCAGTAGCTATGTGTTTGATCTCTCTCTCTCGTGTTCTCTCTCGTGTTCCCTCTATGGCACGATCTTGATGTATTCCGAGCTTTGCTATTGTAGTTGGATCTTATGATGTTTCTCCCCCTCAACTCTCTTGTGATGAATTGAGTTTCCCCTTTGAAGTTATCTTATCGGATTGAGTCTTTAAAGATTTGAGAACACTTGATGTATGTCTTGGTGATCAACTTGCGGGTTTCGTGACATTGGGAACCTATGCATAGGGGTTGGCACACGTTTTCATCGTGATTCTCCGGTAGAAACTTTGGGGCACTCTTTGAAGTACTTTTATGTTGGTTGGATGAATCTGAGATTGTGTGATGCATATCGTATAATCATGCCCACGGATACTTGAGGTGACAATGGAGTATCTAGGTGACATTAGGGTTTTGGTTGATTTGTGTCTTAAGGTGTCATTCTAGTACGAACTCTTTTATAGATCGATCCGAAAGAATAATTTTGAGGTGGTTTCGTACCCTACCATAATCTCTACGTTTGTTCTCCGCTATTAGTGGCTTCGGAGTGACTCTTTGTTGCATGTTGAGGGTTTGTTATATGATCTATCTATGTTATTATTGTTGAGAGAACTTGCACTAGTGAAAGTATGAACCCTAGGCCTTGTTTCCTATCATTGCAATACCGTTTACGCTCACTTTTATCATTAGTTACCTTGCTGTTTTTATATTTTCAGATTACAAAAACCTATATCTACCATCCATATTTCACTTGTATCACAATATCTTCGCCGAACTAGTGCACCTATACAATTTACCATTGTATTGGGTGTGTTGGGGACACAAGAGACTCTCTGTTATTTGGTTGCAGGGTTGTTTGAGAGAGACCATCTTCATCCTACGCCTCCCACGGATTGAGAAACCTTAGGTCATCCACTTGAGGTAAATTTGCTACTGTCCTACAAACCTGTGCACTTGCAGGCCCAACAACGTCTACAAGAAGAAGGTTGTGTAGTAGACATCACTCAACGGAGAAGCTGTTCTGGTCCCAATATGATGGGGCCGATCATCCGATGCCTCTGAGCGACCAACTGAAGCAGTTGATCGAACTCCACAGAGCGGCCGAACTGGCTATGAAGGACTTCATAGTCCGGATGTGTCCTGGTGAGCTCCTGCCCAGTAGCTACTTTGGCTTGATCAAGCGGATGGTGGATGCCTGCCCGCGGCTTGAAGTGATCAAGTGATCTGTTTGCATCGAAGGTGCCCGCCGAGCTTTTGCCCGCGTCAAGGTGCATTGGGGCAAGCTGGACGCGGAGAAGCTGGTCAAGGACGGCCCGCCGGAGGGTAAAACGCATCGCCATCCCGAAATGTACTATGATGGCGTGATGAAGGGTGCTCGTCTCATTGCCAATGAGTGTACCAAGGACGCCATATTGGAATGAATTCACTTCTGTTATGTTTGTAATTAAGGACGAAGTTACTTGCGCTATGTAGCGCTTTAGTTATTTAAAATATTACCTTATGTGCGGCTGTTTATAAAATCCTGAAAAAAGTAGGCCAGTCGTCGGCTTCCGCCCCAACGTGACTAGCACTGGGGTGTTCGTGGAAAACCCGGACACTCTTTACCCAAATGTTTGGTCCCTTAAGGAGGTGTCCGGCGCAGCGAACAAGGCAATCGGACTATGCGGCTTTATAACTTTCACTTAGCCATAGAAGTCTACAATTTTAAAATTCGGTGAAGCCCCTAGAATTCCGAAGACCGAATCGGGGCGCTATACACGCCTAGATCGGACAAAGCCGATTTATCGCCTAAAGCGGAAAATCTTTAAGGATTTTAAAACCTCTGGAACAGCGACCAGCTCTCGCCACATCATGTCGGTCAGTTTTCGGCTTTCTCTACTGAGGTGCTCGTCCGGAAGAACCGGGACACAATCACGATGAGTTCTCCTGCGCTACCTTAGCCGATATAACGGAACGTAAGGCACCAAAACAAGGGAGCCGGGCTATCCCAACTGTAGACCCAAGACATGATTCGAAGCTGATGCATATAGTGCTATAAGTTCGGGGTGCCGCTCTGTTGAAAGTGTTCGGACTTTAGTTGCCATATAGCGGGCGCCATAAGAAGCCCCACAGCAAACCGCCGCACCAAGGTGTACGGATGCAATATCAAATAAACATTTATAAGAGAAAGATGCTCGAATGAGAATAATAAGCTGACGCTATATATAATCTCTCATTGACAAAAAATACTTTAAGCGTACATTTACAATGGATGCGTTAAGCAAATATAAAATAGGACTATTTGACATGTCCCATCCAGGGGCAGGCTGTGTTCAGGTAGATAAAGCAGGTATAATGATCGTAAATAGATTCCACAGGTATTTTCTTACATGCACAACGCCTATTGCCTCCTGGATGTCTCTTCCTATAAGTCCGGCAATTCGGCTCTTTTGAGGATGTTGCGCCAACACGGTGTCCTGAAAGGTAAGAGGGAAATAGTATGGAAGTATTTGGCGGTTACCCGCACTATTGACTGAGTCGTTGATGCGCCTCCGCCTATGCCCATGGTATTTTAAGTGCGTAATTGTGTGCACGTGACACGAATGCTGCTTTGATGGGGCTTAAGCAGAGGCCGGACTGCTAGTCGCGCTCTTGGCGTGCCTGATGATCCTATTGCGGGGTGCTCCGGACTCGCTTGACTGTGCTCGAAGTTGTTGTCGCCGGATTGGTTTGTCGGAGAAGGCTGCATTGTACTTCCGCCGCAAGGGCTGCAATATGTTCTTCTGTTCGCAGGGAGCGGTCCATATTTCTGTTCACCGTTATGACCCCGCTTGGTCCTGGCATCTTGAGCTTGAGATATGCGTAATGTGGTACCGCATTGAATCTGGCGAATGTGGTTCGTCCGAGCAGTGCATGGTAACCACCACGGAAGGGGACAATATCGAAGATTAACTCTTCGCTTTGGAAGTTATACGGAGATCCGAAGACCACTTCCAATGTTATAGAGCCCGTACAGCGGGCCTCTACTCCCGGAATTACACCTTTAAAGGTGGTTTTAGTGGGCTTGATCCTTGAAGGGTCAATGCCCATTTCTTTTCTTGTCACAGTAAAGCGTGTTCGTTGCTACCACCGTCCATAAGGACGCCATGAGGTGGAATCCGTCAATGATTGGGTCTAGGACCAATGCGGCCGAGCCGCCGTGACGGATGCTAGTAGGGTGGTCCCTATGATCGAAGGCGATCGGACAAGCTGACCATGGGTTGAATTTGGGGGCGACTGGCTCCATCGCATAGACGTCCCTTAGTGCCCGCTTTCGTTCCCGCTTGGGGATATGCGTGGCGTAGATCATGTTGACCGTTTTCACCTGGGGGGGGGGGGCTTTCTTTTGTTCCCCCGTGTTCGGACGTCGAGGCTCCTCGTCATCGTCGCTGTGCAGCACCTTGTCCTTGTCTTCGGCGCTTATCTTGCCGGCCTGTTTGAATACCCAGCAATCTCTATTGGTGTGGTTGGCTGGCTTGTCCGGGGTGCCATGAATTTGGCACAGCGCTCGATATCTGGTCGGTGGGCGATCCCTGATTATTTCTTTTGAACGGCTTCTTCCGCCGACCGAGCTTGGATCCACCGAATCCGGCGTTGGTATCGTGTCTTGATCTTTGTCGCCGTTGTTTCGTCGCTTATGTCTGTTACGCCGTGGCTTGCCGTTATTGTCGCGGCCATCCGAATTGCCAGATTGTGGCATAGTGCTGCTGCGAGCCAACCAACTGCCCTCGCCCGCGCAAAAGCGGGTCATTAGTGTTGTGAGAGCTGCCATGGACTTGGGTTTTTCCTAGCCGAGGTGTCGGGCGAGCCACTCATCACGGATATTATGCTTGAAAGCCGCTAGGGCTTCGGCATTCGGACAGTCAACTATTTGGTTCTTCTTAGTTAGGAACCGAGTCTAGAATTCCCTGGCTGACTCTCCGGGCTGTTGAGTGATGTGGCTCAAGTCGTCACCATCAGGTGGTTGCACATATGTGCCCTAGAAGTTGTCGAGGAATGCGTCTTCCAGGTTTTCCTAGCTGCCAATGGAGTTTGCTGGCAGGCTGTTTAGCCAGTGCTGGGCTGGTCCTTTGAGCTTAAGGGGAAGGTACTTGATGGCGTGCAGATCGTCTCTGCGGGCCATATGAATGTGGAGAAGAAAATCTTCGATCCATACTGCGGGGTCTGTTGTGCCATCGTATGATTCGATGTTTACGGGTTTGAACCCTTCTGGGAATTCATGATCCATTACTTCATCGGTGAAGCGGAGGGGTGCATGGCGCCTGCGTCGGGCTATGTGGCTACGCAGGTCGAATTTCTCAGGTGGCTATATTCAGCCGGGCGGACTTGTTGAAGGTGTGTCCCGTGATGGTCCTCGTCACAGCATCGAGGCGCGCCCCCACGATCCTTAGATCGATCTTGGCTGTCCTGATTTGTTGCCCCGGGCCGTAGTATGTTGGCGTGGGGGTGTTGGCTGGTATGCGGACTGGTATGCCGTTTTATCCTGGCCACAAGGTGGCCGGTCAGCCGTGTGGTGCTCGAGTCCATATTCCTCGGCTGCCGGGACTTGATCCATCATGCGTGAGCAGGTCTTGATAAGCTTGGAGTTCTTGATGCTTCTTTTTAGGCTCCTCGCGGTGGCTATAAGACGGCAGCTTGAAGCGCTCCTGCTCTCACGGATCCTCGAGCACGCCCGAACTTCGTCGTCGCCGAGGCTAATCTCGTCTTCGGAGGGCATGTAGCTGTCCTCCTCCGGGTATTAAATCCGTCGCTTTGTTCTTACAGGCTGACTGCTCATCCTCCTGTTCAGCCTGCTTTCGGCGGGCTGATCGAGTTGTATTCTTCTTGGCACCATTCGGATTGTTTTCGTCTCACAGGCGGTATTAGTGTGGCGGGGCTTGGAGTGGCGCCCCGACGCCCATTCTTTGGTTTTTTCCCTGAGGTTTTATCCTCCGTTGCCTCATCACCATTTGTCTCCTTCGGAGGGTCCACCATATATATATATATATATATACATATATATATATATATATATATATATATATATATATATATATATATCATAAGAAGAGGTGGCTATCCACCGCCCAAAGGAGCGGTGGTTCATGTTCTTCTCCTGCATCGTCGTCCATACCGTCGATGTCTTCGGAGTCAAAGTTCAGTACCTCGGTTAAGTCATCGACCGTGGCAATGAAGTGGGTGGTGGGTGGGCAGAAAATTCCTTTGTCGCCTGCCTCCCACTCAAGACGAACATAGTTCGACGAAGAGCCTCCTGACAAAGAGAGAAACTTTAATGAGTCCAGCATGTCGCCGAAGGGCGAGTGCTGGAAGATATCCGCAGCGGTGAACTCCATTACCGGAGCCCATCCTGGCCCGATGGGCTCGGGAGTGTGCGGACTGGAACCAACGTCCGGATCTGAATCCGGGGTTGAGTAGCGGGCCACCGCAGAGGTAAGACCGTGTTCGGCTCCACCGCCCGATGAGGCGCGACACTGGGGCGGGTCCATCCCTCCGCCCTTAAGCGGCATAGCACCTGCTCCGGATCTGGGTCCGGAGATACTACGGGGGCGATACCCCGAGCTTCGTCCGATGGCAGGTCTAAGCCGTGCCCGTCGAGACTGTCCGGTGCTCCTGGCATAGGCCCAACTCCATCGAAGTTCAAGTCTCCGCGGATGTCTGCCGTGTAGTTCAGGTTTCCGAACCTGACCTGGTGGCCAGGGGCGTAGCTGTCGATCTGCTCCAGATTGCCAAGAGAATTGGCCCGCAGTGCGAAGCCGCCGAACACGAAGATCTGTCCGGGGGGGGGGGAGTCTCGCCCTGGACAACGTCGTTGATGATGATCGAAGGAGTCATCGAGCCTGACGGCAACGACACAGAGGAACTCTCAATGGAAGCACCAGTGTCGGTGTCAAAACCGGCGGATCTCGGGTAGGGGGTCCCGATCTGTGCGTCAAGGCTGATGGTAACAGGAAGCAAGGGACACAGATGTTTACCCAGGTTCGGGCCCTCTCGATGGAGGTAAAACCCTACTTACTGCTTGATTAATATTGATGATATGGGTAGTACAAGAGTAGATCTACCACGAGATCGTAGAGGCTAAACCCTAAGAGCTAGCCTATGATGGTATGATTGTAATTGTGATCGGCCTTCTAAGGACCAACCTCTCCGGTTTATATAGACACCGGAGAGGGCTAGGGTTTACATGGAGTTGGTTACAAGGAAGGAAATATAATATCCGGATCACCAAGCTTGCCTTCCATGCCAAGGAAAGTCCCATCTGGACATGGACCAAAGTCTTGAGTCTTGTATCTTCATGCTTCAATAGTCCGGACGTCGTATACAGTCCGGCTGTCCGGATACCCCCTAATCCTGGACTCCCTCAGAGGGGGGCGGAGGGCTACCGAGGGAGTCCTGGATAAAGGGGTCCTCGGACAACCGGACTATATACTTTAGCCGGACTGTTGGACTATGAAGATACAAGATAGAAGACCTCGTCCCGTGTCCGGATAGGACTCTCCTTGGCGTGGAAGGCTGTGATGCTCGGCTAATTACGCTACAGTAATTTCCTATTACGATGCGAGGTCATCCGTTTTACTGTTGCTAAATCACTTGATCCAAATCACTATCGAAATTCAAATTTAAAACAAAGACAAAATAAAAGTTTTCAAACATAAAAACTAAAAATGTTCAAATGGTGGCAAATAATCTCTCATTAATTTGTCATGTTGAAACTATATTTTATAAAGGGTTTAAGTGCCCTTAAATAATCAAAGGAGTGGCTAGAAACAATTATAAAAGGCTTTTAACTAATAATCAAATACAACTAATTTTTATTTTGAGTACCAAACTTTTTGGGGCAGAGTTATAAATAGTATTGCTAATTTAGGTGCAGGAATGGTATTTTTATAAAGCTAAAGCTATATGAAAAGAAATTAGAAAACATAAAATTTTAAAAGAAAAAGGCAAAAGAAAAACAAAAAAGGAAACAAAAGGCCCCTGACTCCCCCTGGGCCTCGGCCCACCCCCACCCGAGCCGGCCCATCCCACTTCCCCCTTTTGGTCGTTTCCTCCCCCGACACTGCTCATCCGACCGAGGGGCTAGTCGCCGCCGAACACCCTTGCCGGCAGCGCCGGGGATAAGGGCGAGCCCACCTCCTCTCTGCCTCGTCAGCTCCCTCCCCTGCCCGCGCAGATATTTTGTCCTCGCCCCCTACTCTTCCATGCTCTCCGCCTCTTCCTCTCTGCTTCGGCCGAGTGCCACCGTGGCCTCGCCACCGAGCTGACCACGGCCATCGGCCGCCCCTTGCCACATCGTCGTACCCAGGAGCTTCGCTGAGCACCGCTATGTCGCCTGCGCCCTCGACTTCGAGCTCGGAGCCCCCGGAGCGCCCGTCGCATCTTCTTCCTCTTCCTCGGCTCCGACACGCTCCACCATCGTCTTCCACCATCGGACGCATCGGAGCTCGCCGTCGACCCTGCACTACTAAGCCCCCAACGACCTTCGTGTGCTGCAACGTGAGCCCCTGCCCCTCTCCCTTCCTCCGTTTAAACACCAGCGATTCGTAGCCAGCTCCCCACCGTAGTCACCGTGCCCGTGCGCGAGATTGTCGGAGCTCCTGCTCCCGCACCTCTCTGGTCGCGTCCCAGCATAACGCCGCTGGCGCCTACGCCGACACCCAGTCACGCTGCACTCCCTCGACGCGCCAGGCGCCCGGCGCCGCCACAGCACTTTCCGCTCCCACCCAAGCCCGGTAGAGGCCACGGCCTCGCCCTCGATGGCGCTCGCGCTGATGCCCGCGCCATCCGCCATTGCCCCTTTGCTTTCGCGCCTTTGCTCGTCGCTGCCACCTGCTGCCGTCCCTCGCCCTTCGTAGCTGCCGGCGCCCTTAACCTCGCCCGCCCAGGCAGTGCCTCCACAGGCGCCCGCCCGCTTCTCCGCCGGAGGCTGCGCCCGACCGGTTCCGCCCGTTAACTCCGCCCATTGGGGTTGGCCTAGTGCCAGCAGCGAGCAGGCCCCGTGCCACGAAAACATTTTAGAAAATATTTATATAAATAATTAAATTAATTAGTTAATTTAATGGTTAATTAACTTAATTAATGTTTCTTAATTAACCAGTTAACTAACTAATTAGACTAACTAATCCTGTTAGTTTAGCCGTTGTCAATGACAGGAGGGCCCCACCCCCATGTTGACCAGTCAAACGTTGACTGGTCAACTGGGTCCCCCTGGCCCGCATGTCACCCTCTGGTACACCTCCGTGTACACAGATCTGGGTGCACATAGCATTTTAACTATTTATTTCGAATTAATAATAAATTCAGGAAATTGTTTAAATCTTTGAAAATTAATAGAAATTAAGTCGTAGCTCGGATGAAGAAGTTTTCTACATGAAAGTTGCTCAGAATTTCGAGACGAATCCGGATACGTGGTCCATTCATCTGCCACACGTCCCTAGCATAGCGAACCTGCAAACTTTCCCCTCCGGTTCATCTGTCTGACTGACGTCCGAGACTGGGAAAACTTTCCCGGATGTTTCTCCCTTCGCCAGTAACGCCTAGCACTGCGTTAGAACATCTCTAGCCCCGCTTGTAATCATGTTGTGCATATGTTTGCCTGTATTTACTGTTTCTTCCCCTCTTCTCTCTGGTAGACCCCGAGACTGCCGCTGTGATCAATTACGTCGACGACGACCCCTTCTTCTTGTCTGAGCAACCAGGCAAGCCCCCCCTTTGATCATCCTGATATCGCCCATTCCATTCTCTCATGCTTGCATTAGATTTTGCTATTGTTATTGTTTGATCCTATTCTGATGAATAGCTTGCTTTTGTACCTGCTTATTGTTACCTACCTGCTTATCCTAAACTGCTTAGTATAGGTTGGCTAGTGATCCGTCAGTGACCCCCACTTGTCCTTGTTGCCCCTGCTTCATCATCGACGCCTCGATCAATGTGATCGACGACTAGAGCCTGACACCTCACATCACATCACGCCCCTTTAGTTGCTCGACTCTGCATAGCTACTATCGAGTACCGAGGGTGATCCCTCTTAACGTACTCCTGATGATAATTCTGTAGTGTAGCTATTCGGTGTGGTCATCGAGGGTGGTTCCTCTTTCACCATTCCCGATACGGCTCAGGTGCAACACCTCAAGTGTGAACCTCGAGGTGGTTCCTCTTACGTTCACTGTTGGAAATATGCCCTAGAGGCAATAATAAATTAGTTATTATTATTATATTTCCTTGTTCATGATAATCGTTTATTATCCATGCTATAATTGTATTGATAGGAAACTCAGATACATGTGTGGATACATAGACAACACCATGTCCCTAGTAAGCCTCTAGTTGACTAGCTCGTTGATCAATAGATGGTTACGGTTTCCTGACCATGGAGATTGGATGTCGTTGATAACGGGATCACATCATTAGGAGAATGATGTGATGGACAAGACCCAATCCTAAGCCTAGCATAAAGATCGTGTAGTTCGTATGCTAAAGATTTTCTAATGTCAAGTATCATTTCCTTAGACCGTGAGATTGTGCAACTCCCGGATGCCGTAGGAATGCTTTGGGTGTACCAAACGTCAACGTAACTGGGTGGCTATAAAGGTACACTACGGGTATCTCCTAAAGTGTCATTGGGTTGGCACGAATCGAGGCTGGATTTGTCACTCCGTGTGACGGAGAGGTATCTCTGGGCCCACTCGGTAGGACATCATCATATGCACAATGTGACCAAGGAGTTGACCACGGGATGATGTGTTATGGAACGAATAAAGAGACTTGCCGGTAACGAGATTGAACAAGGTATCGAGATACCGACGATCGAATCTCGGGCAAGTACTATACCGGTAGACAAAGGGAATTGAATACGGGATTGATTGAATCCTTGACATCGTGGTTCATCCGATGAGATCATCGTGGAACATGTGGGAGCCAGCATGAGTATCTAGATCCCGCTGTTGGTTATTGGCCGGAGAGTTGTCTCGGTCATGTCTACGTGTCTCACGAACCCGTAGGGTCTACGCACTTAAGGTTCGATGACGCTAGGGTTATAGGGAATAGATGTACGTGGTTACCAAATGTTGTTCGGAGTCCCGGATGAGATCCCGGACGTCACGAGGAGTTCCGGAATGGTCCGGAGGTAAAGATTTATATATGGGAAGTCATCATACGGTCACCGGAATAATTCGGGGGGTTACCGGTATTGTACCGGGACCACCGAAGGGGTTCCGGGGGTCCACCGGGAGGGTCCACCTGCCCCGGAGGGCCCTATGGGATGTTTGTGGAGAGGGACCAGCCCCTTAGTGGGCTGGGCGCCTCCCCCCTTAGGGCCCATGCGCCTAGGGTTTTGGGGGAATCCTAAAGGGGGCGCCCCCTTGCCTTGGGGGGTAAGGCAACCCCCCTGGCCGCCGCCCCCTCCTCAGATTGGATATGAGGGGGCCTCCCTCCTCTACCTTGCCCCTATATATATGTGGGGGGTGGGAGGGCAGCCGCACCCAAGTTCTGGCGCAGCCCTCCCCCTCTCCCAAGTCCTCCTCCTCTCCCGCGGTGCTTGGCGAAGCCCTGCAGGACTACCACGCTCCTCCTTCACCACCACGCCCGTCGTCTTTGCTGCCGACGGAGTCTTCCCCAACCTCTCCTTCTCCCCTTGCTGGATCAAGGCATGGGAGACGTCACTGGGCTGCACATGTGTTGAACGCGGAGGCGCCGTGGTTCGGCGCTTAGATCGGAATCAACCGCGATCTGAATTGCTACGAGTACGACTCCTTCGTCCGCGTTCTTGCAACGCTTCCGCTTAGCGATCTACAAGGGTATGTAGATGCACTCCCCTTCCCCTCGTTGCTAGATTACTCCATAGATTGATCTTGGTGATGCGTAGAAAATTTTGAATTTCTGCTACGTTTCCCAAGAGTGGCATCATGAGCTAGGTCTACGCGTAGTTTCTATGCACGAGTAGAACACAAAGTAGTTGTGGGCGTCGATTTTGTCAATTTACTTGCCGTTACTAGTCTTATCTTGATTCGGCGGCATCGTGGGATGAAGCGGCCCGGACCTACCTTACACGTACGCTTACGTGAGACAGGTTCCACCGACTGACATGCACTTGTTGCATAAGGTGGCTAGCGGGTGCCAGTCTCTCCCACTTTAGTCGGATCGGATTCGATGAAAATGGTCCTTATGAAGGGTAAATAGCAATTGACATATCACGTTGTGGCTTTTGCGTAGGTAAGAAATGTTCTTGCTAGAAACCCATAGCAGCCACGTAAAACATGCAAACAACAATTAGAGGACGTCTAACTTGTTTTTGCAGGTTATGCTATGTGATGTCATATGGCCAAAAGAATGTGATGAATGATATGTGATGTATGAGATTGATCATGTTCTTGTAATAGGAATCATGACTTGCATGTCGATGAATATGACAACCGGCAGGAGCCATAGGAGTTGTCTTAATTTATTGTATGACCCGTGTATCAATGAACAACGCCATGTAATTACTTTACTTTATTGCTAAACCGTTAGCCATAGTAGTAGAAGTAATAGTTGGCGAGACAACTTCATGGAGACACGATGATGGAGATCATGGTGTCATGCCGTGACGATGATGATCATGGAGCCCTCAAGATGGAGATCAAAGGAGCAAAATGATATTGGCCATATCATGTCACTTTTTGATTGCATGTGATGTTTATCATGTTTTGCATCTTATTTGCTTAGAATGACGGTAGTAAATAAGATGATCCCTCATAATAATTTCAAGAAAAGTGTTCCCCTAACTGCGGCACCGTTGCAAAAGTTCGTTGTTTGAAGCACCACGTGATGATCGGGTGTGATAGATTCTAACGTTCACATACAACGGGTGTAAGACAGATTTACACACGCGAAACACTTAGGTTGACTTGACGAGCCTAGCATGTACAGATATGGCCTCGGAACACAAGAGACCGAAAGGTCGAGCATGAGTCGTATGGTAGATACGATCAACATGAAGATGTTCACCGATGATGACTAGTCCGTCTCACGTGATGATCGGACACGGCCTAGTTGACTCGGATCATGTAATCACTTAGATGACTAGAGGGATGTCTATCTGAGTGGGAGTTCATAAGATGAACTTAATTATCCTGAACATAGTCAAAAGGTTTTTGCAAATTATGTCGTAGCTCGCGCTTTAGTTCTACTGTTTTAGATATGTTCCTAGAGAAAATTCAGTTGAAAGTTGATAGTAGCAATTATGCGGACTAGGTCCATAAACTGAGGATTGTCCTCGTTGCTTTGTAGAAGGCTTATGTCCTTAATGCACCGCTCGGTGTGCTGAACCTCGAACGTCATCTGTGGATGTTGCGAACATTTGACATACACGTTTTGATAACTACGTGATAGTTCAGTAATGTTAAACGGTTTAGAATTGAGGCACCGAAGACGATTTGAAACGTCATGAACATATGAGATGTTTCGAGGGATGAAATTGGGATTTCAGGCTCGTGCCCACGTCAAGGGGTATAAGACCTCCGACGATTTTCTTAGCCTGCAAACTAAGGGAGAAAAGCTCAATCATTGAGCTTGTGCTCAGATTGTCAGAGTACAACAATCACTTGAATCGAGTGGGAGTTGATCTTCCAGATGAGATAGTGATGTTTCTCCAAAGTCATTGCCACCAAGCTGCTAGAACTTTGTGATGAACTAAAACATATCAGGGATAGATATGATGATCCTTGAAATATTCGCGATGTTTGACACCGCGAAAGTAGAAATCAAGAAGGAGCATCAATTGTTGATGGTTAGTGAAACCACTAGTTTCAATAAGGGCAAGGGCAAGAAGGGATACTTCATGAAATGGCAAATCGGTTGCTGCTCTAGTGAAGAAACCCAAGGTTGAACCCAAACCCGAGACTAAGTGCTTCTGTAATAAGGGAGCAGTCCTTTGGAGCGAGAATTAACCTAGATACTTGGTAGATGAGCAGTGGCAAGGTCGATAGAAGTATATTGATATACATTATATTAATGTGTACTTTACTAGTACTCCTAGTAGAACCAGGGCATTAGATACCGGTTCGGTTGCTAAGTGTTAGTAACTCGAAGTAAAAGCTACGGAATAAACGGAGACTAGCTAAAGGTGAGATGGCGATGTGTGTTGGAAGTGTTTCCAAGGTTGATGTGTTCAAGCATCGCCTGCTCCCTCTACCATCGAGATTGGTGTTAAACCTAAATAATTGTTATTTGGTGTTTGCATTGAGCATAGACATGATTGGATCATGTTTATCGCAATATGGTTATTCATTTAAGGAGATTAATGGTTACTCTGTTTATTTGAATAATACCTTCAATGGTCTTGCACCTAAAATAAATGGTTTATTGAATCTCGATCGTAGTGATACACATGTTCATGCCAAAAGATATAAGATAGTAATGATAGTACCACATACTTGTGGCACTGCCACTTGAGTCATATTGGTATAAAACGCATGAAGAAGCTCCATTTTGATGGATCTTTGGACTCACTCATTTTTGAAAAGATTGAGACATGTGAACCATGTCTATTGGTGTATACGCATGAAGAAACCCCATGCAGATGGATCGTTTGGACTCACTTGATTTTAAATCACTTGAGACATGCAAATCATACCACATGGGCAAGATGACTGAAAGCCTCGTTTTCAGTAAAATGGAACAAGAAAGCAACTTGTTGTAAGTAGTACATTTTGATGTGTGCATTCGAATGAGTGCTGAGGCACGCAATGGATATCATTATGTTCTTACTTCACCGATGATTTGAGTAGACACTGAGTATATTTACTTGATGAAACACAAGTCTGAATTATTGAATGGTTCAAGTAATTTCAGAGTGAAGTTGAAGATCGTCATGACAAGAGGATAAAATGTCTATGATATGATCACAGAGATGAATATCTGAGTTGCGAGTTTTGGCACACAATTAAGACATTGTGTAAATTGTTTCACAACTAATACCGCCTGGAACACCATAGTGTGATGGTGTGTCCGAACGTCATAACTACACCCTATTGGATATGGTGCATACCATGATGTCTCTTATCGAATTACCACTATCATTTATGGGTTAGGCATTAGAGACAACCGCATTCACTTCAAATAGGGCACCACGCAATTCCGTTAAGACGACTCCGTATGAACTATGGTTTAGAGAAACCTAAGTTGTCGTTTCTTAAAAGTTTGGGGCTGCGACGCTTATGTGAAAGGTGTTAGCCTGATAAGCTCGAACCCAAAGCGGATAAATGCATCTTCATAGGACACCCAAAACAGTTGGGTATACCTCCTGTCTCAGTTCCGGAAGTAAAAAGGATTGTTTCTAGAATCGGGTCCTTTCTCGAGGAAAAGTTTCTCTTGAAAGAATTGAGTGGGAGGATGGTGGAGACTTGATGAGGTTATTGAACCATCACTTCAACTAGTGTGTAGCAGGGCATAGGAAGTTGTTCCTATGGCGCCTACACCAATTGAAGTGGAAGCTAATGATAGTGATCATGAAACTTCAGATCAAGTAACTACCAAACCTCGTAGGTCGACAAGGATGCGTACTTCTTCAGAGTGGTACTTAATCCTATCTTGGAGGTCATGTTGCTAGACAACAATGAACCTACGGGTTATGGAGAAGCAATGGTGGGCCCGGATTCCGACGAATGGCTCGAGGCCATAAAATCCGAGAGAGGATCCATGTATGAAAACAAAGTATAGACTTTGGAAGAACTACTCGATGATCGTAAGGCTATTGAGTACAGATGGATTTTAAAAGGAAGACAGACAACGATGGTAAGTGTCACCATTAAGAAAGCTCGACTTGTCGCTAAGATGTTTTCCGACAAGTTCAAGGAGTTGACTACGATGAGACTTTCTCACTCATAGCGATGCTAAGAGTCTGTTGGAATTATATTAGCGATTCGCATTATTTATGAAATCTTGCAGATAGGATGTCAAAACATTGTTTCCTCGACGTTTTTCTTGAGGAAAGTTTGTATGTGATACAACCAGAAGGTTTTGTCAATCCTAAAAGATGCTAACAAGTATACGAAGCTCTAGCAATCCTTCTAAGGACTGGAGTAAGCATCTCGGAGTTGGAATATACGCTTTGATGTGATGATCAAAGACTTTGGGTTTATACAAAGTTTATGAGAAACTTGTGTTTCCAAAGGAGTGAGTGGGAGCACTATAGCATTTCTGATGAGTATATGTTATTGACATATTGTTGATCGGAAATGATGTAGAGTTTCTGGAAAGCATATAGGGTTATTTGAAAAGTGTTTTTCAATAGAAAACCTGGATTAAGCTGCTTGAACATTGAGCATCAAGATCTATAAGGATAGATCAAAAACGCTTAATGGTACTTTCGAATGAGCACATACCTTGACATGATCTTGAAGGTGTTCGAGATGGATCAGTCAAAGAAGTAGTTCTTGCCTGAGTTGTAAGGTATGAAGTTAAGACTTAAAGCTCGACCACGACAGAAGAAAGAGAAAGGACGAATATCGTCCCCTATGCCTTAGCCATAGGTTCTATATGGTATGCCATGCTGAGTACCGCACCTGATGTGTGCCTTGCCAGATGTCTGGCAAGAGGGTACAAAAGTGATCCAGGAGTGGATCACTAGATAGCGGTCAAAGTTATCCTTAGAGGAATAAGGAAATGTTTCTCGATTATGGATGTGATAAAGAGTTCGGCGTAAAGGGTTACGTCGATGCAAGCTTTAACACCTATCCGAATGACTCTGAGTAGCAAACCGGATACGTATAAGTGGAGCAACCATTTAGAATAGCTCCAAGTGTAGCGTGGAAGCAGCATTTGCAATATGACCTAGAGATTTGCGAAGTACATACGGATCTGAATGTTGCAGACCCGTTGACTAAAACCTCTCTCACAAGCAAAACATGATCAAAACCCAGAACTCATTGAGTGTTAATCACATAGTGATGTGAAATAGATTATTGATTCTAGTAAACTCTTTGGATGTTGGTCACATGGCGATGTGACCTGTGAGTGTTAATCACATGGCGATGTGAACTAGATTATTGACTCTAGTGCAAGTGGGAGACTGTTGGAAATATGCCCTAGAGGCAATAATAAATTAGTTATTATTATTATTATATTTCCTTGTTCATGATAATCGTTTATTATCCATGCTATAATTGTATTGATAGGAAACTCAGATACATGCGTGGATACATAGACAACACCATGTCCCTAGTAAGCCTCCAGTTGACTAGCTCGTTGATATATAGATGGTTACGGTTTCCTGACCATGGACATTGGATGTCGTTGATAACGGGATCACATCATTAGGAGAATGATGTGATGGACAAGACCCAATCCTAAGCCTAGCATAAAGATCGTGTAGTTCGTATGCTAAAGCTTTTCTAATGTCAAGTATCATTTCCTTAGACCATGAGATTGTGCAACTCCCGGATGCCGTAGGAATGCTTTGGGTGTACCAAACGTCACAACGTAACTGGGTGGCTATAAAGGTACACTACGGGTATCTCCGAAAGTGTCTGCATTGGGTTGGCACGAATCGAGACTGGATTTGTCACTCCGTGTGACGGAGAGGTATCTCTGGGCCCACTCGGTAGGACATCATCATATGCGCAATGTGACCAAGGAGTTGATCACGGGATGATGTGTTACGGAACGAGTAAAGAGACTTGCCGGTAACGAGATTGAACAAGGTATCGAGATACCGACGATTGAATCTCGGGCAAGTACTATACCGGTAGACAAAGGGAATTGAATACGGGATTGATTGAATCCTTGACATCGTGGTTCATCCGATGAGATCATCGTGGAACATGTGGGAGCCAACATGGGTATCCAGATCCCGCTGTTGGTTATTAGCCGGAGAGTTGTCTCGATCATGTCTACGTGTCTCCCGAACCTGTAGGGTCTACACACTTAAGGTTCGATGACGCTAGGGTTATAGGGAATAGATGTACGTGGTTACCGAATGTTGTTAGGAGTCCCGGATGAGATCCCGGACGTCACGAGGAGTTCCGGAATGGTCCGAAGGTAAAGATTTATATATGGGAAGTCATCATACGGTCACCGGAATAATTCGGGGTTACTGTATTGTACCGGGACCACCGAAGGGGTTCCGGGGGTCCACCGGGAGGGTCCACCTGCCCCGGAGGGCCCTATGGGCTGTTTGTGGAGAGGGACCAGCCTCTTAGTGGGCTGGGCACCTCCCCCCTTAGGGCCCATGCGCCTAGGGTTTTGGGGGAACCCTAAAGGGGGGCGCCCCCTTGCCTTGGGGGGCAAGGCAACCCCCCTGGCCGCCGCCCCCTCCTCAGATTGGATCTGAGGGGGCCGGGCCCCCTCTCCCTTGCCCCTATATATATGTGGGGGGTGGGAGGGCAGCCGCACCCAAGCTCTGGCGCAACCCTCCACCTCTCCGAAGTCCTCCTCCTCTCCCTCGGTGCTTGGCGAAGCCCTGCAGGATTGCCACTCACCACCACGCCGTCGTGCTGCTGCTGGACGGAGTCTTCCCCAACCTCTCCTTCTCCCCTTGCTGGATCAAGGCGTGGGAGACGTCACCGGTTTGCACGTGTGTTGAACGCGGAGGCGCCGTGGTTCGGCGCTTAGATCGGAATCAACCGCGATCTGAATTGCTACGAGTACGACTCCTTCGTCTGCGTTCTTGCAACGCTTCCGCTTAGCGATCTACAAGGGTATGTAGATGCACTCTCCTTCCCCTCGTTGCTAGATTACTCCGTAGATTGATCTTGGTGATGCGTAGAAAACTTTGAATTTCTGCTACGTTCCCCAACATCACCTTGATGATTACATCGAGTGGAATCCTCCGAGGGTGATTCCTTGGGTTTTCCCCTTGATGTCTGGACACACAGTTACCTTGACTTTACTGGAGACCGTTGTGAAAGCCGGGCGGGCCCGGAGAGCACCCGTGCGATGTGACAGTGGCGGCTGGCTGTTTAGCGGTATCACCCGGGAGGGGGTGATAGCTCCGGACTTGTCCCGACAGCCGTCACTCCTTTTAATAATGCACTAACAGGTTTGGGTATTTGTTCTGAGTTGGCCTTTGGCCTTTACGCACTAACCACCACGCGAGAATAGTTATGGGCCTCGACGTCGTGGTATCAGCTGAAGCTTTGTCGGGGCGTCGATTCAAGGCGGCACGGTTGGATCGTGCTGGCCATCCGAGGCGGTGCTGGTATTCACCCTGCGCGCAACGACCCGGAGTGCTGCGGGCGATGGGCCCAAAACCCCGGATCGCTTAGGATGTAGACCGGCGGGGACCTCTCTGCTGAGCCTAGGTAGGGCTGCGACGTGTTGATCTTCCGAGGCCGGGCATTGACCTAGAAAAGTGTGTCCGGCCAGAGTGATCAAGCGTGTTGGGTAACGTGGTGCACTCCTGCAGGGAAGATCTTTTTTCGAATACCGTGTCCACGGTAATGGACGTTCAGACTTGTATCCTGATCTTATACAACTAGAAATGGATACTTGATATGTGATGGATATGTGGCTCAGGGATTGCTTTCTCGCAGGGAGTCGAGGAAGGATCTCTGGGCCTTAATGTTACAACGTGCTTGTTAATTAAACTGCTATTCTTTACTCTTCTACATGCTGCAAGATGCTCGGAGCTTCTTGAAGATGCTAGTCTTCGTTAGGCTAGGCCTTCCCCCTCTATTCTGGCATTCTGCAGTTCAGTCCACACATACAGCCCTTCCATTTGATACCAATGCATACTTAGTATAGATCTGATACTTGCGAGTACTTTGGATGAGTACTCACGGTTGCTTTGCTTCCCCTTTTCCCCCTTCCTTCTCCTTTCCGGTTGATGCAACCAGATGGTGGCCCCCAGGAGTTAGATGCCACCCCCGCCAGTGGGCGAGCAGGGGCCTGGCCCCCCTATCGATCGTGTTGACAACGAGTATTATTCTGCATTAGCGATGGCAATTACGGGATGGCCCCCCTAACTCAGACGTAAACTATGGCAAAATAGTGAAAAGCCCATAGGAAAGCCCATTCAAGGCCTCATTCTCCCAAGGTTACGGCGTTAATCCTCATCTCCGTGATTAGCGATGCAAGCGATTCAGCGGCCCTCCTGCTGCCTCCCTGCGGTTTCTTCGATTCAGATCAAAGAAGCGGCGACTCCTTTCCTAGTCGTTTCAACAAGGGCACTCGATGATACTTGGATGGCGCTGCTAATTGCCGTTGGTGGGTAATCAAGTACCCCTGGCGATCAACTAGGGCACTCACGCTATTGATAAACTAGGGCACTCGCCTTTGTTGATCTAGTGAATTTGTCACCAAACAATTTCAAAGGTATATACTATCTTCGTAATCTTTTCGCTTTGTTTGATGTACGTGTTCATGCCATAGTATTTGTGATCAGATGAGGAAAGCTTATCTTATATATCTTTTATTTTTATGTTAGCTATACTTTCCTATAGAAAAAGTGAAGAGAAAGAATAGAAGAAATTTCTTTCTAAACCACTTGCTCCTTTTTTAGGGAGACGCTTGTTTCGATCATTTAATCCTAGCCTTAATTTTTTGATTAAACTCTTATGAGAATGGTAACTCCTACGCTTCTTGTAGTTGTAGGTAGCTAAATTTAAATCAATATTTGTCAAAAAAAAGCATATACTACCTCCGTTCCAGTTTATAGTCTACCAAAATGTCATATATTCTGGAACAAAGGTTCTTGTGCTTATGTGGTAGACATGTAGCATTATATCGAGCGTCGTCTCTTTGGCCCCCCTATGCTTAAATCCTGGCTCCGCCCCTGACCCCCGCCGACTACTGCTACTACCCCGAGGGTGCCTACTACTACATGGAGACCGCCGATGACCAGGAGTAGTTAGGAGGTCCTAGGAAGGAGGCCTTGCCTCTTCGATCGTTGTTGCTTTTGTTTTTGCCTTCTTAAGGCATCCTTCTCTAACTTATGTCTGTACTCAGATATTGTTGCTTCCGTTGACTCTCTTGTGCTCTCGAGCTTCTGTATTCGAGCCCTCGAGGCCCCTGGCTTGTAATATGAAGCTTGTATTATTTTATTTGTGTCTAGAGTTGTGTTTTGATATCTTCCCGTGAGTCCCTGATCTTGATCGTACACATTTGCGTGTATGATTAGTGTACGGTCGAGTCGGGGGCGTCACAAAGGCAAGCTTGGCGATTCGGATATGTAGATTCCTTTCTCTGTAACCGACTTTGTACAACCCTAGCCCCCCCGGTGTCTATATAAATCAGAGGGTTTAGATTTCTAGGGTTAAGCCACAAAAATCATAATCTCATAGGCTAGACTTCTAGGGTTTAGCCATTACGATCTCGTGGTAGATCAACTCTTGTAATACTCATATTCATCAAGATCAATCAAGCAGGAAGTAGGGTATTACCTCCATAGAGAGGGCCCGAACCTAGGTAAACATTTTGTCCCCCGCCTCCTGTTACCATTAGCCTTAGACGCACAGTTCGGGACCCCCTACCCGAGATTCACCGGTTTTGACACCGACATTGGTGCTTTCATTGAGAGTTTCGCTGCATCGTCATCAGAAGGCTTGATGGCTCCATCAATCATCTACAACAACGCAGTCCAGGGGGGAACCTTCCTCCCCGGACAGATCTTCGTATTCGGCGGCTTCGCACTGCGGGCCAACTCGCTTGGCCATCTAGAGCAGATTGATAGCTATGCCCCTGGCCATCAGGTCAGATTCGGAAGCCTAAATTTTGTGGCCGATGTCCGCGGAGACTTGATCTTCGACGAGTTCGAGTCCATGACGGCTGTCCCCGGCCACTACGATGAACATGACCTAGATCTGTCATCGGGCCACACGCAGGAGATAGCGCCTGTGACCGCCCTGGCCCTAGAGCCAGAGCGGACTGCGTCGTCCGAAGACGGAAAGCTTAACCCCGCCATGGAGGCCGCAGAATCATCGGCGCTCGAGCCGCACATAGACCCAACATCGAGCTGGGCTTGTGTTACCGAAACCTCGGACTCGTCTCTGGCCATGGGTTCCGTACCGCGTGCATCCGCGTCCATAGAACCTGATTGGGCGCCGGTCTTGGAATTCAGCTCCACGGACATCTTTCAGCAATCGCCTTTTGGCGACATGTTAAACTCATTGAAGTCCCTCTCCTTGTCAGGGAACTTTCGGCCGAACTATGTCCGGTTCGAATGGGAAGCGGACGACGAGGAACTTCATTTCCCACCCACCACCCACTATGTAGCCACTGTCGATGACTTAACCGACATGCTTGATTACGACTCCGAAGACATTGACAGTATGGACGACGATGCCGGAGAGGAGCAAGAACCAATGCCTACAGGGTGTTGGACAACCACCTCCTCGTATGACATATACATGGTGGATACACCCAAAGAAAACAACAGCAGCAATGAAAATCCAGTCGAGGATAAACCTCTTGAGACACAGCCAAAGCGTCGACGTCAGCGATGCCGCTCTAAGACACGCTGTAGTAAAAATAACAATACCGTCACAGGAGAAAATAACACTCCAGACTATGCCGAAAACAATGAAGACCCCATTGAGCCAACCTTCGAGCAGGAGAAACGGGAGGCTGGGCGAGTCAGCCCCGGTGAACATGCCATGAACAAAGACTCAGAGGATAGCAACTACCTTCCACTCTCCGAGGACGAGGTGAGCCTCGACGACGAAGATTTCATCGTGCCTGAGGAGCCCGCCGAACAGGAACGCTTTATGCGTCAGCTAATTGCCACTGCAAGAAGTCTGAAAAGAAGCAGCAGTAGCTTCAAGCTAATCAAGATCTGCTCAATGAAGGATGAACTGATGTCCTGGCAGCCAAGGAATATGGCCTTGAGCGCCCAACCATAAGCTACCCGAAGTGCAAACTGTTACCACAGTTCGATGACGAGGCGCTGGAGCCCATCCGACCAAGGTACAATGCGGCATACAGACCACCACGTGGCCGGGACAAAGCGGCACCTCGAGTCGAACACCAGCCCGCACTGCCTCGCCGAACAAACAGAAATACAACAGCTCGGGAACATACACATGACCTGCGACATGATTTGGAAAACAGAGCAGGCTAGACAAGATCGATCTATGGATCACGGGGGCGTGCAACGACGCGCGACAATGGCCATCCGGCTGAACATGACAAACATAATCACGTCCGGGCCGAAAACCACAGACGAACTCCATCTGAGCTACGTCACGACTTGGCCCGATATAGAGGCGCCACACACCCCCTTTGCTTCACTGACGAAGTAATGGGACACGATTTCCCAGAATGGTTTAAACCCGTGAACATCGAATGGTATGATGGCACAACAGATCCCACGGTATGGATTGAGGACTTTCTTCTCCATATTCACATGGCCCGCGGTGATGATCTTCACGCCATCAAGTACCTCCTGCTCAAACTCAAAGGACCAGCTAGGTACTCGTTGAACAGTCTGCCCGAAAACTCCATTGGCAGCTAGGAGGACTTGGAGGACGCCTTCCTCGACAACTTCCAAGGCACATATGTCCGACCTCCGGATGCCGATGACTTAAGTCACATAATCCAACAGCCCGGAGAGTCAGCCAGGAAATTCTGGACTAGGTTGTCGGTGTCAAAACCGGCGGATCTCGGGTAGGGGGTCCCGATCTGTGCGTCAAGGCCGATGGTAACAGGAAGCAAGGGACACAAATGTTTACCCAGGTTCGGGCCCTCTCGATGGAAGTAAAACCCTACTTCCTGCTTCATTAATATTGATGATATGGGTAGTACAAGAGTAGATCTACCACAAGATCGTAGAGGCTAAACCCTAAGAGCTAGCCTATGATGGTATGATTGTAATTGTGATCGGCCTTCTAAGGACCAACCTCTCCGGTTGATATAGACACCAGAGAGGGCTAGGGTTTACATGGAGTTGGTTACAAGGAAGGAAATATAATATCCGGATCGCCAAGCTTGCCTTCCACGCCAAGGAAAGTCCCATCCGGACATGGGCCGAAGTCTCGAGTCTTGTATCTTCACGCTTCAATAGTCCGGACGTTGTACACAGCCCGGCAGTCCGGATACCCCCTAATCGAGGACTCCCTCAGTAGCCCCTGAACTAGGCTTCACTGACGATGAGTCTGGCGCGCAGTCTTGTCTTCGGCATTTCAGGGCGGGTTCCTTCTCCGAATACTCCAAAGTGCCTGTTACGACGAATAGTGTCCGGCCTCCAATCAATGTTGTGCTCCTCGGCCGGTGCCTCGATGTGACCATCTCCACGTGTCGGGCGAATGCGAGGAGTCGAGGCATTTTTGCATTTGCCACCCTCGATCCTCTGGGCTAACCATCTATTTGAAGGGACGGGGATTCTCAGATCCAAACCCCACTCTCCCTCCCAGAGCCAGCATCCAACAGAGCGCTCCACGAAAAGCCATTCCAACATGGCCGGCCGGCGCAGCTCTTCTGCTTGCCCTTCTCATTCCAAGTCGGGGGATTGGGGAGAGTGTTCAGTTCCTCATAGCCATTTGATAAAGTTACAAACCCAAGGGTTTCTCCCACCGGCGTTCATGGTCCCCGTCCGAGCTGGAATAGCCACTTATGACGGAGGAGACCAAGCTGAGGGATCCCCTAACCCATCTCCGGAGGAGCGTATATGTCTGATCCCTCATTTGCCGAGGGGCGTCGGGTTCCCTATCCTCCCGTTTCTTCGCGGGCTCCTGGAATTCTACGGCCTCCAGTTACACGATCTTACTCCTGCCTCTATTTTGCACATAGCGGGGTATGCTGCCCTTTGCGAGCTATTTTAGGCTGCGAACCACACTTCGGATTATGGAGGAAGTTGTTCTGCCTCGTCCCCCGCACCCAGGGGGAGTCCCTATGTCAAGTGGGCGGGGCCGAAGTATGGCGCATTGCCGAGACCGGATACCTGTCCGGCACTCCTGAGAAGGCACCAGAAAACTGGCCTTCAGAGTGGTTCTATATAAACGACATCCCCCTTCCGGATCTACTCCGGCCAGGTCTCTGCAAGTTCAGCAACGCCCCGCCGAGGGCACGCCTAAGTTGGCGCCCCCGGGGCCCTCAAGAAGAGGACACAAGGGAAATATTCCTCCTGATGGACATGATAAAGTTACTGGCCAAATCCGGACTGACGATAGTTGAGGTTATGGCGATATGCATAAGACGGGGAGTGCAGCCGCTCCAATATCGGGGGAAGCCCATGTGGCATTTCAACGGGGAAGATGACGCCACCCGCTGCGGCCGTAAGGGTCCGGACTCCGCTGCCGCTCTGGCAAGGATATTGTTCGATTTGTACAAAGGGGAAGAGGAGGAATTCCTTCGCATAAAAATGCGGGACGGATTCTCCATGTACAACCCCCCAGCATGGGTAAGTTGCCATTGTTTTTCCCTGCTTTACTTACTCTAGCGTTCTTCTGCTAAGATTACTTGCATCAATGCTTCTGGGCAGGAACTAAGGAGGGCCGTAGAAGGAATCTTCAGCCCCGCAACCGTGAGGACCTGGAAGGGCCCTAGATCCGGGACTTAAAGTGGATCCGGATATCACGTGGATCTTGTCAACGGGTATTCTATCGGTAGCCGGGATGGCGCCCTAGTGGCCATTACGGCCGACTACCCTGGACTGCTCCCCGCTTCGCGTGTAAGCCGAACTAAAAACCCCTATCCTTCGAAGAGGACTCTTCCCAGATATTACAATTTACCTTTGAGGTGTCGTTCTATTTGCAGAAATGACGGCCGGAGCGAGGGGCCGAGCCCCTAGGGACTCGTCAACCACAAGCGTCCAGATTGGGTAGGCTCAAGAGGAAGGCGGTGAAGGTTGACACACCGCTACAGAGGTAAAGCAATGACCTGTCCTGTAATTATAGAATTTAAAATATGACAGCGCCCTTTGTGTCTGGCAGGAAGAGGAATAACCGGACTATATCCGGTGACCCTACCAATCACGCCTCCACCAGCCGAGTTCCAGAACCGGCTTCGGGGGCGGAGGCGGACACGGGGCCAGCACCGCATAGCTCTCCAACAGAGAGTGCGGATATGCTCTCAGCCACGAATTCCGAAGTAGAGAGCGCCATGAATCACAAAGGCGTCGACGGGCCGTGCCGGAACAACATCTTTTCCGAAGAGGCATTTAATGCCTTCAATTCGGGAGACGCATACATCCGAGCTTCTCAAGGCGGGCTTGCCCGAGTGACGAACCAGTATACCAAAGATATACGGGTAAGAAAATTTGATAAGCATGTGTAGCAGTAGCCCCTGAGACTTGAAACGGTTGAAACAACAGTTTTAAGGATCAACGTATGTATAGGTTCTTGTAGAGAAGAACGAGCAATTGTCTCGAGAGCTGGAGGGATGCAAGGCCAAACTGAGGGCCGCAGTTGCCAAATTAGAGGAAGCCCAAAAGCCCTCATCTGGTAACAATTGTCACAATTGCACGAAGATGCACCCAGTTAGTAAATGGCTGATGTGACAAGTCTAACAGAAAATTCTGCAGACAATCCCGGGGTGAATCCGGAGGGCGTAAGAGAGGACGCATCGCATCTCAAAAAGCAGCTAGAGGCTGGCGAGCGCATTCTTACGCGAGTTAGGCGGGAGAAGAATGATCTTCAAGATGCCAAAGTTTAGCTGGACGTGGAGTTAAAAGATCTCCACGCTCAGCTGGCGGACTCCGTGAAGGAGAACAAGAGGCTTCGACGCGGCATATATGGTAAGTGCCTAGACGAACTATTGTATAGTTCGGCGAGGAAGTATATTGAAATAATTTTGCTTGCAGGAATGTTAACGGGTCGCCCTGAGGAGGAGATGCCCTCATATGCAAATGATTTACTGCGAGACCTTTCTCAACTGCACGAGCAAGCTCGGCAAGTGATGCAGGGTGTTGCTCAGGCTTTGTGGCCATCAAGCCTACTGCCGAATGGCATGGGGGAACTTGCGGACCTGCTTCAAGGAGCCCGGTGGCGCTTCTGACTATGGAAGATATCAACATGCCGGCAAGGAGCAAGAGAAGCCTGGGCAATGGTTAAGACGCGCTACACCAAGCTAGACCCGAACCATATGGCCGAAGTGGGACCGGCGGGGCCCGATGGGCAAGAAATTCCCATTAGTCTGGTGTATGACCAGGTTGCGTTAGCCGCTAAGTATTCTCAACAGGATTGTAAGCTAGATAGCCTGTTGGATGGTATAGAAGAGGAATGTAATCAGTCCAAGTGACTGTGTAATTTAATGGGCGTGATGAGCCCCTAGCTTGATTAGAATCATTTGTCATGGCAGACCTTTTCGCTTCAGCCCCCGGATCCTATAGTCCGGGGTGTGTCCGAATACCCGCTCAGCTATACAAAACCGGGGTATGCGTGGAAACAAGGCGTAGGGGTCATAAGTGCTTGAACAGACAAGTACCCAACTAGTTATGTTATATTACATGGATAGTAAGAAACATCTTTCGTAGAGAATAGTTCCGTTAGGGGTTCCTTTCCTGAGTACGCATGCGACAATGCACATGTCCGGACTGCGAACGAAGGCGCAGGATACAAGACTTCTGGGGATTTATGTTATAATAAACGAATACATCTTTTGTTCACTGACCGAATATTCTCTTAAGGAAGCTAGCTTTCGACTTCACCCAGTCTGAGGTACACATCCGGCTGAACCGGCAGTAACAATCGCAGAGGTGCTCCCCTTATGCCCTAGCCGAATTAACGGGAACGTGGGGCATAAACACAAGAGCCAGCAACCCAGCTTGGCAACATCTTAAGTCATATCGATGCATATAATGGTGAAGAAAAGGCACATATGGAAAAAGAATGCATATGCGACGGGCAGAAAGCCATGTGAGTAATCATTTTTAGCTTCCGTGTAGGAAGCCCCCAGGTATTGCTTACACACTTAGTGCGGTCGGAGTGATCCGGAAATCTGCACTGTATTGAATACTTTGTGTGAAGGGAGAAAAAGGTCGAGAAAGGAAAAGGGGACAGGGCAAAATTAAAAGGGAGGGGTTAGGAGACGAACACTGTGTTCGGCGCTAGGCGTAGAATCTCCGTAGTCTTGCCCCGTTCCATGGGTTTGGTTCGAGGCTGTTATCGAATGCATTACGTAAGCGGTATGCTCCTCCTGTGAGAACTTTGTCAATGACGAAGGGACACTCACACTTGGGTTTGAGTTTGTCCTTCTTCTTATCCGGTAGTCGTAGAATGAGCTCGCCAATATTGTAAGTTTTGGCCCGCACTTCTCTGCTTTGGTATCGTCGAGCCTGCTGCTGATAGAATGCGGAACGGGCTTTTGCGACATCGCGCTCCTCCTCCAGGGCATCCAAATTATCCTGCCGATCTAACTCGGCTTCCTTCTCTTCATACATGCGGCGTGGCGAATCATGTATTATGTCGCAAGGTAATATCGCTTTTATACCGCATACACCATAAAAATGGTGTATATTCGGTGGTGCGATTTGGCGTGGTCCGTAGCCCCAGTACGTAGTCGAGCTCCTCCACCCAAAGTGTCGTATCCGACTCTGTCAAGGATCGCACTAGTCCGGGTTTGATGCCACTAATAATGAGACCATTTGCCCGCTCTACGGCCGTTTGTTTGGGGATGGTAGACGGAAGCGTAATCAAGCTTGATGCCCATTTTGCGCACCAAGTTTTCACTTCGTCGGCTGTGAAATTTGAGCCATTATCGTTGATGATGCTATGGGGACACCGTATCGATTATGCGACCCGGATATGAAGTCTATTACTGATCCGGATTCAGCCGTTTTGACTGGTTTATCTTCTATCCATTTGGTGAATTTGTCCACCATGACCAATAAGTATTTCTTCTTATGGCTTCCCCCATTAAGAGGTCCGACCATATCCAGCCCCCAGACGCAAAGGGCCAAGTTATGGGGATTGTTTGGAGAGCGGCAGGGGGCATATGACTCTGATTGGCAAAGAGCTGGCAACCGACGCAGTGTTGGACAAGGTCTTGTCGTCTGCTTTCGGGCCGTTGGCGCAGAAGCCTTGTCTGGAAGGCCTTGCTGACTAATGCCCGAGCCGCGGCATGGTGCCCGCCCAGGCCGGCATGGATTTCAGCCAGGAGCTGCCGCCCTTCCTCTTCGGAGATGCATCTTTGTAGTACTCCGGTAGCGCTTTTCTTGTAGAGTTCCCCTTCGTAGACTTTGTAGCTTTAGAACGCCGGACAATGCAGCGTGCTTCATTTTGGTCTTCGGGGAGCTCGTGCCTATTTAGGTAGGCCAAGAAGGGCTCGGTCCACGGGGCGATTACAGCCATGATTTCGTGGGCCGAGGAAGTTATTTCGGGGGTAGAACCTCCGACTATGTCTGATGGTTCGGAATCTGGGGATGTATTCGGATCCGTGCTAGTATTGCCGGACTCCCCTTCCCATACTACGGATGGCTTGAACAGCCGTTCCAAGAATATGTTAGGTGGGACAGGGTCGCGTTTAGCGCCGATGCGAGCGAGGACATCCGCCGCTTGATTGTTTTCTCGAGCCACATGGTGGAATTCGAGCCCCTCGAACCGAGCTGACATTTTGAGGATGGCATTATGGTAGGCCGCCATTTTTGGGTCCTTGGCATCAAAATCTCCGTTTATCTGTGATATTGCAAGGTTTGAGTCCCCGCGCACTTCTAGGCGTTGAATGCCCATAGAGACTGCCATCCGAAGACTGTGCAACAGAGCCTCGTATTCGGCTGCATTGTTGGAGTCTGTGTATAATATTTGGAGGACGTACTGGACCGTGTCTCCGGTGGGAGACGTCAGGACTACACCTGCTCCCAATCCGGCCAGCATTTTAGAGCCGTCGAAGTGCATGATCCAGTTTGAGTATGCGCCGTACTCTTTAGGTAGTTCGGCTTCTGTCCATTCGGCGGTGAAGTCAGCCAACACTTGTGACTTGATGGCCCGCCGAGGTTTGTACGTTATGTCGAACGGGAGGAGCTCTATGGCCCATTTGGCAATCCAGCCCGTAGCATCGCGGTTATTTATTATGTCATTGAGTGGTACTTCGGAGGCCACTGTAATCGAACACTCTTGAAAGTAGTGTCGTAGCTTCCGGGATGCCATGAACACCGCGTATGATATTTTTTGATAGTGTGGGTATCGGGATTTGCATGGGGTTAGGACCGTGGACACGTAGTAGACCGGCTTTTGGAGCGGGTATTTGTATCCATCAGCCTCTCGTTCAACGACGAGCACTGCGCTTACGACTTGATGCATTGCCGCTATGTACAACAACATAGGTTCGTCGACATTCGGCGCTGTTAGTACTGGATTACTGTCCAATAAGGTCTTTATTTCATCCAGTCCGGTCGCGGCTGCATCCGTCCATACGAAGTGTTCGGTGCACCGAAGAAGGCGGTAAAGCGGTAGTGCCTTTTCTCCTAACCTGGAGATAAAGCGGCTGAGAGCAGCCACGCATCCGGCTAGTTTTTGGATGTGCTTGAGGTCTGTTGGTATGGCCAACTGTGACAGAGCTTGGATCTTTGCCGGATTCGCTTCAATTCCTCTGTTGGAAACGATGAAGCCGAGTAGCTTCCCCGAGGGGACGCCAAAAACACATTTTTCCGGATTCAGCTTGATGTCGTATGTCCGGAGATTGTCGAATGTAAGCCTCAAGTCATCTATTAGGGTTTCGACGTGTCTTGATTTTATGACCACGTCGTCCACGTATGCCTCCACTGTTTTGCCGATTTGCTTTTCCAGGCATGTTTGAATCATGCGTTGGTAGGTTGCACCGCGTTCTTGAGCCCGAAAGGCATAGTGTTGAAGCAGAAAAGGCCATATGGCGTTATGAAAGCTGTTGCAGCTTGGTTAGACTCTGCCATCTTTATTTGATGGTATCCAGAGTATGCGTCGAGGAAACACAACGAGTCGTGTCCAGCTGTGGCATCGATGATTTGTTTGATGCGAGGGAGGGGAAAGGGATCCTTGGGGCAAGCCTTGTTGAGGTCTTTGAAGTCGACGCATAGGCGCCAGGATTTGTCCTTCTTTGGTACCATCACCAAATTTGCCAGCAAATCCGGATGGTTGATATCTCTGATAAATTCGGCCTCTAGTAGTTTGGCTAACTCTTCCCCCATTGCCCGTCGTTTGGGCTCTGAGAATCGCCTTAGGGTCTGCTTGACTGGTTTATATCCTTTTAGAATATTGAGGCTATGTTCGGCCAGTCTGCGTGGGATGCCTGGCATGTCCGATGGGTGCCAGGTGAAAATGTCCCAATTCTCGCGTAAGAAATCTCGTAGTGTGGCGTCAATCACGGGACTCAGCTGTGTCCCGATGGAAGCTGTCTTCGTGGGGTCCGTTGGGTGGACCTGGAATTTGACTATCTCATCTGCAGGTTTGAATGAGGTGGACTTGGGTCGTTTGTCTAGTATCACGTCGTCCCTGTCCACACTGGCCCACAGTGTTGTTAACTCTTCGGTTGCTAGGGCTTCGGATAATGCTTCCAAGGCTAGAGTTGCGGTTTTATTTTCGGCGCGAAGCGCAACGTCCGGATCACTGGCTAGAGTGATGATTCCATTGGGTCCGGGCATTTTAAGCTTCATGTACCCATAATGGGGTACATCTTGAAAGCTTGTAAACGCGTCCCGCCCTAGAAGGGCGTGGTATCCGTTGTTAAAAGCAGCCACCTGGAATGTGATTTCCTTGGACCTATAATTCTCCGGGTACCGAATACCACATGGAGTGTGATTTTCCCCGCACACCGCGCTTCCCGAGTAGGGATAATTCCCCTGAAGGTCGTGCTGCTTTGTTCAATGCGGCTTTTATCAATCTCCATCTTGCTGAGTGTTTCTTCATAGATCAGATTTAGTCCGCTTCCACCATCCATGAGCACTTTGGTGAGCCGAAATCCGTCCACGATTGGGCTAAGAACCAGAGCGGCTGGTGCTCGGACAGTCCGGGATCGAGGTTTGCCACTGGCATTAAAAGTTATAGCAGTGTCGTTCCAAGGGTTTATTTTTGCCACACGGTAAATTTCGGCGGAGCTTCGACGAGCTCGCTTATGCCTATTGTTCAAGGCAAAAGTCTCGAAGACTGTCAGTACCGTATTGTGTTCGCTGGCAGGGTGTTGTTCCGCTTTATGGCCCACAAGAAGATCCTCACCACTTTTTGCCACCTGCCGGAGTATCCAACATGCCTTAAGGCTATGAGTAGGTGTTGTATCCGGAGTACTGTGGAGCTTAGATGGTCCGTCGAGCCATTCTTCCAATACGGATCTCCTCCCTGGAGTGGGCTTTGGTTTTTTGGGGGTTGGGTCGGACGTCTTACGAGAGTTCGTCCATTTAGTTCGGACAAAGGTTTTGGCGAGAGCAGTACTATCCCAAAATTCTGCTTGGGTCTTCCAAGCTCTCTCCATCACACAGTACTTCTGTACTATGGTTGCCAAGTCTACGAAGCATACTATGTCGCGGCGGCTTATAGCATTGAGGAGTCCTTCGTCCGTGCAGTTTTGCGTAAAAGTGAGACCATGTTCTCTTCAGCAGTCCCCGACCTTGTTAAGCGCAAGGAGGAATCTGGCCCGATGGCGATGTATAGTTTCTGGGGCTCTTGCCCGATGCGGAGAGGCAGTTTAGGTCCAGTTTAGAGTCCGGATTTTGATCCGATCTAACGCCTAAAGGCGCGCGGTCCCGAGCTAAACAGCTCGAATCCAGGTGCCCAATTTCTTGACCCGATGCGATTTTAAGTCCGGGACCTGGGTCAGGTTTTCCTTTGAGCAGGTCTTTGGCTCAAGGAGTTCGGTGATCCGAACACAACTTGTCCTCGAAGTTGAGGGGCAATCTGCGTGTGGTTCCTCCACTATCGCTATCTCATGGGTGGCCGACGGGGACCTGATGTCCCCTTGGTCGGGTTTAAGCCCAATCCAGTCGTAGTCTGTAGCGACTCCCAGAGCGGCGATGCGATCCAAGAGTTCGTTAAGGGAGGAGAGCTCCACTGGATCCATCTGTTCGGCAAGTTTCGAACTGACGCGAAGGTTATGATCGATGACCCGAGAAGTCATTGTCGGAGCCACCGCCGATGGGGCGGCCATGATAAAGCTGCCGAGCTGGAGCATCTGGCCTACAGCCAGAGCCCCCTTCGAGGTAATGTCGTCCTTGACAATGAGACGAGCCATCGAGCCTGACGGCGACGACATAGAGGGACTCTCAATGAAAGCACCAATGTCGGTGTCAAAACCGGCGGATCTTGGGTAGGGGGTCCCGATCTGTGCATCGAGGCTGATGGTAACAGGAAGCAAGGGACACAGATGTTTACCCAGGTTCGGGCCCTCTCTATGGAGGTAAAACCCTACTTCCTGCTTGATTAATATTGATGATATGGGTAGTACAAGAGTAGATCTACCACGAGATCGTAGAGGCTAAACCCTAAGAGCTCGTCTATGATGGTATGATTGTAATTGTGATCGGCCTTCTAAGGATCAACCTCTTCGGTTTATATAGACACCGGAGAGGGCTAGGGTTTACATGGAGTTGGTTACAAGGAAGGAAATATAATATCCAGATTGCCAAGCTTGCCTTCCACGCCAAGGAGAGTCCCATCCGGACACGGGCCGAAGTCTTGAGTCTTGTATCTTCACGCTTCAATAGTCCGGACGTTGTACACAGTCCGGCAGTCCGGATACCCCCTAATCTAGGACTCCCTCATAGGTTCTTAACTAAAAAGAACCAGATCATCGACTGTCCGGACGCCCAAGCCCTAGCGGCCTTTAAGCACAGCATCCGCGACGAATGGCTGGCCAGACACCTCGGCCAGGAAAAACCGAAGTCCATGTCATCCCTTACGACACTCATGACCCGCTTCTGTGCGAGCGAAGACAGCTGGCTAGCCCATAGAAAAAACAATACAAGCGAACCTAGCACTTATAAAGCCAGAAACAGCAATGGCAAGCCCCGACGCAATAGACATAAGCGTCGAAACAACGGTGATAACACCGAAGACACGGCGGTCAACGCCGGATTCAGTGGCTCTAAGTCCGGTCAGCGAAAGAAGCCATTCAAGAGAAATAATTTGGGCATGTCCAATCTGGACCGCATACTAGATCGACCTTGCCAAATCCATGGCACTCCTGATAAACCAGCTAATCATACCAATAGGGAATGTTGCATCTTCAAACAGGCCAGCAAGTTAAATGCCGATAATAAGGAGAAAGGGTCGCAAAGCAATGACGATGACGAGGAACCCCGACCACCAAACATGGGGGGACAGAAGAAATCCCCCCCACCCCAAGTTAAAACGGTGAACATGATATACGCCACCCATATCCCCAAGAGGGAGCGCAAGCGTGCACTCAGGGACGTCTACGTGATGGAGCCAGTCGCCCCAAAGTTCAACCCATGGTCCTCCTGTCCGATCACCTTCGATCGCAGGGACCATCCGACCAGTATCCGTCACGGCGGTTCAGCCGTACTGGTCCTTGACCCAATTATTGACGGATTCCACCTTACGCGAGTCCTCATGGATGGTGGCAGCAGCCTAAACCTGCTCTATCAGGATACATTGCGCAAAATGCGTATCAATCCCTCAAGGATCAAGCCCACAAAAAACCACCATTAAAGGTGTCATACCAGGTGTAGAGGCCTGCTGTACGGGCTCAATCACACTGGAAGTGGTCTTCAGATCCCTGGATAATTTCCGAAGTGAAGAGTTAACCTTCGATATCGTCCCCTTCCGCAGTGGCTATCATGCACTGCTCGGACGAACCGCATTCGCTCGATTCAATGCGGTGCCGCACTACGCCTACCCCAAGCTCAAGATGCCCGGACCACGCGGTGTCATAACAGTCAACGGAAATATGGAACGCTCCCTCCGTACCGAGGAGCACACTGCGGCCCTTGCAGCAGAAGTACAAAGTAGCCTTTTTAGGCAGAACCTCAATTCGGCAGTAAAACCCCCAGACACCGTCAAGCGAGTCCGAACTACTCTGCAGTAGGACTGTCCAGCTCGTCCATAGCTTGACTAGCAATTCGGCCTCCGTCCCAGCCCCAATCAAGCGGTGACATTTGTGCCACGCGTACATAACTACGCACTCAAAATACCATGGGCATGGACGGAGGCACAGCTAGACCGTGGTCCACAATGTGGCTCAACCGCCCCTGGATCTGCATACCTTCACTCTTTCTTTTTCTTTCAGGTTTTTCTCTTCTCGATGCTTTTCTGATAACCTGATCATCGGACCTATCACGGGACGGATACACCAAGAAGGCAAGGGGCTTTGACGTACAAGCGAATCCCCAGGTGGTCTCTGCTAATGATCCTAATACCTGTTTTAAATACCCGCACGCAGCTCGCCCTTGGTCATGGCATGTTATATAGCCTTACTTGCTTATCGCATTACTTGTACAAGTACGCCTCGACATATTAATCAAATTACAATGGAAAATAATTCGCGGCTCAATATTTGCTGCGTCAGCTTATTACTTGATTTTTTTCCTTGTCCTTGTATTTATTATGTATTGCACCCGTACACTCTGGTATGCATTACTTCGCCTGGGGCTTCATCATGCCCCGCAATATGGCAATAAAGTTCGAACACTTCTACAGTACAGTTCGGGACCCCGAACTTATAGCATTATATGCATCGGCTCCGAATCATGTCTTTGGTCAATAGTTGGGTTGCCCGGCTCCTGTGCTTACTACCTTACGTTCCGCTATATCGGCTAGGGTAGTGAAGGGAGAACTACTACGATTGTGTCCCGGTTCTTCCGGACGAGCACCTCAGTAGAGAAAGCCGAAAACTGACTGTCATGATGCGGCAAGAGCTAGTCAGCTGTTCGAGAGGTTTCAAATCCTTAGAGTTTTTTTCCGCTTTATGCGAGGAATCGGTTCTTATCTGATTAGGCGTGTATAGCGCCCCAAGTTCGGCCTTCCGAACACAAGGGGTTGCGCCAAAGTTTTCACTGTCAAGCTCCTACGGCTAAGTGAGGGTGATAAAGCCGTATAGTCCGATTGCCTTGTTCATTGCGCTAAACACCTCCTTTAAGGCCCATAATGTGGAGTAAAGAGTGTTTAGATTTATCCCGAACACCCCCGTACTATCTACGTGGGGGCAGAAGCCGACGACTGGCCAACTCTCAGATTTCATAAACGGCTGCACAGGAGGTAAAATTTTAAATAAACAAGCATTATATTTCATAACGATCTTGTTTCATATTAAAGGACAGGATAACATGAATGTTTTCATGGGAATATGATATCCTTGGCACATTGCTCCGCCACAAGGCGGGATCCCTCCAGGACACTATCAAAATACAGTTCGGGTTGGCGGTGCTCCTTGCCCTCAGGCGGCCCCTCGGTCATCAGCTTCGTGGCATCCATCTTTGCCCAGTGCATCTTGGGGCGGGTAAAGGCCATTCGTGCACCTTCAATGCAGACTGACCGCTTTATGGCTTCAAGCCGAGGGCAGGCGCTGACAAGCCGCTTCACGAGTCCGAAGTAGCTGCTGGGCATGGGCTCGATAGGCCATAGCCGGATTATTAAGTCCTTCATGGCTAGTTCGGCCGCCTTATGTAGCTCGACCAACTGTTTCAGCTGGTCGCTAAAGGGCACTGGATGTTCTGGTCCAAGGTATTGAGACCAGAACATCTTCTTCGTAGAGCTCCCTTCTTCATCTCCATAGAATTCTGCGGCATCTGATATGCTGCGCGGCAGATCCGCAAACGCCCTTGGAGAACTCCAAATCCGGGTAAGTAAAAGGAATGTCTCCTTCACATATCTGCTTTGCATAATGAAAGCCTTACCCGCCGTAATCTTCTTGGCCGCCTGGATTTCCTGGAGGGCGCCCCGGGCTTCGGCTCGGGTATCTTGTGCGCTCTGGCCGGCCTTGGCAAGTTCGGACTCTTGAGTCTTAAAATCGCGCTCCAAGGACTCGTACTTCTTGACGGCGTCCTGGAGCTCTTGCTGGACCTCGCTGACCCGGGCCTCCTGCTTCTCGCGCGCGGCGCGTTCCTTGGCCGCTTTGTCCTCAGCCTCGGCCAACGCCTTCTTGAGGGCCGCTACCTCGGTTGTGGCCCCTAATAAAGTTCATGACACTTTAGTCAGCACGAACCATTCATCCTTCCTAAAAATACGCGCAGGTTAAATACATACCTTTGCTTTCCTCCAGCTGCTTCTTCACAAGGCCGAGCTCTTCCTCGGCCCGCTCCAGATTCCGCTTCAGTCCGGAAACTTCCGCAGTATGAGCGGCAGCAGCCAGCAGCAACGCATGCTTATTCACATAGACATCTTATGTTAGACTCCTGCGGAAATTATTTTGATCCTCTGTTCGGCTTTTCTTTCTGAACACCGAACAGAGTATCAGGGGCTACTATCTACACTGTGACAATGTCTTTACAATTATATTACTTACCTCAAAGCCTGTTAGAAGGCTAGTGCAGGCTTCGGTTAGTCCGCTTTTCGCAGACTGGACCCTCTTAATCACCATACCCATAAGGGTACGGTGTTCTTCCACAATGAAAGCGCCTTGCAACGCTTCCAGTAATCTATCCGGTGCCTCTGGATGGACAGAGGTCACTGGTGGAGCTGGCTCGCCCTCCACGTTCGAAAGAGGTGGCCTTCCTGAATCCGGAGCCACTTGGGTCTCCGGAGCTGTATTCGGCTGGGGGCCGAATTGGATACGGCCCCCATTGTCAGTGTCCATAGGGGTTTGTCCCCCCATGTGTTCGGTAACCGGGGTTTTATGCTCCAGCACCACCAAGACGGCCTCCTGAGCCTCTCCCTGGCCTGGGATCCTTCGAGACAACACCTCGGTGTTGTCCGCGGCCTTGGGGGAGGAGGCTGTCGGAGGGGACCCACTGTTCATCGCCGACGGGTCCAGCGATCCCTCCGAAGAGGAGGATAGCTCGATGTTGGACTGAGCCGGACTGCAAGTGCATGATCCAGCACATTAAAAAAATAAAGTAAAAAGGCCGGATATGTTACTGTGTTCGGGTACTTACGATTTGGCCAGGGGCTTGACCCTGGGCTCCCACTCCCCACCGCTGTTGGTGGCCGCCGCGGAGTTGTCTGGAAGGGAAGTTTTCCCCTTCTTGGATGCCTCGGCCTCCCCGTGTGTGGAGGCCCTCCTCTTCTTTCTTCCCCCAACAGGGCGGAATGGATTTCCTCTTCTTCTTCTTCCTCCTCCTCGTCGTCTCCGGCGACGGAGGAGTGATCCTCGACGTCTTCGGACAGCGCGTCAGAAGCGCCCTTGCGATGGAGACCATCTCTGGTCCCCTTGGTCGTCTTCTTGGCCTTCTTCTCTGGCACCTCATAAGGCGCCGGAAACAACATCTTCATCAGAAGTGGGGTTTCTTGGTCTTCGTGTAGCGGAGCCGGACAGTTGACCCGCCCCGCTATCTCTATCCAGGCCTGAAAAATTGGTAGGGAGGCTTAGATTCTCTCCTCAAAATATGCCAGTAAAGGATATACCTTGGAAACATGAAAGAACTTACTGAATTAGCTTGGCGTTTTAAGCTAAGCCCACGATCCTCGATCGTGGGCGGTGGTGTGTCGCCGGCCTTGAAGAGCACCTTCCAGATGTCTTCGTACGTCGTGCCAAAGAGCTCTAGTAGCGTCTGGTGCTTGGCCGGATCGAACTCCCACAAATAGCAAGTCCGGCGTTGGCATGGAAGGATCCGGCGAACGAGCATAACCTGGATCACGTTGACGAGCTTGATTCTCTTGTTAATCATGTTCTGGACGCACGTCTGGAGCCCTATCAGTTCGTCCGAAGAGCCCTAGGTCAGGCCCTTCTCTTGCCAGGAGGTGAGCCACATTCGAACGCCGGATCGGAACCGGGGGCCGTCGCCCAGTTGGTGCCGCACGGCTCGGTGATGTAGAACCACCCCGATTGCCACCCTTTGACAGTCTCCACAAATGAGCCTTTGGGCCAGGTGACATTGGGCATCTTGCCCACCATGGCGCCCCCGCACTCAGCTTGTCGGCCGCTCACCACCTTGGGCTTCACATTGAAAGTCTTCAGCCATAGGCCGAAGTGAGGTGGGATGTGGAGGAAGGCCTCGCACGTGACAATAAATGCCGAGATGTTGAGGATAGAGTTGGGGGCCAAATCATGGAAGTCCAGCCCGTAGTAAAACATCGATCCATGGACAAGCGGGTGGAGAGGGAATCCCAGCCCGCGGACGAAGTGTGTGAGGAACACAACCCTCTCATGGGGCTCTGGGGTAGGGACGATCTGTCCCTTGGCCGGAAGTCGGTGAACGATTTCCTTAGCCAGGTACCCGGCCTCCCGGAGCTCCTTGATGTCCTTCTTCTAGACAAAGGAGGCCATCCACTTGCCTCCAGCTCCGGATCCGGACATGATTGGAGTGCTTTTTTGGGACGGAGAAGGCAAGAGCTTGGGCGCTGGAGCTCGAGAATGGATGGGCAGAGGAAGGAGAAGGCGTGGGTGAACAAGGATGAATCCTTATCCCTTTATAAAGGCAGTAAAAGTCATGCGCCTCCCTGCTCGCCTTAAAATCCGCCTATTCCCCAAGCGCCATGCAGATGACACGGTTGGGTTACCCACGCCGTATTGATGAGAATCCCGTGATAAGGGGACACGATCTCTGCTTTGACAAGACGTGCCAATGAAACCGCACCTCAAAATACGGAGCGGCAGGCTAAGAAACGGTTCGAATAATGACCGGGCAGTGGCGTGATGTCACACTACAAAAAGTTGTCAGCGGATTGGACTCGTGAAATATTATACTTTCTACGGTTGCGTGTGGTAATTGTTTTGCAGAGCCGGACACGTTTTCTATGTTCGAAAGGCTACGTTGGAATATTTGGAGAAGGAACACGCCTTCCAATGCCGAAGACAATCTGCGCGCCGGACTCATCGTCATTGAAGCCTGGTTCAGGGGCTACTGAGGGAGTCTTGGATTAAGGGTTCCTCGGACAGCCGGACTATATACTTTGGACGGACTGTTTGACTATGAAGATACAAGATAGAAGACTTCGTCCCGTGTCCGGATGGAACTCACCTTGGCGTGGAAGGCAAGCTTGGCGATTCGGATATGTAGGTTCTTTTCTCTGTAACCGACTTTGTACAACCCTGATCCCCCCCGGTGTCTATATAAACCGGAGGGTTTGGATTTCTAGGGTTAAGCCACAACAATCATAATCTCATAGGCTAGACTTCTAGGGTTTAGCCATCACAATCTCGTGGTAGATCAACTCTTGTAATACTCATATTCATCAAGATCAATCAAGCAGGAAGCAGGGTATTACCTCCATAGAGAGGGCCCCAACCTGGGTAAATATTATGTCCCCCGCCTCCTGTTACCATTAGCCTTAGACGCACAGTTCGGGACCCCCTACTCGAGATCCGCCGGTTTTGACATTGACAGCTACCTCGTGCGTCTGGAGGCCTTTCCGCGTGCTCCTGCCGGCCACTTTCGCCGGAATCTTGGGCGGCGGCGGGGCAAGGGGGAGAGGGGAGGTGGTTGGTGGGGGAAAAGCGCGGCCACTTTATTATGGCACGGAGGGAGTAGTTTATAATCTTAGATTTGCTCGGTTGGCAATAGTCATTAGTTAGTGTACTCGCTGCATGATATTTTTTTTAGAAAAGGAGGATGACCCCGGGCTCTGCATCTGGGCGATGCATACGACCACTTTATTAATTATTCTCACAAGACCTTACAAAGCCATACAACAACAAGACTAAAGCCACTGTCTAAACAACAACTGTCGCTACACCTATCCAATTGATGAAGGGGCGCAGATAATCTGGGCCTAATACCAAACAGACATCGCAGCCAAACCTAAACATTTAAGACCTGAGGTCCCAACCAGGACGCCTGCCGGGTATGGGGCACCTACCAGTCCGGCGCACTCCTCAATCAGGACGCCTGCCGGGTATGAGGCCGCCGCAGCCACCTGCCACCAATCCATCTTCAGTGTTGTACTGCTGCATCAACCTTGTCCGGTCTGACTGTCGTCGGCGCCACCACGACGCCAGACATCGCCACCTCCCTGTGCGAGTTCATCTCCGCGCATCGGACTCTGAATCTCCACAGCGCCACGCCGCCAAGATCCGCCGCCATCAATGTATAAGATGAAGTACCACTCCACCAAAGAAACCGTCCTCTGTTCCCCGAGCCCGTGTTTACCTCCATGAATGACGCCCCCAAGGGGGAAACGACACCAGAGCGCCGCCATCATCCGATCAACTGATCTAGGGTTTCCCCCGGAGGTAGCAGAGAGTGACCTTGAACTTCTCCACGGCAATGCCATCAAGAAGGGAACGACACAGACAGCGCCACCACCGCCGGCCTTTCCAGTAGTCAAAAGCAAGTTTTCACTCGCTGCATGATATTGAACAAAAAAATACTTTATATTACTTTTTCTAGTTTTTATTCTGCACATAATTCTTGATTTTTTTTCGTTGGGGACATTGTTCTTTATTTAATTCACATGTAAACCAGACTACAAACTTTAACAAAAACAATACTATTTATAAGTTTGTGAACTAGTGGGGTACTTATACTTATGAAAATACCCTTTATTTGTAACTTTGGATTTTCTATATAGTGATTTTTAATCTTTATCTACCTTATACAAGTTAATTATATGCAGCATAGTCACCTAAATTACTGTTCTTACAAGTCTAAATTCCGATTTAGCTTAGCCAAACAGCCAGAATAGAAAAAGACTAGAAGGGTTGGGCACGCTTTGCTGTGCCGTTGGTATTATTAGGTTTCTTAAAAAAATACTTACTCTGTTTCAAAATATAATGTGTTTTAATATTTTTTTGAAAAATCAAACCTTGTAAGTTTGATCAAATTTGTATAGAAATGTATCAAAATTCATAATATCAAATTGGTATGATTAGATTCATCATGAAATTCATTTTTATTGTTTAATATTGTGAATGTTGATACTCTTTGCTTTGAACTTGGTCAAAATTAAGAAAAAATGACTTTTCAAAAAACTAATACCCCTTATATTTTGGAACTGATGGCATATTTAGTTTGGCAGGTGAGAAGATGATCGTGTGTTTTATTTTTATTTATAAAATGTGATGATATGATGGGCATTTCATTGTATGGTTCTGTTTTATCTGCTAACCAACGTATATGTATATGAAAAAATCTCTGCGTCCATGTACTATATTGATGTTGCAGTACCACATGATGGTGCTTATTTTTTTTAAAGTGGTGGGAGGGTGCACCGGATTGATGTGTTTTATAGGCCGGTTGCTGCTGATTGATTTGAAAAATCATTGACCTGATCAAAATCGTAAACCAAATCCAAAATTGAATACCTCAATTGAATGAAAGAGCTTCAAAATGAGGAAATATAGTGAATTAAAAGAATTGAATAAGAGAGCTCCATGAGAAATTGTTGGCCCGATCAACATTGGGTTGCCCAATTCTAAATTGAAGACCTCAATTAGTTGTGAGACCTTAGAAAATAGAAATCATAGTCTATAGTATAAAAGAATTGAATAAAACATCTCTAAGAAATTGTTAACCCGGTCAAAATCTGGTGATCCAATTTCAATTGAAAATCTTAATGGAATGTGAGCTTTTTAAAACTAGGGAGCATAGTGTTGTAGATGATGATTACTGATGTCATGATGTCAGCAATGATGTTATCATTTGCAACACTACACAATTCCACTCATGCAGATACGGGCATGATTCTTCTGTTGGCTTTGTCTATGGGAATCAGACAGCTGCATTATTAATTTTTAGATTTGCTAATTCTCATCTAGGTAGATAGATTTACTCGCGGAACTGGTCTTGTACTGAATTGTTGTATGCCGCCGCCGGCATAGCAACGTGTTCCATGGACTTGCTTGCTGCCTATACGACAACCGGAAAGTAAAGAGATAACCTAGAAATAGACCTAGAAATCCCAAAAAGTATGACAAAGTCTCAATCATTCCCGCGTTACATAAGAGTGCTGCACCGATCTCTCACCGCAGTCCGCACAGAATCAAGCAATGGCCACGTCCGCAACGGCGGCTCGGCACATGGTCGCTTTGCCGTACCCGGGCCGCGGCCACATCAACCCCATGCTTGCCGTGTGCCGCCTGCTCGTCGCCGCGGACGGCGCCCTCACCGTCACCGTCGTCGTTACGGAGGAGTGGCACGGGCTGCTGGCCTCCGCCGGGGTGACCCCCACGCTGCCGGACCGCGTCCGCCTCGTCACCGTCCCCAACGTCATCCCCTCCGAGCACGGCCGTGGGGCCGACCACGCCGGCTTCATCGAGGCAGTAAGCTGCAAGTTGGCGGAGCCCGTCGAGCGGCTGCTCGACCGGCTGGTGCTGGAGCTGGGGCGGAGGCCAGACGCTATCGTGGCCGACACGTACCTGCAGTGGGCGGTGGCGGCCGGCGCGCGGCGCGGCATACCGGTGTGCTCGCTTTGGACCCAGCCGGCTACGTTCTTCTTGGCGCTCTGCCATTTGGGCCTGTGGCAACCTGCGGTTGAAGGTGTCAGCGACGAAGGTACTACCTAATCGATCATGCTCCAGCTTCTCGTCAGTAAATTACAAGACAACTGATGCTTGTATGCTCTGCAGAACTAAGCTGCAAGTCATTGAAGCAATACGTCCCGGGCCTCTCATCAGTGAGGTTGTCTGATGTCAAGATCTTCCTCGCCTGGGAGGGGCCAATCAAAATAGCAGCGGAGGCGTTCGTCAACGTACGCAAAGCGCAGGGCGTCCTCTTCACCTCCTTCCACGAGCTCGAGCCCGGTTCCATGAGCAAAATAGCAGAGTCACTTCCCTGCCCCATCTATCCAATCGGCCCTTCAATCCTGCGTGCGCCGGACAACGAAGAGAAGGCCCGTGACGAGGAGCACCGGCGCTGGCTGGATGCGCAGCCGGAGAACTCGGTGCTGTACGTCTCGTTCGGCAGCTTCGTCGCCATGCCGCCCAAGCAGTTCGAGGAGATCGCCGTGGGGCTGCGCGACAGCGCGGTCAAGTTCTTCTGGGTGGCCCGGGACAGGGCCACCGACGGCCTCAGGGAGATGTGCGGCGACAGGGGGTTGGCGGTGCCGTGGTGCGACCAGCAGGAGGTGCTGCGCCACCCGTCCGTCGGCGGCTTCCTCAGCCACTGCGGGTGGAACTCGGTGCTCGAGGCCGTGTGCGCCGGAGTGCCGGTGCTTGGCTTCCCCGTCGCGTGGGATCAGCTGGTGAACGCCCGGATGGTCGCCGACGAATGGAAGGCCGGCATCGACCTGAGGGAGCAGAGGGGGAAGGATGGGATCGTGAGCAGGGCCGCGGTCTGTGCTGCCGCCAGGAAGCTGATGGATTTGGACAGTGGTGCCGGCCAAGAGATGAGGACAAGGGCTGCGCAGCTTCGCGAGGCTTCCCGTGGTGCGGTCATCGAAGGCGGCTCGTCCCATCGTTCTTTGAGCGGTTTCCTCGAGGATCTCGGCGAGGGAAAACTGGATGTCCCTGAAAGTTCTGCGTGATTTCCTTCGTTTACTCCAGTCAGTGATAGAAAAATCGCTGTTTGTGGTTCAAAATGGTGCATCATAGTAAGGCCATGTGTCCTACAGATATTTCATTTATTTTGCTGCACTTGAGAGCATTCTGACCGATCCCTATCCGGCGTTAGAGGAAGACAAACCCGGTTTTTTTTTCTCTAACCGGTACTTAACCAAACTCGTAAAACCATTATTGAAGGAAAAAATTACTCCACGGTGGTCGTGACTCTTAAATAAGTTAGGAAATGTAATAGAAAAAAATCCGTCCTACGATCACTCAAAACAGGATCGTCTCCTCCCTCTGTCGGCGTTCTGAAATCGGGCGTACCCAGATTTTCCTGCCTGCGGCCCAGCACGCGAACTCATCGACGGCCAGGTGCGGCCCATGTACAAGACCCCTAGGACAAGACCCTCGCGAGGGTCCTCGGCCTTGTGAGGCGGACGACGCCAAGACCTCCCGAGGAGCAGTGCCCCGAGCCTGCCTCCCGAGGGGCGGAGACTTCTATGCAGGTACCCAGCGTCACGAGGATCTCGATAACGTGAGCCATGACGACCAAGGCCAGGCGGGTGCTAGCGGACGCAGAGAGGACAGTTTCCTGATTGGTGCTAAGCAGGCAAGGACCAGCGCGGGTTCCCGAGGGATCCTCCCAAAGGTTTCCATTCCGGTGCAACGAGACCGAGACCACGGGCTCGGCATGACAGATGTCCTCGCCGAGCCCACCTTTGCGTCACGACTAGCTCTTTGCATGCGAAGACCACCTTTCGTCAGGATAAGATGTACTTCTTGTCCCCTTTCAAAATTGGCCGTTGTGGAATCCCTTCCCGCCTAAACTATGTGGGAAGAGGACCAAGGCCACTATAAATAGAGACTTGCCCCCGCCGTAGAGAGGGGCCGATCCATTCTGACTTCCCGAGCCCTCGCGAGGCAGCTCATCCACTGTACTAGTTCATCCAGAAACCTCCTCGCGAGGCTAATCCACCGCAAAGCAGGAGTAGGTTTTTACATCGCAAGGTGGCCCGAACCTGGGTAAATCTCCGTGTTCATCTTCTTCCCCGCTCGCACGAACTCGACGAGGCCAAGCCATGAGGAGATGAGCTTGAGTTTGAGGCTAAAGGTAGATCTTCGCACGCGCCCCAGAGTTTGAACTTTGTTGGGTCTGCGGATCCCCGATTCTGACATTTGGCGCGCCAGGTAGGGGCGTGTCGAAACTCCCTTCCGCTCCATTTCATCTCCACTCCGTCGCTCCCATGGCCGACGCCCGCCGAGTCCGCGCCGAGCGCCGGGCTGCTCGCGTCGCCCAGACGGCGCCCGTGGGCCGCAATGTTCCGCGCTGCTCTGCTTCCCCCGCAGCTAACGCTGTCACCGACCCCGCTGCTGACAAGTAGCAGGACTCTTCGTTGCCGCCCTGCATACGGCGGGATGGCCGCACCGCCACTCCTTCCCTCACCCCCGTCACGGCATCGTCTTCCCACGCTCGCCGCGGGCCGGCAAACGCGCCGGCTGCGCCGCTCATGGCACGCGAGCTGTTGCGCTACCGCCCCGCCAACGAGGGCTACGACGTCTGGCTGGGCCGCATCACCGAGCTCATCAACGCCGCCGGCAAGGCCCCGACACCCTTCCACTCGCTCCGGCCCCCGCCCTCTCGTGCGGACGACGTGGCTCATGGTGTGCCACCTCCTTCTCCTCTGCGCGGCGCCGACGCCGAGCCCAGGCGCGATGCGCCTCCGCCCGACCCTCTGCGCGGCGCGCCCCCGCCGGCACGGGATGAAGCTAGCTGCCAGGTGGTGCAGCGGACATAAGGTGATGCGCGTGCGCTCCCCGCATCGCCGTGCCAACATCAAGACCGCGTGCCACTGGAGGTTGCGGCGCATGGACGTCAAGACCAAGCTCCCCTCACGCGTGGCACGCCTGTGAGCGCGGCGGACTGCCGCGCCTTCACCCTAGAGCTGCGCTGCGTCGTTTGGCCTGACAAGTTCAAGCCAGATCTGCCGCCGCGCTACGACGGCACCCCTGACCCTACAGAGTTTCTCTAGCTCTACTCGCTAAGCATCGAGGCGGCGAACGGTGACGACAAGGTCATGGCGAACTGGTTCCCCATGGCTCTCAAGGATGGCGCATGCTCCTGGCTCCTACACCTTCCGGAGGGGTCGATCTCCTCCTGGGATGAGCTTCGCGAGCGCTTCATCGCCAACTTCCAGGGCACCCGCGACCGTGCCCCTGCAGTGAACGACTTGCGGCGCGTGAAGCAGCAGTCAGGCGAGACTCTCCACAAGTACATACATCGCTTCACGAATGTTCGCCTCAAGATCCCGAAGGTGTCGGACGAGGCCATCATCTCGGTGTTTACCGATGGCGTCAGGGACGTCAAGATGCGCGAGGAGCTCGCCATCCATGATGACTTGTGCTTGGCCCTGGAGATGTTCAACCTAGCGAACAAGTGCGAAAAGGCCGAAGAGGGCCGCCTCTCCCTCCTCGAGCATCCGGAGGCCGACCCTGAAGATAAGAAGGCCAAGGATAAGGAGGCGAAGCGCAAGGGCCCCGTCGTGCTGGCAGCCGAGCCCGAGATGAAGCGCGTCCATGACCGTGATGAACCAGCCAAGGACAACCGCCCGTACTGCGTCTTCCACAACGTCCACAACCACAACACTAACGACTGTCAAGAGCTCAGGGCGATCCGCGACGAGCGCCAGGGCCACCGCCCCCGAGCGCAGCGACCGAGGATACGACCATGGAGGAGGCCGCTGGGACAGCTGCAACCCCCGCCAGGACTGGCGTGATGAGCCTCGTGAGGGACCTTGGTGTCACCAGCCTCATGAGCCTCAGGGCAACGCCGGCCTCCCTCCGCCGTCGCCGCCGCCAAGAAGGAACAACGACAACCATCAGGACGATGGGGTTGGGGGCTTCGAAGAACCTCGCGCGATTGCTTGCATCCTCGGCGGCTCGAACAACGTCTTCAAGCAGTTCTCTCGCGAGGTGAATGCGGCCCTCCCGAAGCTCGAGGCCACGCGCCCCCTCAGGTGGTAGCAGTATGCCACCACCTTCGACTCCAAGGACCACCTCAGGTGCGTGGACACCGCTGGCGCGCTCCCCATGCTCGGCACGCCCACAAACAGCAACGTCGTGGTCACCAAGACTCTCATCGATGGTGGCACTGGCCTCAATGTCCTCTTTGTGGAAACATTCAACAGGCTCCAAGTGCCTCATGACCAACTCCTGCCCACCAAGCCTTTCTCAGGGGTGACTGATGGCTCCACCACACCCCTAGGGCAGGTGCACCTCCCCGTCACCTTCAACAAGCGCGACAACTATCACACCGAGCTTATCGACTTGGACGTCGCCCACATCGGCCTCCCGTACAACGCCATCCTTGGGTACCCTGCCCTTTCCAAATTCATGGCTGTAACTCACCATGGCTACAACGTCCTCAAGATGCCTAGGTGGAGTGGCGTCATCACGGTCATCTGCGATGAGAAAGACGCAGTCTGTCCTCTTGAGAAAGCCTACTGCGGCGCTGCGGCCGAGAACTCTCACGACGAGGGGGGCGTCCTGCCTTAGGATGACACCCCCGCGAAGAAGAAGCAACTCCTTCCCAAGAGGCGCCCAGAGACCACGAAGCCCGCTGGCGAAACCTCAGGCCCCGCGCCTGTGGTCGGGGCGACCCTTCCTCCCGCATAGGAAGGCGCGCCCGACACTTCTCCCAGGACGGGCTCGGGGGCTTCTGTCTGGAGAGCGTCTGACCAGACCAGTGCAATGAGGAAGGTCCTCGGGCACCACCTGGAGGCGTGCTTTGATGTGCACCCCCACAAGCAAGGAGCGAGATGCAAGGCGCCAGGGGACGCGAGAGTTCATCACCAAGGCAACCGAGGAGCTTCAGGAGGCGTAAGCCATGCATGGCAAGCGTCGCTCCGCACCACCGAGTGCAGATGCCGCCCCCGGCATGGGCGAAGGGTTGTGCATCTGCATCAACATCCTGGGTTTCAACACAGCCGCATCTCAGGGCTCTCTTCTGGCCATCGCGCGTCGGCCGCTGCGAGGGCTATCCCTGTAGCTACGTCTGCATGCCTTTTAGCCTCGTGAACATGGGTGCTACGTCTCCAACGTATCTATAATTTTTGATTGCTCCATGCTATATTATCTATTGTTTTGGACTATATTGGGCTTTATTTTCCACTTTTATATTACTTTTGGGACTAACCTATTAACTGGAGGCCCAACCCAGAATTGCTGTTTTTTGCCTATTTCAGTATTTCGAAGAAACGGAATATCAAACAGAGTCCAAACAGAATGAAACCTTCGGGAACGTGATTTTCTCATCAGATAAGATCCAGGATACTTGGACCCTCGGCCAAGAAAGGAGGGAGGCGGCCACGAGGGTGGAGGGCGCGCCCCCTACCTCGTGGGCCCCCCGAAGCTCCACCGACGTACTCCTTCCTCCTATATATACCTACGTACCCCCGACAGATCAGATACGGAGCCAAAAACCTAATTCCACCGCCGCAACTTTCTGTATCCACGAGATCCCATCTTGGAGCCTGTTCCAGAGCTCCATGGGAAGGAATCCACCATGGAGGGCTTCTACATCACCATCATAGCCTCTCCGATGAAGTGTGAGTAGTTTACTTCAGACCTTTGGGTCCATAGTTAGTAGCTAGATGGCTTCTTCTCTCTTTTTGGATCTCAATACATTGTTCTCCCCCTCTCTTGTGGAGATCTATTCGATGTAATCTTCTTTTTGCGGTGTGTTTGTTGAGACCGATGAATTGTGGGTTTATGATCAAGATTATCTATGAGAAATATTTGAATCTTATCTGAATTCTTTTATGTATGATTGAGTTATCTTTGCAAGTCTCTTCGAATTAACCGTTTGGTTTGGCCAACTAGATTGGTAGTTCTTGCAATGGGAGAAGTGCTTAGCTTTGGGTTCAATCTTGTGGTGTCCTTACCCAGTGACAGAAAGGGTTGCAAGGCACGTATTGTATTGTTGCCATCGAGGATAATTGAAAGTGCAACTATCCCTAGGTGGTTTTGGTAATTCATAACAACATATAGCTCATTGAGCTAATGCTATTCCAAGACAAATATTTCAGGAAAGCTCAATGAATGGCATGGCATGGATGATGAAAGTGGATCCCTCAAAATATCAAGGACAAAGGATTGGATCAAGCTCAAAAGCTCAAGACTCTACATTTTACATTTTAGTGATCCAAGATCACACTGAGTCTATAGGAAAATCCAATACTATCAAGGAGGGATGGGTGTTGCTTAACGGGCCTTTTGCTTCATGTGCTTAATGATATGCTCCAAAACCCTCCACTACTTTCTCACATCCACATATGACCTAAACCTAAAGTCAAACTCGACCCTACCGATTCTTTCTATCCGGCGCCACCGAGTTCAGATGTCATAGCCACTGCCCCAAACCCTAGGCAAATCGGTCTCACAGATAGGGATCTCGGTCTCACCGAGATGGGATTGTAATCTCTCTGTTTCCCTTTGTAACGTTTCGGTCTAACCGAAGTGAGCGATCGGTCCCACCGAGATTACAATGTAAACTCTCTGTTTCCCTTTCGTAACTTTTCGGTCTCACCGAAAGAGAGAATCGGTCCCACCGAGTTTACCTGACCAACTCTCTGGTTAGCTAATTACCAAATTCGGTCTCACCGAGTTTGTATGTCGGTCTCAGCGAGATTACGTTATGCCCTAACCCTAACCATATCGGTCCTACCGAGTTTCATGTCGATCCCAATCGAAAACCCTAACGGTCACTAGGTTTACTAAATCGGTCCAACCGAGTTTGATGATTCGGTCCCACCGAGTTTGGTAAATTGTGTGTAACGGTTAGATTTTGTGTGGAGGCTATATATACCCCTCCACCACCTCTTCATTCGTGGAGAGAGCCATCGAACAAACCTACACTTCCAACTTACGATTCTGAGAGAACCACCTACTCATGTGTTGAGGCCAAGATATTTCATTCCAACCATATGAATATTGATCTCTAGCCTTCCCCAAGTTGCTTTCCACTCAAATCTTCTTTCCACCAAATCCAAATCCTGTGAGAGAGAGTTGAGTGTTGGGGAGACTATCATTTGAAGCACAAGAGCAAGGAGTTCATCATCAACACACCATTTGTTACTTCTTGGAGAGTGGTGTCTCCTAGATTGGCTAGGTGTCACTTGGGAGCCTCCGACAAGATTGTGGAGTTGAACCAAGGAGTTTGTAAGGGCAAGGAGATCGCCTACTTTGTGAAGATCTACTGCTAGTGAGGCAAGTCCTTCATGGGCGACGGCCATGGTGGGATAGACAAGGTTGCTTCTTCGTGGACCCTTCGTGGGTGGAGCCCTCCGTGGACTCGCGCAACCGTTACCCTTCGTGGGTTGAAGTTTCCATCAACGTGGAGGTACGATAGCACCACCTATCGGAACCACGACAAAAACATCTTTGTCTCCAATTACGTTTGAATCCTCTAAACCCTTCCCTTTACATTCTTGCAAGTCGCATGCTTTATTTTCCACTGCCTATATACTCTTTGCTTGCTTGCTTCAATTGCGTGAAGATTGCTTGACTAGCTTAAAGATAGCTAAAATCTGCCAAAGTCTAAAATTGGGAAAAGGTTAAGTTTTTAATTGGTCAAGTAGTCTAATCACCCCCCTCTAGACATACTTCGAGGTCCTACAAGTGGTATCAGAGCCTTGGTCTCCATTTGCTTTGATTTCCATAGCTTTTGGTGGTCATAGCCTTGGTTTCACAGCCTAGGAGAGTATGGCATCTAGCGAGGGAAATTATCACCGTAGAGGTCCTTACTTTGATGGCACTAATTTAGCTAGTTGGAAGCATAAGATGAAAATGCATATTCTCGGACATAACCCCGCCGTTTGGACTATTGTGTGTATTGGATTGCAAGGTGAATTCTTTGATGGGAGAGAACCGAACCGTGAAGCTAGTGCGGAAGAGTTGAAGATGTTGCAATACAACGCTCAAGCTTGTGATATCCTCTTCAATGGACTGTGCCCCGAAGAATTCAACAAAATCAGTCGTCTTGAGAATGCAACGGAAATTTGGGATACTTTGATTGATATGCATGAAGGTACCGACTCCGCCAAGGAATCCAAGTTGGATGTGCTCCAAAGTCAGCTTGACAAGTTCAAAATGAAGGATGGTGAAGGTGTCGCTGAAATGTACTCTAGCCTTGCTCTTATCACAAATGAGATTGCCGGCTTAGGAAGTGAAGAGATGACCGATAGATTCATCATCAAGAAGATCCTAAGAGCATTGGATGGAAAATATGATACCGTGTGCACATTGATCCAAGCGATGCCAAATTACAAAGATCTCAAGCCAACGGAAGTCATTGGAAGAATTGTTGCTCATGAGATGTCACTCAAGGATAAGGAGGAACTTCACAACAAGTCAAGTGGTGCTTACAAAGCCTCATGTGAAGCCCCCACATCATCAAGTGAGAAACAAATCTTCAATGAAGAATTGAGCTTAATGGTGAAGAACTTCAACAAATTCTACAAGAGTAGAAGCAAAGAAAGAAGCTCCAAGTCAAGGTCCTACAATGACAAAAGATCTTCTAGTCGAGAGCGCAATTGCTAAAATTGTGGGAGACCCGGACACTATTCCAATGAGTGTACGGCACCCTACAAAAGAAGAGAAGATTTTCCCAAGAGAAGAAGTAGAAGAGAAGAATCACCACCAAGAGAGAGAAGGAGTAGAGATGATCGTTATGAACAAAGATCCTCACGGAGAAGCAAGGATTCGGAAAGGAAGGACAAGTCATCAAAGAGCTACACAAAACAAAGACATCAAGCTCATGTTGGTGAATGGGTATCCGGTTCCGACTCCGACAATCACTCCGAGAGAAGCTATCACTCCGACTCCGAACACACTCAAGATGAAGGTGTTGCCGGTTTAGCACTTGTGTCAACCAACTCCTACGACATATTTGAATCACCAAATGAAGGAATTGGAAGTTGCTTCATGGCCAAAGGTCCTAAGGTAACACACCCCGAGTATGTTCATTTTAATAGTGATGAAGATGACTTGCTAGGTGATGATGATTTACTTGTTGACAACTCTAGTGATGAATACTATGATGAAACGTCAATTAATCATGCTAATCAAGATGAAACGAATGACAATGATAAGGAGAAAATTGAGCGTCTAACTAAAGAACTAAACACTCTTGAGTTAGCTCATGAAACTATCTTCGTAGATCATCGAGAACTTTTAAGGGCTCATGAGAAGTTACGCTTTGAAAAGCTCAATCTTGAGCAAGAGCATGAGTTCATAAAAGCGATCAATGATGATCTTCATAAGAAAAGTTCTTCTTACATTGCCAAGCGTTTACTCTTATCTACTCACATGCCTCAAGTCAAGTCTAGTAACAAGAACAAGAAATATTCTTCTTCTAGTAGTAACAATAACAATGCTAAATCCAATATTGTTGCTTCTAGTAGTTCTGTTGATTCCACTAATGATTCTCTTAGCCAAGTTACACTTGAGCAAGAAAACAGCTTATTGAAGGGAATTATAGAGAAAGGTGTATACAAGAGCCTTGCCGGGATTAAGCAATTTGAGGAAATTGTATGCATAAGCAAGGAAGGCACGGAAGAATCAAGGTGTTGGTTTTGAACGAAAGTTCAATGCCAATGGAGTTGAGTGGGAAGAATATCAATACCCAAAGACGAAGTTTCTTCCTCAATAAGAGAAGTATGATCCTACTTCCTTCAAGGGAACACAAGCACAATATGATCTTCCACCACAAGACCACAAGAACAAAGGCAAGGACAAGCTTCAAGAAGAGATTGATGCATTTGAAGAAGCACCTAAGGCCTTGGTCAAGTGGGTTCCCAAGACTATGTCAAGTTCTACTTCATCAAGAACAACTACTACACCAAGGATTCCCATCAAGATGATGTGGATCCCGAAGAAGAAGAACTAGAGAGTTCTTGAGGGTGACTCCGCCAACATTTTTCACTCATATCATTATGGCAAGGACAAGTGCAATCAACTTCCATATCTTGCACTAGTTCAAGGAGTCACAAACCCTCATGTTGGTAAGGCAAGGGATAAGGTAACCAAATGTTTTCATGGACATCATTTTGTGTGTGCATCACTCTATGTCTATGGATATTCTTGTTTGTTCCTTGTGGGACTAACCCGTGTAGGTATTGAAAGTGCAACTCACTCCAAAGGATTGCTCCAAAAGATCTACATCAACATTGAGCATCCACATCTTCAACACCTACATGAAGTCATCATCGACAACCCAAAGTTAGTTTATCCCTCTTAGGGGGGATCTCACATCTAGGGGGAGCTTAACTCTAAGAATTGAGTCAAAGCAACTCTAATGATGTGAACACATAAATGCTTTATGTAAAAGTGGTAACCCCACTTGAGCTTAAGCGATGAGTATGACCTATGATCAAATGTTCTCATTTGACTCCTAAGTCAATATACTCATATATAGATGACCTAGTCATCGCCTATTGTTTGATAGATGCTAGAATTGGTTGTGCATGCTTTGTCACATATTTCATTTGTCATTTTATTGCGTGAGCATGTTGGTTGCATATTTTACTCATTCGAGGACATCCACTTGTTGTTTTGATTGGTTGGTTTCTTTTTCTTTGGCCAAGTGGATGGACAAGAATGCCTAAGAACCTTCTCTAGCTATCTATGCTTTTCTCGTCTCAAACTCTATTCATGCTACATCACAAAATTTGATCAATTCAGATTCGAACCACTCTGTGTGAGGAGCACTCGGAGTCCCCGATTCGTCATAGACTTAAACTTCCAAAACTTCTTTGTGATTTTGGGTCTGACCGATTCCTCCATTTCGTTCATACCGAGATTACTAAGTCGATCTAGGTTTTCAATCTCGGTGCAACCGATTTTAACTTTTCGGTCACACCGAGTTGCTGTAACTGTTAACAGTTATGCATCTCGGTGCCACCGAGTTGCTCAACTCGGTCACACCGACAGTGTCGGGCTATATATACACACGGGCAAATTTTTGGAAAACTTTCTCCGAAACTTCTCGCCCGCGCATAGCTCGCTCTGCCTACCAGGTCTACGGATCATCGACTTCGTCGCCAGCCGCCTCCTGTCGCTGGTCTCCGCCGCCGTCAACGGAATTCTCCTCCGCCATTGCCGCCGTAGCGAGTTCACCGCCGAACTAGGGTATGAACTCAATCATTGTGCTATCCTCGTCAAATTCTCAGCACATTGTGTTCGTAATGCATCTTGCCACGATTGAAACACTTCTATCCAGTCAAAACAATCCTTAGAATAGGTATGATTCGAAAATTTAGGCTTAGGTTCCGCCGAAACCATCTCGGACCCACCGAGTTGAAAAACTCGGTCCCACCGATTTGGCTGACGCCATTGCACTAGTAAGTCTCGGTCTGACCGAGAATTACAAATCGGTGTGACCGATTTTAGAACTTTAGAAACCCTAGCAGTCTCGGTGCCCTTTGAGCTGTGACTCGGTCTGACCGAGTTCACTAGTTTAGGTTCCAAAACTGCTTCGGTATCACCGAGTTTAAAAATCGGTAGATCCGAAATGCTTTATGTGGAAAACTAAAACTAAGTTTTTTGAATCATTCTTTTGCAAAAATCTCTGCATTTTGTGATGCTCATCCACTCTACCTCATCCATAACTATTCACAGGGTCAGCAGTCAGTGTGAGCAGCATGTCAGACCAAAGTGACAGCCAGAACAGGTCAGAAGAGCAGATTCTCATGAGTGAGGGCACTAGTACCTCTAGCAGCTCAGATGAGGGGAGTAGAAGCACTCCCGGCAATTTGCCCAAGGCTGCCACAAGGACAAGGAAGAAGAAGACCTCAGAGTCTGAGGATGAGGATTATGTGGCAGTTGAGGATGAGGCTAGTTCCAAGAAGAAAGTGCTCAAGAAGGAGTACAACTCAACAACAGTTAAGCCTGGAATGAAGATCAAAAGGCCAACAGATAGACAACCAATGTCCAAAGCCAGAGTCTCCACTCAAGATTCTTTGGACACCCAACCCAAAGAACCTGCTGCTGCTGAAGGAAATAAGAGGAAGGAAAGGGTCAAGAAGACCATGGCCAGAGTGATTGGGAAGCCTTCTATGATGGAGGAAGAGGAAGAAGAAGAGGTTGTTGAGCCTGCACCCAAGGCACAAAAGTTGATGGGTCATGCCATAAAGTCAGGGGCTGCAACTTCAAAGCCCAAAGCTGCCCCCAAGCCCAAGAGTGCACCAAAGAGGAATACCAGGAGTATACCAGCAGCTGAGAAGAACAAGGCTCCAATGCCTGAGGTTGATGCTGAAGAAGATGAAGAAGGGCAGGTCCTAAGAAGCTCAAGCCCAAGATTCCAGACCACAATGATGCTCATCCTGTGGCTGAGAACATGAAGATCAGGAGAGATCAAGGGTTGAGGCTATGGAGAGAGTCAGATCCATATGCCACCAGGAGAAGGACTGCTGTAGATTACAGGTTCCACACCAAGGAGCAGCAGGACTTCTATGAGACCATCTTATTGGATAACAAGCCCATAGTTTGTGATATGAGGTGGGTCGACTGGACCTACATTCAGGAGAATGAAGAAGACTATCCTGGAGTGTATGACAGCTTCAGTGCTTGTGGAGTTGCAGATTTTGTTGGGCAAAAGTTCACAAATTGGAATGACGAGCTCATAATGCAATTCTACTCCACAACACATTTCTATCCAGATGGCAGGATAGTTTGGATGTCAGAAGGAATGAGATACCAGTCAACCATAGAGGAATGGGCAAGTATGATCAATGCCCCCAAGGAGAGTGAAGATGACTTGGACATTTATGCCAAGAAGAAGATGTGACACAACTCAATGTCACAGATGTACAAGGAGATACCTGATGATGCACTTGAGTCTTTCAAGTTTGGATCAGTTCATTTTCTTCTGTCAGGGCTGCCTACGATCAACTGGATCCTGAGGCACACTCTTTTTCCCAAATCAGGTGACTACAACATGACCAGAGGGCATGCAATCAATTTGCTTCACATTTTTGATGTGCCTCAGAAATTCAAAGTCATGAGCCTCATAGTTGAAACTATCAAGAGGACAGCAGCAGACCAGAAGAGGAGCTGTGGATATGCCCCATAGATTCAGGAGTTGATTAACTCAAAGATGGGCACAGGAAAGTATCTGTTGGATAAGGAACACATGGTTCTCTATCCTGACTTTGAGGACAATCAAGTTGTCATGACTGAGAATGAACCATCATCAGTACAAGCGCAAGAGAAGAAGCAGAAAGCAAGGAAAGAGAAGGCTGCCAAGATGCCAACTCAAGCAGAGGCATCTGAATACTTTCTGAAGAACAAGCAGGAGCAGCTTGGTTACTTGATAGCACCCACTCTGCGGATTGAGAAGGGGTTGGCCACCCTAACTCAAAACCGGGAGAGCACAGAAAGGATCATGGAACAAAAATTCTATGATCTTGATGTCAAGGTAATGGCGAGATTCGATCAGCTGTGGAGCAGCTACAGGATGACATGCAGGAGAGGAAGGGCGGGACAACGACCGATGCATTTGCCAGTGCCACGAGCTCGAGAGATCAGCTGCAGAGCCAGTTCAAGACACCAAAGTCACTTCATCGGCTCCAGCTCAGCCTCCACCACCACCTCCAGCACCAACTCCTTCAGCTCCTTCTACATCGACTGAAGCCTTCGTTCTTGGAGTTCTCCGGACACCACTACCACCAGAAGACCAAGCCTGAGGGACGATATAGTCCTATGCATTTTCTAGGAACTTTTTGGTAACTTGTTGCCAAAGGGGGAGAAAAATGTATAGATCATAGGCTTCGAGAGAGAGAGAGATTTTTTTTTTTCTCTCTTGTCTTTTTGGTTGACCTTTATTTGCTTTTTCATTGTTTGAGATACTATGCAATTACCTGTGAGACATTGATGATCATGTGTTTGATCATAAGCTACACTTATGCTCGTTATGATATTATCTTACTTATCCTTATATGATCATTCACTTTGCTTGGTGATGAGTGCATGTATTCAATCTCTGTTATTTTGAGCGCTCCACCAAGATGTATGTGACATGGAAGAGTAACCCATGAGCCTAATTCCTTGTGCATTTGCAGTCCGAAGCAAACCTTAATATGCACAAATTTAGGGGGAGCTCTTGCTTATCACATACTTCTCAAAGCGACGATGTTTTTCAAATTTTATTATCATTTGTCGAAGCTTTGATCTATATGTTGTCATTATTTACCAAAAAGGGGGAGATTGAAAGTGCAACTATCCCTAGGTGGTTTTGGTAATTCATAACAACATATAGCTCATTGAGCTAATGCTATTCCAAGACAAATATTTCAGGAAAGCTCAATGAATGGCATGGCATGGATGATGAAAGTGGATCACTCAAAATATCAAGGACAAAGGATTGGCTCAAGCTCAGAAGCTCAAGACTCTACATTTTACATTTTAGTGATCCAAGATCACATTGAGTCTATAGGAAAAGCCAATACTATCAAGGAGGGATGAGGTGTTTCTTAATGAGCCTTTTGCTTCATGTGCTTAATGATATGCTCCAAAACCCTCCACTACTTTCTCACATCCACATATGACCTAAACCTAAAGTCAAACTCTGCCCTACCGATTCTTTCTATCCGCGCCACCGAGTTCGGATGTCATAGCCACGCCACAAACCCTAGGCAAATCGGTCTCACCGATAGGGATCTCGGTCTCACCGAGATGGGATTGTAATCTCTCTGTTTCCCTTCGTAACGTTTTCTTCTAACCGAAGTGAGCGATCGGTCCCACCGAGATTACAATGTAAACTCTCTGTTTCCCTTTCATAACTTCTCGGTCTCACCGAAAGAGCGAATTGGTCCCACCGAGTTTACCTGACCAACTCTCTGGTTAGCTAATTACCAAATTCGGTCTCACCGAGTTTGTGTAATCGGACTCACCGAGAATACATTATGCCCTAACCCTAACCATATCGGTCCTACCGAGTTGCATGTCAGTCCCACCGAAAACCCTAACGGTCACTAGGTTTACTAAATCGGTCCAACCGAGTTCGATGATTCGGTCCCACCGAGTTTGGTAAATTGTGTGTAACGGTTAGATTTTGTGTGGAGGCTATATATACCCCTCCACCTCCTCGTCATTCGTGGAGAGAGCCATCGAGAACAAACCTACGCTTCCAACTTACCAGTTACGAGAGAGAACCACCTACTCATGTGTTGAGGCCAAGATATTTCATTCCAACCATATGAATCTTGATCTCTAGCCTTCCCCAAGTTGCTTTCCACTCAAATCTTCTTTCCACCAAATCCAAATCCTGTGAGAGAGAGTTGAGTGTTGGGGAGACTATCATTTGAAGCACAAGAGCAAGGAGTTCATCATCAACACACCATTTGTTACTTCTTGGAGAGTGGTGTCTCCTAGATTGGCTAGGTGTCACTTGGGAGCCTCCGACAAGATTGTGGAGTTGAACCAAGGAGTTTGTAAGGGCAAGGAGATCGCCTACTTTGTGAAGATCTACCGCTAGTGAGGCAAGTCCTTCATGGGCGACGGCCATGGTGGGATAGAAAAGGTTGCTTCTTCGTGGACCCTTCGTGGGTGGAGCCCTTCGTGGACTCGCATGGCTGTTACCCTTCGTGGGTTGAAGTCTCCATCAACGTGGAGGTACGATAGCACCACCTATCGGAACCACGACAAAAACATCCGTGTCTCCAATTGCGTTTGAATCCTCTAAACCCTTCCCTTTACATTTTTGCAAGTCGCATGCTTTATTTTCCACTGCCTATATACTCTTTGCATGCTTGCTTGAATTGCGTGAAGATTGCTTGACTAGCTTAAAGATAGCTAAAATCTGCCAAAGTCTAAAATTGGGAAAAGGTTAAGTTTTTAATTGGTTAAGTAGTCTAATCACCCCCCTCTAGACATACTTCAAGGTCCTACAAGTGGTATCAGAGCCTTGGTCTCCATTTGCTTTGATTTCCATAGCTTTTGGTGGTCATAGCCTTGGTTTCACAACCTAGGAGAGTATGGCGTCTAGCGAGGGAAATTATCACCGTAGAGGTCCTTACTTTGATGGCACTAATTTAGCTAGTTGGAAGCATAAGATGAAAATGCATATTCTCGGACATAACCCCGCCGTTTGGGCTATTGTGTGTATTGGCTTGCAAGGTGAATTCTTTGATGGGAGAGAACCGAACCGTGAAGCTAGTGCGGAAGGGTTGAAGATGTTGCAATACAACGCTCAAGCTTGTGATATCCTCTTCAATGGATTGTGCCCCGAAGAATTCAACAAAATCAGTCGTCTTGAGAATGCAAAGGAAATTTGGGATACTTTGATTGATATGCAAGTCTCTTCGAATTATCCGTTTGGTTTGGCCAACTAGATTGGTAGTTCTTGCAATGGGAGAAGTGTTTAACTTTGGGTTCAATCTTGCGGTGTCCTTACCCAGTGACAGAAAGGGTTGCAAGGCACGTATTGTATTGTTGCCATCGAGGATAACAAGATGGGGTATTTATCATATTGCATGAATTTATTCCTCTACATCATGTCATCTTGCTTAAGGCGTCACTCTATTTTTATTAACTTAATACTCTAGATGCATGCTGGATAGTGGTCGATGAGTGGAGTAATAGTAGTAGATGCAGGCAAGAGTCGGTCTACTTGTCTCGTACATGATGCCTATATACATGATCATACCTAGATACTCTCATAACTATGCTCAATTCTGTCAATTGCTCAACAGTAATTCGTTCACCCACCGTAAAATACTTGTGCTCTTGAGAGAAGCCACTAGTGAAATCTATGGTCCCCGGGTCTATTCTCATCATATTAATCTTCCCTCGCTTTATTATTTCTTTGCTTTTTTACTTTGCCTTTTATTTTACTTTGCATCTTTATACCAAAAATACCAAAAATATTATCTATCATCTCTATCAGATCTCACTCTCGTAAGTGACCGTGAAGGGTTTGACAACCCCTATTCGTGTTGGTTGCGAGGAGTTATTTTCTTTGTGTAGGTATGAGGGACTTGCGCGTGGCCTCCTTCTAGATTGATACCTTGGTTCTCAAAAACTGAGGGAAATACTTACGCTACTCTGCTGCATCATCCTGTCCTCTTCGGGGAAAACCAACGCAAGCTCAAGACGTAGCATAACGCGTCGCGTAGGCCGCGCACGCGTCTCACGAGGTCCTATGTCAAGCGGCGATGGCTCAGAAGGCTCGGGACCCTTGCGAGCCCCCTGGGCCTCACGTGCCTCTCGAGCCTCCAGAGCACTCAGGCTCATGAGGATCAAGCTTCATCGAATACCTCGACGCTTCAGCAACATCATTTCCAAGTGACTTTTTGGTTTGTTCAATTGAGGGCACACCTCATGTTGCATTATCCTGAAGCTGTCAGGGCCCACCCCTGTAGCCGTGTCATTTTGTTTGTGTACATTGAACCGGTTGCGTTGTCATGAGCTTCTATGGTTGTTAACCCTATGCATGATGATGTATCACTTCTGGAGTCACCTCTGCGGGCTTCGTGCGTTGCCAGCTCTCCTTCTAAGCATCCCATCAGAGGGGGCTACCGGCACGACGCCTCTGCTCGGGTCCATCCCTCCAGTGCTGATAAACCTAAGAGAATGAGCTCTGACTCTCGGGTCAGCCCCGTACGCGTCACCTCACCAAGTCCTTAGTGCCTTCGTCTTCTCACGGAACGATCATGAGCAGATTGGCAAGGGTGCATCGCTTCTTGTGTTGTTTAGCTGTCTAATTCGCAGGAACCTCAGGAGCCAAGCGTTCGAGTGACGTTGTCGACACCTTGCTACCTCAGGAGGGCCGGCTCCGGCCGGGCAGTAGTTCAACTCACAAGGGCTAAGTAAATCAGTCTGCTTGTCTTGGCTGCTGGCCAAAGCCCTATTTCCTAGCGACCCCCGCGAAGCAGAACCATGATACGTCTCCAACGTATCAATAATTTTTTATTGTTCCATGCTATTATATTATCTGTTTTGGATGTTTTATATGCATTAATATGCTATTTTATATTATTTTTGGGACTAACCTATTAACCTAGAGCCCAAAGTGCAGTTTACATTTTTCCTTGTTTTTGAGCTTCGCAGAAAAGGAATACTAAACGGAGTCCAAAAGGAATAAAACTTCACGATGATTTTTCTTGGACCAGAAGAAACCCAGGAGACTTGGAGTGCAAGTCAGAAGAGCCACGAGATGGTGACAAGGGTGGAGGGCGCGCCCCCTACCTTGTGGGCCCCTCGGTGACCCCCTGACCTATATTCATATATATTCCCAAACCACCAGAAGCATCCACAAAAACACTTTTCCACTACCGCAACCTTCTGTTCCCGTCAGATCCCATCTTGCACTACAAAAAAATACACTTCCGTGATGATAGTGTTTGTCGCAGTAGGTCGTGTTTTTTTCATGCATGTACATCCATGATGATTTTATGACAGAATCAAGATAGTCATACATCTTTGTCGTAGAAGTGTTCCATGACATTACCAAAATTATCATCACGGAAGGGTCCACTTTCATGACGATAAATCGCGCGTCACAGAAGTGCTTTCGTCAAGGGTGACCGACACGTGGCATCCACCGTAACGGAACGCTGTTATGCTATCGGGTCGGGTTTTGGATCCAATAACCCGTTAACAGCCCCGACCAATGGGGATTTTCCACGTGTAAAATCATCATTGGCTGCAGGAAACACATGTCGGCTCATCGTTGGGACAGATGTCATCCACTCATTGGATGTATAGGCGCCTATGATACGTCGACCGCGTGGCACGGCCCATCAAGTTTAAATGGGCGGCCCAACTAAAGGTCCACAAGGTTTTCTTGACCATAATGGGCCGGCCCACTAAAGGCCCACAGATTTTCATGACCATAATGGGCTGGCCCAACTAAAGGCCCACAAGATTTCGCGGGCCATAATAGGTCGACCAGTAAAGGCCCACAAGATTTTTGTGTGCCATAATGGGCGGCCGGTAAAGGCCCACAAAATTCTTGCGGATCATAATGGGCGGCCCGACTAAAAGGCCCATGGGATTTCGCCGACATTAATGGGCCGGCCCAGCTATAGGCCCACAAATTTTTGAGGACCCTAGTAGGCCGGCCCATTAACTGGCTGCCATGTTTTGGGCCAAATGCCGGCCCATATTTGATCCGGTCCATTAATGGCCTGCCACATTCCGGGCCTAATAATAGCCCATATAAGATCCGGCCCATTAAAGCCTCCCACTTTCTGGGCCAAATCACGGCCCAGATCAGGTCCGGCCCTTTAAGAGGCTTTGGGCTCAATTATGGCCCATATCAGATTCGGCCCGTTATCTGGACGCTATGCATTTAGGCCCACTTGCTAAAGGCCCATTTAGTAATTCAGCCTGATATTAGTTTCGGCCTGTTAAGGGCCCATTTAACATTTCAGCCCTATATTAATTTCCGCCTGTTAAAAGCCCGTCATATAGTTGGGCCTAACTTCTGACGGTTTGCATCCGCACCTTTCGCGGTGATATCTGATTGGGACAAACAAGGACCGAGACAACTTTGGCCTGTTAAAAGCCCGTGAATTGATTCACACAATCATGGGTCGGTGTCCATTTCGGGCTGCTGCCGGCCCGTGAGCTATTCGGCATGTTTCAGGCCCAACCTACTTCTCAGCCTCCTAAAAGCCCATTGAGTTTTCTTGCGAAAAGAGGCCCGGGGGTTACTCGGCCTATTAAAGGCCCGAATCTACTAGTGGGCCAGTTTTACGGGGCCCATGATGCGGATCATACATCGTGATTGCATGACGGCCCGATTATGTACCGTAATTTTACGGTTTGGCCGGTTAAATGCGAAGACAGGATATATATACGATAAAATAACTACAACATCGTGAATAAAAAACCTAGACTATACAATAAAGAAATTACGGCATATTACATCCACGAGGGCATCAAAGTTTGCCACTATGATTATAAAGCACAAGCGAACGGCAGATTACATACACTTTGGGCATCAAAGATCGCCACCGGTGCAAATAAACACACCGACAAAATAATATACAAAACCGACAAAGACTTCAATAGAGTTCAAGAAAGGTTAGCCTCATTTGAGCTGCAGTATAGCGGTGAGCAAGATGATGAGACTGCACTTGTTCAACACTTATATCTTCCTCACTCTGAAAGATAAACAAGCGAAGACGGATGACGGGTTTTGCACATAAAAGTATAAGTCTTTGGCAATTCATCACATTTCTTCTTGTGAATAAAGTGAACAGTTTAAAATTGCATTAACACAATATGGTATTGTTCAGGTCAAGACATGGCAGGAAATGACATTGTGAAGGAGTAGGCAGCTTCACGACACCACTGGATTACAGATCAAGAAATCATAAGTATGAATGATTAGTGTGCTGTCAATTTATCCCATTTCACATTGGCAAATAAAGAGACGGTTTAAATAATAGTAGAATGATATGACATTGTTCATAGTTAAGACATTGCAGAATATGACATTGTGCTGTAGTGGGTAGGTTCACCACACCACTGGATTACGGATGAAGAACGAAGCATACATGCGATTGCAAAAGAAGATCACTTGCTCAGTATAGTTTAATTTACATGGTATGAAGAAGGAACTTGGTTGTACAACTGAAAACTTAAATTGAGAAGGACAAACTTTTGTTTATGAACTACATAATAAACTTTAAACATGCAATTTGATGCAAACACCAAAAATAAGCAGTTATTTGCAGTCATGCCTAACCAAATATACACAACAAAGTTTGAAGGCTTGAGAAGGACAAACTTACATTACTGGTGAAGACAGGCTCTATAAAGCCCTTGTCCATGCTGATGGGGGGGGGGGAATTCAAGAAATTTAGCATAGAATCTTCTTCATAAGCATTGCCTTTATTCTACATTTTATTAAGAGTAATATAGATGTGATAATATACGAAAAAATGGAGAATATTTAAGATAAGATGGAGAGTGATGCTACATAACCAAGTAGCTATAAATGTATGTGCAGCGATACAGGCAAAAGGCACAGCCAAGAGCAATGCACAGCTAAACTTCTTCAATACCAACCTTATGGTAAGAGTAAATATAGATCTGATGTGTAGAAAATGGAGGGCAAAGGAAAATAAGCTGCGAGTGATGATACATGAACAACTACACATCAATATAAGTACCTTTGAAAAAGGACAGCATGTACTTACAAGAACAATGCAGAGCTAAAAAAATTCGTTAGCATTGGATATATTCTACACTAATGTAACCATTCATACAGATCAGATAATTTGGAGCGAACAATTGATAAGCAAGCTATAGTGCATACTGCTGTCACATAATGAACCAGGTATGTATGCAAGTACAGTGATACAGACAACAGTACTAACAAGAGCAAAGCAGCGGGCAGCATATTTGCGATATCACATAGATTCTTTTCAAGCTGGAATTCTTCTTGAGCAGATTTCCTGCAAAAAGATCCGTAAGGCACATGCGGAAAAGTAGAAGTTCAAATTGTCATGTGATTTCATAGGCGATTACCTCATCACAGGAGCGAGACTAATGCATAACAAGGTTTTTCCATTCAATGTCTTCTAAATTTAGCACAGGAGACTTCACCGGAAATTCTTTTATAGACTTGCCATCAAAGTGTGATTTCCTCAGGTAACACTGATACTGCTACAATGCTTCCTTGAAAAGCACAAGCAAGCTTTGCTCGTCATGACTATCCAGATTGACCCTCGCCTAGATACAACAATATAATGTAAATCATTGATGTGTTCGATCAGCAGAAAACAGGAAAATAATAACCATGAATAATAGCACTTACACGTAAGTTGGACAGGAAGATGTGAAAATGGTGTTTGTCTTCACTGTAATCTTCCCATGATGGGAATATATGCACGTAGTCCCTAACAACAGTGAAAGCATGGTCTTTTAAAGTGGGAATAACTGGAATGGGGTTCCAATCTGCAGGAATTGGCCGTCTCTGCAGTTGGGATAGGTCTTCGGCCGGTGGACTTGCTGTACTTTTTGCTGGAGTGGGATTTTTCCTGTGGTACGGCTGGTGCTATGGCAACTAAAATCGGCATACCTTTTGCTGGAGTGCAGGTCCTGTGTGGTGGGGCTAGTGGTGTGGCCAGTGAAGTATGGGTACAGTCTGCTGGAGTCAGTCCTATGTTTTGTGTCACTGGTTGTACAACCAATATAAGTGGGGTATTTGTCTGATTTCTCCGGCACCACCATGTTTTTCAAGGACTTTGCTGGTGCTCCTTAAGGTTCGGCAATCACCCTCTTCCTTTTTGATGTCTGATGCACAAGAACAACATTTGAGTGAAAAAACATGGTATGATGACAGATGGAATATGTATTCATAATGGATGGGCATGGCATGTCGAGTTATATGATGAGTAAACTAAGCAGATGGCGGTGCAACAAAGTAGAAGAAATGCAAGAAAACATATGCAAGATACGCGCAATCAATAAAACCTTGCCAAAATAGAACAGACACCTTGATGGGTCAACATGACAGACCATCTGCCTTTGACTCCTTGAGGTTAGAATAGTCATTAGGATGATATTCTGAACAGGAATCAACAGGTAGGGAGCGTACGAGTTTCATTGCTTCCAGAATGGCACTCAATGCCTTGGTGCCAATTTTGTAAGTCATTGCAGTGTTCCACAATATTCTTCTGATGCACGGATTCTGATATTCATTGTAATTGTGTATAATATCTGAGAACCATGAAAACATAAATAGTTGTGAGATTATCTTTGTAATGCAGATGATATACTAATATAGGGGCGCCCCTGTAAACACTTATGTGCTATCACTGGATTCTGATGAGAGAGCTCATGTGTGCTGTAATATGGTGTGTGCATTTATATAATCTGGCACAAGTACACAAAAAAATAGGCTCCGAGTAAGGATAGTGGCGGATGATAGGTTCATAATATCTTTGTATAGAGAGTTTATTGCCAAACCATCATAACAAGAGCACACAACAACTAGGCAGATCATAGTGTACATAACAGGGGTACACCATAACCACGATATATAAATCGGGAAAGTGGAACTGGCTTGAAAATACGGTGTTGTATTGCCGCTAATAATTGAAAGCCTATCGATCACCTACAGGCCAGCTCTATCGAACATGGTAAAGAAGAGCAAGCAGATTTTGGATAATAAATGTTGGTTGCGCAGTGCCCACACATGATGAACTAGAGCGCATTAAGAATGCAACTTCCAGCTGTCTCTCGACTATTTTAGGCGGTTGGATGAAGATCCTACGTCTCCTAACCCTTCTTCTTCCTCGTCTCTGATTCTTCCCATACAGAATACCGGACGGGCTGCCAGACGGACCACTGGCCCCCACACATGTGTTCCTCCACCACCCCCACCCCCACCCCCACCCCCACCCGCATCGAGTTTTCTTCATTCGGCGAGGCCCCACAACCACCCGAGCCCCTTCGATTGCACCGGCGAACTCTGGCGAGCTCTGAAAAATCGACTGACCCAATTTTGAAATTTAGTCTCTGTGATTTAACTAGTGTGGAATATAAGGGGAAAACCATAAGCATTGGGAGTATAGTGTTGATCGTGCCATGGCGGATCTGAAGGTGCAAACCGGACAAAGGCAACTTCGCAACCAAGACAAGAAATCAGAGTAAAGCAGTGGTGATCTATTTTCTTGCTGCGATGAATAAGTTGAGCAGATACGAAAGAGTACCGCCTCTGGTGCGGCGCCGTGTATGCCTCTGCTGAGAATTTAACGGTGTTGCGGTAGCGATGGCTGCCGGCGACGTGGAAGCAGATCTAGGAGGGTAGACGGTGGTGGCGGGGCACGGTGGACGAGACGGTCGTAGGAGCGGCGCCGACAAGGTGGACGACGGCGGGGATGAAGCGAGAGGACGGGATGCAAGGATCCCGGTCCGAAGCCGTGGATGAGAGAGGTCGATCTCTTGTAATGGGCGGCGGCGTCGGGGTATCAGCTCCGGCATGGTGGAGGAGGACGGCGGTGGATGGGGTGGCGGACGGCGAGCGGAGGAGGGTGGGGTGGAGAGGGTGTTTTGGCGCCCACGGAGTACGAATGGGGAAAAGGGAGGTAGAGAGGAAGGGGGAAACCATGTATTCAGGGCGTGCTTGTCTCAAATGCGAGGAAATTTACAAACTTATCCCCCGTTTCAAATTTTTACTACATCACAGCAACATTAGTCGGTCGGGGATAGGACGGTAATCTCGCATACACTGAATATTTGCCGACGAGAGTTTGTTTTTGGCGCTCATCGTGTATGAATATGAATCGGGGAGGGAGTCGATTTCGGCCGAGGGCACACTGTGTTTTGGCACCCACCGTGTATGAATCCGGGTGAGAGGCGGTTACGTCATGTTTGGGTGAAATTACAAACCTACCCCTATCAAAATCTATAGAAATCCAGCAGATAGGCTTTGCGTTACTGCGACTTTCCCCGCTTCGTTCAAATTTTGCAGAGTGCATGTTTACCGTGCCAACTCAATTCGAATCCCGTTTGTATTCTATTTTTTTCGGGCGGGATCCATTTTCAATTGGAATTACATTCTATATGCATCATTTTTTTATATATACTTTCAAAAGCACAACACCATTTATACATAAATATGGTTTACAAATGGCATGATCTCAGATTCATAAGGTTGTATCCATCAATTTGGATTTTCAAATATTTGAAACCACTTTATGTTGAAATCCAATGTATGCATTCCTCGCTAACTGTCTCCAATTAATGTGTGTTTCATGCGGGTTTTTTTAACTTCTCAAACATGTATAATGTCTTTCACACACGCAACATATAGTCTAATCCCGTTTAGACATTAATTGCATATAAACCATGCATTGTTTGTAATTGAAGAATCTATGGATCACAAATATTGATAAACTATATAACATTACACGTGTGCCCAAATTCAAATCAATATGCATGTTTGATACACCAATTTTTGTTATGAAATTGTCGATGTCGTGATCTCCAGTTTAAAAATTTGAATCCCCTTTAATCCAGATATTCATCTCATATAGCTATCACTCATGCTTATATAGGACTATCTCTCTGGACCTATATGTGTTCATCGTCTCTCAGGTATCTCTCGTGCTACCTGTATGTCGACAATGATCTTTTATCTTCGTAACACACTGACGGTACTCTCTCCATTGACCTTCATCACTCTATCTCTCTCTAAGTATATCTCGCTCCCTGCTATGTGTCTCTAACTATGATTCTCCATGTGGAATCTCTTTCTCTCACACAAACACAAAACTTTGTCTCCCGGGGTCTCATTTCTCTCTACTATTCCCATGTGTGCCACTCGCACACCCCTCATACCGAGATGTCTTTCGCTCCTTAGATATGAGAACCTACGACTCTTCCTCTTCAATATCTCTTTCTCACACACAAACACAAACTCTGTCTCCCAGGGTCTCATATTTCTCCATTGTTCTCTTGTATGTTGCTCACACACACCCTCTCTCCCTAGAGATATCTTGCGTTCCCTCATATGCCTCTCTAGCTATCACTCTCGTTGTGAAATATATTTCTCTCTCGCAGACACAAAACTCCGTCTCTCTGGATCTCATTTCTCTCTGATATCTGTATGTATGTGTCTCACATGCACCCTCTCTATCTCTCTCACACCCACACACATAACCCAGCCTTTTGATCCACCCGACTCCTATCTCTAACGCACACTAGCTAGCATCTTTATCTTTCTATTTATCTGTTTCTCCATCAACCTTCTTTCTCGCCCTCACTCTTGATTCCTATCACGCACACTACATATGTTTCTCTCTACATGCAGTCAAGTGCCCTCTCACACACATATATAACTTCACCCTTTGAACCACCTGACGGTCATCTCCAACACCCAAACTAACAGATGTCCCCATAGCTAGCATCTCCATCTCTGTATCTATCTGTAGTTTCTCCGTCAACATTTCTTTCTCGCACGGAGTCTTGCTTCCTATCACCCACACTATATATGTCTCTCCATACATATGAATTTATAGGTTGATCTCTTTTGCACAATCGTTGCGCCTCACCCCCTCTGCTCGCCATAGTTGCATGCTCCAGCCCACGCCACTATCTCTTAAAGAAAAAAACACATGCTCAATTGTCGGGCCTTCTTCCCTGCATTCTCACATGCATGCATATTGTCATACCGATCCATCTCTCCCATGTCGTTGATCTTATGAGTTATGTCTTCTTTCTTTTATCTCGATCATGCACAAGCCACATACACACATCCCACGTATACATGTATACCTCTCACACATGCACATTCAAGGTCTCTATGTCTCCATCGTAGTTAATTACCCTCAATCCTAACGCCACATCGAATCGTTCTCCTCTTTTTGGCACATAAATTCCGCTTGGTTGGGTAAAACACACACTCACACTTAACAATCTCGTTCTAGTTACCCTCCCCCCCCCCCCCCCGCCTCTCACTCTTCCCCTATATCCCCGAAACCAATAAGACCATCCCTTTGTTTAATTCCCGCCTACATGCACCATCGATATATAGTAGTCTTCCTCGGTGTCTCTCGAACAAACATGTTCTCTCGATGTTGACTCCTCTCACATGCACGCACCTTCTCTTCCCTCTCTACGGGCATTTTCTATCTCGCACCCCATCGTTGGTGGCCTCTGCCATACACATCACCTCTCTATGATGAAGCCATGCACACTTAAATTACATCCGCCACAGAGGACCCCGCGACACACACGCACACGCACACGCACACACACACACACACACACACGCACGCACCCCCCTACAAACACACACAATAAGACTCCATCTCTCTCTCTCACACACACACACAAACACACACACACGCACGCACCCCCCCACATGCACACACTTAGACTCCATCTCTCTCTCTCTCTCTCACACAAACTAAGACTCCATCTCTCTCTCTCTCTCCTCTGTCTCTCTCTCACACACACACCCCCCACACACACTAAGACTCCATCTCACACACACATGCTCTAGGCGGAGCATTTGTTCCTACCACCCTTCATCCAACCTTACCCGTATGATAAACAATCACCTTTATTTACTTGCATAACATGGACAAATTCCACTTTACTTTAGTTGTCAACAAACTTATCATCTGCCCTTATAAAAAAATGAGTTGGCGATGATGGTGTGCCTGCCATCTTGTAATGTCTGAGACCGTATTATCCATATCTGACGGATAGAAAGCAAACTATGATAATTTTACAAAAGATACCCGCACCTCTCTCCACATCATTATCTCCCACAACCTCATTGCTCAGCAATTAAAAAAGGAATAAGTCTCTGGAACAATCTAGCATGCATGGTGGCCGCTGCCGCCTGCCGGCGCCGTCCATCCCCATGCCTCTGCCCATTCCGACCACCACCACCACCACGCTCCACCTCCTCGCCTTATCTCTCATCTTTCATTTTTTGATGACATTCTCGAGATACCAGTTTTACGATAAAATTCTCGAGATATCATTAGTTTTTACACATGGGATTACTCCTGCATGGGTCAATCACAACAGGTGTTACGTAAAAAATCCATATTGATGTTCCGTGCAATGCCACGAGAATCTTGCTTGTAATTATATAACGCAAATCACGAAAGCGAGGAAGTGACATTTTTTTTGACACAACCACGTTAACATGGCCACGTAAATCACTAGCTAAAGTAAATACCATTATACTTATATCTCGACGCAAAAGGTTGAGTACATGTCAGAAGAGTAGAGTCGAACACACGCACTCTGTCTCTCAGAATCTCTCACACACACACACACACCAGTTACGTGACGCCCACTTAAGCAGACACGAGTATGTTACAATTTGTGCACCCGCGGGTACACGTGATGTTGCGCATTTATTTAAGCCGGGAGGCGAACCCAGACAGTAGCTGCATTCATTCCCCTCCCGCCGCCTCTTCTCTAGTCACCATCGCCCGGTAGCCATGGGCCGACCGGAGGTAACAGCATACGCCATACTCCCGCCGGAGCGGCGCTTTAATATGGAAATTTTAGTGGTCATGCATGCATCTTTTTGTGCTAGGACTCCTATATAAGGATTGACCGGTCGCTTCCAGCAGACGTCTTGTGAGTGGAAGAGGAAGGAGAAGGGAAGCGGGATGTGGAGTAACATTTTTTACCATAATTTCTTAGGAAACTGAGTGCAACAATTGAGTAGTTTTGCAAACTACCAGTACTACACCTGAAACGGTTCAAAACCTATACTCCCTTGCCAACACGCGCTTCCCGCGTGAAACGGTCAACGTCGCCCTGGAGCGTTAGTGCCGCATTATTGCCTGGCTAGAGTGGAGGCGACCTCTCACTGGCGCCGGCTTTGAAGCAGCGTGACGGCCGAGAGAGCGCCGCTTCCCGGTGCACGCGACTGCTCCACGTCAAGGCCGAGATTGGCCATAGGCCCTGTTTGGATCCATGGGTTAGAGTTAGTTTGAGCTAGTTGGGGCTCAAATAGCCCTAAAGTATCCAAGCATGAGGGTTTAAATTGGAGCAAGTTGCACCGAACCCACCAAAAAAAATATCCCACCCAAGAGGTGCTAACTGGAGATAGTTCTCATTGGGACCACTGAAAAATCACTTTTCTCTCTCCATGAAGTGTATTTATTGTCAATCTGACCCAGTCACCCAAACACCTCTTTGGCTACAGTTAGTTCAGGGTTAGTCATGAGTTAGTCTAACCTCTAGCTAAGTTAGAGTATCAAGCAGGGAAGCGATAGGACATGCAAGTTGCTCAAAGCATATAGGCAAATTAAATGCGTGAAAGGATTTTTTTCTTTTGAAAGCGAAGCGTGAAAGGAATTTATTTAGAATGCTCTTGGCATGTCGCTAACATGTGATAGTTAACCGACCTCAATAGACGGCAGAAACGCCAGCCCACCGCACTTTGATAGAGACGAGGAGTGTCGGGGAAGCCGATCTGACCCACGAACACCTATGGGACCGGTGGACCGAGCCCCTTTCGGTTCGGCGGGAGGCGGAGGTCACACGAAGAGCGGATCGAGGCGAAGCACACGAGCAGTTTACCCAGCTTCGGAGCTCTCCGGAGAGATAACACTCCTACTGCTGCTTCTTTGTGTGTATTGAGTTCTTGCTCGGGAGCCTGAATGCTACGAGACCGAGCGTGAGTGTCTTTCGAAAGGAATCGAATCGAACCCACTCTACGTTATGCATGGGCCTCCTTTTATATGCTCAAGGGTCTCCGACGGTGGCAACGTAGACAAGGGTAAAAGAGGAAAATGAGTTGCGGTTGGTACAGCTACTTGTACAAGTGTATCATACCTAACCACGGCGGCAGGGACAAAGGCATTAAATGCCCGTCTATGTCGCCTAAATAGTGCAGAAAGGGACCGTCAGGGGCGCCACCACTTGCCACGATGGCAACCTTGTCAGCGCCGCTTGCCACCGCGCATCGGCTGGGCCTTGACCCGCTTGCCACGCAGCGCTCACAGGAAGGTCCCAGGCGACACGTTAGTGGATGTCTTTGGAGCAGCCGTGGTTTGCATGCGGCAAGCGCCTTGCCGCGGTCGTTGCCTTGCCGCGCCCGGAAGCTTGTCACTCACCGGGCCTTCCCGGCAAGCTCCTCTTGCCGGGGCCTTGTCTCCTATGTGCCTTGAGTGGCTTTCCCGGCAAGCTCCTCTTGCCGGGGCCTTGTCTCTTTGGCTTGAATACTTTGTTCTTGAATGGTTTCAAAGGAACCACGGAGGACCTTGGCGGTCACCTGGCAAGCCTTGCCGCGGGGTGCTGCGACTGCCCGTGCACAAGTTCGGGATACTAGGGTACCCCTACTCTAGTACACCGACAGGAGCCCCCGGGCCTGGGCCACACACGGTGCCGAGCGCTGTTGGGCCACACCCAAAACAGGGCACGGGCACGCGCGGCCTGGGTCACGCCGTTACTCACTCCGGACCCACCACGCCCCCCCACGAACGGCACACGTCGAATGCAGCGTCGTGGGAGAGATCGTGGGCTGTTCCTTTATTCGGAAAAGCGGAACGCCCGCCCCCTCCCTCTTTATAAGCAGGGGAAACAGGGGCAGTTCGCCCACCTCGCTAGTTGTTTCTCCAATCTCCGAAACCTCCACCGCTCCCTCCTTCTCCTCAAGGGAGCCGCGCTCCGCCCCCCGCCGCCACCAGCATCAACAAACGCCGTCGATCTCCTCCACCACCTCCGCCATGGCTCCGAAAGCTGACAAGGGGAAGGCCATGAAGTTGGCCGAGGCGCAGCGGCTTGCGGCGCTGCGGAAGGAGCGGGCGATCTCCCCCCCATTTCGCGAGGGATCTGAGGGAGAACTACTACCTCTTCTGGTCGATGGAGACGCGAGCGCATCCGCGCACAAAGGTACTCCCGGCCGTCGCCTCGGAACTGGTTCCGAACGGGTACCCCTTCTTCGTGCTCTTCTTCTACTGCGGGCTCTGCCCGCCCTTCTCTGAATTCTTCTGCGATATCATGAATACCTACGGGTTCCGCCTCCTTGATTTCACCCCCAATGCTGTCCTGACTATGGCAGTTTTCGCACATCTCTGCGAAAACTTTGTCGGAGTCCATCCCAACGTAGCCCTTTTCCGCCACTTCTTCATGCCCCGAGTAGAGAGAGGAGAGCCTCTTGCCGGAGGAATCGCTTGGATCTCAAGGATCGGCAAGAAGGAAGCTTATCTGGAAGGAGAGCTCCGCAGCAAGTGGGAGGAATGGAGGGCAGATTGGTGTTGGATTGTTGAGGAGAACCCGCAGCCCTTTACAGCCCAGCGCCAAACCCCCAATAGTCTTGTGCGGCGATTGGAGCAACTTGGCGCCAGAAGATGCTAGGTTGAAGATCGCCGTCACCCGGATCTTGCGCCTTAGGCTTGCCGGACTCACTGTAGGCGCCGTTGGCGCAGATTTCCTTCGCCGCCGCATCGCCCCCTTGCAGGAGAGGAGGAGACCCGCCTGGGAGTTCCAGAATGCGGTAGACATCATGAGGCTGCGCCCGGGCCTCAACTTTAACTTCACCGTCTTGGAGTTGGATGCGATGCTCTTGGAATTTTTCAAGTACGACCCCGATCATCCCGAATGGTTTAGGTTGCCGAGGGGAGTCATTCCGCTGTGCAAAAATTCCTCGCTCGACCGCATCCGTGCAATGATGCCGTTGTGTGACTCGCATGGAATCGTTCCAACATGGCAGGAGCCAGCAGATGACATCGTGCAAGAGTTCTTCGACAACTTGGAAGAAGTGCTGGTCCGCCCCGATGAACAGAGGCGCCTCACCCGCGACACCACCGAAAATGAGATGCAGCGCATTGCCACCAGGCTGGAGGAGGCGGCAGCAGCTGCTGCCGCGGGCGAGTTCTGATTCACTGTGGAGGAGGCAGAGGCAGCAGAGGCGGCAAGCCTTGTCGACCGAGAGGAGTTTGCCGGCGAGTAAGAGCCTGTCGGGCCCGAAGCTGAGTCAATCGAACCCGCCGAGGACGCCTCCTCGCCACCTTCAGCCAGCTCGCCGCAAGCGGAGCCCCCAGCTCCACCAAGAAGGCGTCTCCACAAGGCCGGAGTAAAGTGGCGGGCGGCGGGCAGACCAACAGCCCGTCGCGCCCGACGCGGCAGCTCCACCGTGGCAAGCTTTGTTGCAGCGGGAGCACCTCACACCGCTGCGGCAACCGGGCCGGGGCCTCCAGCACCACCACTCTGCTCCGTAAGCGGCCAAGGAACCTACTCCTCCGCCTCGTCGCGCGCAGGTGGGCGGACTTGACCTCTCCGGCGCTCAGCTCAAGCGAGGAAGAAGAAGAGTAAGTTTCCTTGCTGTACTTGTAGTTCTTCAATTTGTTGCTTTGACTTGTATCTGATTTGCTTCACTCTGAAACCTTTCCTTTTCGTGACGCGGCCCGAGAGCGTCGAAGAGAGCCAAGGCCCCGGTGATTGTCATCGAGGACGAACCCACCGCGACAGCCGGAGGCGCGTCCGAGACCACCTTGCCAGACGCGGCAACCCTTTCCCAAAGCAGCCCCCAGCGTAAGTATTTGGATTGCTTTCTTCTATTAGGCGTGCATGGGTGCTCTTTCTTTACTGATATCTGACTGTTGGTTTGTGTAGGAGCAGAGCAGCCTCACCAGGAGTGCTCGGAAGCCGCTCCCGAAATGCCATCTGCTGCAACTACACCGCCAAGGGAGGATCCCCCGGCAAGGGAGCATTCTCCGACAAGGGAGAATTCTCCGGCAAGGGGCAGCTCTCCGGCAAGGGGCCAGTACAGTGATCCTCCGGTGGTTGAGACCGCGATTGCAGATCCAGGTAATCCTCTTGCTTGAAAGCTTCCCTTTGGTTCTTCTTCTTCTGATTTTCTTTTTGAATATTTGTTTAACTTTTCTTCCTTTCCGGTCATCAGATCCGTCTGCCACAGAGCCGATGGAGACGGACGTCGCCGGCGAGGAGGACACACGCGGCGATGCTGACAATGCCGCCGCCATGGAAGAAGAAGCCGGCGCTGACGAGCCCGCCGGCGAAGAGGCCGCCAAAGCTGCCGCCGCAGAAGCTGGCGAGGGGTCCGGCGATCGCACTGACGGCCCTGAGGCCGCAGGAGCGCCAGGCGCTACGCCGACCGCCGACCCATTCGCCGCTACTGCAGCGTCAGGCTCTGAAGAGCCCTAGCCCGGCGCCTATCTGAAGGCCGGCGATGGCATCTTCATCAAGCTCCCCTGGGCGTCGAGCTCCAGGGCGCCGGTCGAAGGAGAAGTCTTCGATGAAGAGGTGCTCGCCTCTGCCGGGCTGACGCTGGTTGACGCGCCAAGCAGCGGCAGCGGCGAGTCTGAGGAGGAGCAGCTGCTGCGGAAGCTGCTGTTGCTCTACCGCGCCCGGCAAGCCAAGCTGGAATCTCGGGAAGCGCTTGTCGCGAAGGCGGGAGCTGACATCGAGAAGCGTGCAGAGGAGCTCCGGGGCGTCAATCAGGAAGCTCTCCGGTCCCTGGCAGAGGAGCGGGAGCGAGTTGCCGAGGAGCGCAAAGCCTTCCTCCTCGAGAAGGCTGAAGCTGAAGAGCAGCAGCGGCTTGCTGCTGAGGAGCTGTCCGCGCGGGAAGGTGAGTTGGCGCAATGGAAGGTTAATCTTGACAGCCATGAGGAGGAGCTTGACGCGCGCGAGCAAGCACTTGGCGGGGCACTCAAGGAAGCGAAGGATGCTGCCGCAGCTGCCGAGGCCGCCAAGAAGGAGCTGGAGACGAAGGTGGCTGGAGGCCAATCTCAAGAAGAGCGGCGAGGAGCTTGCTGCACTCAAGCATGAGCGCAAGAAGGACGCCTACACTCTTGGCGAGCTGCAGGGCCGTCTCGCCGAGAGGAGCAAGGAGCTCAGCGCTGCCAAGGACTCCAACACGGATCTCGAGCTGAAGCTGACCACCTTGATTCAGACGCTGGACGGCGCCAAGGAGCGGGAGGTGGCCTTGTTGGAGAAGATCAAAAACGACGAGGCGCTGTTGGCGAGTGCTACTGCCGCCCAGAACACCTTCAGGGAGAATGTGGAGCACTGGACCGAGGGTCTCGTGAATGTTGCCGCAGCCATCGACAGGGAGCTGGCGGAGCTGGGGATGGTGGATCTCAGATATTCCTCCGACGAGCACCTCCAACCCAGCGCCAAGCTCAGCTTATTCTTCAAGGGCATGGCGACGGCTCTCCAGCGACTCCGGGAAGAGATCCCAAAGCAGCTGGCCGATGAGTCATGCCAAATCTGCGCGGGGGCTCTCATAAAGGTGCTGACGAAGGTGGCCTTCCGCAATCCAGGCCTCAACCTCACCAACGTCCTCAGGTCCTTGCCGCCGGATGCTGATGTGGAAGCGCTCAAGACCCTTGTCGCACCCATTGTGGACAGGGTGAGCGGGATCAAGAGGGTTGAGGGCGATCGCGTAGATTAGGCCGCCCGTTTTCTCTCTTTCTTGTCGCTGCTGGTCATGTTACGAGAACAATCCATTAGAGCTGCGACAAGCTATCTTGTAATATAACTCTATGTCGGGAATTGATTGCTATGTTATTTCCTTTACTTGATTCCTTCCTTTGTATGTTTTTGCCCTACGCTTTTAGGGAACTTGTCGGCGCGGGCACCTTTGTCGCGAGCGTTGAGTGCGGGACGTCAACAGCCTGCTGGCGGTGCCACTTCCGACAAGAAACCTTGTCGCAACCAGTTGCAGCTCACTTAAGTTGTTGAGCGGACTCGAAACAAAGTAAGGGCGCAACTAGCTACGAGTTGGTTCCTCCGCGCACAGGTTTTTTATACAAAGTACGGTCGTTCGAGGAGAATAACTTAATTTTTTTTAAAACTGATTGCTTCTGTTTTAACAACTTAGCTTTTCTGTCGTTTGCTTCCCGGTAAGGCGAAACTTTCTTCGAACGGCGCTTGGTCCACACCATTATCTTCTCCTTTCTCCCCCGGCAAACTTGTGGGCGAGGGAACCTTCCTTTCTTTGAGAAAGAGAAAGAAGAGAAAATAAAGATATGGAGCCTTATGGCTCGTTATTGCTTACTGGGGATAGGTGCTGCACAAAGTGTCAGTTAATGCATGCAAAAATAAAGTAGAGAGCATGAAATTGACAAGATGTGCGGAGCACATGAGCTTTACTTATGCACGGGGTCTGCGCCCGGCTTTGTACAAAGGATTACATGCAACATCGGCAAGACTTGTACAAAAGGTGGTTGCGGAACAGGTTCCGGCAACCGCGCTTCTGAGTAAAACTTACGAAGATGCTCAATGTTCCAGAGTTGCTCACGGAATGCCATCTTCGGTCTCAAGGCGTACTACGCCAGGCCTAGTGACTCGTCTCACCCGTAAGGGCCTTCCCACTTCGGTGTCAACTTGTTGGAATTCTTGGCGGACTGAGCAGCGAAGAACAAGGTCGCCTTCCTCGAGACTTACTGGCACTAACTTTGCGGCTATGGTAGCGGCGCAAAGCTTCTTGGTATCGAGCAGCTCGTCTGGCTTTGAAGGCGGTCCTCCTCAAGGAGCGGTCGTCATCTTGTCGCAACTGCTCTTGCTCAAACTCATCATAAGCGAGCACTCGAGGAGATCCGTATCTGAAGTTCCGTGGGGAGAACTGCCTCTGCTCCATAGACTAGAGCGAAAGGTGTCCGGCTAGTGGCTCGATTTGGCGTCGTCTGATCGACCAAAGAACCACCGGCAGCTCCTCAATCCAGCTTTCTTCCGCACTTGTGCAGCACTGTCGAAAGTTCTGGTCTTGAGCCCGCTGACGCTTCAAGATTCGCCCTCTCCGCTTGACCGTTGCTTCTTGGATGAGCAACGAAGCGAAGCAGAACCTTGGCGCCAAGATCTTGGGCGTCTGCATGAAGGTGCGGCTCGTGAATTGCGTGCCGTTGTCGGTGATGATCCTGTTAGGGATTCGAAGCGGCAAACAATCGACCAAGAACTTGATTCTTGTTGTCTTTGTCACCTTCCTCATCGCTTCCACTTCCGCCACTTTGTGAACTTGTCGATTACAACGCATAAGTACTCAAAGCCCCGACAGCTTCGGGAAAGGGGCCGAGGATGTCGAGCCCAGACCGAAAATGGCCGGGATAAAGGGATCGTCTGGAGAGCTTGAGCTGGCTGGTGTATCTGCTTGGAATGGAACTGGCACGCTTCACACTTGGTTACTTGTGCAGTTGCATCCTGGAGGGCCGTCGGCCAAAAGAAACCTTGCCGGAACGCTTTGCCGGCAAGTTCTCTGGCGCCAATGTGGTGACCGCATATGCCACCATGTATCTCTGCCAACAGCTTCTGTCCATCTTCCCGGTGAATACACTTCAATTTCACCTTTGTTGAGTCTTCTTACATGCAGGTGTCATCGACAAACTGGTACATACTTGACTGCCAGACTCTGTTCCGCTTCTTCTTGCTCTTGGGAAGTTCTCCTGTCACGAAGGAAAAGGACAATCTGTTGTGCCCATCTTTGGAGCTTGCGGCTCGACAACAAGGACTAAAGGCACATCTGCTGCTGCGGGAACATCCGCTTCTACGGTGAGAACCTGCGGCTCAGCCGGAGCTTGACGTTCCCCGGCAAGCTTGCCGGAGCAAAACTTGTCGGGAGCGTCTGCTTCAACGGAACAAACCCTAGGGCTTGTCGGAGCAGACTGCTCCTCAGCACTCTTGGCGTTGATTTTGGAGACCTTCTTGGAAAATAGTCACCAGAAATCAACTTCCTCTTCTTGTTCTGCCCAGTTGATGGCGTTATAGACGGTTGAGTCAGCTTGAGCACGAAGATCCCTGGTTCCACAGGTAACCTAAGCGCGGCGCACTTAGACAGGCCATCAGCAATGTCGTTCTGAGCTCTTGGAACATGTTCCATTTGCAGGCCGTCAAAGTGCTCTTCTAGCTTTCTCACTTCATCAACATAAGCTTCCATCAACGGACTCTGATAATCCTTGTTCAATTGGCGGACGACCAGCTGCGAGTCACCCCTGACAATGAGCTTCTTGATCCCAAGGTCCGCTGCAATCCTGAGACCGGCAAGCAAACCCTCATACTCTGCAGTATTGTTCGTTGCTTGCTCCTTGGGAAAGTGCATCTGGACTACGTACTTGAGGTGTTCTCCGGTGGGTGCGACAAGTAGCACGCCCGCACCGGCGCCTTGCAGCGAGAAGGCACCATCAAAGTACATCAGCCACTCTTTGCTTGTCTCCTTGACGGGGATGCTCGTCTGGAATTTCTTCATCTTGTGTTGGCGTCCACTCTGCTATGAATTCTGCCAATGCTGCTTTGGATAGTTGAAGTGCTCTCAAACTTGAGGCCAAAGCTTGGCAGTTCGATTGCCCACTCGACAATCCACTGTTGCTTACGGATTTTTGCGGTATCCTCTTCAGCAGGCGAGTGGCGACTACGATCTCATGTGCTTGGAAGCAATGGCGCAGCTTTCTCGAGGCCATGAGAAGGCCGAAAAGCAATTTCTGCACACCAGAGTACCTTGACCTAGCCCCCTGCAGAAGGGAACTGACAAAGTAAACTGGGCGCTGCACCATCCTTTCGTGCATCTTCTCATGCGCCTGCGCAGATCTATCCTTGTCGGGACCAGAGCTTGCCGGTGAAGTCCCTTGCTTGTCGCTGGATGCGGTTGCCGTGGTTGCCGGCTCATCATCCGCCTCCCTCTCCGCTACTAACGCAGCACTAACCACTTGATTGGTTGCCGCTAGATATAGCAGCAACTTCTCTTGTGGCCTAGGTGCGACAAGTATTGGAGTGGAGGACAGGTATCTCTTTATGTCCTGCAGCGCAGCCTCCGCTTCCGGAGTCCATTTCATTGGACCTGCCTTTTTCAATACTTTGAAAAATGGCGAAGCGCTTCAGCAGAACCTAGAGATAAACCTGCTTTGAGAAGCGACTACATAACCGGCAAGTCTTCGTACATCCTTGACGAGCTTTGGTGCTTCAATCTGCTCAATGGCCTTGATCTTGTCGGGGTTGGCTTCAATTCCTCGCTGAGACACGAAGAACCCGAGAAGCTTGCCGGAGGGGACTCCAAACACGCACTTCTCGGGGTTAAGCTTGAGGTTGATCTTGCGCAGATTTGCAAAGGTTTCGTCTAAATCTTGAATCAGAGTCGCCCTATCCTTGCTTTTGACCACTATGTCATCCATGTAGGCTTCCACATTTCTGTGTATTTGCGGCTCAAAAGCGTGATGGACTACTCTTGCAAATGTTGAACCAGCATTCTTTAAACCGAAGGGCATCCGTAGAAACAGTATGTGCCACAAGGGGTGATGAATGCGGTCTTCTCCTCATCCTCTTCTGCCATGAAGATCTGATGGTATCCTGAGTATGCATCAAGAAATGAAAGCAAATCACATCCGGCCGTGGAGTCAACAATCTGGTCGTCTGGCGGCAAGGGAAATGGGTCTTTGGGACAAGCTTTATTAACATCGGTAAAGTCGATACAAAGCCTCCATTTCCCGTTTGCCTTCTTGCTGCGACTACGAGATTGGCCAACCACGTGGGATGGAGCATTCCTCGACAAGGCCTGCTGCTTCCAATTTCTTGATTTCTTCGCAATGAATTCTTGGCGCTCCTTTGCACGCTTCGACTTTCTGCTTGACGGGCCGCGCATGAGGGTATACGGCAAGATGGTGCTCAATTACTTTCCTGGGAACACCGGGGATGTCAGACGGTTGCCATGCAAACATGTCGATGTTCGCCCACAGGAAAGCAACGAGCGCGCCTTCCTATTTAGGGTCGAGAGAGGCACTGATGGTGAAGGTACCACCAGTGCCGTCCTCCTTTGCGGACACCTTCTTGGTCTCTGGCGGAGCTGCCATCGTCTTCTTACACTTGCCGGTGGAGCTCGATGGTGCGTCCTCGACGGTAGCGCAGCACTCCGAAGAGGTGCGCTTGCCAGAGTGGGCATCAGAGATCTTGCCGGACTTGGTCTTCTTCTTCGCCCCGGGAGCTTCAGCGGCAAGTGGCTTGCTATCTGTTGCGGCCGCTGCTTCCCGGTAAATCTTGTCGGCGCAGATAAGGGCATCCTTTTTGTCGCCAGGGACAGAGATGACACTTATCGGCCCGGGCATCTTGAGCATGTTGTAGGCATAGTGAGTGGCCGCCATGAATTTGGCGAGCGCTGGACGGCCGAGGATCCCATTGTAAGGCAATGGAAAATCAGCAACGTCAAAAGTGACCCTCTCAGTCCTGAAGTTCATCTCGCTGCCAAATGTGACCGGCAACGTGATCTTTCCCTTCGGCTTGCTCCTTCCTGGATTGATTCCTTGGAGCGTGCGGTCTCTTGAGCTTCATTGTTAGGGATCTGGAGTTTCTGGAGTACCGCTGAGGAGATCAGGTTCAAGCCGGCCCCGCCGTCAACTAGCATCTTAGTGACTTTGAGGTTGCGGATGGTTGGTGAAACCAACATCGACAAGCACCCGACCGCAGTTATGCGATCAGGGTGGTCCTCAATATCAAAGATGATAGGCGTGTTGGACCATTTCAGAGGCTTGCGTGACTCGACGGATTATTCTGCCGCATTGACTTACCGCATCCACTGCTTGAGCTGACGGTGTGAAGTATGCAGAGAAGCAACGCCGTCAACGCAAAAGACCTCTGTGGCTTTTTGGAACTCCTGCTCATCGGCCTCGTCATCATCCATGTCTTCGTCGTCTTCTTCATCTTCGTCCTTGTCGCGGCCGCGGGGAGGTCTGTCTCCTTGTCGCTGCTTGGCCTTGCCGCGACGTCCTCCCCGGCCAGGGCGTTTCTTGCTAGCTCCTCCAGCACCTTCCTGGGCCTTCTCCTTGTCGCGCCGCTCGTATTCAGCCTTTTGCTGCTCGACAAGCTGCTCGACCTTTTTGCAGCTCTAGAGGTCATGGCCCTTGGTGCGGTGGATCTTGCAGTACTGCCTGTTGGAGCCGTCCTGCTTGTCGGCGAACGCCACAACCTGGCAGTTAGTGCCTGCGGCAACCTCCTTGCCGGAGCTTCCAACTCTGGCTTGCTTGGCGCCACCTCCGTTGCCGGACTGCTCAACAACTAGCACAGCCTTGCCCTTCTTCTTTCTGTTGCTTCGCCGTCGCCTTTTCTTTGCCGGGGCAGTCTCCTCGCTGTCAGACCCTGCTGCTTCTGTATTCTCTCCGGGGAGTTTCCTCCCTTCCTCAGCACGCGCACACTTGTCGGCAGGGCATATAGCTCAACGGCGTCTCACGATCTTGCACATCGCCATCTCCTCCGCATCCTGCGGTTTCGCGCGCGTTCGATGAAACGCGTTGATTACCGCGCGGGGTGGACATCTGGGATGTTGTCTTTGTCTGTGCTGAATATCTGAATGAACTTGCGCGAGGCTCTCCTTCCTTCTCGGGCGGCGGATGGAGGTCACTCTCTTGGCCATGAGGCGTGTGGCCGCTGTAAAGGCGCCGACAAAGCTGATGGCATAGGTCTGCCAGAGGAAATGGAGTTGTCCGGCAAGTGCATGAGCCAGGACGACATTGGGCTTGAGCACCAGCGAAGTAGTTGGCAAGGATCTTGTCGTCTCGCCCCGGCAGCTTGCACCGCGATGGTGTAGATGCTTTGAGGAACTCCGACGGATCGTCTTGCCGTCGTACTTCTCTGCACGTCTGGCTTGAAATTCTTCTTCTTTGGGCCCTTTGGACTTGCCGCAGCTCACGGAGTAAACGCAGGGCAACCTACGCGTCACGGCAAGTCGCCTGGTTCCCCCTGGGCGCATGCATGTCGACGGAAGGGCCCAGCGCGCTGGTCGGATTGACACGCGCTTCTCTTGGCGCTTCGATGCGAGTTCGAGCGTCTTCTTGTTGTCGTTCGTGAAGAACTAGGCGCTGATCACGACGAGCTCGTGGATCCGATGACGCGGTGGAGTCGCTGTCGAGGTGGATCCGGCGAGTCGGCGATCTTGGCCTTCGGGGTGGAGAGTGCATGGTGGTTGCACCTCCACAGGTTTCGTCGCCACCGGCTCCTGCCTTGTCGTCCTGCCGCGGCAGCGACGTACTCGGTTGCCGCAGAGTGTCGCCGTTGGCAAAGCCGATGAGACTCTGAATGGTGGCCCTCCATTCGTCAACTTGTCGGCTGTTGGAGGGTAATCCAGGAGTAGTTGAGCTCTCGCCAAAGCTTCTGCTGGAGTGGTGGGTGGTAGTGGCGAACGGTGCGAGGAGCGGGATACGCTCGGACTTCTAACTAGGTCAGAAGGAGCATTATCCCGTCCAGGCGACCGTGCCTCGCTCGTGCCTGCATGTTGGCGTGCATGCTGGCCTTGAGCATCCCGAGATCCACCAGCTCGATCTTGGTCCAACAATCGTATGGCACCGTGAGTACCATGACGCTGTCGGTCCCGCGCCTCTTGAGATGGGCGCGGTGCGTGTACGGACGCCGAGGTCTGCGCGGCCTTGTCCTTGGACTTGGCAACACCGTGGGCTCTCTCGTCGACGCCCGTTCTTCCGCCGGTGTCTACCCCACCACTCGTTTGCTCCGGCGGTGGTGGGATCGACGTGGACGGCTCAGCTGCCGCCGAAGCCTTCTTCTTCGGAGGCATGTCGATGAAGATGATGAAGATGTTGCTCGTGTGAACGCCGGATCGGGTTCACACAATCTCGATGCCCCCTACCTGGCGCGCCAAAGATGTCGGGGAAGCTGATCTAACCCATGAACACCTATGGGACCGGCGGACCGAGCCCCTTTCGGTTCGGCGGGAGGCGGAGGTCGCACGAAGAGCGGATCGAGGCGAAGCACACGAGCAGTTTACCCAGCTTCGGAGCTCTCCGGAGAGATAACACTCCTACTGCTGCTTCTTTGTGTGTATTGAGTTCTTGCTCGGGAGCCTGAATGCTACGAGACCGAGCGTGAGTGTCTTTCGAAAGGAATCGAACCGAACCCACTCTTCGTTGCGCATGGGCCTCCTTTTATATGCTCAAGGGGTCTCCGACAGGTGGCAACGTAGACAAGGGTAAAAGAGGAAAATGAGTTGCGGTTGGTACAACTACTTGTACAGTGTATCATACCTAACCCTAACGGCAGGGGACAAAGGCATTAAATGCCCGTCTATGTCGCCTAAACAGTGCAGAAAGGGACCGTCAGGGGCGCCACCGCTTGCCACGATGGCAACCTTGTCGTACGCCGCTTGCCACCGCGCATCGCTGGACGCCTGACCTCTTGCCACGCGCTCACAGGAAGGTCCTGTATGCGACACGTTGGTGGATGTGCTGGAGCACTGGTGGTTTGCCGCGGCAAGCGCCTTGCCGCGGTCGTTGCCTTGCCGCGCCCGGAAGCTTGTCGCTCACCGGGCCTTCCCGGCAAGCTCCTCTTGCCGGGGCCTTGTCTCCTATGTGCCTTGAGTGGCCTTCCCGGCAAGCTACTCTTGCCGGGGCCTTGTCTCTTTGACTTGAATACTTTGTTCTTGAATGGCTTCAAAGGAACCACGGAGGACCTTGGCGGTCACCTGGGAAGCCTTGCCGCGGGGAGCTGCGACTGCCCGTGCACAAGTTCGGGATACTAGGGTACCCCTACTCTAGTACACCGACAAGGAGGAAGAAGCGATACAGGCTGCTGGATTACTAGAGATAGGTGTCGCACGGAAGCCAAGAAATATGGTGATAGCGTGGGTTAGCCATGTACTAGTATGATGTAACTACACTGGGCTTCCGTGTTTCGTACTATTCCAGTCCCTTTGTGGAGATGATTGGTTAATTTTATATCGCTGAATAATATTAAATATTATGAGTGCAGACGCTCCACCACGAGGTTCCTTGCTCCTTCTCGGTCGTCCGGAATCCATGTTCTTCCACTCTATTTTTTTACGTGAGCTTTGTTCATCCTTTTGCCAACACGCGAGACATCTAGCATCAAGGTGCACGTGTTATGCAAGGATCGTTCCATCTATATGAAGAACACGTGGGACTGGAACTACGAGACAGACATGTACCCAGGAGTGGACGTACGAACCTGAGCAATGTAGCGCAGTAAGTGAAGTAGAAAGGCACAAATGGTATGAACATGCGTGGCATATTGGGTGTGTTTGGTTGTGTTCTTGTCTCAGCATAGTTGTTCCCTCTTCATGCATGCTCAACTCAACACCCCTCTTCATGCATGCTTCTAGTGTATTTGTGCTAAACTAGTGTGGACTCATGCACCCTCCATACACTCTAACAAACACCCAAAAGTAGGTCGAGAAGGGAACTCTTGGGCGGAATTTTGTCTCTTACTATGTACTACCACTAAATGTTGTACGTGCAATGCACGGTGATGTTATGGAGTATGTGCCTAAGTACTCTACTACTACTATATAAGTTGGAGGCACATATTAACTTTTATATTTGTTTACGTGTATGCCCCGAGACCTTCCAACTAGACGTGTCTTTCTCTCCAGGTCGCACTTTGTATCATTCATACCACTAAGTACTACTACGTGTGGTCTCCGACCCAGAAGTGGAAGAAGTGGAGACGCTCTACCACGCTGTTTTTTTTGTTGGGCTCTACCACACTGTTCATGTCCCACTCCTTTCGGCGTGTGGGACATCCGGCTATGCCGTGTTTGGCACCCTTCGTCGTAAGAGCTGAAACGCTAGCATTCATCGAAATAAAAATAATTATAAATCGGCGGTGATACTATTTTTTGCGAACCAATCAGCGGTGATACTATACCACGGTTTCCTTGCTCCTCGATATCGGAAAGAATACTTCCGTTCACCAACATGTGGGGCGTCGACCATCCTGGTCCACTTGCCATGCACGCAGAACTCAAGGGAGAGTCACCCGGTCGTCGCTACCGCGATAACAATGACTAATGAGCCGTCAAATCACAGGCCCACTTCCCACTTTGAAGTTGCTCGGACGAAGGAACCATCATGACTTCGTTGAATTCCGCTCTGAAGAAAACTACTGTACCAGCGATCTTGCTAGCTCTGATTTACTCCAACAGAGGCCTCCTTTCGTTCATAGGATAGGAATATGAAAATCATAGGAAGTGAGATGACATGCATCTCAATTCCTATAGAGAAAGAGATGCCATTTGATGCTTAGGATAGGAATTTTTCCATTTAGTCTAGGCTAATGTCCTGGTAATTTGCTCTAAAAACTATAGTAGTAACTAGTAGTATTGGTACATGCTCGTACTCAGACACAGACACACACACACTAACTACTAGTACTACTACTTCTCACATGCTGGCCAGACGTCGTCATTCTCCTTCCCGGCTTTGTCGGCGACACCCCACCGTGCTTGGATCTCCGCCGACCTCTCCGCAGCAGCGCGTGCGTCCTTTTCTTTCTTCTTGTTGGCGGGGCCTCTCTTTTCTTGAGTGCTTTCTGACTTTTCCGCTCCCTCTGTGCGGCTTTGGACGCCTCTTGCTCTACCGCCCATTCGGCCTTGGCATCTTCAAATGCCTCCCACATAGTTGTGAGGTCACGAGCGGCGATGAACTCATGGCAGGATGCCATCGCTTCCCTACCATTTTGTGTGCGGTCGTGGGCGGCGAGGAACTCGGCGCGGCGGGATGCCATCGCTGCCTTACCGGTTAGTGTCTTGCGGCGGTGGCATGAACGACGCCAGTGAGAGCTCTGGGGTGGAGTGGCCGGACAATCGTATAGTGCATTGGTTTGTCAAGAGCTCAAGGACAGAAGACGAAGCAAATTTGGATTCCCCTTCAATCCTGGTCATTTATTACCGAGTAAAATGCATTGGCAGTCATCAAACTTGTCTTGATAGCTCACTTTGATCATTGTATACGAGATATGGTGATTATACGGTCACTGGCTCAGCGTATAGCTCCGTATTTGTATGGTTGACCAGTCAAACAGTCTGCATGCGCCTCATCAACTCGTGTTCTTTATCTATCTCTGGCGGGCCTACCTGTGAATGGAGAAAAGAAATCTTGTAAAAACCAAAATTATGCGTATGTGGGGAATCAAACCACGGACTCGTCATTTAACGCACCCTCGTCAGCCAAATGAAAATGAAATACTTCGCATCAGACACTCACGCTCACGCTGTCAAAGCATGCTAATGCATGCACGTCGCCCTCTAAATCAAAGTCCTGCTCATGGCGCAATGCAAACGGCGAGCCCATCACCTGCGCGCCCCGGCGGTGCCTGACATTACTGTTTAGACGTTTGATGGAGGCCTACGCGAACGCCGAGCATGTATTCACCTGGCTCAACACCAACGATCATACTCGGACCGCCTTGCTCATGTATATCGTCCATCACAACGACAATCTATAAAACAGCCTAAGCCAGAGAGGGTACTATGGTAGTATGGTACGGAGTATGTACTATCGTGAGTGACCGATCTTAGTGCCACTGCACACCGAAACCCCTTCCATCGCTAGTGCGCGCTTCCCGCCTGAAACGGTCACCGTCTCTCCAGAATGTCAATGCCGCATTCAGCGGACTTAACTGCAGGTGCAATTGGTGTGTCACTGACATGCGGGCCAGACGCCCGTTGAGCCCACATGTCAAGATGGCAAATGCATCTGCGATTAAGTCATCAAGCAGCGTCGCATTCACGCCCGACGAACCTACTCGGCGCCATTGTCCATCCATCTGCCGCGGCTCATTGCCATTCGCCCGCTATATTAACTTGAGCCCCAGCCTCGCCATAGCCAAAGACCCACACTTATTCTCCTCCGATCCCTTCCTTCATCGGCACCACTTCAACCATGGCCTCCTGGCGCTCGAATCCCTCTTGGGCGTCTTTGTCGCGGGAGCGGAGCGAGGACATCGGCGGCTCCGCTCCAGGCGCGCTCCGAAGCTCTCTTCGACGTACTGTCGCAGGAGCAAACGAAGGAGATCGTCCGCACCCCCCTCGGCTGCCCTCCACCGCCACGACCACGAAGCCGATGCGCGGGCGCGGGCGCAGCCGGCAGCGAGGAAGAGTAGTACACGGTAGGTCGCCGCTGCTTTGGTCCCGGGAAGGCCACCGCTACTCCACTCAGTCGACGCCAAGCTTGGTGGGTAAACATCGGCGGCCGATTAGCCGCTTGACGGCAGCGTGGAGGCGGAAATCTTCAGAACCTTGTGCTCCGGAGGAGGAGGTTATCGAGGTGGATGAGGAGGAGGCAAAGGCAATGGCCGGCTTTCTCGGGTTCATGGCGGACATGGTGGTCGAAGGCGATCGTTTAGATTAGGTTTACTGATGGGTTTAAATGCGGTTTGTGCGAAATATGTAATGAATTTCTTCCAGTTTGTAGGAAAAGTTTTCTAAATGTAATGAATTTCATCTGGTTAATTTGAAATTTGCTTTGTTTGCACGAATTTCGTCCGTTAGTTCATATAGTTGTCGAAAGGTATGCAGGCATCCATCAGTGTCCTCGGACAAATGCCGGTGTAAATTTGTGGGCCAGTGCTGGAGATCCTTAACTATCATGCTATAATCGCTAACAATCCTCCATTATTTGGCAGGAAACAGTTATCCCTCGATCAAAATCAGATCCGCTGTGTTTCGCACTCCTCCCGCGTAAGAGTGTAAACTCTTGCTTACATAAAAATGGAGCAAGTGGACGGCAATCAGAGCATGTCATATCACTCGAACTAGCCCGCCTAACGAGCGGGAAAGCACCGCCCTCGTCATTTTGTTCTGATTTCTATCGATCGATCGATGCGAAAATGTTAAACCGCCAAGTTCGAAAGGAAAAAGCGGCACACTTACGACTCGTCTGGCGTCGCAACCCGACAATCCGGCTCGCCACGCCCGCTCACCGGAGGGGACACGCATTGTCTTGCAATTTCAGCGACATGTGGGACTGCCGGTGTCAAAACCGGCGGATCTCGGGTAGGGGTCCCGAACTATGCGTCTAGGCGGATGGTAACGAGAGGCAAGGGACACGATGTTTTTACCCAGGTTGGGCCCTCTCGATGGAGGTAATACCCTACTCTGCTTGATTAATATTGATGATATGGGTAGTACAAGAGTAGATCTACCACGAGATCAAGGAGGCTAAACCCTAGAAGCTTGCCTATGGTATGATTGTTGTTAGTCCTCACGGACTAAAACCCTCCGGTTTATATAGACACCGGATAGGTCAGGGTTACACAAAGTCGGTTACAATGGTAGGAGATCTACATATCCGTATCGCCAAGCTTGCCTTCCACGCCAAGGAAAGTCCCATCCGGACACGGGACGAAGTCTTCAATCTTGTATCTTCATAGTCCGGGAGTCCGGCCGTGATGATAGTTCGGCTATCCGGAGACCCCCTAGTCCAGGACTCACTCAGTAGCCACTGAACCAGGCTTCAATGACGACGAGTCCGCGCGCATATTGTCTTGACATTGCAAAGGCGGGTTCCTCCTCTGAACACTTCATAGAAGGTTTTGAACACCGGGATAGTGTCGGCTCTGCAAAACAAGTTCCACATACTACCGTAGAGAGAATAACTTTTTGCACAGATCTGCCGACGTGATTCTCGCGGCGTGACATCACACCACGGCCGGGCTTTTATATGAATCGTTTTTCTTGCCCCACCTCGGTAGCGTTTAGCGAGGCGGTTTCCTTAGCACGTCTTATCAAAGCATAGATCGTGCCCCTTATTCCGGATTCTCATCAATACGGACGTGGGTAACCCATCTACGCCATTGATTACGGGCGCTTGGGAGATAAGCGAGTTTTACCGGTGGCGGGGACGCATAGCTTCGTCCGTCCATATAAGGATAAGGATCCACCTTTGTCACCTCGCCTTCTTCCTCCTTTGCTCATCCATTTCCAGCACTTCGAGCTCCAGCGCCCAAGTCCGCACATCCCACCTCAACCTTCTCCAACCATGTCAGGAGCGGGAGGCAGGTGGATGGCCTCCTCCGTCACGGAGGGGCACATCATAAGACTGCGGGAGGCCGGATACTTGTCCGGCAACATCGCGCACCGGCTGCCTGACGAGAGGCAGCTCATTCCAACCCCCAAGCCCAATGAGAGGGTGGTGTTTCTCCCCCACTTCCTCCGCGGACTAGGTTTTCCACTTCACCCATTTGTCCGGGGGCTCATGTTCTACTACGGCCTGGACTTCCACGATCTGGCCCCAAATTTCATCCTCAACATCTCGGTGTTCATTGTCGTGTGCGAGGCCTTCCTCTGCATCCAGCCCCACTTCGGCATATGGCTGAAGATCTTCAACGTCCGACCGAAGGTAGTGGGTGGCCATCAAGCGGAGTGCGGAGGCGCCATGGTTGGCAAGATGGCCAAAGTCCTATGGCTCGAGGGCTCCTTTGTGGAGACAATAAAGGGGTGGCAATCGGGGTGGTTCTACATCACCGAGCCACGCGACCCCGAATGGGTGGCGGCCCCCGAATTCAGATCTGGCATCCCCACATGGCTCTCGTCATGGAAGGAGACGGGCACGGCGTGGGGAATTCGGACGAGCTATCCGGACTCCAAACATGCGTCCGGAACCTGGTGGACAAGAATCTCAGGCTTGTCGACGTAATCCAGGTGATGCTCATCCGCCGGATTCTCCCATGCCAACAACGGGCCTTTAATTTGTGGGAGTTCGATCCAGCATAGCACCGAACCTTGAGCCGGCTCTTCGACACAATGTACGAAGATGCCTGGAAGGTGTTGTTCAAGGGCGCTGAAGCCCCCGCATCCGCTAACAAAGATCGCGGATACAGCTCACGGCGTCAAGCCGGCGAGGTAAGTCATTTTACCCTTTACGAGACTCTTTCTCCATAGATTGACTCTATGTGGGATCTAAAATTCCCTAATCTTTGACAGGACTGGCTGAAGACGTTCGGACAGATTAACTGTCCGGCTCCTTCTTGCGGAAGACCAGCGGACGCCCGCTTGACGGGGCTGCTGGTTCCGGCACCCCATGTGGTGCCGGAGAAGAAGGCCAAGAAGGAGGCCACGGGAACTCGAAGGAGCTCCCGGCGCCAGGTGCTGTCAGATTCTAAAGCAGAATCTTCTCCTGAGGACGAGGAGGAGGAAAAAGCTTCTCCCCGGTGAAGAGGATAGGAAAAGGAAGGCCGCCCCAACTGGGGAGGCCGGAGGGTCCAAGAAGGGAAGAACCCTTCCTCCGGACTTCTCCACCAACGTCGACAGCGACGAGGAGGATTGGCCAACAAAGGCCAATCCCCTGGCAAGATCGTAAGTGTCCGGATACCCATGGCTTTTCATTATCGCATAGTGTTCTCTAATGTCGAACGATCATGCAGCCCGCCCAAGGGCGAGTTCGCCGCTTCAACGAGCGGGTCCCTGGGTTCGTCGAAAATGGAGAGTACTTCACTTCCGACCGCCTCCTCACCTCACGCTGCAGACGACGCTTCGGCGGGGCCCCAAGAGGGGTTTGGTCAAGAAGAAGTGGCGCAGGAGGCACCACAAGGTGACCTCCCGGACTCCTGGCGCGTGGGGGGCAAGACCCCCAGGGGCTCTAAGCCCGACCCTTGTCCGGACTCCATGCCGGAACCTTCAAGGTTCGAGTCCGCAAGCGGTCCCTTCATAAGAAGGGTAAGACGCGGTGTCCTCCGTCCAACCGAGGCACCGGATATCGAGGGAGGAGTTCCACATTATGAGTGCGGTGATCCGGACGATTCGATCCACCAAGAGCGGGCTGACCAAGCACATGCCAGCCTTCTAACAGGCTTTGAGGTAAGTTTAGAATATGTAAAAATATTACCTCATAGACAGTAGCCCCTGATGCTTAGTTTGTTGTTCGGAAAGACAAACCGGACTAAGGATCTAAAAAATATATACGCAGGAGTCTAACATAAGTATGTCAATATGGGAATGCAGGTTGCGCTGCTGACCTCTGCCGCACTGACTGCGGAGGTCAATGCATTAAAGCAAAGCCTCGAGCGGTCCGAGAACGAGCTCGGCCAAGCCAAGAAGCAGCTCGAGGACAAGGAAGGTAAGTAGTACCTTATTAAAGAAATACCTTATAGAAAGGTTTCAAGGTTGCAAAAATAACAGGAATAACATGGTGCTGCAGGGGCCCACGAGCAGTGGCGACCACAGAAGGAAGCGGTGTCCGTGGGTCGAAACAAAGCGGCTGCGGAACGCACCGAGCGAGAGAAAGGGAGGCGTGGCTGGCGGAGGTGAGGCAAGAGCTCCAGATTCTCGTGGAAAAACACGAGGGTTTGGAGCGTGACTCAAGACCTGAGTCCGAGCTTGCCTCGGCTCTTGAGAGTGCCAAAGCTGCTAAGGCCGAGGCCCAAAAATCCCTCCAAGAAATTGAAGCACTAAAGAAGATAGCGGCGGGTAAGGCATTCTTTATGCAAAGCAAGAATGTAAAAGTCAATTACCTATTACTTACCCGGATTCGAGCTCTCCAGGAGCATTCGCAGATTTGACCCGTAGTGCGTCTAATGCTGCCGCATTCTACCGCGCCCAGGAGGGGAGCTCAACAGAAAAGGTGTTCTGGTCTCAATATGCTGAGGCCGGACATCCGGTGCCCCTAAGAGACCAACTGAAGCAGCTGGTCGAGCTCCACAAGGTCGCCGAACAGGCCATGAAGGGTCTTATAGTTCGGCTGTGGCCATTGGAGGCCATGCCTGGGAGCTACTTTGGGCTGGTCTGCGGTGGTGGTGGGCCTTTGTCCATGGATTGAAGTCATCAAGCGCTCATCTGCATTGAAGGTGTCTGTCGGGCCCTTGCCCGTGCTAAAGTGCTGCTTGGGGCAAGCTGGATGCGGAGAAGCTTGTGTGACGGGCCACCGAAGGGCAAGGAGCATCATACGCCCGAAATGTACTATGAGGGCCTCTGAAGGGTGCCCGCTTGAATAGCGGATGAGTGCTCCAAAGATGTAATTTTGAATAGACTCGCATTTTGATATCCTCAGTGCTGAAAACTTTTTCATATGCGCTAATAAACGCTTGTTAATTTAAAATATTACCTTATGTGCGTCCGTTTATCAAATTTGAGAGATGGATAGTCGTTGTCTTCATCCCCCATGCCACAGTCTTTGGGGTGTTCGGGATAAACTTGAGCACTCTTGTTCCCATTCTTGGGTCCATCAGGGCAGGCGCTCAACGCAACGAACCAGGCAACCGGACTTATAAATGCTTGAACACTCTCACTTAGCCATATAATTCTATAATTTTAAATTTCGGCGAAGCCCCTAGTATTCGGAAGACCGAGTTCGGGGCGCTATCCACGCCTTGGCCGGACAACTCCGGTTCCTCGCTCTAAGCGGCATAAGTCTTTAGGGACCCGAAAACCTCTCGAACAGCGATCGGCTCTCGCCCCTATCATGACGGTCAGTTTTAGCTTTCTCCAGCGAGGTGCCGACCCAGCTCAACCGGGCACAATCACGGTGGTTCTCCGGTGCTACCTTAGCCGATATAACGGAACGTAAGGTACCAAAACACGGGAGCCGGGCAAACCCAACTATTGACCCAAGACATGATTCGGAGCCGATTCATATAATGCTATAAGTTCGGGGTGCCGCACTTGTGAAAGTGTTCGGACATATCACACCATTACTTTGGGGTACTTAAGCCCCTGGTGTATTGGCCGTACCAAAGTGTACAGGTGCAACATGTCATGAAATGAACATATATATATAGATAAAGAAAGGAGTGCAATAATAAGAGAAAGCTATGTATTGTTTATTCAAAAAGGTACTGCAATGAAAGCAGAACGATACAAATAGTGCGATAAGCAAGGGATGGGACTATCTAACATGTCCCCCTCCAGGGGTAAGCTGCGGGATGGTATGCAAAACAGGTATAATGCTCGTAATAGAGACCATCTGAACACTCGACGTAGCTTTCAGCTTCCCTGGCTGTTGCATCGTGAGTTCGACGAGTCTAGTGCCGGACAAGACTTCTGGAAAACGGAGTCCTGAAAAAAGAAAAGAAAAAAAAAGAAAAAGAATGACACAATCGGGAGCCCCTGGTGCGGTCGAGCCACATTCTTGGCGTGTCGTGGTCGTGCCCCTCCCCATATGCCCATGGTATCTCCAGAGCATAGTTATGTACGCGTAATATTGGCTTCACAATTTTGCGAGGGCTGGGGTTGGGGCGGATTACTCTGGCGATGCTTGAATCGTGCAGGCGGTCTTGTTGTAGGTTACTCGGTAGCGGCTTGACAGTGTCCGGACGCTTAGTGTCCGGACTCAAGAATTGCTGTGAGAGGCTGCTTTGCACCTCCGCCGCGAGGTCCGCCGTGTGCTCCTCCGTTCGGAGAGAGCGTTCGGTGTTTCCGTTGACCGTGATTACTCCTCGAGGGCCTGGCATCTTGAGCTTGAGGTATGCGTAGTGCGGCACCGCAATGAACTTTACTTTGCAATGCGGTTCTTCCGAGCAAAGGCATGATAGCCGCTACGGAACGGGACTATGTCGAAGATTAACTCTTCGCTTCGGAAGTTATCCGGAGATCCGAAGACCACTTCGAGTGTAACTGAGCCTGTACAATTGGCTTCTACACCCGGTATGACGCCTTTAAAGGTCGTCTTTGTAGGTTTAATCCTTGAGGGTCATTTTGCACACTGTATCCTGATAAAGCAGGTTCAGGCTGCTACCGCCGTCCATCAGGACTCTGGTGAGGTGAAATCCGTCGATAATTGGGTCAAGAACCAATGCGGCAAAACCGCCGTGACGGATGCTAGTAGGGTGGTCCCTTGATCGAAGGTGATCGGGCAGGAAGACCATGGGTTGAACTTGAGCGGCGGCTCCGTCGCATATCGCCCCTTAGTGCACGCTTCCGCTCCCTTTTGGGTATATGGGTTGCATATATCATGTTCACCGTCCGCACTTGTGTGGGAAAACCCTTCTGTCCTTTATTGTTCGGCGGCCGGGGCTCTTCCTCGTCATCGCTATGCAGCCCCTTGTCATTGAGTTCGGCACTTAACTTGCCTGCTTGCTTGAACACCCAACAATCCCTGTTGGTGTGATTGGCTGGTTTTTCGAGGGTGCCATGTATCCGCTGGCGATCGAGTATTCGGTCCAAGTTGGACGGGCCACAGGTATTTCTTTTGAATGGCTTCTTCTGCTGACCGGGTTTAGAGCCTCTGAATCCGGCATTGACGGCTGTATCTTCAGCATTATCGCCGTTAATGTGGCGCTTGTTCTTGTTGCGACGCGACCTGCATTGCTATCCTTGGTATCCGAACTATCAGGGTGTTTCACCAAGTTGTTGCTTCGAGCTAGCCAGCTGTCCTCTCCAGCACAAAAGTGAGTCATGAGGGTTGTGAGGGCTGCCATAGATTTCGGCTTTTCCTGTCCTAGGTGTCGGGCAAGCCACTCGTCACGGATGTTATGTTTGTAGAATGCAAGGGCCTCTGCATCCGGACAGTCAACGATTTGATTTTTCTTTGTTAGGAACCGTGTCCAGAATTGTCTGGCCGATTCATCTGGCTGCTGAATTATGTGGCTAAGGTCCTCGGCGTCTGGTGGTCGCACATATGTGCCCTGGAAGTTATCAAGGAATGTTGCTTCCAGGTCCTCCCAACAACCAATTGATTCTGCTGGCAAGCTGTTGAGCCAATGCCGAGCTGGTCCTTTAAGCTTGAGTGGGAGGTATTTGATTGCATGTAGATCATCGCCGCGGGCCATGTGGATATGGAGGAGATAATCCTCGATCCACACCATAGGGTCTGTGGTTCCATCGTATGATTCGATGTTTACGGGTTTAAAGCCCTCAGGCATTTGATGATCCATTACTTCATCTGTGAAGCATAGTGGGTGTGCGGCGCCTTTGTATTGGGCTATATCACGAAGCAGCTCAAATGAGCTTTGTCTATTGTGTTCGGCCCTGCCGGAGTTTCTGTATCCGGCGTGACGGTTATCATCACGTGTCGTGGGGCGCCCACGTGAACCGTAGATCGATCTCGTATGTTTTGCCTTATCCTCCAATATATCTCGCAAGCCAGGCGCATTTTCCCGTGCCTTGGTACTTTTTGCACGGCGTCGGGGTACGTCTTGAACGGAGGGTCTAGAGGCCTCTCTATCGCGGCCACGAGGTGGCCGGTCTGCCATGTCGTACGCTGGTGACTTGGGTGCTTCTTCTGATCGAGGCAACGGCCTGCGTTTGGGGTAGCTTTTGGAGGGGCGTTCGAGTTCATACTCTTCGGCTGCAAGGACTTGATCCATCCCATCGCCTAGCAGGTCTTGGTCAGCTCTAAGTTGTTGCTTTGCTTTTTCTTGAGGCTGTTTGCATGACCATAAGCCTGCGTTTGAAACGCTCCTGTTCGGCGGGATCCTCTGGTACAACAAATTCTTCGTCGTCGAGGCTTGCCTCATCTTCGGAGGGAGGCACATAATTATCGTCCTCGACCCCTCTTTCCGCCGCACTGTCGTGCAGACTTGCTTCTCCCTCCTCCTGCGCTGACTCCTGCTGGAGGGGGTTGTATTCGGCACTGTCCGGGGTGTTATTATCTCCCGTGCCAGAATCATCGTTTTTGTTGTGGCAGGATTTAGAGCAGCGCCGCTCACATCGGCGCTTCGGTTGCTTCTTGGAGGGGTCATCCTCCGTTGTTCCATCGCCGTTCCCATCTTTTGGGATGTCCACCATGTATATGTCGTATGACGAGGTGGCCTTCTAGTGCCCTGTAGGTGCTGGGTCTTGGTCGTCTCCAGCATCGTCGTCCATACCGTCGATGTCTTCGGAGTCGAAGTCGAGCATGTCGGTTAAATCATCGACAGTGGCTACAAAGTGGGTTGTGGGTGGGCGTTTAATTTCTTCGTCGTCCGCATCCCAACCTTCCTGACCGTACTCTGGCCAGGGCTCTCCGGATAAAGAGAGAGACTTTAGTGAATTCAGGATGTCGCCAAAGGGCGAGTGCTGAAAGATGTCCGCGGCGGTGAACTCCATGACCGGCGCCCAATCGGATTCGGGGTAGGGGCGCGGAGGGTTTGGAGTCCGGAGGGGAGTCTGGCACCTTGGAGTCACAGTCTTCGCAGGGGACAGGGATAGAGTTTGGCTCAATCGCCGTAGAGCTCGTAGCCCCCGAGGCGGTGTCCAACCACTCGTCCTCGATCAGGGAATCCGGCTCCGGATTGAGGGTCGGAGCGGAAGCGGGTGCGGCCTCCGGGGCACTGTTCGGCTGCAGAGCTAGATCATGCCCATCGATACAGTGCGGCACACTTGGCTGCGGCTCGAATCCGTCAAAGATCAAGTCTCCGCGGATATCTGTCGTATAGTTCAAACTTCCAAACCTGACGATGGCCAGGGCGTAGCTTCGATCTGCTCCAGATGGCCTTAATTGGCCCGCAGTGCAAAGCCGCCGAATTTAAGATCTGTCCGGGAGAAAAGTCTCACCCTGGACCGCAACGTTGTTGATGATCGAAGGAGCCCTCGGGCCTATCGGTTACGACACAGAGGAACTCTCAATGAAAGCACCAATGTCGGTGTCAAAACCGCGGATCTCGGGTAGGGGGTCCCGAATGCGTCTAGGCGGATGGTAACAGGAGGCAAGGGACACGATGTTTTGACCTGTGTTAGGGCCCTCTCGATGGAGGTAATACCCTACTCCTGCTTGATTAATATTGATGATATGGGTAGTACAAGAGTAGATCTACCACGAGATCAAAGAGGCTAAACCCTAGAAGCTAGCCTATGGTATGATTGTTGTTCGTTTCGTCCTACGGACTAAAACCCTCCGGTTTATATAGACACCGGATAGGTTAGGGTTACACAGAGTCGGTTACAATGGTAGGAGATCTACATATCCGTATCGCCAAGCTTGCCTTCCACGCCAAGGAAAGTCCCATCCGGACACGGGACGAAATCTTCAATCTTGTATCTTCATAGTCTGGGAGTCCGGCCATGATGATAGTTCGGCTATCCGGACACCCCCTAGTCCAGGACTCCCTTAGGAACCGTAATTGAATAAACCGTCGATTGCCGAAATCTAATCGCTCGGCGGGCGTCGGCTGAGAAGAGAGAAACGGGGGAGGGAGAAGAGATCGCCCGCCCGCCGCGCATGGACTCCAAGAAATATATGGTGATAATGTGAGGTGGGCCATGCTGGAGTCCGGACCGCTTCCGGAGCCCGCTCTCACCGCCTGCCCTCAAGACGCCAGCTGCCCGCTGCATGCATAGCAAGTAGTCCCCTCTTATGTGGAGGAGAGAGAGGCATTGAAAAAGTCAAGGAGTAACAGTGGAGACAATAGCTTTCATAAAAATAAACAATGAATACTCGTTGCTCGTCCTCTATATCGGAAAGAATACTTTCATTCGCTGACATGTGGGACGTCGACCATCCTGGTCCACCTGCCATGCACAAAATTATCCTGGTCTACCCCGGTCGTATCGCAGGCCCAACCTTTCCCACTTTGTAAATTGTTAAATGCAGAAGGAACCATCATGACTTCGTTGAATTCCGCTTCTTCAAGAAAACTTACTGTACTCGCAATATTGCTACCACACGCGAAGAGTGGACGACACTGTACCACATCATATCACTGAAACCCACTAGGACAAACTATCCCTCCTAGGTCATCTATTTTGGAACGAGGGAGTACGTCTCTAACTGCTATGATTTTGTGTTGCACGTTCTCTGTACTTTTGCTATGATTTTCCTACCCTATGAACCAAATGAGGCCTGAATGTATGTCGACTATTGTCTGATCGATCGCTAAGCCTACAATTTTAGGAGCTAGGGCTATTGGTCGATTGATGAGGGATAAGTATAAGCATACCACGAGCTCATGAGCCCCAACGTTTCTCTTCGGTGAGTGTTTTGCAAGTACTATAGCTCGCATAAAGAGCTAGCCTACTAACACCAAGAATCATCAAACAAGCCCTGCCGATATGATAAACAGTTCAAACTTACATCTAAGCATGCCATATATTACATCAAAAGCTGGTGAGGATACATCTGTTTCCATAACTCGGAGAGGGTTCGCATGATTCATCGCATGATTCACTATCAAACAAAAGTAGAAAGATTTGCCCACACAAGACAGTGCACTAGCCATAAGACGGTTTGATAACACGCATCGTTCTGGGCAATGCAAACTACCCTGAAGGATTAGCGGGACCAACTATTTCTTGTCATCGATCTCTCGGGCAATGACCACAGCACGGACAGGGGCATGGGAATCGATTTACAGGCGATGTCCACAGGGGGACCACGACATCGGAATCGATCTCTGGGGCGATGTCCACAGGATGGACAGCGGCATCGGAATCGATCTCCAGGGCGATGCCAACATGACGGGCCACGACATCGGAATCATGAAGGACAACCACCGGCACCTGCACAAGCCTAGCATATTAGCAAGCACATTGCAAATAATCAAAAACCACAACTATGGTAATAAGCCATTATTTTTTACCTTGTGCAACTCACCGGGGGATCTCATCCCTCCGGGGGCCATCTCCTTGTCCTCGATGGGGGCCATCACCTTGCCAGGGGAATACTGCTTCTCAACGGCGACTGTCTCCTCAAACTCAGTCTTGAGCCTCATATAGGTGGCAATCAGAGTTCCTGTGGTAGGCACGGTGGGGCCCTTGCTGTTCTTCCAACTTTCTTTGAGAAGTTCGTCCGCCAACGTCCTCAAATCTTTGGCCAGTGCTTGTTTCTTGGAGTTCTTCGTCTCCATGGGTTGGCCCGCCAACATGGTCAACTTGTTGGTCGGTGCTCGCTTCCTGGAGATCGCTGTCTCCGATGGGTTGTCCGCCGCAACTCTTTGCCTAGTGCTCCGTGATCCATCAATGAACTGACAAACAAAAAGAAATCAAAGGAAACCACAATCGCAATGAAAACGGGAAAAGAATAGGATGTGAGAATCGGTCGGTGCTTCGCAAAAAGAAGATTATTGGAATGAAAATATAGCAGCATAACTGATTCGCCTCCTTTGCTTCGTCGGTACAGAAGAAAAATGGCAGAAGTGAGTAGCCTGGAGTGAGGTTTTCTTCAAGAAAGGGAAGAAAGGGCTTGAACGAGCGTTCCAATGAAATGATGGTTGCTTCGTCCAGTCCAACTTGGAGGCCACCTTACCACTGCTGGTAAAGGTGTGGGTTTTGTGATATGATGGGTCATGATGGCCATACCGGGGTGGCAGGTGAGTCTCGACTGTAGCACCTCGTTGTGATTTGGTGGATGGCACGCAGGCCCGGATGCTTTGAAATGTCCCGCATGTAGATAGAGCGGCTAGTCATATAGGAGTGCTCAATATTGTGCACCCGACCAAGGCGGAGAGGAAAACGAGAGAACTACGTAATTAATGCATGAGTTTAATTAGGGTAGTTTTGTAAAGTACGAGATACATTCCTCCAATCGCAAAATGTCTTAGTTCATGAGATTTGAGATTTGAGCCCTATAAACCGAAAGTGAGGGGGTACTGCACACGGTGTAGTCTAGTCACTTGTTGAAATCTCTAGAAAGGCAAATACTCCTTTCCGGTTTACATGTCTATACTACTCCCTCCGTCTAGGTGTGTAGGTCATCTTACGAAAACAAAAGAGTCCCAAAACACTTAGGCGCGATGCGTTAACTTCTACCTTGTTTCTTGTTTCTTGACATACGTATCAACCAATAAGAGATGAGAGGTGTGCATGCTTTTAATGACTTGCAATGGCTAGTTCATTGCATGGAATGCTATTAATTAGCAAATAAACATTGGTGACCCCAGAGGAAACGGTGCTAAGCACGTGGACCTATGCAGAATGAGTATCAACCAATGGATAATGGAGTTTAATTGTTAAACAATAGCAATTTTGTCTCATGCAAGAGCCTGGCTAGTACTCCAAGGAACCGCACCACGCGAGCGTTCGCAACTACCACGTTTTCGGTTTGCGCTTGGCTCTTCGCCTCTTCGAGAAGACGAACAATGATGTTACTCCTACTTCTACAGTATCGAATCCACTGCTGCATGTCCGTCCACCTCGTGCGGGAGGGATAGCATGTAGCGAAAGCTTCTACTTACTGCTCCTTCCTTTGCGCCTATGATAGGTGAGCCCAACAGGTGGTTGGCCCTCCTATCATGCAGCCAAAGGCAGGTGCAGTTAAGGCACCTTAGCTCAGTCCGCGAGGGAGAGGGCGTCGTAGTAATCAAATTTCTCGGTCTTGTACGAGTTGACGCGACACATCAAAGCACTGCACTCGATAAAAGTCTTCTTACACATTTCAAATGGGCTACTTCATATGTAGGAGTAGACATATTCTGCTTCGTATGTAGTCACTTGTTGCAATCTCTAAAACGACTTATATTTGGAAACGGAGGGAGTACAATGCATGCATGCATGCCGTGACTTTCCTTTTGATACTTGCACGTGTTGATTTGATGCACCTTGCCAAATTTTGACTATAAATTTAACTAACCAAATTTTCATGCATGTCACAAAAAATTACGGGCTGTTTGGATTGTGACTATGTTTGTCTTATGTTGCCACATTATTTTTCCCACACTTGCCACACTTGCCTAACCTGAGTTGCTCAAATTGTTAGACACACTTTGGCTTGCCTAAGGGAATCTTGCCACATTTTTTGTGTCTATGACATGTTGGGTTCACTGCTAATAAAAAAGTTCTTGTCTTAGGTGTGGCTAATAAAAAATACTTATATTTAGGAATGGAGGGAGTAGAAAATATAAATAAAAATGCATGTTGGGGCAACCCACGTTTCCGCTAATTTTAGCCATGGGCTTGTTCACAATTTTTACGAGGGGGTGGTTGTTCATTTAATGGAGGGACTTGTAGTACCAGACTTGAACGATACAAAGTGCGACCTGGCACACCGTAACACCACTTGGAACAAGCGGGTAGCTATCTCAAAAAATAATCAACAACTAAAACAAACCATGACCTGGCATGTAGTAGTACACAATTTTAAACGATTGTTTTGATGAAGTGAAAAAGGAAAACTACCCCACTACTTATATACAGGCCGGAGCCTCCGTGCTTGCTTGCTAGGGTTGCTCTATTCACACACACTCATCCTCTCCAGATCTAAACAAGATAGGGGTAGTAACACTGTCTTGCTCCCTTCAAAAAACACTGGCTTTCTATCCTCACCGCTGGTTACAGATCCGGACGTATCCCTCCGCCCGGTGAAGGGAGGAGGGCAGCGTTTAGGCCGTCGTCGACAGCGAGGAGGAGACCCACCGCCGGCCCGCACTGCTATCTCTGGCGGCCGAGCGCCGTGGCGGAGGTCCACCGATCCCTTCGTCGTTGTCTGTGGGCGTATCCGGCCTCCTGCCGCCCACCTATCCACATCCCGACGACCTTAAGGTATATCTTCGTTCGAAACCGCCTTAGCTCTATTTCGCGAGCTCGCTATGTCGCTGCATGTGCATCATTTTCTACCTCTCAGCCCCTCTCGATCGGATGGTCCAACATCACCTATTTTTTTCTTCTATTGTTAGAGGTAAAGCTACTTCATGGAGTCGAATCTTGTACTCCCTCCGTCAAAAATACTTGTCATTGGAATAAAGTGGGGGTGGGGAATTTAGTATGTACATCGGACTTGGTACAAACAGGAAGGAAAGGGGATGAAAGTAGTACAGACTGGTCATCCAACCGGTCTCTTGGTCGAAAAGGGAAATATAGGGGTAGCGCTGTACACAGTGGTATGACCAGGACTAGATTTTCTATCCACACATAGGAGTTGGTGGCTAGAGTGAACGAAAAAAGGACCAACCCAGATATGTTTCTTGGATGTTTGTTTCTCGGGGCAACAAACTATGAATCACCACTTTATGCGCATGTTTACGTACATGGTGCTGTACTGCTGGTGCACCCAGTGTCCCATGCCCTTATACAAAATATTTAGGTTCCGGTCGGAATAAAGGGGCAGAAAACATAGGTCTTGATGAAAATAGAGGAATAGGAAAGGAATGTAGGTATAAAACTATGGAAGAGCGAACCTGAGGAAACTCTCAAGAGAATGTGTTCGGATGGACTATAAAATGTACAGATTTGTTTTTTTTAGAGTAGCATGCTTGGCAGTATGAGATGTTATTTGTTTATTCAGCTGCACAGTGACTACTCTTGTCCTCACCTCACGTACCACACATAGGTTGATTTTTTTATTCCGGCAAACACAGCACAGCAACCTGTCTAACGCATGGTAGCGAGCGCCTGCCTCGGGCTTCCGCCCAAAAAATGAGCAGCGCGTGGATGTTTCTAACCCGATGGAATCAGTACTACCAGACCAGCTTTCCTATGAAACACTATTCACCTTTCCCGTGTTCCGAACGGTTGGAAGGGAAAGAATACTGTAGGAATTGTGTTCCTACAAAAATCCTGCACCAAACCTGTGAACCGAACGCAGCCTTAGTTGTTCTTAATATAATGTCCCTGGTAAAAATGAAGCCATGCCACTGTTTTTGCCTATAATTGTTTGAGACTCTGACAAGTTTAGTCAAATGTTTTTGCCTGTAATTGTTTGAGACTCTGACTGCTTTCTCTGTGCCTTTTGTGCAAACAGGAATATCCAATTCACACAGTTCTTTGTTGTGACTTTTTGGTGCACTGCACAAAACTCATCTTAAAAGAAGTGACTTTTGTGTTGTTTAACTGGAATGTCAGAATGGAATAGTTGGTTCATTTTGGTGGAACTGCACAAAGGGAGATCTGTGTTCCAATCCTCATCATCCATATTGGCGCCATAACCTTCCTTTAGGTAAGAATGATACTTAATGCATGTGTTCATCTCTATTTTCCGACTGCCATGAGAAAATAGTCCTGTTTTTTACTAGTACACTTGTACTCCCTCACTGACAAAACCAATTCTGAATTAGAAGGCCAATCATGTACTTGGTTTGACCAACTGGTGAGGAGAAAGAGAAACAGAACATGAAGAGGAAGAAGAAGAAGAATAAACAGTGCCAAGGCGATCTTTCTGAAGCCAGAGGCCTCAGTCGAGCCTATTCAAGGGCTCCAGCAACGACTACCTTACATGTGAGACGATCCTCCAGGGAGCCCTTCCACTTCTGCTGTCTCGCTTAATTAATTAGGAGTACTTAAGTACCACTAATTTATTACTGCCTAACTTTCCTGTTGGAGTTAAACAAATCTTTAGTAGGACCATATGTTGAATCATGTACGTGTGTATGTTTGTCTATGGAGGTGAATCATGTGGTGGAGCAGGAGGGAATATTATTAGTGTCATGACATAATAGTGCTATTGTTTTGCATGTCAATTTATTGCCATTGGTTCAATGAGGCAATGTTTTGCATATTGTCCATCATGAATTTGATGCTACTGTTTGAGTAATATGCTAATGTCTTCCTATCCTTTCTCACTAAGCTAATGAAGGTTTCACCTTGTTCCTACTTGTGCAAACAGGGATCATGTTGTGCCAATCATACATTTTAGTGGAACTACACAAGACAATACAATGAACTGTATCCCAGCCAGTGCTTTAACTCTACTGGAAGTTCTTGATAATCTTTCGATATAATCTCAGCACTGGTAAACAAGAGTGATTTCAACCATACATTTGAAGTGCACAAAAATATATACTATTGTGTGATTCCAGTGAGTGCTTTATCATCTCTTATGGGACTACATGAATAAGCTTTTTTCTCAGGTTGGTACGGGCCTAAGGCCTTCATCCATATTAGTTTGTTGTCATCTCTATTTGTATCATGCCACTGTCATGAGAAACTCCTTTATCTTTGCACTTTTAAGTTTTGCAACCTATGATAAATGGCAATGCTTTGAGTGTTGAGTTGAGCTAATTCCCACTGATTAAATAAACTAATACCTCTCTTTAAGCAAGACTACTATGTTGCTAACTTTACCCATTAAGATAATGAGGGTGCTTCTATTTGTTAGTTTATGTTTCATCAACTAGTCCCACTATTACAGTAATCTCACTCTCTCAATATATGAGCCAACAGGGATGCTCGATTTTGGTGGAACTGCACAAAAAATTTGGGTGCTTCATTGCCTCAACAGCTTCCGTCCTTTCCTGTCAGTCGCTAATCTCCGCTTGCTTTCTTCCTTTGTTGTCGGTCGCTTGGCTTATCTCGGCTTCCAGTCAAAGGAAATAGTAATTGATATGCTACCTCACACAGGTTGGTACTGGTCTTTATCCTGATTATTGTGCCTGGCATATGTATTGGTAATTTGGTATTGTGCTACTGTTTGCCGATTTCATAAAGGAGTAATTTGGAGCCTGAACTCGCAGCAAATCATTACATCGGGTGATTTCAGTAGAACTGCACAAAATGATCAGATGGACATGTACTTATGCTGCTGCTATGTACTCCAAAGTTCACTCAGACAAGCATCGATGTTGACAAGAAGTGCCTATATTCATTCGAGTATCAACCATCGTCAACCAATTGTCAAACTCCAAGTATTAGGAGAGTGAACGCCAAAAATATTGCTTGGTGCATAGCCCAGAAAAACGCAGTCCAGTCTTTGGTCCCAACTTGTGCCTTTTGGTTATCGACACATATGGTAGCGAACTATATGGCATGGAGTCTAAAGATTCCAAACAAGTTGTTTGACGCGTATATTCATCTGGCACTTAATCAGTCTGCATGCCAGGGATGCTCCATTTCAGTTGAACTGCACAAAAAATTTCGGTGGTTCATTTTCTCAACCTCCTCCTTTCTCAAATGCAGAATGTAGAATTTTGGCGAGATACGGGACCAAGATGAGCCGATAAACTAGTTGGATGAAAGTAGTGGCCAAGTTGCTCAAACCTCCCTCGCACGAGCCTACGATTGAACACCATTTACCAAATTGCACCTAGGTAATTAAAGTTCGTCCATGGATCATATTGGCTGTGATCTCAATCATTTGGATGCATAAACATACTTGAACATGTGTATATCTGAATCTTTTTGTGAATTATGTATGAATATTGTCGTGTGATCTATCAATCATTTGGATGCATAGATATGCTGAGCTTGTGTATATATGAATCTTTTGAGTTGTTGATAGTGAATCTTGGCTATGAATATGAACGTGTCCTGTGAACCTGAGTTTGATATGAATGTTTACCTTTTCTGTTGTATTTGTGTGTGAACTTGTTAGTATGCCTACTGTGGGGTATAAAACACAGGTCTCTTATAAAAGTAATGATGTGTCCAATTTATTTTGAGCAATAACTCGCTCATTTCTTAATTTTATATATATATATATATATATATATATATATATATAATGTGCCTCTCCGCTTTATTCTTTGATATTAATTGCTCCTTCTAACATAACATTATATATATAACGAGCCCACCTAATACGTGTATTTCAAGGAAGTGCAAATGGGCTAGGATTTCTTAGAAAATATAAATGGGCCTGATTGACGCGAAATTATTTGTTCACCCAGCCCAGCAAATGGACTGTACATTCTAGAAAACATTGGTTAAATATATGCCACATTTTTGTAGGCTGACATGTGGGCCAATAGGTCGAAGCTCACGCAGGGCGTTGTCAACTTGGTCAACAAATGATTGTGTCATCCACAGCCATTGGATTTATATCCAACGGCCGGCATGCACCTTCAATCTATCGTCTTCTTCCTCCAGCGTTGCCGGGACCGCCTGGTCCGGCCTTCGGCGGCTAGCGGCTCTCCTTAGCATGCATCGCTGCGAAGCGCTACCCCACCGCCGGTCAGGATATCCCGCCACCCATCGACACCTCCTGTTATTCTCCACAGACTATAGCCCACGCCGAAACAGAACCAGTTATAACCCTTCTCCTCCTCTCAATCTGCGACTCCACTACCGTGTTTTCCCATCTTCGAGTCGTTCCCGTCCGGGGCCATTCCGTCGTCCACCGCCTCACTGTGTTCAGTGCGGCGTGGTCAACAAACGAGAGTCGTCGGAAGAGGACTGTACGTGGAGAGCCTAACAGCTGGGACCCACGAGGTCCATGGTCGCACGCAAGGAAAGTTCCTCCTTATTAAGCTGAAAAAAAATGTTTCCTCCACACGGACAAAGGAGCCACCGGCTGTATCTTCGCACGGAAGGAAGTGCCTCCTTGTTTTGCGAAAAATATTATTCATCTCGTTGACAGCTGGGACCCGTCAGATTTGGTGATTGACTTGTGGGCCTACTAAGAGGACGTGTACGCATGGCTTTGTCAACTTAATCAACAAATGATTCTAGCAGCTGGACCGTTGGATGTTAATCCAACAGCCGTGCTCCTTCTTCAACCTCTGTTCTTGCTCCTGTCTCCCGTATGGCGGCATGGCTGTCTTTGCCGCCAAGACCAACCAGTGAAGTTTCCCAGTCCTCTCCATCTGCAACTCCACTACCCCGTCTTCCCCATCTCCAGGTCGTTCCAGTCTGGGTGCGCTCGGCACGGTGTGGTCAACGTGATCAACAACCGAGAGTCATCGGAAGATGACTGTACATGAGAGGCTGACAGTGGGGACGCACCATGCCCATGGACGCTTGCATGCAAAGGAACGCGGCGAGGTCAACGTGGTCAAGGAACGACTTCCATCGGAAGTATATCATACATGGAGAGTCTCACCGGGTCCACGGCCGCAGCAAGTAAGTGCCTCCTTATTACGCGGAAAATAATGATTCCTCCAAGCCCGGCGAGGGACCCACTAGACGGGCCACCATATTTTGTGAAAAAACATTTGCCCCCTGACTGTTGGGACCCACCTGACGGGCCACCGTATTTCACGAAAAAAACGTTCCCCCCGCTGTCAGCTCGGACCCACCGGAAGTGCCTCCTTATTACGCACAAAAAAGTGAATACTCCCCCTGCTAGCCGGGACCCACCTTGGTGGGAGGCTGACTTGTGGGCCTACTAAGTTGACGGGGACGAAGGGCTTTGTCAACTTAGTCAATATGAACGATTCTAGCTCTAGTGACCGTACGATGTCCATCCAACTGCTGTAGTGCTTCTTCAACCTATGGTCTTCTTGCTCCAGCCGCCCAAACCAGGGCCGGTCGTGCCTCATGCTCCTGCCTCTCATGGCCGTCTCTGCTGCCGCGGAAGCCTCACCGCCCCTACTATTCCCACCGCTGGCCAGCCCCTGTGGCGACGACAGCCTCACACCGCAGCGAACCAGTGAACCCTCGTACTCCTCTCCGCGCGGGCTTCCACTGCCGCGTCTTCCCCGGCTCCACGTCGTCCCCTTCCTAGGCCTCGCCGTCGTCCACCGTCGTGGTGCAATCCGCGCGGCGTGGTCAACGTGGTCAAGGAACGACTTCCATCGGAAGAGTACTGTACGTGGAGAGGTTGACAGCTGGGTCCACGGCCACAACCCAGTTTTTTTGTGATTTGCCAAGTAAGTCGCTTTGTTAGGCCTCTTGGGCTGCAGATCTTTCAAGACGAGGAGAGCTTTCATTCGGCTGGCCGAGAAAATGGCCCATCAGTAATGAGAAATGGGCTGTACATTTTTGAAACACATCAAACCGGCAATTAGTTTCAAATATCTTTTTTTATTTTGAGATTTTAAATTACATTAATTTTTATGCGTGGAGAATTTGTTGGATTTTATATTGATATACATTTATTTTTAAAATTAGTTTGAATGTGAGTCGAAATTTTGGGATTAAAAACAGTTCGGACCGCTTTTGAAATATGCAAAAATTCGTATAATTTTTTAACCGTGGCCACAATATGGGCTGTAATGCTAACAAAAATAATATGGGCTCCAAAAAACCTTAAGAATTAGCAAATGGGCCATAAATTATTAGAAATAATGGCAGATGGGTTGTATGCTGTTTTCCACAGATTTGAGGCTTTCCTATAAAAAAAGGTTGACGCACAAGCAGTGATTGTTGGATGGCCATCCAACGGCCGTCGTGCTTCTTCAATCTCTGCTCTTCCTGCTCCAGCCGCTCAAACAAGCGCCGGCGGGACTGCCTGCTCCCTCCTCCCCGCGGCCGGCTCTGCTGCCGCGCAGGCCTCACCGCCCCACCGTACTCCCATCGCTGGCCTAGCCATCCCTCTACTCACCCACACCTGCTGTTATTCTCCGGCGACGGCAGACGAACCAGTAAACCCTCATACAGTCGTACTCCCCTCCGTGTGGGACACAACTACCAAGTCTTCCTCGCCTCCATGTCGTTCCTTCCTAGGCCTCGCCGTCGTCCACCGCCACGGTGCTCTCGGCGCGGCCTGGTCAACGTGGTCATCGACCGACATGCATCTGAAGTGGATCAGACGTGGAGAGGCCGACAGCTGGGTCCACGGCCGCATGCAAGGAAATGCCTCCTTATTACGCCGCAAAATAATGATTCCTCCACACGGCGTTAGGGACCCACCGAAGGGCCTCAGATTTTTTGCGAAAAAGCGTTACCGCCGCTGACAGCTCGGACCCACCAGCTATATCTTCGCACGCAAAGAAGTGCCTCCTTATTACGCACAAAAATGAATACTCCGCTGTTAGCTGGGTCCCGAGATAGTGGCAGGCTGACTTGTGGGCCTACTAAGTTGTCGGGACGGAGGGCTTTGTCAACTTAGTCAATATGCACGATTCTAGCTCTAGTGACCGTCTGAAGTCCATCCAACGGCCGTAGTGCTTCTTCAACCTCTGGTCTTCTTGCTCCACCGCCCAAACCAAATACCGGTCGTGCCTCGTGCTCCTGCCTCCCGTGGCTGGCTGCGATGCGGCGGAGGCCTCACCACCCCCTACTACTATCACCGCTGGCCAGGCCATCCCTCTACTCACCCACACCCCCTGTTATTCTGCGGCGACGGCAGCCTCACACCGCAGCTAACCAGTGAACCCTCGTACTCCTCTACGCGCGGGCATCCAATGTCGCGTGTTCCCCGGCTCCGCGTCGTCCCCTTCCTAGGCCTCGCCGTCGTCCACCGCCCTGGTGCTCTCGGCACGGCGTGGTCAACATGGTCAAGGAACGACTTCCATCGGACATGGACTGTATGTGGAGAGGCTGACAGCTTGGTCCACGGCCGCAGCAAGGAAGTGCCTTCTTATTACGTGTAAAATAATTATTCCTCCACCTGATAGCGGGGACCCACCGGACGGGCCACCGTATTTCGTGAAAAAACGATTCGGCCCCTGACTGCTAGGACCCACCAGCTACATCTTCACACGCAAGGAAGTGCGTCCGGGCAAAAAAAATGATTCGCCCCCCTGACTGCTGGGACCCACCGGCTACATCTTCGCACGCAAGGAAGTGGGTCCGGGCAAAAAAACGATTCGCCCCCCTGACTGCTGGGATCCACCAGCTACATCTTCGCACGCAAGGAAGTGCCTGACAGTCGGGACGCACCTGGTCGAAGCGTACGTAGCGTTGTCATTCTGCTCACGAACGCGTACGTACATATATACTGGTCGATGTAGAGGCGCGCACGGGTCATAGTAGAGGCGCGTACGTGTCGTAGTAGAGGCGCGCACGTAGCATGTACACATACGTACAACGGCCAGGGTGCAAGAAAGAAAATACGGCCACGTACGTACAAACGGGCGGGGTCTCAAACGCCTACTCGCGCATACGTACGGCCAGGGCTCGTGTACATGGCTGGGTCAGAACGGAGAAACAGATTCGTTGTCGTGTTCATGGGGAGGCAACAAAATGCGTCGTGTTCATGGGGAGGAAACGGAATGCGTCGTGTTCACCGGGAGGCAACGGAACGCATGGGAGCCAACCGGCTGGGTCGGAACGGAATGCATGGTCGTGTTCATCGGGAGGGCTTGGATGGAACAGGCGATTGAAACAAGGCCTGGCGTATCGCTGGCGGAGGAAACGGACCTCCTACGTTCGGAACGGGTCCTATTGATCGGGAGGGTGTGGCGTACCACAAAAGCGGAGGAAAGCGGGCCTCCTACGGTCGAAACGGGGTCCTGTTGATCGGAGGGTGTGGCGTCGCAAAAGCAGACGAACGGACCTCCTATGGTCGTAAACGGGGTCCTGTTGATCGGGCGGGGTGTGGCGTACCGCAAAACGGATTTAAACAGACTTGTGTTGGAGCGCCACTGGTCAAACGGGGCCCCTGTTCATCGGGAGGGGTGTGGCGCATCAAAACAGGACTCAAGGGATACTGTTCATCTCCACCGTCGACCTCCTCCAGCCTCCACGGGCTACCGTCGACCGCCTCCAGCCTCCACGGGCGCCTGTTCATCCAGCCTCCACCGCGCGCTCCGCCACCGGCTACTGGTCAACCACCCCTCCACGGGCACCCCTCCACCGCTTCACTGTTCATCCAGCCCTCCACACCACGGGTCCTATTCAACCACCCTCCACCGCCTCCACCGTCTCTGTTCATCCAGCCCTCCACACCACGGGTCCTGTTCATCCAGAGGCAACGCCACCGCCATCGCTCATCCAACCCCCGCCAGCAACACTCACTGTTCATCCAATCGATCGGCTTCAGTTAGCAGTAGTAGCGAAGGAATCGCTCGATGGGTTCAGTTAACAGCCATCGATCGATCGCTCGGGTTCGATGTAGCGTAGCTGCCTGCAATCGCTCGGGTTCGATTAGAGCCCAACGCCTCGCTCGGGTTCGATTTAGAGCTAACGCCTCGCACACACGCCGCGACGTCACGAGAAAGAAACGCGCATCGCTCGGCCCCGACCCCCGTAACCGGCAACTCCCGAAATTTTCCTCCCCTCGCTTCTACCACGGTTTTTTCCGTCATGGACGGCCCAAAGAATGTCATGCAAGCTGCGTCTCCGGCCTGCCGGGGCGAAAAGCCCATTTTCTGTCATGATTTTTTGTCATAGAAGTAGGAGCCCACCACATCTATGATGATACCGGTTTTTGTCACAATTATCGTCATAGAAGTGTCATATGTATGACAGAAAAAAATTTCGTTCGGCACAAAATGTCACGGATGTGTCTTTTTTGTAGTGTTGGGACCTTTTCCGGCACCCTGCCGGAGGGGGATTCGTTCACGGAGGGCATCTACATCAACTCTATTGCCCTTCCGATGAAGCGTGAGTAGTCCACCTCAGACCTATGGGTCCATAGCTAGTAGTTAGATGGCTTCTTCTCTCTCTTTGATTCTTAATACCATGTTTTCCTCGATGTTCTTGGAGCTCTATCCGATGTAATAATCTTTTATGGTGTATTTGTCGAGATTCGATGAATTGTGGATTTATGATCAGCTTGTCTATGAATATTTTTTGAATCTCCTCTGAATTCTTATATGCATGATTTGGTATCTTTGTATTCCTCTTCGAATTATCGGCTTGGTTTGGCCAACTAGATTGGTTTTTCTTGCGATGGGAGAAGTGCTTAGCTTTGGGTTCAATCTTGTGGTGTCCTCACCAAGTGACAAACTAGGGGTAGTGAGGCATGTATTGTATTATTGCCATCGAGGATAAAAAGGCGGGGTTTACATCATATTGCTTGAGTTTATTCCTCTGCATCATGGCATCTTACTTAATGTGTTACTCTGTTCTTTATGAACTTAATACTCTAGATGCAGGCAGGAGTCTGTCGATGTGTGGAGTAATTGTAGTACATGCAGGCAGGAGTCGGTCTACTTGATACGGACATGATGCCTATATTGCATAATCATTGCCTTGGATATCGTCATAACTTTGTGATTTTCTATCAATTGCTCAACAGTAATTTGTTCACCCAACGTATTATAAGCCTTCATGAGAGAAGCCTCTAGTGAAACATATAGCCCCCGGGTCTATTTTCCATCATATTAGTTTTCGATGTACTATTTTCCATCATATTAGTTTCCGATCTACTATTTTGCAATCTTTTATTTTCAGATCTATAAATCAAAAAATCCAAAAATATTTTATCTTTTGTTTATCTATCTCTATTAGATCTCACCTTTGCAAGTGGTCGTGAAGGGATTGGCAACCCCTTTATTGTGTTGGGTGCAAGTGTTTAATTGTCTGTGCAGGTATTGGTGATTTGCGCGTTCTTCTCCTACTGGATTGATACCTTGGTTCTCAAACTGATGGAAATACTTATCTCGACTTTGCTACATCACCCTTTCCTCTTCAAGGGAAAAACCAACGCCAAGCTCAAGAAGTAGTAGGAAAATTTCTGGCGCCATTGCCGGGGAGATCTACGCCAAGTCAAGACATACCAAGTACCCATCATAAAACTCTCTTCTCTTGCATTACATTATTCGCCATTCGCCTCTTGTTTTCCTCTCCCCCACTTCCAAAACTATTTTCGAAAAGATTCGCCCTTTTGTTCGCCCTTCTTCTGTTCATCTTCTCGTTTGCCTTTTGTTTACCTGTTTGCTAGATTGGTTTGTTGTCACTATGTCTGAATCTGGGGAGGTTATTGTTGAAAATCTTGAGGAAAAATTTGGATCTTATTCTTTGGATCATGAAACTTAAACTCCTCCTAATTACAAAGCAAAAACTTTTCGTGTGGGGGATGGTAATATTATTGGAAAAAGTGATATTCAAGAGTTCTTAGATTGTACGGGATCTATGCCTATTAGTAAAATATCTATTCTTCTTGATACAAATTGTTATCTGGATGCCATTGTTATGCTCGTTGAGAAATTGGAAAGAAAATTTGTGCACATCCATCCTGCTTTGCAAAAGGTGTTTTACAAACTTCCCAACATTAATCATCCTATAGCTAAAAATATTGCCGCCATCATCCTTATGCGAGAATTTGATTTTATAATGAAATAAGCTAGGGATATATTTGCTTTCTATAATAAAGATGTTTCACACCCTCCGATTGAAGATATCCTCCATGATAAAGAAACTATGCGTAGTTTGGAATCTAGGGATTATCAATCTAATAGCGAGAATCTTAGGAGGAGAGCTCCCTATTCAGAAATCTCTCAAGCTTTGTACCTTGAGACCTATGAGGAATTTGATTGGATTACAGGGGGAATTTATGTAGGATTTAATAGGGATTTGTTGATAAGATGATGAAAGAACCCGTTAGAAATGAGATATGTGTTCTGTATGATGATATATATGGTGATGATCCTGATTACGTGTTTATGAATGTCAAAATCACTAGTAAAATTCCTTTTCATGATTTAAGTTCATCTACTAGAAAGGAAATAAGGGAAATGATAGATTTGTTAAGACGAGTTTTGGAGTATTTGATGAGAAAAGAATTGCATACCAAAGATGACCATACCTAGATCTATGTTTTTATGTCTAGCTAGGGGCATAGACAATAGCGCTTGTTGGGAGGCAAACCAATTTTATTTTTTCTTACTTTTTTGGTTATATTTTTTCAATAAATAATCCTTCTAGCCTCTGGTTAGATGTGTTTTTTTGTTTTAGTTAGTGTTTGGGCCAAGTAAGACCTTTGGGATGGCTTACGGTGATAGTTGATTTGATCTTGCTGAAAAACAAAAACTTTTGCACCCAGAAAAATAATTTTCATACTTCACAGAAGCGTGATTTTGATCTGCATTTTTTACACAAGATTGATACACAAATTTCCCAGGCTGTCCTAATTTTTCAGAAGTTTTGGAGTTACAGAAGTATTTGAAGTTCATTGATTGCTATAGATTGTTCTGTTTTTGACAGATTCTCTTTTCTTTGTGTTGTTTGCTTATTTTGATGAATCTATGGGTAGTATCGGGGTATGAACCATGGAGTAGTTTGAATACAGTAGATATTAAACCTATATAAATAAATAATGAGTTCACAACAGTACCATAAAGTGGTGAATTATTTTCTTATACTAGCGGATCTCATAAGATTTTTTGTTGAGTTTTGTGTTGTGAAGTTTTCAAGTTTTGGGTAAGGCTTTGATGGACTATGGAATAAGGAGTGGCAAGAGCCTAAGCTTGCGGATGCCCAAGGCACCCCAAGGTAATATTCAAGGACAACCAAGAGCCTAAGCTTGGGGATGCCCCGGAAGGCATCCCCTCTTTAAATCTTCGCTACTCGGTAACTTTACTTGAGGCTATATTTGTATTCACCGCATGATATGTGTTTTGCTTGGAGCGTCTTGTATGATTTGAGTATTCGCTTTTTAGTTTGCCACAATCATCCTTGTTGTACACGCATTTTAAGAGGGACACACATGAATCTTGATTTATTAGAATCCTCTATGTGCTTCACTTATATCTTTTGAGCTAGGCAATTTTGCTCTAGTGCTTCACTTATATCTTTTTAGAGCACGGCGGTGGCTTTATTTTATAGAAATTGTTGAACTCTCATGCTTCACTTATATATTTTGAGAGTCTCTCTAAACAGCATGGTAATTTGCTTAGGTTATGGATTCAGTCCTAATATGATGGGTATCCAAGAGGGATATAATAAAAACTTTCATATAAAGTGCATTGAATACTAAGAGAAGTTTGATTCCTTATGATTGTTTTGAGATATGAGGATGGTAATATTAGAGTCATGCTAGTGAGTAATTGTTTATTGTAGAGATACTTGTGTTGAAGTTTGTGATTCCCGTAGCATGCACATATGGTGAACCGTTATGTTATGAAGTCGGAGCATGATTTATTTATTGATTGTCTTCCTTATGAGTGGCGGTCGGGGACGAGCGATGGTCTTTTCCTACCAAATCTATCCCCCTAGGAGCATGCGTGTAGTACTTTGTTTTGATGACTTATAGATTTTTTCAATAAATGTGTGAGTTCTTTATGACTAATGTTGAGTCCATGAATTATACGCACTCTCACCCTTCCACCATTGCTAGCCTCTCTAGTATCGCGCAACTTTCACCGGTACCATACACTCACCATATACCTTCCTCTAAACAGCCACCATACCTACCTATTACGGCATCCATAGCTATTCCGAGATATATTGCCATGCAATTTTCCACCATTCCGTTTATTATGACACGCTTCATCATTCTCATATTGCTTTGCATGATCATGTAGTTGACACAGTATTTGTGGCAAAGCCACGGTTCATAATTTTCATACATGTCACTCTTGAGTCATTGCACATCCCGGTACACCGCCGGATGCATTCATATAGAGTCATATTTTGTTCTTTGTATCAAGTTGTAATTCTTGAGTTGTAAGCAAATAAAAGTGTGATGATCATCATTATTAGAGCATTGTCCCATGTGAGGAAAGGATGATGGAGACTATGATTCCCCCACAAGTCGGGATGAGACTCCGGACGAAAAATAAAAAAGTAAGGGAAAAAAGATGCCAAAGAAGCCCACATAAAAAATGAGAGAAAAAGAGAGAAGGGGCAATGTTACTATCCTTTTTCCACACTTGTGCTTCAAAGTAGCACCATGATCTTCATGATAGAGAGTCTCCTATTTTGTCACCTTCATATACTAGTGGGAATTTTTCTTTATAGAACTTGGCTTGTATATTCCAATGATGGGCTTCCTCAAATGCCCTAGGTCTTCATGAGCAAGCAATTTGGATGCACACCCACTTAGTTTCTTTTTATGCTTTCGGGAACATATAGCTCTAGTGCATCTGTTGCATGGCAATCCCTACTCACTCACATTGATATCTATTGATGGGCATTTCCATAGCCCATTGATACGCCTAGTTGATGTGAGACTATCTCCTTCTTTTTGTCTTCTCCACAACCACCATATTCTATTCCACCTATAGTGCTATGTCCATGGCTCATGCTCATGTATTGCGTGAAAGTTGAAAAAGTTTGAGAACATCAAAAGTATGAAACAGTTGCCTGGCTTGTCATCGGGGTTGTGCATGATTTGAATATTTTAAGTGATGAAGATGGAGCATAGCCAGAATATATGATTTTGTAGGGATAGCTTTCTTTGGCCATGTTATTTTGAGAAGACATGATTGCTTTATTAGTATGCTTGAAGTATTATCATTTTTATGTCAATATTAAACTTTTGTTTTGAATCTTATGGATCTGAACATTCATGCCACAATGAAAAAAATTACATGGATAAATATGTTAGGTAGCATTCCACATAAAAAATTCTGTTTTTATCATTTACTTACTCGAGGACGAGCATGAATTAAGCTTGGGGATGTTTGATACGTCTCCAACGTATCTATAATTTTTGATTGTTCCATGCTATTATATTATCTGTTTGGGATGTTTTCTATGCATTAATACGATATTTTAAATTATTTTTGGGACTAACCCATTAACCTAGAGCCCAGTGCTAGTTTCTATTTTTCCCCCTTGTTTTTGTGCTTCGCGGAAACGGAATACTAAACGGAGTCCAAACGGAATAAAACTTCACAATGATTTTTCTTGGACTAGAAGACTCCCAGGAGACTTGGAGTGCAAGTCAGAAGAGCCACGAGGCGGCGACAAGGGTGGAGGGCATGCCCAGGGGGTAGGGCGCGCCCCTACCATGTGGGCCCCTCGGTGACGCCCTGACCAAGATCTTCCTCCTATATATCACATATATTCCCAAACCACCAGAAGCATCCATGAAAACACTTGTCCATCGCCACAACCTTCTGTTCCTGTGAGATCCCATCTTGGGACCTTTTTCGGCACCCTACCACAGGGGGATTCGATCACGGAGGGCATCTACATCAACTCTATTGCCCTTCCGATGAAGCGTGAGTAGTCTACCTCAGACCTACGGGTCCATAGCTAGTATCTAGATGGCTTCTTCTCTCTCTTTGATTCTCAATACCATGTTCATCTTGATGTTCTTGGAGATCTATCTGATGTAATACTCTTTTGCGGTGTGTTTGTCGAGATCCAATGAATTGGGAATTTATGATCAGCTTATCTATGAATATTATTTGAATCTCCTCTGAATTCTAATATGCATGATTTGGTATCTTTGTATTTCTCTTCGAATTGTCGGTTTGGTTTGGCCAACTAGATTGGTTTCTCTTGCAATGGGAGAAGTGTTTAGCTTTGGGTTCAATCTTGCGGTGCACTCACCCAGTGACAAAGTAGGGGTAGCGAGGCACGTATTGTGTTGTTTCCATTGAGGGTAAAAAGATGGGGTTTTCATCATATTGCTTGAGTTTATTGCCTCTACATCATGTCGTATTACTTAATGTGTTACTCTGTTCTTTATGAACTTAATACTCTAGATGCAGGCAGGAGTCGGTCGATGTGTGGAGTAATAGTAGTAGATGCAGGCAGGAGTCGGTCTACTTGATACAGACGTGATGCCTATATTGCATAATCATTGCCTTGGATATCATCATAACTTTGCGCTTTTCTATCAATTGCTCGACAGTAATTTGTTCACCCACCGTATTATTTGCCTTCATGAGAGAAGCCTCTAGTGAAACCTATGGCCCCCGGGTCTATTTTCCATCATATCATATTCCGAACTACTATTTTCCATCATATTAGTTTCTGATCTCCTATTTTTCAATCTTTTATTTTCATATCTATAACCCAAAAACCCAAAAATGTTTTATCTTTTCTTTATCTATCTTTATTAGATCTCACCTTTGCAAGTGACGGTGAAGTGATTGACAGCCCCTTTATCGCGTTGGGTGCAAGTGTTTGATTGTTTGTGCAGGTATTGGTGATTTGTGCGCTCTTCTCCTACTGGATTGATACCTTGGTTCTCAAACTGAGGGAAATAAGTATCTCTACTTTGCTGCATCACCCTTTCCTCTTCAAGGGAAAAACAACGGAAGCTCAAGAAGTAGAAAAACAACTCCTATTCTATGCAGACCGCTTGTATGTTAAAAGGGGGGGGGGGGTTCTTGAGCATCGCGCCTTAGGAGCTCCTACTGGCTCTCGAGCCCTCACCTCCTAGCCTTGTCCACAACATCGCGACGTGGTATACCAATGGCGGCTGAGCTTCGGTCGAGGTGTTTAACGACTATGGTTCGAATATGACCAGGAAGCCGGACCAAAAGGGTTAATGGCTATGATTTGAATACGATCAAGCCCCCAAATGATCAACGTGTTTAACGGCTATGGTTCGAATATGACCAGGAAGCCGGACCAAAAGGGTTAATGGCTATGATTCGAATACGACCAAGCACCCTAGTGATCTTGAAATTATGATGAAAAAGACTCATTATTCTTTGGAGATGAAATGACGGAGGCCCTGCTTTATTATAATCATCATAATATATACATCGTCAAAATATGTACATCATAAGACCCGGTGGCTCAAGTGTAGTAGGGCCGAAGATGAGCAATATTCCACGGCCGGCGGGTCTCCTCCTTCGACTTATGTGAGTCCTTGTGCTCCCGAATATCGATAAGGTAGTATGACCCGTTGTTCAGGTTCTTGCTAACCATAGAGGGTCCTTCCCAAGGTGGGGATAACTTGTGCATATCAGTTTGATCCTGGATGAGCCAGAGCACCAAATCACCTTCTTGAAAGGTTCTGGACTTAACCCGACGGCTGTGGTAACGGCGCAGATCTTGTTCGTAAATCACCGAGCGAGCCGCCACAAGGTCACACTTCTCATCTAAAATGTCAAGTGCGTCCTGACGTGCTTGTTCATTATCAGCTTCTACGTAAGCCGCCACACGGGGTGAGTCGTGACGGATGTCACTAGGGAGAACCGCCTCTACTCCGTAAACCATGAAGAAAGGTGTGTATCCCGTAGATCTGTTGGGGGTAGTATTGATACTCCATAGAACTGAAGGTAACTCCTCCACTCAACAGCCCGGCGTCCGTTGCAAAGGAACCATAAGTCAGGGCTTGATGCCTCTCAAAATTTCCTGATTGGCTCTTTCAGCTTGACCATTGGACTGGGGGTGAGCCACTGATGATACGTCAAGTCGAATATGCTCACGTCGACAAAACTCTTTTATAGCACCCTTGGACAGATTAGTGCCATTATCAGTTATGATGATGTGGTGAAAGCCAAAGCAAAAATCACCTTTTTAATGAATTGAACCGCTGTTGCCGCGTCACACCTGCTGACCGGCTCTGCCTCGACCCACTTTGTGAATTTGTCAACAGCCACCAAAAGGTGGGTCTTTTTATCCTTGGACCTTTTAAAATTCCCAACCATGTCAAGCCCCCAGACTGAAAACGGCCAAGTAATTCGAATCATCCTCAATTCTTGAGCCGGCACGTGAGCTCACCGTGAAAATTTCTGAGAACCATCACATTTACTGACCAAATCTTTTGCGTCAGCATGAGCCATCAGCCAACAAAATACATGGCGAAAAGCTTTGGCCACAAGGGACTTTGAACCGGCATGATGACCACAATCTCCTTCATGAATCTCATGAAGAATCTCACGGACCTCCTCAGGAGAGACACAACGCAGAAACGCCCCAGTGACACTGCGATGGTGTAACTCGCCGTTGCAATAGTCATTGACTTAGACCGCTGGATTATCTGTCTAGCCAAAGTTTCGTCCTCATGTAACTCGCCCCGGGTCATGTAAGCCAAATATGATACTATCCAATCTGGGATAGCGTGAGGAGCCGCCACCAATTGTGCCTCCTGGTCAGGAACAGCCAGATCTTCCTCTGTAGGCAATTTGATAGAAGGGTTATCCAGAATATCCAAGAAAGTGTTAGGTGGCACCGGCTTACGCTGAGACCCCAACCGGCTTAAGGCATCAGCTGCCTCATTTTTCCTACAATCGACGTGTTCCACTTGATAACCCTTGAAGTGCCCAGCAATGGCGTCAACTTCGCGGCGATAAACCGCCATGAGTGGATCCTTAGAATCCCATGTGCCTGAGACTTGCTGAGACACCAAGTCTGAGTCGCCGAAACATCTCACTCAGCTTAAGTTCATCTCCTTAGCCATCCGAAGACCATGGAGCAAGGCTTCATACTCAGCTGCATTATTAGTACAGGGAAACATCAACCTTAGAACATAACAAAACTTGTCACCTCGAGGGGAAGCTAGGACAACTCCGAGCCCCCGAGCCTTCCAATTACCTAGACCCATCAAAGTGAATAGTGCAATATGTGTTATGTGGCTTCTCTTCAGGCATCTGCAGTTCTGTCCAGTCGTTGATGAAATCCACAAGTGCTTGAGACTTGATAGCAGTGCGAGGCATATACTTCAAACCACAAGGCCCAAGCTCAATGGCCCACTTGGCTACCCGCCCTGTGGCTTATCTGTTTTGAATAATATCCCCTAAGGGAGCAGAAATGACCACAATGATGGGATGACCCAGAAAATATTGCTTAAGCTTCCAGCTAGCCATAAATACCCCCATAAACGAGCTTCTGCCAGTGTGGATATCTCTTCTTGGACTCAATAAGCACTTCACTGATATAATAAACCGGCCGTTGAAACGGATATTCCTTGCCTGCTTCCTTCCGTTCCACCACAATAGCTACGCTGACAGCCCTGGCGTTGGCAGCCACATATAACAACAATGGCTCCTTATCAATGGGAGCAGCAAGGACTGGAGGTTCAGCTAGCTGTTTCTTCAAAGCTTCAAACGCGTCGTTAGCAGCATCACTCCAGACAAAATTATCCGTTTTGTTCATCATCTAGTACAGTGGTATGGCCTTCTCACCCAACCGGCTTATGAACCGGCTTAAAGCAGCAATACGACCCGCCAGACGTTGAACATCATTGATACACGCCGGCTTTGCCAGGGAGGTAATGGCTTTGACCTTCTCCAGGTTAGCCTCAATGCCTTTGTTAGAAACTAGAAAACCCAAAAGCTTGCCAGCTGGCACACCAAAGACGGATTTGGCCGGGTTAAGGATCATGTTGTAGACCCAGAGATTGTCAAAGGTCTCCCTCAAATCATCTATCAAAGTTTCCTTCTCTCTAGATTTCACCACAATATCATCCACATAAGCATGAACATTGCGCCCAATCTGACTGTGAAGACAATTCTGCACACATCGCTCGTAAGTTGCCTAGGCACTCTTGAGCCCAAAAGGCATAGACACATAGCAGAAGGCTCCAAAGGGAGTAATAAAAGATGTCTTCTCCTGGTCCTTAACTGCCATCTTGATCTGATGATAACCAGAGTAAGCATCCAAAAAGCTTAAACGCTCACAACCTGCCGTAGCATCAATGATTTGATCAATACGGGGGAGAGCAAAAGGATCAGCCGTACAAGCCTTGTTTAAGTCTGTATAATCCACACACATACGCCAAGTGTCATTATTTTTAATTACTAGCACCGGATTAGCCAACCACTCAGGATGAAAAACTTCCACAATGAACCCAGCCGCCAAGAGCCGGGCCACCTCTTCACCAATGGCCTTACGCCTCTCCTCACTGAAGCGACGAAGGAATTGCTTGACCGGCTTAAATTTTGGATCAATATTGAGAGTGTGCTCAGCAAGTTCCCTCGATACCCCCGGCATGGCAGAAGGTTTCCATGCAAAGATGTCCTGGTTCTCACGGATGAACTCGATGAGCGCGTTTTCCTATTTAGGATCCAAGTTAACACTGCTAGTGAACTGCTTGGATGAATCGCCAGGAACAAAGTCAACTAGCTTGGTATCATCAACCGACTTAAACTTCAAGACCGGATCATGCTCTGTGGTTGGTTTTTTCAAAGATGTCATATCCGCCGGGTCAACATTATCTTTGTAAAATTTCAATTCCTCTGTTGCACAGACAGACTCAGCGTAAGCAGCATCACCTTCTTCACAATCCAGAGCTATCTTCCAACTTCCATGCACCGTGATGGTCCCCTTGTAACCCGGCATCTTGAGCTGTAAATAAACATAACACGGCTGTGCCATGAATTTGGCATAAGCCGGCCGACCAAATAGGGCGTGGTACGGGCTTCTGATCTTGACCACTTCAAAGGTTAACTTTTCAGCTCTGGAATCGTGCTCATCTCCAAAGGCCACTTCCAGCTCAATCTTGCCTACAGGGTACGCCGACTTACCGGGCACCACTCCATGGAAAACAGTATTGGACGGCTTAAGGTTTTTATCGGTTAACCCCATGCGATGGAAAGTTTCATAATAAAGGATATTAATGCTGTTACCTCCGTGCATGAGTACCTTAGTGAACTTGTATCCACAAACTTGAGGCGCCACCACAAAAGCCAAGTGACCCAGATTATCAACCCGGGGCGGGTGATCCTCTCGGCTCCACATAATGGGCTGCTCAGACCATCGCAAGTATTGGGGAACTGCCGGCTCAACGGCGTTTACAACCCTCTTGTGAAGCTTCTGGTTCCGCTTGCATAGAATCATGGTGAAAACATGGTACTTTCCGCTACTCAACTGCTTCGGTTGACTTTGATATCCAGACTTTTGCTGCTGCTGACTCCCTTGGCTGGATTGTTGATTATCACCACCCTGATTACCTTGATTACAACCACCCTGATTACCTTGATGGTTTTGATGGCCCTGGAAGCCGGAATTAGAACCGCCACCTCCATAACCCGGGCCATGAGAACCGTCGCCACCGGAACCTGAGCCGCCGTCCGGCCCATGGTTGCTATGAAACGAATTAGAATTTTTGAAAGCTCTCATAATTGAACAATCTTTCCAAAGGTGGGTAGCTCGCTTCTTCTGCGTGCCATGCTTTGGACAGGGCTCATTTAGCAACTGCTCAAGACTAGGACCAGATCTGCCGTCCCGAGGAGGTGGCCTCCCATTACGACACTAATTATTGCCCTATGCATTGGTGTCGGACATAAACTCCGAGTTACCACCAGCCTTGCGCTTACCGTTTCCCCCTTGATTCGTCGGGTTATGCTGTGGACCTTTGGTGTTGCCATTCTTCTTTCCCTTTCCCGGTTTGTCATCATCAGACTCGGGGTCCTTGGTACTATCAGAGTCGGCATATTTGATTAAAGCCGCCATCAGCTGCCCCATATCATTGCAATCGCGCTTGAGCTGCCCCAGCTTCTGCTTAAGAGGCAAAAAACGACATTTTTTTCTCCAGCAGTAAGACTGTGGATCCAGCATTCATGTTATCGGATGAGTGTATGATAGCCTTGACCCGGCGCACCCAATGGGTCGTTGACTCGCCCTCCTCTTGGGCGCAAGAAGCTAAGTCCACAATCGACATGGGATGTTTGCATGTGTCCTTAACGTTCTGAATAAATCGGGCCTTCAGCTTACCCCATGACCCAACGGAGTTGGCAAGCAGCCCCTTTAACCAAGTATGGGCCGTTCCATCCAGCATCATGGTGAAGTACTTAGCACATGCGGCACCACTAACCTCCAACAGTTCCATGGCCATCTCATAACTTTCAATCCACGCCTCAGGGGGTAAGTCGGCTATGTAATTAGGCACCTTACGAGGTCCTTTGAAATCCTTGGGCAAACGCTCATTACGTAGAGCCGGCACCAAACAAGATACACCTGTGGTTCTAGAGGTCACGCCTGCCTCTACCAAATTTGTTGGATAAGCTGGAAGGGGCTGGTGAGCCTCCCGCTGAGCTGCCTGCTCAGCCTTTTGGCGCACTCTACCCTGATCGATAAAGTTATAAGCTCCATCACGCGCTGGGTCATGCCCCCGTGGCTGGTCACGGCGCTGGGCATTGCTTGAAACGGCTGGTGAGTCCATGTGCCTGCTATAACTCCGGCTTGAGCGAGGGGTCGAGTGAATCCTATCTCGACTGTAAGAATATGCCTCCTGCTGCACTAATGTTGTCTGAAGAAGTTCTCTAGCCCTTCGTGTTTCAACCGCCGCTGGAGAGTCGCCATCCACCGGGAGAGTTGCCAATCGTGCCACCGCAGCAATCATGTTTTCCAGAGGATTGGAATAATGACCCGCTGGTGTTGGGACATGTTGAGGCGGAGCACTATTCAGACGAGGGGGTTTCGTCATGCGTGGTTGAACCGGTGTTCCAACCTCAGGAGCGGCAGCCCAGTTTATCTCCGGCGGGTTACTGGTCCCCGCTCCAGGCATGCGAAAGAGGTTTCTCGCTGTCGGATGTAGGGTTCTGGCAGACCCTTAAGGTTCGAACTCTGGGGTGCGCACGAAGATCTCTCCCCTGCCGATCTACGTCCGATCGCCTCGTAAGATCTAAGCTGGAAATGAGGAACACCGCGAGGGACACAAGATTTATACTCGTTCGGGCCACCGTTGTGGTGTAATACCCTACTCCAGTGTGTGGTGTGGTGGATTGCCTCTGGGGCTGATGATGAACAGTACAAGGGAAGTACAGCCTCGCGAGAGGTGTTCTTGAGCTGGTGCGATGAACTGCTTGGGTGAGTTCGATCGCCTCTCTCTCTCTCTCTTGCCCCCAAAAACCTCTCTCCTCTCTAATGTGGTGGCTAGTCCTATTTATAGAGGCCCTGGGCCTCTTCCCAAATATTGAGCAGGAAGGGTGCCAACAACGGCCATTTCGAAGGGGAACATCTAGTACAAGTTATCCTGGCTAAAGTTGGTCTTCGGCTGCCAAAAGCACTGGCGATGACGCCGTCTTGGGCTCCACGGTGACCTCCATCCTGCCGCTCCGCTGGTCTTGGTCTCGTTGCACTAAAATGGCAACCTTTGCCTGATGCCTCGGTACTCCACGTCTGTGCTTGCCCCCTTTGCACCAAAGAGGAAACAAGGACACTGCAGGCCGGGCGCCCCACGGTCTCGATCTTCATGGCTTGCGTCCACGAGCACCTCGCGAGGTACCCTGCCTTGATCTCTCCGCCTCCTCGTGAGCACACTGGCGTGGCCGTCCACGAGGAAGCCTTGTGTCGTCCGCCTCACAGGCTTGGCCCCTCACGAGGGTCTTGAGTCTTGTCTTGATGAAGATGGGCGTCTTGGGCCACCACTTGAGCCATGCCGCGGGCAGCAGGCGAGCAAGTCAGGGACCCCGTTCCCGGAAGCCCGTGATAGCCCGGGCCCAAGGCGCTCGGACTTGGCTTAAGCGGAGAAGCTAAGGGGCAAGTCACGGGCGCCATGAGCCCCATCAGCTCTTGACCTTGGGCGCCGTGTGGCGGTTGATTGGACGTGGGCGTGTCCGCTTCCCCACGCCGCCTCATCATGCGCCTGGCTAGGCGGCCACGAGACTTGTACACAATTATCCTTCCTTCGCGGCCTGCGCACTTCCTGTTCCTCTTTCCCCCTCGAGCCTCTGCTTCCGCCTCTAATCCAGCTCGAGCTCTTCCCCCGTCCCATTGCCATGGCGTCGGTGAAAAAGGATAAGGGGAAGAAACCCGCACCCTCGACCAGCACGCCCTCGGCGGCTGCTCCCACCGTTGACAAATTGCTCATACTCAACCTGGAGGCCCTAGAGAAGGTCTGCTCCGCGCTTGCCTCCAGCTGTAATGAGTGCGGGAAGACGACGGTCTGGCCCGCGTCCCACGCCTCCTTCGCCAGGCTCGTCACGGAGGTCCGATTCTTCGCCGACGCCTTGTGGGCAGACCTGATTCCCCCCTTTTCCGCCTTCTTCAATGCGGTGCTTTCCCATTACCAGATCCACATGATGCATCTTGGCCCCCAATTCATTGCTCTGCTTGCTGTCTTCGTCTTCGTCTGCGAGGCCATGGTGGGGATTCCTCCTTCCGTTGCCCTTCTACGCCACTTTTTCTCGCTGCGCTTGTCCGATCCTTCCCAGTGTTCAGGGTGCGTGAGCTTCCAGGCCATGCCGGAGACGGTCGCCTCGGGGATCGATTTTAGTCTTCCACCTTCCGCGAGCGGGGTCCGGGAGCGTTGGCTGTATGTGGACATTGGGGTGCCTAGCCCCCTGCTCGCGCACCCGACGCTGCCTGCTATTCCCAATCCTGGTTGGGATCACAAAGAACTCACGAGCCCCCAACTTGCCTTCACCTGGCATCCCTTCGAGAGGTTGAGGGAGCTTGGAGTGATGGCGCCCAAGGTGGTGAAGGAGTTCCTCCGACGCCGCATCGCTCCCCTCCAGCGCCATTCCCGCCCAATGTGGGCTTACACCGGTTGCCAGGACCGTATGAGGCTCCAGGAAGGGGATCTCGCGCCCGAGATGCTGAAGAAGGTGCTGCAGGTCCTGACTGGCGACCCCTCTCCCGGCAGCGTGGCCATGGGGGCGCCCTGTTGTATCTTTGCAAAAACAGGGTCGACTTCGCGAGGCAGATGCCCCATTTCGACGAATGGGGGCTGCGCCCTGCCAACCTTGTGGGACCTCACGAGAATCCGGTTGCCGTGGTCCTTCCCCGGGCTGCACGCACCGACCTCGCCTCAGGAGTCGTTGCAGGGAGGCAAGGACTGGCGGGAGCCGACGGGCCTGGCGTCGAGGTGCTGATGTTGCGTGGGGCTTCCGAGGCGCCATCCTCCGGAGCTGATGGTACCCCTCGCTAGGTGGTGGCTGACGAGGGAGCGCGGCCTGCCGCTCCCGAGGCTGAAGCCCCCGAGGCCCCGGCAGGCCACCAAGAGGTGGTGTCTGATCGCTCCCCTTAGGTCGGTGCCTCCGATGCAGGCCGGAATGATGCTTAGGCTCCTATGCCGCGCGCCGGCCCTCACGTCGCGAGCTCGGGCCAGTTCTGCATAGATTTCGAGGCCCTCCGCCAGAGGAGGGAGGCTTCCGGTGGTGATGAGCGCCCGCACCGCCCATTGAAGCACATGAAGTACTTCGCCATGGACGAGTAAGTCTCTCCTTCTTATGGTTCCTTGTCTGCCTCTCTTTTTGCTGACCGTGGCCTTTCAGGATTCCCTCCGACGAGCCCGCGGAGCCGGCTGAGGAACCGCTCCCTCAGGCTCCTCTTCCGTCATCGACCTTAACTGGCCTGAGTCCGCGCGCCGCCTTTGGTGCAAGCTTGGCTGGAGAGGCAGGCTGTCCTGCGGCGCGCCTTGATCTTGTCGTCGCGCCGCTCTTCCCTCGCGAGCCCTCCCTGGGCACATCTAGCATGCCCAGAGCTCCTTCATTGATCATAGGCGGCGAGTGGCTGAAGCCGATCTTCGGGTCCCCAGTGGGAGGTGGATCGTCGCCAGGCTGGGTCCCTCAGGGGGCCCGCCCAGCGACCGCAGGGGCACCAGCCCCCAGCCCCCTGCCGAGAGGGGGTGAACCGCTCCAAGGCCCCCCGCCAGCGTCGACAGCAGACGATGGTGTTGACGACGTGCTTGGGCGTGCGCGGGAGCGCATAGCTCTCCGCCAAGAGTTCCTTCAGAGGGCAGTCGATGCCATGAGCCAACTCGGCACAGAGCTGGCGGCTGAAGACGCGCATCTCGAGGCTGAAGGCTTGAGGCTTGTCGAGAAGCGGCATAAGCTGAAGGCGACTGTTGGTCTCGCGCGCCACCAGTGTGACCTCGAGAATGCCAAGGCCGAAGTGTCCTTGGCGGCCTCTCGGGAGGCCTGTTCCCGGGCCCTTGAAGAAGCTCAGGAGGCTGACAAGCGAGACGAAGCTACGGAGGAGCGCGCATGGGAGCTCCAAGACTGGTGCAACTCCCTGGAGCAGCAGGTGGAGCTGCGCCGATCCGCCCTCGCACTGCTGAAGAGGAGGAACTCCGGAGGCGTGAGGAAGCGCTGATGCTGGAGACTGCCGAGCACAACCTCGATATAGAGCGGTTGGAGATGAGGGAGCGCCAGGTTGCCCAGGCGGAGGACGACGTCGGCGCGCGGGAGGCCCGGATCCAGGAGGAGGTCATCCATTGTGAGGCGGAGGCTCGCGCCGGCCTTGAGCACGAGTGTGAAGAGCGGCTTGAGTTGATCAGGGCTGAGGCCACGGGTAGGACTGCTGCCCTCAGGACCAGGTTGACTGTAGCCACACAGAGAACTGAGGGCACCGCTGCCGCGCTAAGCTCGGCGTAGGCTGAGCTGGCCTCCTCCCGCGCCAAACTTCTCCTTCTTCAATGAAGGGTTGATGATGCCGAGGCCATCGTGGAGCGGAATGCGGACGAGATCCGCCAGCAGCAGACGTTGGAACACATGCACGGCCCCATGCTCCGAACGCTCAGGGAAAGGGCTAACACGGCCTTGGGCAACATCTGCGAGGTTGCCGCCGAAGAGCCGCATGTGACCAACTACGCCGGCAACCTCCAATTCTTCACTGACGTGGTGACGCATCTGGAGAACCGCTCTGAAAGGTCTCGCCAGCTGGTGGAGGAACGGAGCCGCGCCTGCTCGCGCGGGCATTCTCTCGTGTCTTCAGCCATCTTCAGAACCTCGATCCCCTCTTTGACTTCGATGCGGCCATCGCCCCAGTGCCTGAGGCCGTTCGAGGCGACCTAGCGCGGTGGGTGGAGGACAACGTTGATGCACTCGTCCAGGCCTTTACTTCCGACGACGACGGGGTGATCGTTGCTGCCGATGAAGGCGTCGTGGTGAACGATGGTGGAGACGGCGCCAACAACGGTGATGAAGAGGCTGGCGACAACGACGGTGGTGCCAGCGACGCCTCCGGGGATGCCATGGGACATGCGGCGAGCGATTTGTCCGATTGACCCCGCGCTTCCTTCCGCTGCTTGCCCTGCGCAGGAAGAGACTTGGGCGTGGCCCTGAAGTTTTGAGAGCATTTTTGGGAGGAGAAGCCCCTCATGTAAGAAGATTGTTGCCTATGTGTTGTCAAGATTGGCGCCGGATGAGTGTCTACATGACACCGTGACCGTTGTGGTGAATAGGTTGTTGTGGTTTTACCTTTGTCTTGGCGAGCCTCGAGTGGGCTTGTGGTGTACATTCAAGGGCCCATGGGGGGTCCCATTTGTCCATGTGGCGAGAGCCTAGCTGGAGCGAACACCGACCGCGGGACGGTGGGTGCACGTGCTGGGCCCTGGCCTACTCGCGAGGGGCCCGTGAGAGGGAGGCAGCTAACGTAAATTCCAACTTGAGCGGAAATAGGAGCACGAGAAAGCACACGAATAAGACACAACACCCCTCCCCGCATAGGCAAACACAAATTCAACTTCAACTTAGATCTGAGGCAAGAAAGCTTGTTTGCACGACAGGAGAAAACAAGAGCAAATGGCCGCGTCTGGCACCTAGTCTAGTCTTCGACGTCTTCTCACCAGCGCGGAGCTAAGTGCTGGCACTGGGCATGGGAGGGAGCCCCCGAGGCCCGAGGGTGGCTCTCTGGAGACTCCGGGGCGTGTACAGCCCCAACTCATTATTACGTGAGAGTGTCACGGGCGGCGAGCTTCACAGGCACTGGGCCTTCTTCACAGGTACTGGCCTTGCTTCATATCGCCAGATGAGGGCCCCGCCTTGCGCCACCCTTGAACCCACCGACGGCGACCAGAAACCAGGACGACGCCAATGGGGAAAAGGGGACGCCAGCGGTTTCCCCGACGACCACGGGTCCTCTGCCGGGGGCAGGCCCTGGGGCACCTCCTCGGCAGAGGGCCTACCTCCGGAGAAATCCTTGCTTCGCACGCCGCAGAGGGGAGTCTGGCTGCCGGCCCCTCTCCTGCTGCCCCCAGTGCACTCCTCCTGAGGAGAAGGAGACTGCCGCACTGGGGCAGCCATCCGCTGTGGTGACCTGAACCTTCTGTGACCCATGGTTAGCGTAAGCCTGCTCCTGAGGAATTAGCGGTACCCGGTAGTTTTCGAGGCTCCCGTGAGGCTCCTGAAAGAGCTCGGCTTCTGGCGCCTCTTCCTCCCAGCCTTACCCGAGGAGCTCGTGGTCTTCTTCTAGCGCGTACCCTCGATCCACTAGGTGGGGCACATAGGCTTCCGGGGCTGCCACCCCAAAGGCCTCGCCGTGATGCTCCGCACGCCATGCAGCTCGACTTGAAGCTCATTCTTGGGGACGGTAAGGTGGCGGCTCGCCTGGACTAAAGGCAGCGCTGCGCATGCCCTTGCTTACCAGGGGCGGTGCCGGCGCAGCCTGCTGCTCAGCGCTGATGGCCAAGCCGGTGTTGATGAAGCCTTGCAGCACGCTTGGGGGCGCGTGGGCGCGGATCGGCCCGCTTCATGATCCTCCCAGGGCCTGGGGTGGAAGCTGGACGCAGAACGTGGGAGCCCCTAACGCAGCGGCATCCAGGAGCTCGGCGACGCGTTCCAGCAGCACGTCGTGGCCGCTTTTTTGCAGTCTGCACCGCAGCAGCTCTCTTGCCACCGTGAGCGCGGCCTTCATGTTTGCCTGCTCCCGTCGGGTGTGCGGCGTCGTGACCGCAGCGTGGCTTGAGGTCCTTGCTGCCGATCGTACTTGCCGTGGAGTGAGGGCAGGGGACGCCTGACCGTGCCGCCCGCGTCCCGCATCGTTCTGCGGGGCGCGGGCTGCGTGAGGTGCAGTGTTGAGGTCACCTTGGGCAGGCGGCACGGCATGGACAGGTCGTGCCACCCAGCGGTCGGAGTTGGCCGTCGGGTCGCGGACATGGTGGCGGTGACACGACGACACGTAGGACGGAAGAAGGGAGATCCCGACGCACCCCTACCTGGCTCACCAAATGTCGGATGTAGGGTTCCGGCAGACCCTGAAGGTTCAAACTCTGGCGTGCGCACGAAGATCTCTCCCCTGCCGATCTACGTCCGATCGCCTCATGAGATCTAAGTTGAAAACGAGGAACAACGCGAGGGACACAAGATTTATACTGGTTTGGGCCACCGTTGTGGTGTAATACCCTACTCCAGTATGTGGTGTGGTGGATTGCCTCTGGGGCTGATGATGAACAGTACAAGGGAAGAACAGCCTCACGAGAGGTGTTCTTGAGCTGGTGCGATGAACTGCTTGGGTGAGTTCGATCGCCTCTCTCTCTCTCTCTTGCCCCAAAAAACCTCTCTCCTCTCTAATGTGGTGGCAGGTCCTATTTATAGAGGCCCTGGGCCTCTTCCCAAATATTGACCGGGAAGGGCGCCAACAACGGCCATTTCCAAGGGGAACATCTAGTACAAGTTATCCTGGCTAAAGTTGGTCTTCGGCTGCCAAAAGCACTGGCGATGACGCCGTCTTGGGCTCCATGGTGACCTCCATCCTGCCGCTTCGCTGGTCTTGGTCTCGTTGCACTATAATGGAAAGCTTTGCCTGATGCCTCGGTACTCCACGTGTGTGCTTGCCCCCCTTTGCACCAAAGAGGAAACAAGGACACTGCGCAGGCCGGCGCCCGCCTAGTCTCGATCATCATGGCTTGCGTCACAAGCACCTCGCGAGGTACCCTACCTTGATCTCTCCGCCTCCTCGTGAGCCTGCCTGGCGTGGCCGTCCCTGAGGAAGCCTTGCATCGTCCGCCCCGCGAGGCTTGGCCCCTCACGAGCGTCTTGAGTCTTGTGCTGATGAAGATGGGCCGTACTGGGGCACCACTTGAGCCACGCCGCAGGCCGCAGGCAGGCAAGTCTGGGGAACCCCGTTCCCAGAACGCTGACACTCGCCTCGTAAATTGGAGGTAGACGAGACTAGTGCCTCCTCCTCATGATCTCATTTGAAGCGTATTGATCCATCGGAAGTCGGAAAGACTCTGACTGAATCTGCTGGGCCTGAGCATCCAGGGCAGCCCGTTCTACGGTCATCCTGACGTCCTCTGCCGCCAGGTTCTCTTTGGCTTGCGCTACCTCATCACGCAGCTTTGCAATTTCCGCGCTATGCTGAGCTTGATTTGCCGGGTTAACTTCTGCTATTAACAATGCTGTGAGCCTGTCCAGCAACTCTGTCAACACCTGAGCTGGTGGGCGCACGGGCCTCCTGCCCCGGCTGCCGTCACCGCCGCTGACCCGAAAGTCATCATTGCTGCGGTTGAAGAATTTTGCCCAGGCTGCGTACCAGCCATGAAGATCCCGACTCTGTTTGGCGGCTCATAGGAGTCCGGAATACTGTCACCATCAGAATAGCCCCAAGCCTGCCATCTTGCAGTTGATACAACAAAGTAGTCTCGCCCGTGGACGACTCACCATCAGAGTAGATGGCCGTCTCACCGCCATAAATAGATCCTTCATCAAATTCCGCTCCATGGAGGCATCCCATGAAGGCATGTTTCATGGAAGGCTAAGCTCGGGCGGGTCTCGCACGCTGAGCCGTCTCGATGACGTCGGTGCAGATGTCCGGCTCAGGGACCGGCTCGCCAATCTTGCCGATGAATACGTGGATTCCACCGAAGGGGACCCGGTACCCATACTCAATTGGGCCGGCCTCGGGGCCCCAGCCTGCATCGTCGATGTAGAGCTTGCTGCGACGACTCTTGGTCATCCTTCCCATAGCGTATGCCTTGATCTCTTCGAAGTTGCCCTTCAAGAACTCGAAACCACCATGCGCTGGCCCCACGGTGGGCGCCAACTGTCATGGAATAGTCATGGCAGATGTCCTAGCGAAAGGACTTAGTCATGGAGCCATCGCAACTAGGTTAGCTTATAGGGGTTAAATGGGACAAAGGACACATGAGTTTATACTGGTTCGGCCCCTTGCGGTGAAGGTAAAGGCCTAATCCAGTTTGAGGTGGTATTGCTTATGTCTCGATTACCAGGGAGCGAATCCACTTGACCTAGCTTTCGATCTGTTCTTTCTTACCTAGAACCGCCGCCGGGTCGTCCCTTTATATACACAGGTTGACGCCCAGCGGCTCACAGAGTCTCGGCCTGCTCATAGACAACGTGTCCGGCTCGATGACTACCTATACATGCCTTATAATACAAGTTTTACATATATGGTGGTTTACTACTACGGGCCTTAAGTCGCCCTTGGGCAATGGGCCTTTGTTTGTGAACCGCCATCTTCAATATCCTCATGGGCTTCATATCATGAATCGCCATAGGTATAACCCGACCTCCTGGGCGGGTCATATCTAATAGTTATATCCCCAACGGGTCCCGAGGACGTAGAGCATCAAGGTGGGCGAAGAAAGGGGGTGGTGCACCTCGTGAAGGGATACGGGGAGGAGGGGTGCGGTCCGGTGGTGCAGGCGTTTTTTCGAAATATAATGGGCATCAAATTTTTCACGCACCCCTAGTGGGGCTTTTGCTAGTTCATTTCAGAATTGGAGACACACACAGGATCAAAAGCTTTGGAGAAGCACGCCCTCACAACATAAGAGCCCGCCATGGGCCGTGAGTGCACCAAGCTAAGTTATCCTACTCATAACGGGCATGGACCTTACCACTGAAGCCTTATTTGCTCGCGACCTCGCTCGGGCAAGTAACCCCCCTCTTTAATCTTTCGGGAGCCGTTTGCATGCCAAAGGAGACCTCGTGAGCATCACGCCTCAGGAGCTCTCACCGGACCATCTCACCTCCTAGACTTGCACACGACATCGCGACCTGTCATACCAGCGATGGCTGAAGCTCACCTGGGGACTAGGTACTGTCGACGTGGAGCAGCATGCTACCACAAGAGCAGAAAGGGGACCCATGCCCAAGCGAGAAACATAAACATAGCCCAAGAACATTACCTGGAAATGCTAATGATGAAGGCACAAGCGCTGTGATTCATACACGCCCCCATTGAGCCTTTCACAACTTCAATGCAGGAAATAAAACAAAAGAAGGGGCCTCCCGAGGGCCACTGCTCAAGAGGCGCTGACCCCAGCATTGCAGCGTGTAGACGGTGTCCTCCTCCTCCTTGACCCGGGCGCGGCGGCGTGGCGGCATGTCGTAGTCGTTGTCGCTCGAGCCCCCTCCCCCGAAGGGGGTGCCATCGCTGCTGAGGGTATCGCAGCCGTCTCCAAGGGCAAGTTCACTGCCGAGGGTGTCGCCGCTGTGAGAGAGGTGGTTGCCGCTGCTGCCATCGCCCTCTGGGCAGCACTCCAAGCGCTCGCCGTCTCCTCCGAAGACCTTGAAGAAGAGCATCGTCGCCCCGTCATACTTGAAGTGAAGAGCGTGCCTCCCCTTAGAGCCACAGGCACGGGCGACCGACCACCATCCCCAGGTTAGGTAAACATAGTCGGAGGGGGTGGCCTCGACCTCTACCCACGAAGACTGGTTGCAGCAGCCATCATGCTGCAGCCACAGCCCGACGGGCCCTTCCGCCGGCAACTCCTCTGCCAAGGAGTCCGGGAGCCGGATCCAGGTGCCCGATGGCCTCTCCACACATACCACAAACTCGCGGGTTGTGGTATCCGCGTGAGACTGTGGGCGTAGTGGCCGGGTCACCATCGTGTGCCTTGCCCCTCGGCCTCGACCTCCACGACCTCCAGGGACGCTCCCGTGGGAAGGACCCTTCCCGCGACTGCTAGAGCCGGTGCGGACCCCCAGCTGAGCACGCTCGCGTAGGGAGGGGACCGTTACTGGCGCTGCGGTGATCTTGCAAGGGTAGCAACGTCCTCTCTTCGGCGGGGGCAGCTCTGGTTCTTCCCGTGGTGCCTTCCCCTTCTCGGCGGCGGAGAACCTCCTCACTGGCGCCATGGCGGTTGTGGCGAAGGTGTGCAATAGAGAAGCAAGAAGACAGAGATGGGCTGGGGGCTCCGCCCCCTCGCCCTCTTATAGATAATCAGAGGCCAACCGGCGTCCCTTCGAATCCGAGGCAATGATGGCCATGCGACATGCGCCAGTCTTTTGTCAGCATGGGAAGTTACCAAGGCGACATGGGGAAGTGGAGGCGTCCGCATCCCATCGTGCACCACGCGTCAAACCTGTACCGCAGACGATTGGAGCCCGCATCACTTCGCCCTTCGCCTAGAATCCAGCCTGAGCGTGCCCTGGGTCTGGGGGCTATTGCTGGGGGTACCCAGACTTGCCTGCCTACGACCCGGTGCGGAGACTCATCGATGGCCCGGTATGGCCTAGCTACAAGACCCTCGCGAAGGGTCCCCGGCCTCGTGAGGCGGACGGCGCCAAGACCTCCTGAGGAGCAGTGCCCTGAGCCTTCCTCCCGAGGGGTGGAGACTTCTACGCAGGTACCCAGCCTCACGAGATCTCAATGACGTGAGCCATGTCGACCAAGGCCAGGCGGGTGCTAGCGGGCGCAGAGAGAGTAATTTCCTCTTTGGTGCTAAGGAGGCAAGGACCAACGCGGGTTCTCGAGGGATCCTCCCAAAAGTTTCCATTCCGGTGCAATGAGACCAAGACCACGGGCTCGGCAGGACGGATGTCATCGCCGAGCCCACCTCTGCGTCACGACTAGAAGCTTTGCACGCGAAGACCACCTTTAGTCAGTAAGATGTGCTTTCTATCCCCTTTCAAAATTGGCCATTGTGGAATGCCTTCCCGCCTAAGCTATGAGGGAAGAGGACCAAGGCCACTATAAATAGAGACTAGCCCCCGCTGTAGAGAGGGACAGATCCATTCTGACTTCCCGAGCCCTCGCGAGGCAGCTCATCCATTGTACTAGTTCATCCACAAACCTCCTTGCGAGGCTAATCCGTCGCAAAGCAGGAGTAGGGTATTACACCGCAAGGTGGCCTGAACCTGGGTAAATCTCCGTATTTATCTTCTTCCCTACTCGCACGAACTCGACGGGGCTAAGGCATGAGGAGATGAGCTTGAGTTTGAGGCTAGGGTAGATCTTCGCACACGCCCCAGAGTTCGAACCTTGTTAGGTCCGTGGAGCCCAATTCCAAAAACCCCATACCAATTCAGCCTCCCCCTATGGAAAGGAGGGATGCCTCTTCCACTTGGGCCTTTGTGGCGCAAGTTGCCTTCCCCCTCTTGGCCTTTTAAGGTCCATTGATATTTAATTATTTAGAAAAGTCTTATAAAACTTACCAGGGCCTTTTATATATAATTTAACATAACCAAAAACATTTTCCACCTATATATTATTTATCGAGAATAACTGGTATGGCCCGAGAAACTCTGAAACCCTTCTGATGACCCCGAAAACGCTTTTTCTTCCTCTCGAAACTGTTCCAGATATTAATGAAACGATTCCACAAAAAAATCATTGATACTCTCATCCTACTAACACTCAACAAATTGTGATTACCTTAAGGTTGTGACCTCGTAGGTTCAGTAAATCATAGACAGGAACAAAACCCCTTCGTTCAATGTCTGATAGCGGAATCGTGGATGTTCATATCGATCCCTATGATAACACGAATAACATTCGGGTGAACCTTTGGTTATTATGTGATGTTCCCTTGCTTCACGTTACTTTACAAAATCTAGGAGTGTCGGTATCTTCCTAAGTCACGCACATGATCACTACACCGTCACCCTCGTTGCCGATTTTGTTCTTCTTTCTTGTTCAAGTGTTTCGACATCCCTGTGATGTAGTCACCTATGTCCGGCGAGATGGTGATGGATGCCATTACAATGAGAGGCCCTAAGAATATCTCTCCATCGCCGAAGGAGAAAATTCCACTCTCAAGCTATCTAGTCCCTTGTCGAACTTTCCACTCTTTGAGGTTTCTTTGTTATCAGATTAAATACTTTGGGTTTGAGATCACTTGATGCATGTCTCACTTGCGAATTCCCGTGGTGATATTGGGGTAATCCATGTGACATAAGAGTTTATTGATGCATATCATATGGTATTGTCTTAATACGATCTCTAGGGCTATTTGTGATAGTTTGGGGTGGTTCAATGGATTGATTGGAAACACAAATTTGAGGTGATTCACTACCTACGAGATTTCATCCTAGTTTCTTCGATTGGAATACAAGCTTTGGAGTGATTCTTCGCTACACTTTGAGGGATTATCATGTGATTCAATTGTGTTAGTAACGTTGAGAGATTGCACTAGTGAAAGTATGAATCCTAGGCCTTGTTTATAAGCATTGAGACACTGTTTTCACACACTTTTGTTACTTACTACCTTGTTGTTTTTATTTTTTCAGATTATAAAAAGTTATTTCCACCATCCATATTACATATCTATCATCATCTCTACCCCGAACTAGTGCACCTATACAACTGACAATTGTATTGGGTGTGTTGGGGACACAAGAGACCCTTTGTATTTGATTACAGGGTTGTTTGAGAGAGACCATCTTCATCCTACACTTCTCACAAAAACCTTAGGTCATCCACTTGAAGGAAATTTGCCGTTGTACTACAAAACTTTACGTTTGGAGGCCCAACCAAATCTACAAGAATAAAGTTGTGTAGTAGACATCAATCCTCTAAGGCGGCCATGTATGGCTGGTCCGACCCTAGCATCATTGGGCGATGCTGGATATAGCCAAGTGTGAATCCGGGTTGGAAGCCGTGGTATAGGGCGTCACAAGGGTGGCGTATGGAAAGGTGTTGGGAGGGATGGGTGGCTCCGATGCGGTCGGGCCACTCATTGCCGGCACAGGGGGTGCTAGTTACAGACGAGGTCCGATCCTGCACTTTCACCTTTCCCCGCCCTGGTCGCTCCCGGTCCATGTCGATTTAGCCAGGCCAGTTTTTGCCGTGGTCTAGGGATGTCGGTTGATGATTTGCTAGTGGCCATAGTTGGCCTCTAGGATGCCTCGTCCTGAGGCTGCGGCCTTGATGGTGGGAGCCAGGGTGTCGGTGGATTGAACCGCGACTTAGGCGCGAGCTAGCTACCATGGCCTCAAGGGACACTAGTAGAAAAAAGGCTTTTGGTTGAGGCCTAGGTAAGGGCATTAATCCCGGTTCACTCATGAACCAGGACCAAAGGGGGCATCAGTCCCGGTTCGTGAGGCTAGGGCGCTGGCCGGGCCTCGGGGGCCATTCGTCCCGGTTTGTCTGACCCCTTTGGTCCCGGTTCCAGACACGAACCGGGACCAATGGGCCTTGCTCCTGGCCCATCACCTTTAGTCCCGATTGGTGGCTGGAACCGGGGCCAAAGGTTGTCCTGTAGTCCCAGTTTTAGCCACAAACCGAGACTAAAGAGAGGTCATATATACCCCCGCCCCTGCCCGCGAACAGAGCCACTGCTCTGTTTTTTTGGCCGGACGTGGGAGAGGTTTGTGGTGCTCTATCTCACCTCCTATGCACATGAGGTGTTCGATGAAATGTCCGAGCCACACTTGAGCTTTCTCCTTTCGAAGCTCCTTGTCCAAGCTCCATTTTCCTCAAGATTTGTCTAGGTTTGGCGGTTCGTCCTGTCCCGTCCCTATCCTCACCACCGTCGATCGCCCGCGCCGATATCGTCGCCGGCACCACCGTGGTGAGCCCCTTGTTCTTATATTCTTTCTAAAAGAAAAAGATCTTACTTGTATGATTTAGATAGATACTTGTATAATTTTCTTACTTTTATTATTGTTTGTCATTATATAGTGTGATGGTTTTGGTATCCGCCTCTGTCGGCCCTCGTCATGTCTATGATTCGGATGTGGTATATTTTATCTTTTATAACTATTTGTTTAATTTAGTTTTTATGACAATTATGTCGACCAACATGACATAGATGTTTTTGTCTAGGAGGTATGTGTACCAGAAATTCCAACCGACCCTATTGTCGAGAGGTTAAATTTAGTTGAAAAAGAAAACAATGAAGAAAAAATTGAAAAGAATTGAGGAGGAGAAGATGAAATTGGAGTTGCTGTTGCGGATGTCGTCGATGATCACAAAATCAAGATGGATGCAATGCGCTTGAAGATTTGAAAGATTAGAAAATATGCCATTCATACTAAGGCTTGGTATCATTATGTAGTTGGATCAATTGTTACCTTAGTTGTGATTATGATCGCATTTGTTGTTGCATTGATTTTTTTTCCATAGTTTTAGTGTATGGTTTAATCAGATGCTCTAGAGAGCTATATGTTGTTCAATGAGAACTATGTATGAACTTTATGTATTTAGTTTTTTCAGTAATAACATTTGATCACTAATGTACTTTGGTTTTAATGTGATGATGAACTTGTATTAATTTGGTCACTTCTCTATTCATGAAGTTCTGTAATGGTTTTTGACACACTTAATTATATATAATGCATGCAGATGAACTCGCAATGGATGTACGGTGACAGACGCACCTCCGAGTACATTAAGGGCGTGCATATCGAGGTGGCTGAGGCAAACAAGCAGAATGGTTTTAAGTGTTGTCCGTGCCCTATCTGCGGGAATATGAAATCTTACTCTGACCCGAAAACCCTTCACATCCACCTGCTTGAGAAGGGTTCATGCCACACTATAATGTTTGGACGAAGCACAGAGAAAGACGGGTTATGATGGAAGACAACAAAGAAGAAGAGGGTGATGACAACTATCCGCCCCTGAATACGGTGATGCTGCAATGGGGGAAGCTGGAGATCAAGAGGAACCAGACGATTTGCCCGATGATGATATTTATTGGGTCATTGTTGATGCAAAGAGACAATGCCAAAGTGAAAGGGAGAAGTTGAAGTTCGATCGCATGTTAGAGGATCACAAAAAAGGGTTGTACCCAAATTGCAAAGATGGAAACAAAAAGCTCGGTACCACACTGGAATTGCTGCAATGGAAGGCAAATAATGGTGTATCTGACAACAGGTTTGAAAAGCTACTGAAAATATTGAAGAAGAAGCTTCCAAAGGATAACGAATTGCCCGATAGTACGTACGGAGCAAAGAAGGTTCTATGCCCATTAGGATTGGAGGTGCATAAGATACATGCATGCCCTAATGACTGCATCCTCTACCGCGGTGCGTACGAGGATTTGAACACATGCCCGGTATGCGGTGCATTGCGGTATAAGATCAGACGAGATGACCCTGGTGATGTTGAGGGCAAGTGCCCCGGGAAGAGGGTTCCTGCCAAGGTGATGTGGTATGCTCCTATAATACCACGGTTGAAATGTCTGTTCAGAAACAAAGCGCATGCCAAGTTGATGTGATGGCACAAAGAGGACCGTAAGAAAGAAGGGAAGTTGAGAGCACCCGCTGACGGGTCGCAATGGAGAAAATCGAGAGAATGTGGGGGGACTTTGAAGGTGACGCAAGGAACATATGGTTTGGTTTAAGCGCGGATGGCATTAATCCTTTTGGGGAGCAGAGCAGCAATCATAGCACCCGGCCCATGACTCTATGTATTTATTACCTTCCTCCTTGGTTGTGCATGAAGCAAAAGTTCATTATGATACCAGCACTCATCCAAGGCCCTAAGAAACCCGGCAACGACATTGATGTGTACCTAAGGCCATTAGTTGAACAAATTTTACAGCTGTGGCATGGAAAAGGTGTACGTGTGTGGGATGAGCACGACCAGAAGGAATTTGACCTACATGCGTTGCTGTTTGTAACCATCAATGATTGGCTTGCTCTGAGTAACCTTTCAGGATAGACAAACAAGGTACACCACGCATGCACGCACTGTTTAGATGACACCAAAAGTATATATTTGGACAAATGCAGGAAGAATGTGTACCTGGGACATCCTCGGTTTCTTTCGACCAACCATCAATGTCGAAAGAAAGGCAAGCATTTCAAAGGCGAGGCAGATCACCGGAAGAAGCCCGCCGTTCGTACTGGTGATCACATACTTGCTATGGTCAATGATTTACAAGTAATCTTTGGAAAGGGTCTCGACAGACTATCTGTTCCGAATAACGCTGAGGGACGCGCACCCATGTGGAAGAAGAAATCTATATTTTGGGACCTACCCTATTGGAAAGACCTAGAGGTCCACTCTAAAATCAACGTGATGCACGTGATGAAGAATCTTTGCATGAACCTGCTAGGCTTCTTGCGCGTGTATGGGAAGACAAAAGATACACCGGAGGCATGGGAGGACCAGCACAATATGTTCATACTTCTTTGGAGGCATGCCATTCTGGGCCATGACGAGGACCTTCATACTGCTTTGGAGGCATGCCATTCTGGGCCATGTACGAAGACCTTCATGCTGCTTTGGAGGCATGCCATTCTGGGCCCTGTATTTCTACGCAATATGTTCCCCATTGAGAGGTTCATGCGAGTCTTAAAGAAATATGTCCGTAACCGTGCTAGGCCAAAACGAAGCATCTCCACGGGCCATCAAACAGAGGAGGTCATTGGGTTTTGTGTTGACTTCATCCCTGACCTTAAGAAGATTGGTCTCTCTCAATCGTGGTATGAGGGGAGACTGTGTGGAAAAGGCACGCTAGGAGCAGACTCAATAATATGTAGGAACGGGCATTCTTTGTCTCAAGCACACTACACAGTTCTACAGAATTCTACCTTGGTGACCCCGTATGTCAATGAGCACAAGAATATTCTGTGCTCCAAACACCCGGAGCAGTGTGATGACTGGATTACATGTGAACACATCAGGACTTTCCGCAGTTGGTTGCAAACACATCTCATGGGTGACACCACTGTTTCTGATGAGTTGTACTCATTGGCCATGGGACCATCTTCGACTGTATTAACTTGCAAAGGGTATGAGATAAACGGGAATAGATTTTACACGATCTCCCAAGATCAAAAGAGCACAAACCAAGAGGGGAAAGGACACATATTATGGTTACATAGTGGACATATGGTAACTTGGCTATGGACATGATTTTAAGGTCCCTTTATCTCAGTGCAAATGGGTCAATCTGTCAGGAGGCGGGGTACAGGTAGACCCATGGTATGGAATGACAACAGTGGATCTGAACAATCTTGGGTACACAGACGAACCATTCGTCCTGGCCAATAATGTGGGGCAGGTTTTCTATGTGAAGGACATGTCTACCAAACTGAGAAAAAGAAAGGATAAAGAAGCGAATACATCATACGATGAGCCAAAGTGCCACATAGTTCTTTCAGGGAAAAGAGACATCGTGGGAGTGGAGGGCAAGACAGACATGTCTGAAGATTATGAAAAGTTTCATGAAATTCCTCCCTTCAAAGACAAGGCTGACCCAAGCACCCTGTTAAACGATGAAGATTATCCATGGTGCACAATAAGCAAAGGACACCAGCTAAGAAAAAGTGAACACTTTCTTTCCACAACTATTATAATGACGCCTTTGATCTAGAATATCACTACAGTTACATGTGAAGAAATGAAATGCCTTTTGTAACATATGAATTTTAGCACATGCTATGTGGGTGAAATGATTATAAAATGCCAACTTTCAACCTTTTGAGACTTCATTTGTTGTGCTTTTCAATTTCAGGGTCATTTAGCTCAAAAAATTGGTAAATGCATGAAAAATACCAAATGAAGTCACAAAGGGTTGAAAATTCATGATGTGGCTTTGAATGGTGCATTTTGAACAAATAAAAAGTCTGGAGTTCAAATAAGTTCAAAAAAATGAAATGCCTTTTGAAACAGATGAGTTTTCGTCCGATACCCTCGTACTTCGAAAGAGATTGTCCATTTTCTGCACAAAGTGCATCCAGTTTTTGTCGTAACCCTCTCAACTTTTTAGAACATTCTATGTGGGTGAAATGATGATACCGTGCCAACTTTCAACCTTTTCAGAGTTTATTTGTAGTGCTTTTCAATTTCAGGGTCATTTAGCTCAAAACATCAATGGTAGCAAAAAGAATGAACTAGAAAACTTTTATAAAAATCTAATAGCAAGAAGAATGAACTAAAAAGAATCAATTAAAATATTTTGTTATGATCAACTAAAATAAAACTATAATATTCTTCAACAACAAAAAGAATCAAGTAAAAAGCTTTTATAAACATCTGGTATTTTGGAAACTAAAATTATATAAAATTTATGCAACTAAAATTATCAAAGTATTTTTGTTCAAAACATTAATAGCAAAAAGAATTTTCATACATCATTTTTTTGTTAGAAACTTTAATAGCAAACAAAAATAACAAAATCTGTTTTTAATTAAAACACCCATTTAAGTTAACCTAAACATTACCAAATTGAATATAATGATAAAACACACTAATATTAAATAGTAGGAAAAAGGATCACTCAAAATCTATTTTTAAAATAAAGTTATTCACAAACTAGTGATTCGCACAAATTTTAAAGAATTCAAATTTAAACTATTCAAATTTGAAAACTAATGGCACTACAGAAAGTTTATAATTTTTGTGACCTAAAGCAAAAAGAATCACTCAAAAACTCGAAGTATTTAGATGTAAGTAGAAACCAAAGAAAATAAATAAAGCAAAATACAAAACAAAAATAGTGGAAAAAAATAAAAAAAATGCCGCCTACTCGGCCACCGCGACATGCATACGAGTAGAAACCCAGCCACTAGTTGGGCCAGGACGCATGCCCAGTAGGCCCACAAGCAAAGTGATTGAGTTTAGGCCCTTAGACCGAGACCAAAGGTGGACATTGGTCCCGGTTGGTGCCACCAACCGGGACTAAAGGCTTTGTTATATAAGCCAACACTTAGGAATTTTTCCCCAAGTTCTCGCATTCTCCCAGGACGCTAACAGGCTGCTCCTCGTCGTTGTCGCCGTCGCTGTCGGTGTCAAAACCGGCGGATCTCGGGTAGGGGGTCACGAACTGTGCGTCTAGGCGGATGGTAACAAGAGACAAGGGACACGATGTTTTTACCCAGGTTCGGGCCCTCTCGATGGAGGTAAAACCCTACTCCTGCTTGATTAATATTGATGATATGGGCAGTACAAGAGTAGATCTACCACGAGATCGAGAGGCTAAACCCTAGAAGCTAGCCTATGGTATGATTGTTATTAGTCCCTACGGACTAAAACCCTCCGGTTTATATAGACACCGGAGAGAGCTAGGGTTACACAGAGTCGGTTACAATGGGAGGAGATCTACATATCCGTATCGCCAAGCTTGCCTTCCACGCCAAGGAAAGTCCCATCCAGACACGGGACGAAGTCTTCAATCTTGTATCTCCATAGTCTAGGAGTCCGACCAAAGGTTATAGTTTGGCTATCCGGACACCTCCTAATCCAGGACTCCCTCAGTAGCCCCTGAACCAGGCTTCAATGACGATGATTCCGGCGTGCAGATTGTCTTCGACATTGCAAGGCGGGTTCCTCCTCCGAATACTTCATAAGATGTTAAACACAAGGATAGTGTCCGGCTCTGCAAAATAAGTTCCACATACCACCGTTGAGAGAATAATATTTGCACAAATCTAATCTGCTGACGTATTCCGTAGCATGACATCACACCATGGCCAAGTCTATATTCGAATCGTTTTTACTGTCCCACCTCAGCGCACTTAGCGAGGCGGTTTTCTTGGCACGTCTTGTCGAAGCAGAGATCGTGTCCCCTTATTCCGGGATTCTCATCAATACGGGCGTGGGTAACCCAAGCCTGCCATTAATTACGACGCTTGGGAGATAAGCAAGTTTTACCAGGCTGGTGGGGGCACATAGTTTCGTCCGCCCATATAAGGGGATAAGGATCCACCTTTTTCATCTACGCCTTCTTCCTCCTTTGCTTATCCATTTTCAAGCCTTTCGAGCTCCAGCGCCCAAGTCCGCACACTCCACCTCAACCTTCTCCAGCCATGTCCGGAGCGGGAGGCAAGTGGATGGTCTCCTCCGTCACGGAGGGACACATCAAGAAGCTGAGGAAAGCCAGATACTTGTCCAACGACATTGCGCACCGGCTTCCAGACGAGGAGGCACCAGATAATTTGCTGGAGGTGCTTAACTGCGCCTCCATCAACGAGGAGCACCGCACTATTATGAGTGCGATGATCCAGAAGGTTCGGTCCGCCAAGAGCGGGCTGACTGAAGCCTGTGCCAGCCTTCTAACAGGCTTTGAGGTATGTATTTAAGATATGTAAAAATATTACCGCATAGACAGTATCCCCTAATGCTCAGTTTGGTGTTCGGAAAGAAAAGCCGAACTGAGGATCTAAAAAATATACGCAGGAGTCTAACATAAGTATGTCAATATGGGAATGCAGGCTGCGCTGCTGACCTCTGCTGCACTGACTGCGGAGGTCGATGCATTGAAGCAGAGCCTCGAGCGGTCCGAGAACGAGCTCGGCCTTGCCAAGAAGCGGCTCGAAGTATATAAAAAAGATGTGGTTGCAAAAAAATGACAGGACCAACGTGAGTATTACAGGGGCCACAACCCAGGTGGCAACCCTGAAGAAAGCGCTGTCCAAGGCCGAGGACAATGCGGCCATGGAGCACATCGAGCGACAAAAGCAGGAGGCGCGGGTGGCGGAGGTGCAGGAAGAGCTCCAGGCTCTCGTGGAAAAACACGAGAGTTTGGAGCTTGACTCAAAGACTCAAGAGTCCGAGCTTGCCTCGGCCCTTGAGAGCGCCAAATCTGCCAAGGCCGAAGCCCAAAAAGCCCTCCAGGAAATTGAGGCGATGAAGAAGATAGTAGCGGGTAAGGCATTCTTTATGCAAAGCAAGCACGTGAAAGTGAATTACTTGTTACTTACCCGAGTCCGGAGCTCTCCAGGAGCATTCGCAGATCTGCCCTGCAGTGAGTCCGATGCTGCCGCCTACTACCGAGCCGAGGAGGGGAGCTGGACGGAGAAGGTGTTCTGGTCTCAGTATGCTGAGGCCGGACACCCGATGCCCTTGAGCGACCAGCAAGCTCCATAAGGTGGTCGAACAGGCCATGAAGGGCCTTATAGTCCGGCTATGGCCTGGGGAGGTCATGCCTGGGAGCTACTTTGGGCTGGTGAGGCGGCTGGCGGATGCTTGTCCACGGCTTGAAGTCATCAAGCGCTCCGTATGCATCGAAGGCGCCCGTAGGGCCCTTGCCCGTGTTAAAGTGCAGTGGGGCAAGATGGATGCTGAGAAGCTGGTGACAGATGGGCCACCGCAGGGCAGGGAGCATCGCAAGCCCGAGATGTATTATGAAGGCGTCCTGAAGGGTGCCCGCCTTATGGCGGATGAATGTTCCAAGGATGTAATATTTCTCGTGTTATCCTGTGCGCTGAAAACTTGTTCATATGCGCTAAGCAATGCTTTTTGAATTTAAAATATTACCTTCTGTGCGGCCGTTTATTAGATCTGAGAGATGGCGAGTCGTTGGCTTCTTCCCCCATGCCACGAGTGTTGGGGTGTTCGGGATAAACCTGAGCGCTCTTGTTCCCATTCTTGGGTCCTTCGAGGGAGGCGCTCAGCACAACGAACAAGGCAATCGGACTATAATGCTTTATCACTCTCACTTAGCCATAGAATTCTATAATTTTAAATTTCGGCGAAGCCCCTAGTATTCGGAAGACCGAGTTCGGGGCGCTCTCCACACCTAGGCCGGACAAAGCCGGCTCCTTGCTCTAAGAGGTATAAGTCTTTAGGGACTCGGAACCTCTCGAACAGCGACCAGCTCTCGTCCTATCATGACGGTCAGTTTTAGCTTTCTCTACTGAGGTGCTTAACCCAGCTCAACCGGGGCACAATTGCAGTAGTTCTCCCAGCGCTACCTTAGCCGATATAGCAGAACGTAAGGTACCAAAACATGGGAGCCGGGCAAACCCAACTATTGACCCAAGACATGATTCAGAGCCGATGCATATAATGCTATAAGTTCAGGGTGCCGCACTCGTGAGAGTGTTCGGACTTCTCACACCATATTCTGGGGTACTTAAGCCCCTGGTGTATTGGTCGTACCAAAGTGTATGGTTGCATAATGTCATAACTGAACATATTTACAAAAAAAAAGGAATGCAATAATAGACAAAAACTATGTATTGCTTATTCGTAAGGGCCGCGGTAAAAGCAGAACGATACAAATAGTGTGATAAGCAAGAGATGGGACTATTTGACATGTCCCCCTCCAGGGGCGAGCTGCGGGATGATATGTGAAACAAGTATACCGCTCGTTATAGAGACCGCCTGGACATTTACCGTAGCTTTCTGCCTCCCTGGCTGTTGTATCGTGTATTCAGCGATTGTACTGTCGGACAGGCCTTCCGGAGAGTGGAGTCCTGAAAGTAAGAAAAAAGAATGACAAAATCGGGAGCCCCTAGTGCGGTTGAGCCGCATTTTGGGCATGAAATGGTCGTGCCCCTCCCCCTATGCCCATGGTATTTCCAGAGCGTAATTATGTACGCGTAGTACTGGTTTCGCAATTTCGCGAGGGCTGGGCTTGCGGCCGCATTGCTACGCGTGCTCGGAACATGCCAGGCGGTCTTGTTGTAGGTTACTCCGGGCGCGCTTCACGGTGTCCGGACGTTTAATAGCCGGACTGGAGAATTGACTTGAGAGGCTACTTTGTACTTCCGCCGCGAGGGCCTCCGTATGCTCCTCCGTTCGGAGAGAGCGTTCGGTGTTTCCATTGACCGTAATGACTCCTCGAGGGCCTGGCATTTTGAGCTTGAGGTATGCGTAGTGCGGCACCGCATTGAACTTTGCAAATGCGGTTCGTTCGAGCGATCGCGTGATAGCCATCATGCGGAACGGGACTATGTCGAATATTAACTCCTCACTTGAAATTATCCGGGATCCGAAGACCACCTCAAGTGTAACCGAGCACATGCAGTTGGCCTCTACACCTGGTATGGCGCCTTTAAAGGTCGTCTTTGTGAGTTTAATCCTTGAGGGATCTATGCCCATTTTTACGCCTTTGTATCCACGATAAAGCGAGGTTCAGTCTTGCCGTCGTCCATAAGGACTCTAGTGAGGTGAAATCCGTCAATGATTGGGTCTAGAACCAATACGGTGAATCCGCCATGGCGGATGCTAGTGGGGTGGTCCCTTCTATCAAAAGTGATCGGGCAGGAGGACCACGGGTTGAACTTTGGGGCGACTGGCTCCAACACATATACGTCCCTGAGTGCATGCTTCCGCTCCCTTTTGGGTATGTGGGTTGCGTATATCATGTTCATCGTCCGCACATGTGGGGGGAAGCCCTTTTGTCCCCTATTGTTCGGCGGCCGGGGCTCCTCCTCGTCATTGCTATGCAGCCCCTTGTCGCTGTTTTCGGCATTTAACTTGCCTGCCTGCTTGAACACCCAACAATCCCTGTTGGTGTGATTGGCTGGTTTTTCAGGGGTGCCGTGTATCTGGCACGAGCGATCGAGTATTCGGTCCAAACTGGACGGGCCCGGAGTATTTCTTTTAAATGGCTTTTTCCGCTGACCGGGTTTAGAGCCTCTGAATCCGGCATTAACTGCCGTATCCTCAGCATTGTCGCCGTTAATGCGGCGCTTGTGCTTGTTGCGACGCGACCTGCCATTGTTGTCCTTGGTATCCGAATTACCAGGGCTCTTGTTCATGTTATTACTACGAGCTAGCCAGCTGTCTTCTCCCGCGCAAAAGTAGGTCATGAGTGTTGTGAGGGCTGCCATGGATTTCGGCTTTTCCTGTACTAGGTGTCGGGCAAGCCACTCGTCACGGATGTTATGTTTGAAGGCTGCGAGGGCCTCTGCGTACGGACAGTCGACTATTTGATTTTTCTTGGTTAGGAACCATGTCCAGAATTGTCTGGCCGATTCCTCTAGCTGCTGAATTATGTGGCTTAGGTCATCGGCGTCTGGTGGCCGCACATAGGTGCCCTGAAAATTGTCGAGGAATGCGGCTTCCAGGTCCTCCCAGCAACCAATTGACTATGATGGCATGCTGTTAAGCCAATGCCAAGCTGGTCCTTTAAGCTTGAGTGGGAGGTATTTGATGGCGTGTAGATCATCACCGGGGGCCATGTGGATATGAAGGAGGTAATCCTCGATCCATACCGCAAGATCTGTTGTGCCATCATATGATTCGATGTTTACGGGTTTGAAACCTTCGGCAATTTGATGATCCATTACTTCATCTGTGAAGCATAGTGGGTGTCTTGGCGCCTGCATCTTGGGCTATATCACGGCGTAGCTCAAATGAGCTTTGTCTACTATGTTCGCCCGACCGGATTTGCCATATCCGGCATGGCGGTTATAAATCACGCGTGGTAGGCGCTCATGCGATCCGTAGATCGATCTTGTTTGCCTTGCCTTGTCCTCCAATATATCTTGCAGGTCTGGCGCATTTCCCCGTGTCTTGGTATTTTTTGAGCGACGCCGAGGTGCGGCTTGAGTGGAGGGCCGAGAGGCCTCTCTGTCGCGGCCACGAGGTGGCCGGTCGGCCGCGTCGTGCGCTGGTGATGTAGGTTTAGGTGCTTCCTCCTCTAATCAGTATAGTAGCCTGCGCTTTGGGTAGCTTTTGGAGGGGCGTTCGAGTCCGTACTCTTCGGCCGCAAGGACTTCAGTCCATCTATCGGCTAGCGAGTCTTGGTCAGCTCTAAGCTGTTGCTGTTTTTTCTTGAGGCTGCTCGCCATGGCCATAAGCCTGCATTTGAAAGCAGCTCTTGTTCGATGGGATCCTCGGGCCACGACAAATTAAATGCGTCCTCGAGGCTTGCCTCGTCTTCGGAGGGAGGCATGTACTTATCGTCCTCTACCTCTTTGTCTGCCGCTCTCTCATGAAGGATGGCTTCTCCATCCTCCTGTGATGTATCCTGCTGGAGGGGGTTGTCTTCGGCACTGTCCGGGGTGTTATTATCTCCCGTGCAGGAATCGCCGTTTTTGCTTTGGCGGGATTTAGAGCGGCGCCGCTGATGCTGGCGCTTAGGCTACTTCTTGGAGGGGCCATCCTCCGTTGTTCCATCGTCGTTCCCTTCTTTTGGGGTGTCCACCATGTATATGTCATACAACGAGGTGGCCTTCCAGTGCCCTATAGGCGCTGGTTCTTAGTCGTCTCCTGCATTGGCGTCCATACCGTCGATGTCTTCGGAGTCAAAGTCGAGCATGTCGGTTAAATCATCGACAGTGGCTACGAAGTGGGTGGTAGGTGGGCTTTGAATTTCTTCGTCGTCCGCATCCAAACCTTGCTGACCATAGTCCGGCCAGGGCTCTCCTAATAAAGAGAGAGACTTTAGTGAATTCAGAATGCCGCCGAAGGGCGAGTGTTGAAAGATGTCCGCGGCAGCGAACTCCATGATCGGCGCCCAATCGGATTCGATCGGCAGGGGCGCGCAAGGTTTGGAGTCCGGAGAGGAGTCCGGCACCTTGGAGTCACGAGCTTCGCAGAGGACAAGGCTGGTTGTCGGATCGATCACCGTAGAGATTGCAGCCCCCGAGGCGATGTCCAGCCACCCGTCCTCGATTGGCACAGTCGGCTCCGAGCTAAGGGTCGGAGCGGACACGGGTGCGGCCTCCGGGGCCTTTGATGGCGAGCTAGATCATGCCCATCGTAATAAGATCTTGGCGGCTCGGTAGCTCGAACCTGTCGAAGATCAAGTCTCCGCGGACGTCAGCCGTGTAGTTCAAACTTCCAAATCTGACCTGATGGCGAGGGGCATAGCTTTCGATCTGCTCCAGATGGCCAAGCGAATTGGCCCGCACTGCAAAGCCGCCGAATATGAAGATCTGTCCGGGAGAAAAGTCTCACCCTGGACCGCATCGTTGTTGATGATCGGAGGAGCCATCGGGCCTAAATATGACGACGGAGGAACTCTCAATGAAAGCACCAACGTCGGTGTCAAAACCGGCGGATCTCGGGTAGGGGGTCCCGAACTGTGCGTCTAGGCGGATGGTAACAGGAGACAAGGGACACGATGTTTTTACCCAGGTTCGGGCCCTCTCGATGGAAGTAAACCCCTACATCTGCTTGATTAATATTGATGATATGGGTAGTACAAGAGTAGATCTACCACGAGATCAGAGAGGCTAAACCCTAGAAGCTAGCCTATGGTATGATTGTTATTCGTCCTGGGACTAAAACCCTCCGGTTTATATGGACACGGAGAGGGCTAGGGTTACAGTCGGTTACAATGGGAGGAGATCTACATATCCGTATCGCCAAGCTTGCCTTCCACGCCAAGGAAAGTCCCATCCGGACACGGGACGAAGTCTTCAATCTTGTATCTTCATAGTCCAGGAGTCTGGCCAAAGGTTATAGTCCGGCTATCCGGACACCCCCTAATCCAGGACTCCCTCAGTCGCCGCGCCCTGCCCCGTCGCCGCCTGCTCCTCGTCGTCATCGCCTTCACCGTCCCTGCCCCGACGTTGGCCACCGCTCCCTGCCCCGACGCCGTCCCCCTCTCCCATCGCCACGCCTTCTCGTCGCCGTCGCCGCGCCTCCTACCTCCCCGCCACCGTACATCGTCCCCGACGCCTCCCCGACCTAGTCGTCGCCTTCTCGATGCCTCCCCGCGCCTCTGCCTCAGCCCCGACACCGTCCCAGTGAGCACCCCACCTTCCCCCATGCCCCTGCCCTGCCCCACCGCTACCGCTGCCGCCATCGCCAATGCCTCTACATTTTTTTTCATACAAATTTTTTTCTTCATATAAATTTTTAGTAAATCGATATGTATGCATATTGTTTTTCTAAATATCTGGATGTATGTTGATTTATGGATGATCCATTGATGTATGCTTTTTTTGTCGATTGATGTATGTTTTCTTTTGTTCATACAAAGTATTTTTGTTCATATAATTTTTTAGCAAATGGATGTATGCATATTGTTTTTCTAAATATATGGGAGATCCATTGATGTATGATCTTTTTTCATAGAAATTTTTACTAAATGGATGTATGTGGCTATGTATGTATGGATGGATGTATATAGAAAAACAAGTCTAGATATATCAGAAAAAACAAGTCTAGATGTATCAAAAAACAAGTCTAGATATATCAGAAAAAATAAGTCTAAATATATCAGAAAAACAAGTCTAGATATATATCAGACAATATGTAGATATGTCGGATATCGGGTTTGCTTTCTAATAAAGAATTGTTATCTTCTATGTATCATTTTAAATCGCGGTGGACATATCGGGCGACCAACTCTCAAGGCCACCCAAACCCTAGAAAAAAAGCAATCTCCTACCCCCTCTTGCCCCTACCCGACAAACTCTCGAGGCCATGCATATGATTCCTTGTTGTGATTAGCTAGGTCTATGTTTGACACTAATATATCCATCTCTCATATTTGTATATTGCCATGTTGTAATATTTGCAGAAACTATGGATAGGGACTTAGAATAAGAAGAGTTGTTGGGGGATATAATCCGCGACAGAGGTGATCCCTTGTCGTTTCTCAATGACACCGATGGACAAGAAGGAGAGGATGACGGCTCCGGTGATCCAACAATGGAGGAGGAAGGAGATCATGACGGCTCCGGTGACCGAATGCCGGAGGAAGGAGATCATGATGATGGCTTCGGTGACCGAACAGAGGAGGGAGCTATTGCAAAGTCCGGCAAGGTATATATATATATATTAATTAAGCTTGTGCTGACTTGATGCATTAATTGTTTTGGTATGTCCATATATTAATGCTTCTTTCTTCTTTTAGCCCTCTGGATCGAGCCAAACTTCCATAAGGAGACGAGGCCCGAAGAAAAGGTTGCGCCAGGATGAAAGGTTCACGATCACAAAAATCGCAAAAGATGGCCTACCAATTGCTCCCAAGCGGACCAATGACGCATTTGTACATCATGTGGAGCTGTTGTTAGGGACAACATCCCGATCAGCGTCCAGCAATGGAATAAGAGTAAGGACGACCCTGAATTTTCTTATGTCTAGGATAGACTGAAAGGTGATCTTTGGACCTCGCTGTTGTTAGGTGACAAATTTCAGCTTACCGCCAGAGGAGGATCCGAATAACCCAGTTATAGAGCCAAAGGTCAAGGCGTTTGCTCTTAAGAAGATGGTAGATCTATTCAGGAACTGGAAGAAAAGTTGAACACAAAGTTTATCGACAAAGGGAAGACTCCAGAATTCACTAGTTGATATGAGAAGATAAGAGATCACTGGCCCGCATTTGTGGCCTACAAGAAATTGGAGAAGGGTATGAAAAGGTCACTGACAAACAAGAAAATGCTGCAAAGAAGAAGTATCACCATCACACGGGGTTAGGTGGCTACTACGAAGCCCGGGCATTGTGGGACAAAACTGAGCAAGACCTGCTTGCTAAAGGGGTCCAAGCAGCGACATTGCACTGGCCAGATTGTTTAAGGACTCGGTTCTTGGGGTTGGGGGAACTTTGGACCTAGAAACAGGGGAGTGTGTTTGGACGGACGAGCAACTTTGCAATAGGCATCAAGAAGCTTCAGGAATATATCAAGGCAGCGCAGGAAGGGACGTTCATTCCCGACAAAGAGAAGGACGAGATGACAGAGGCCCTCGGGAATCCTGAGCACCCCGGACAAACACGAGGCACACCATGCTCTGTTCCATGGGTGCATGGGTTCCCCGGCAGTGATAGTTACAGAAGCCGAGAGAGAAAGAGGAAAGTGGAAGCGAGCAAAATGTAGAAGCTCAATGCAAAAATAGCAAAGCTAGAGGAACTTGAGAGCCAGCGAGCTACCAACCAACCATCTCAGCGGCACGAAGATCCTTACTTCAATGCTGCCCCAGAAGCTACCCCACCATCTCAGCGGCACGAAGATCCTTGCTTCTACGCTGCCCCAAAAGCTACCCCGCCATCTCAGCGGAGAAGCAGTGTGGCTTCCACGGAGCTCGTTCAGACTGATTGCACGGCTCCTCGCTAGCCCGTGGATAGTATCACGGAGGCTGTAAATTGCGAGCTAATGATGAAATGCCAGAACCTGACTTTGAAGGCGGCGGGCGGCTCTGTTGCACCTCCTCGAGCTGAGGGAACTTTTCATTGTCGTCTGATTCCACATGGCTGTGCTGTTTTGACGGTGGATGAAATAATGGAGGGATTTGAGGAGCTGGAGCTTGACTAACCTACAGGTGAAGGGGAGAATCATCTGGTTTATGCTTTAAGGAGTACCTGTCTATGGAGGAAGGAGTACATCAAGCTTCCAAACTGGACACTTCCTCCTCCTCCTCCTCCTCCTCCTCCTCCGGCGAGTGATCAGGGCACTCCGCCTCCTCCGGCGCGTGAGGGCACTCCGCCTCCTCCTCCGCCTCCTTCGGCGTGTCGGAGCACTCCGCCTCCTCCTCCTCCGCCTCCTACAGCGTGTCAGCGGACTCTGCCGCGTCAGCAACGGTGGAAGAGAGACGTCGCCGCTCCGGCGGCTAGCAGTACAAGAGGCGGGAAGAAATACAGATCTGGTCCAAGCCTGAAGGCAGTTCCAAAGTTACAGTATGAGAGGACTGACGGGGAAACCGATGACATCGTGGCAGCCGATGTGGAGGCCCATTTTGAACGGAAACCTCCACCTCCGAAGGAAATGGTAGATCTGGTGAAAGCGAAGCGCACTCTGGATGCCCTGAAGCAACCACCACCGCCTCCGCTGGATTCCAACTATGTATGCTGTATTAAAAAGACATATCAAGATGCGGGGCGGTCGGGAAGTACTTCCAGTGATGCAAGATTAGCACAACGAAGAAATGGGAAAACAATTCCCCAGCTCGGTGAACAGGCGAAGCAATCGTGCCCCCCGCTCAAGGTGTCTAGCGATATCGTCGCTAATCATCTGGGGCTATTGCCCGGTACCAATCTTGGTGATTACCCGAGCGATGATGTCGACTTTGAAACGTTAGAGGAAGTAGAGATCTTCAGATACGAGTATGCGAAGCCTCTCGTCAAACCTGATCATCCTCCTCTAACAACGATGATGCGAAAATTGCATGAATGGTACATGGATACTTGCAGGAAGTCTGGGAAGGATAGTATGATGGTGAGAATTAAAGATGAGCACGACCTCATTGGAGTTGAGTTGCTGCCTGTTGAATTTGTGGAGTTATTTCAGTTATTCAATCAAGACACCCTCGACAAACAACTCATGACTTGCTACTGTCTGCAACTATTACTTATGTAATTAAGTCTCTATAGCTCAGCTCTTTCATTGCATGTATATATAATTATCTTCACTATATTATGCAGATTGAAGATCATCGAATGCAAAAAAAGGATAATCTATGACATTGGGTTCATTAACCCAAATACCTTAAATGAATGGTCGGTTAAAAAGAGAGAAAAAGATACGGAGGACAACTTGCTACAATCGTTACTTCGACATCAAAACAAAGGGGAAAAACTCTTTCCTTACAACTTCAAGTGAGTGTTACTGTCTTGCGCATATTCGGTTTCGCTTAATCGAGGTTATAGTAATGTAACTGATGAGTTATGCGTGCACACTTTCCACTTTATCCTGCTAGAGATTAAGCTTAACCGAGGAGTAGTAACTGTTTTAGACTCGTGACGTAAAGATCTCCAGGAGTATGCGGACATGACTGCAATGCTTCAGAAGCAAGTTCAATCGATCATTATCGCACCATATCGGCAATTTTTGTTCATTTGCTGGTATCAAGTAATCATTTCCTTTGCCTGGCAGGGTTTGGAAACAGTTCACTGGAATGGTTCCGGGTCTGCCGAAGGAGCTGCGATTTACACACCCCAAAGTAAGTAGTACTAGCTAGTTCCGCACATCTCTCATTGATTCTACTTTCATCAATACAATTTATCATGTTTGATTATCAGTTTGATTGAACTCTATTTTATGTGGATACTACGTTTGCGAGTTCATCTACAACTCGACCTCTTAGCGGGGCTACTCTGATGAACAATATGAAGTACGTAAACAATATTCATAATTTTATTTTATTACCATCAATTGTGTTGAGTTTCTTTCATATATATGTATTGACCCCCTTCTTTAAATTAGTTGTGGCAGATGCGGGATGTACTCCTACCACATGATCGCATACGAGCAATTCAAAAGGAATTGGCGGGATTCTTTTTTGACCACGTTATACGTAAAGACGGAGAATGCCATGTGAAGGTTGAAATGGATTTTAGATGTTAGGGATTGTAAGAGATGTTATATTGTATATATGTAGTAGGTCGGATAGATATATACGAAAACTTGTTGTTCGACCAATCTCGGAGAAAGAGAGGTCACTTCTCTCTGTATATGTTCATGACGATCTTGTGTAATTAATGGTTCCTTCATTTGCTTACTACCTAGTGTGTCAAGTTCTTTCTATACGTATAGTAGCTAGCGTCGACCAAGCACGGAGAAAGAGAGGTCACTTCTCTTTATTAACTAGCTAACACAATAAGAAACTCCTAAATTAACCCTCCAAAACCCTAAACCCCCCTTTAAAAAAACCGGTATATGCGATTTCTTGACTAAATGGTACGCTTTTTGGTCGATTGGTGGCCGGAACTAAAGTCCTCCTGCTGGGCGCCACTTGACCACGTGAAGGTCCTTCATCTGGCGTAAGCAAACCGCGACTAAAGGTTTTGGCTTTAGTCCCGACCCTTTTGTCCCGACTCCAGAACCGGGTCTAAAGGCCCTCTGGAACCAGGACTAGTTTCCTATTTTCTACTAGTGGGAGGCGTGGTGGATGGTGTTTGACATTCCGTGATGTTGGTTCGGCGGGAGGTGTCCTATTTGTCACATACTGGTCAAAGGTGGAGCGTGCTTGCGACAGGTGAAAACTCTATCTGGCTCGCAGTCCTTCGTCGTGCTCTAGATGAAAATCTTGATCTTTTGAATCAGACAATGGGATGCTCTGATGTCGTGATCTTCCGGAAGAGACTGTCTTGTAACTCACGGCCGTCGACGTTCAGCTTCACCTCTTAGCTGTGGCTTCACGGTTGAGGGTTTCATGGACTTCATTAGTGCTGCATACTCTTGGTTGCCAATGCAGGGTTTCCCACGTTCAGCTCGTTCACGCCCGTCCATTGCCGCAGAATGAATGAACAACACAGCATTCGCGAGAACACAGCCGCGGCACCGCGCGCTTCCAAACCAGCATCGTGCGCCCGAGGAGGGACGAGCCACACGCACGAAGACGCTCAAAACGAGATCGCCGCCACGGACGGGCCATGCTGTTTCCCGGCTGGGGCCACGCATGCCAAAAAACATGATACCCTGTCTCCCCCCCTTCTCATCATCTGAGGCGGGACACGTTAGTCGGCGAGTGGCTAGGAAAAAGCCACGCAGGCCAAAATATCAATCAGAGGGAGGTGTGGAGGTCAGGTCACACTCCGCTGGTCTCGAATAATGGCCTCCTCTGCGACTGCGGCTCGGCACGTCGTCGCGGTGCCGTACCCGGGCAGCGGCCACATCAACCCCATGCTCGCCGTGTGCCGGCTGCTCGTCGCCGCGGACGGCGCCCTCACCGTGACCGTCGTCGTCACCGAGGAGTGGCACGCGCTGCTGGCCTCCGCCCCCACGCTGCCGGACCGCCTCCGCTTCGCCACAATCCCCAACGACGTCATTCCCCCCGAGCGCAGCCGCGGGGTCGACCACGCCGCCTTCTTCGAGGCCGTGAGCAACAAGATGGCGGAGCCGGTCGAGCGGTTGCTTGACCGGCTAGTGCTGGAGCTGGAGCGGAGGCCGGAGGCTATCGTGGTCGACACCTACCTGACCTGGGGGGTCGCGGTCGGCGCGCGGTGCCGCATACCTGTGTGCTCGCTGTGGACCCAGCCGGCCACCTTCTTCTTGGCGCTCTACCACCTGGACCTGTGGCCGTCGAGTGACGATGACCATGAACACGATGAAGGTAACCAGCTACTGACCATGCTCCAAGAGTGAGCACTTGTTAACGGGAACTATTGCCATTGTGTTTCCAAAATCACAATGAACAACTGTAGATGCGTGATGTGTTCTACTTGTGTGCTCTGCAGAATTAAGCACCAAGTCCTTGGATCAGTATGTCCCGTGCCTCTCATCAGTAAGAATGTCTGATCTCATGGTCTTCAGCCGATGGAAGCGGCACATGAAGATAACAGCGGAGGCGTTCGTGAACGTACGTAAAGCGCAGTGTCTCCTTCTCACCTCCTTCCACGAGCTTGAACCCTGTGCCATCGACACAACAGCAGAGTTACTCCCGTTCCCCATATATCCGATCGGCCCTGCACACATGCCACCGGACGGGAACACGGGACTCCACGACGAGGAGCACCGTGACTGGCTGGACGCGCAGCCAGAGAAGTCGGTGATGTACGTCTCGTTCGGCAGCTACGCCTCCATGCCGCACTCGCAGTTCGAAGAGATCGCCATGGGGCTGCTTGACGCTGGAGTCAAGTTCTTCTGGGTGGCACGGGACAAGGCCCCTGAGCTGCGGCAGATCTGCGGCGACAAGGGGCTGGCGGTGCCGTGGTGCGACCAGCAGAAGGTGCTGTGCCACCCCTCCGTCGGCGGCTTCCTCAGCCACTGCGGGTGGAACTCGTTGCTCGAGGCCGTGTGGGCCGGAGTGCCCGTGCTTGCCTTCCCCGTCATGTGGGATCAGCTGGTGAACGCCCGGATGGTCGCCGACGAATGGAAGGTCGGCATCGACCTGAGGGAGCAGAGGGGGGAGGATGGGATTGTGAGCAGGGCCGCCATCTCTGATGCCGCGGGGAAGCTGATGGATTCGTATTCTACTGTTGGCCAAGAGATGAGGAAAAGAGCCGCGGAGCTGCGCGAGGTTTCCCGTAGCGCGGTCCGGGAAGGGGGCTCGTCGCATCGTTCGTTGAGCGGTTTCCTCGAGGATCTCGCCGAGGGAAAGATTGGAGGTGGCTGAAAGTTCTCAGTGACTGATGGCCCATCATTTAGTCCAGTGAGTGGCAGAAAAAAAATGTTTTTATAGGTCAAAATGACAATATGGCCAGGGGCACGTGTCAAAAACAGTGAAAAGTCCGTATATTTAAAAGATGTTATATGCTAGTAGTATATCTTGTCTACCACCAGATTTTTTTTAAAAAATCTAATCATTTGTGGTTAAGGAATTTTAGATGTGTAAAACTGGGAGGTGATGCTCACTTCATCCAGACCAGAAATATATAGTGCACGTGTTTTTCAAAAGTTATCTTTGGTAGAATTCGTTTAACGCTTGAGAGGAGGCCACCGGGGGGCTATCTAACTTAGCCGCGAGGCGGCGACGCTTTTCTGTGTAGGAAGAATGTTCTCTCCGCTCTTTTCCCGTTTCATTGGTGTGTTTATCACCAGTAAAGGGCGTGTGGAGCCGTATCTTTGGCAGGTCTTTCTGGACATCCGTCTAGATTTGGCCGGCGATCATGGTCTTCTGAGTTTCTACATTGCCCTTATCAACATTTTCTTCTCCAGCGTGGCGATTTGTCTCGCAGTCGTAGATTGTGGCTGTTGGCCTCTCCTGGCCTACATCGACCACTTCCCAACTACTACTTCTACAAGCCCTGAGTTTCAAAAGGTTTGCTTCGCTGAGGCAGAGGCCCAGAAACGGCATCGAGCTATTATCACAGCCCACCACCAGTGGATGCATAAGGAGGAAGATTTCGGCACTCCAAGAATCTGAATGTATTTTATTTTTCCTATATGAGTGCTAGGTGTAAGGAACCGTGCTACTTAATATATGGTCTTGAGCCCCTCCAAAAAAACGTTTAACATTGTGAAATACAATGAGTAGGAGTTTAATACTTCCCTAAAAAACTGCATTTTATTACAACCGCATGCATGTAGTCCTACATTTTGTACATGCTTTATGACTATAATAGCATAATGCCCATGCATTAATACAAAATCCTAAAAATAATTGAAGTAATATTAGGTTAGCAGTATACATCAACCAATGAATTTGTAACAGTTTAAAGAAAAATTCAACCAAACAAACATTGCAGTTGTGTAACTGGACAGCCATGGGAGCAATGACATGTACTTATAAAATATTTCCTCGTTCAAAACAATCGCTGGTTTGACTGACCCCGGTGTAGAGCTAGGTGTGAGGTTTAGCTCCCCCCCCCCCAACCCCCACTGCATTATTATTTTACTATTTCACTTATATTACTTTTTTCAAACCGAAGGATCCAATGGATTCTAGATGGATAAGGGAGATTACGGTGGAGTGGAGAGTAAACTCTTCGAGACCGGAGGGGCTGGGGGATTCTAGACGGATGATGGAGATTGGAGTGGTGTGGGAAGTGAACTCACCGTCACCAATATCAACTCAAATTTATAAGGTATATTGCGGACATATCTGCTAAAAAGGATGTTGAGAGAACCTTTAGTGTGCTTCGAAAATGCTTTGCGATTATCTGTGGCCCTGCCAAGTAGCCTAAGACCATGTGGCAGATCCTGACAACATGTGTTATTTTACACAACATGGTCATTGAGGATGAGAGAGAGGACCTGGAGGTCCCGGTGGACCCAAGCCGTCACCCACAGGATCCAAACATTCCTTGAAACACACCAAAGGCCCCAAAACTGACAAGCTAACAACCAACTTCAATAAGATCTTACTAAGCACCACCGATGACTTCTTGTGCTTTTATCATGTTTATTTTTTAACTTGAATGGTTAAGTTTGAAACATTGAATATGATATGTATATGAATTGTGTGTACTTTTTTCACTTGGGAATTGTGTGTACTTAAATTGCTCAGTTTTGAATTAATACATTTGAGAATTTTAGATTTGGACCACACTGCAAGACAAGGAGCCCCCCCGCGTCATCAACATATGCCGACACGGGGGAAACCCTAGCTGCCGTTGCAAGCAGCCACCCTCGCCACCATCCCCCTGCATAACCGTCGGAGGAGGAACAGCCTGCAAAGTCGCGCCGGCCCCTAGGATGGCGGCCGCGGGGCAGATCTGGCCCCTCGTGTGCTCCCTCGCCACCATCCCGCCCCACCCAACCTCACCCTGTGGCTCCCCCCTACGATGCTGGATGTTTGCGCGAGGGTTGCGGTGTGCCCTGGCCATGTTGTGACGCTGGATCCGGGCTCTCCTCGCCGGCTGCCCCTTGGCGCATCTCCGGGCCCCCACACGCGACTTCGAGCTCCTTCCTCGCGCACCCCTACTATGGATGCATGTGGCAGAGGCTCCCCGTGTGGGATGCTCCTCGCCGGCTAGCCCGGGCTGCCCTCAGGACCCAGTGTACCCCCTCGCCCCACCCACCCCTTCTTCTTAAGTTCCATTGATGGCAGCGGCGTGGCGTCCATCATGGTGCTCCAGCCGGATTGCATGGCAGGCACGTAGCTTTGCTTCACGACCTTCTTCCCGTCGCAAGTGTGTTCTGGCTATGCCCCTGACAGCCATGGACATGCGTCCGCTTCCTGTGTTCATGGATGGTCGGCGTTCATGTTGGCATGGCTCTGGACCCGACATGCTCCGGGAGGTGCATTCCTCTTTCAGCTTCTTAGGTTTGCCGGGGTCCCAGTGGTTTTGGCCCCAGCGGCTAGATCTGTGCTCCTCTCTGGATCTTGGACCGTCTATGTTGCCAGCCACCATTGCATTCCCTTCACCACCGCATTCCCCTCCGCCTGGTCGGCCAACCGTGGTCACCTCTGTGAGTCGCTCCTGCTCCTACCAGATTTGTAGCTCGCCCTTCTGGTGACTTCTGATGCCGGCTTCGGCAACGGGTGTTGCTCCCCTCCCTGTGATTGGCAACTTCGGCCTATGTTCGACTTCCACCTCTCTGAATCTACCCCGGCGGCTTGGGGTTGCTCAGACAAAGGCCAAGGCAAAATCCCTGCTCGGCTTGGCGGTGCTGGCAGCGGTGACGCCCACGAGTGTCATCCCATTCTTAGAGGTGTTGCCATGGTCTTCGTCTTCGCCCCTATTCGAGAATTAGGGGAAACCCTAGGTTTGGGCTCCTGGATCAGGCGAAGGCGGCATCTTGACGACGTTCCCCTTCTTGAAGGCATTGTCTTGATCGCTCGTGGCATCCCTGACGATGGGTTAGATTTGTTGGTTGTCTTTGTCGAGTTCGAGTTGCTTCTCAGGGCTGGGAGAGTTTTGCCATGTTGTTTTTCCCTTTTTTGGGCTGAGCACCCATGTCCCTCTACTCCGGGGCACCTTGGCATGCCCTCTTGTGTCCGTGCATGTGTAGTTCCATACCGTGTATTCACTCTTGTTCTTCTATCAATGGAATGATATGCAAGTTTTGCATATTCGCGAAAAAAGAATTAATATGTTTGAAAACCACTGGATGAATTGGCGAAATAAATTTGTTTAGGGGATTAAGTTTGAGGGATCTGCTGGATAAGCTCAATCCCCTACTGTCTTTCTAGTGTTAAAAGAAGTGCTAGTGGTTTTTTACACGGTACAAACGCGGACACTCATACATACGCATGTACATGCACCCTTGTAAGGGCATATTTCTCCCTAAGTGGTTTTGGTGATTGATGACAATGCATTTGTGGACTAATCGTGTGCATTGAGCATTTCAGATATCTCATGTCTAGGCACAAGACGATTCAGTGCCCCTCGGAGCCTATCGAAGACGGCTGTTCTCTACGTTTCTTTTCAATGGATTTGAGTCGTAGGAAAGCCGTACTATTAAGAGGGGGGTCCGCTTCAGAAAGGTTAGGGTGGAATCAACACGTACACATCTGTTCTGTTGCACCACATTTCCTTCGCTTTGATGGAGCACCGTTCGTTGATCCATGTCTCTATGATATGAAGGCAGCCAAGTGCTAAAGACTCTGTGGCGTGCGGTAATACTACTCAAGGGAGCGGTAGTACCGCAGGGGCCAGCGGTAGTACCGCTCCCTATGAGCGGTAGTACCGCTGCCTCCAGCCCTAATGCTGATGCATGTGGAAGTAGGCGCGGATGTAATTTTTTACATCCGCCCTCAAGTGGTAGTACCGCAACGTCTATCCGGTACTACCGTGCCGAACTTTTGCACAGTTCCAACCTTGGCGGAAGTTGTTACGGAAGTAATTTATTATACATGCATTTCGATGCCGATTGATACACCTTCTACGGTAATCTTTGTAGAAGTAGCGGTAGTACCGCTCCGGTGGTTCTACCTCTCGTTGCCACTGTCAGCGAACCCTCATCTGGTCACTACCGGCATAAGCGTAGTACAGCGTCATGTTATAACGCCCAGTTCGATCGCCAGGTGTCTTCCAGTTATTCGCCGTCATTGCCATGTCATGTGCTTGCGTGTTGCACTTTGCCATGTCATCATCTGCATTTCATATCATGTCATCATGTGCATTTCATTTTGCATACGTGTTCGTCTCTTGCATCCGAGCATTTTCCCCGTTGTCCGTTTTGCGATCCGGCACTCCTATGTCTCCCGGCGTCCCTTTTTGCCTATTTTCATGTGCGGGTGTTAAATGGTCTTGGAATGGATCGAGATTTGTCAAGAGGCCTTGGTATACCACCGGTAGACCGCCTGTCAAGTTTCGTGCCATTTGGAGGTCGTTTGATACTCCAGCAGTTAGCAAGGGTAACCATGAAGCCCTCTTTGAGTTGCAGCCCAACACCCCTTCCAAAGTGGCCCCAAAACCACCAAACTCCCCTCTATGCTCTCGGTCGTTCGATCACGATCGTGTGGGCGAAAACCGCACCTCATTTGGAGTCTCCTAGCTCCCTCTACCTATAAATATGTCCTCCCCGTCCAAATTCGCGGTCAAATTCCCCCCCCCTAACCCTAGCCTCTTCCTCCTCCTGCCGGGACGTGTCCACGCGCGGACACGTCCGCCCGCCCCTCGCAACCGGGGATACGTGGCGACCACGCGCCCGCCGCGCGCCGGCCAGCGTAAGCCCGAACCCAGCAGCGCGCCGCCCGCCGCCTCGCCTCATGACCCGTCCGCCGCCGCCCGTGCCCGTCTTGCCCGCCGCCCTTGCCGTGCCAGCGCCCTTCCGCCCTCGCGCCGTTAAGGCGCCTTCGCCCGGCGTCCGCCGCCTCGCCTCGCCGCACCGCCTCCTCCGCCCGACCAGCCGCCCGACCCCGTCTTGCGCCGCCCGCTCCTCTGCGCCCCTGCGCCGCCGTCGGCCGTCGCGGCCGTCGCCACCCGCCGCCAGCGCCTTCGCCGGACCGCGCCGCCGCGCCCAGCGCCCGGTCCCCTCGGTCCGAGATCCGGTGGGGATCGGCGGATCTCGCTCCGTCCGGCCTCCTCCGCCCCTCTCCGACCTCCGGCCGCCCGTCCCGTCGTCTCCGGCGAGGTTCTGTCCAACCTCGAAGTGCGTGCCCGGTCAACCCTAGATCCGGAGTGGTAATTCTGCTAAGTCCCCGAATCTGCTAATATTTTCATGCTTTTTCATCGCATCATAACTCTGCATCCGTAGCTCTGTTTCGTGCGTGTAATATGTCAAATTGTTCGCCTCGACGAGTACATCATTTCGTCTCATTGTATCATTTTCTTTTGAGCTCATCTTGATGCCCGAAATGCTGTTGGAAGAGTGCTATGTGATGTTAGTTTCAGATTCTTATCAGTACATGCACTTTTGTCATTTTTGCCATGATTGATGTGTGCATCCTATGAACTTGAGTCCTACATGTGTTTTGTAATATGCCATGCCATATTTACAGGGGTGTATTCAATGTATTTTTGTGATCAATGTGGTGACTAGAACAAGCATGCAAACTAGGCTTCATAATGTTGCTGATTTCAGCCCCTGTTCTGCTGTTATTTTTATGCCATTTTAACTTGATGCTACCGAGAGATCCATGCTTATTTTGAGATACTTAAGTAAGGATGTTTTGAACATATGGTTATTATATATCAATCCATGTCCTTGTTTGCAATTATGGAGTGCCTTAGTTTGAGTCAATCGAGCTCTACTTTTGCTATAAAATGTTTCCTGGCAGATTGTTTACATGTTATTCAATTTTGCCAAGGTTGTTGTAGTTGATCCGTGTATGCTATGATGTTGTTCTTGCCATGTATAGCTTCTATGCCATGTCTTCTTACTGTGAGATGCCTTGCCATGCCATGTATTGCTCTGTGGCGAGTGGTTCAAGCTCACCAACATGCCTACTTATCGTTGTTCCTGCCATGTATGAATCTGTAATATAACTTGCTATGTTTACATGGGTGCCATCATATTTTATGTGCCCTTTTGGCTCATGGTCAGTAAGGGACTTTTGTTCTATGCATTTAGTAGTATCATGAAATTCCTTTGTTTGCCAAGATAAGTTCCTGTAGCATGTTGTTTGATAGCTCTAAACATTGCAACCTGAAGTTATTTCTGCAAAGTCTGAAACTGTTATTATTTGCAATCTTGCCATGTCATTTTGAGCATGTTCTAATGATTTCTGGAGATAGCTCAGTGTTCATGTTTTGTCATGCTTTACCTGTACATCATGCCCATGCCTTATGTTATTACGTTGAGATGCTGTAGCATGTTATTTTGATGCTTGCAATATGCCTACTTGCTGTTTTGGACAGATTGTTGCTATAACTTGTATAGTGTGTGTGTTGCAACGTTGCTCCGTTTTGAGTGTGCTCTATATGAAAATTGCTTGTTTTTGTATGTAGATTCATATTATCATGTTGCATCCATGTTTTGAGGTGTTTGCTTGATGTTTGTATGCATTTTGCATCAATGCCATGCTTATCGTGTTTTGCTCATATCTTCTAAGCCGTAGCTCCGAATTAAATGAACTTTATATGTAACTTGACTAGAATTTCGTGTAGATCATCGTGGTGCATCTTAACTTGCTGTTTAACAACTTGAACATAAAGTTATTCAGATCTGGACCAATTTGGAAATTTGCATATGAAGACTTACCGGAATTGTTCTATGTTGTTTCCGGCCTCATTTAAACTTGCTTTGATGTGTTTTTCTTGTTTGCATCATCTCTTGCCATGAGTAGCTTCATGTAGCTTTGTCATGCATCATGCTTGGTTGTGCATCATGCCTTGTTCATGTGAGGTGTCTTTACCTTGTTGTGTGCTTCTTCTTGTTAGTTCCCGTTTCGTTGCGCTCGTGAGGATTCGTTCATCTACGCTTGGTTCGGCTTCATCCGTTCGTCTTCTTCTTGGACTCGTTCTTCTTCCTAGCGGGATTTCAGGCAAGATGACCGCTACCCTGGATCTCACTACTATCATTGCTATGCTAGTTGCTTCGTTCTATCGCTATGCTTTGCGCTACCTATTACACATTTATCAAGCCATCCCAAATTGCCATGTCGACCTCTAACCTTTTGCACCCTTCCTAGCAAACCGTTGTTTGGCTATGTTACCGCTTTGCTCAGCCCCTCTTATAGCGTTGTTAGTTGCAGGTGAAGATGAAGTTTGTTCCTTGTTGGAACATGGAGATGTTGTTCCTTGTTGGAACATGTTTACTTGTTGGGATATCACAATGTATCTTATATTATTAATGCATCTATATACTTGGTAAAGGGTGGAAGGCTCGGCCTTGTGTCTGGTGTTTTGTTCCACTCTTGCCGCCCTAGTTTCCGTCATATCGGTATTATGTTCCCGGATTTTGCGTCCCTAACGCGGTCGGGTGATTTATGGGACCCCTTGACGATTCGCTTTGAATAAGACTTTTCGGCAAGGCCCAACCTTGGTTTTACATTTGCCTCACCTAGCCTTTTTTCCCTTGGGAGTCGCGCTCTCAAGGGTCATCTTTATTTTACCCCGGACCGGTGCTTCTCCAAGTGCTGGCCCAAACCGAAGCGATGTCCGGCGCCCCACAGGCAATCGGGGTCTATGCCAACCCGACGTCTTGCTCATCCGGTGTGTGCCACAGAGACCGAGATATGTGCAGCTCCTATCGATTTGTCGGCACATCCAAGGCGGCTTTGCTGGTCTAGTTTTATTCTTTGTCGAAATGTCTTGTAGCAGGATTCCGAGGCCCGATCGGGTCTTCCGGGAGAAGGAATATCCTTCGTTGATCGCGAGAGCTTATCATGGGCTAAGTTGGGACACCCTGCAGGTATAAACTTTCGAGAGCCGTGCAGCGGTTATGTGGCGAGATGGGAATTTGTTAATATCCGGTTGTAGTAAACTTTAAGCAAACTCTTCTAAAATACACCAACCGTGTGCGTAACCGTGAGTGTCTCTTTTGGGGTTGATCGAGAGGAGAACACGGTTTACGGGTTATGTCGACATAAGTAGGAATTCGGGATCACTTCTTGATCATTACTAGTTGTGACCGTTCCTTTGTTTCTCTTCTCGCTCTCATTTGCGTATGTTAGCAACCATATATGCTTAGCCGCTGCTGCAACCTCACCACTTTACCCTTCCTTTCCCATTTAGCTTTGCTAGTCTTGATGCCCATGGTAATGGGATTGCTGAGTCCTCGTGGCTCACAGATTACTACACCACCGATTCAGGTGCAGGTTGTGCGATGATCATGACGCGAGAGCGATGCTTGCTTGTCTTGAGTTCTTCTTACGCTTCTTGATCGGGGATAGGTTCGGTCGGCAGCCTGGGCTAGCAGGGTGGATGTCGTTTGAGCTTCTGTTTATGTTTCATCCGTAGTCAGATGTTGATCTTGTATATGATGTTGATGTATTCTTGTGGCATTTGTGCCTTATGTATGTATCCCCATCTGTTATGTAATGTTGATGTAATGATATCCACCTTGCAAAAGCGTCTTCAAGATGCGCTTCTATCCTTGGTGGGACCATCGAGTTCCTTTAGGATAGGGTCGCATCTTGGGCGTGACAAGTTGGTATCAGAGCCTCGACCGACCCTAGGAGCCCCCTTGATTGATCGTGTAGTTTGGCCGTTGTTGAGTCTAGAAGAAAACTGATTTCTGAGTAGTTATATCGGGGAGTAGGAATTCTTTTTACTCCTCAGCCCCTTCGTCGCTCTGGTGAGGAATCTTGACGTAGGTGTTTTGAATTACTTCTCTTCCCCTTCAAATTTTCTTTAGGATCACGCACTTGGTTTTCCGGTAGTTGTTCCTCAGCTCTTTTCATCCGGTGCATTTCTCGTCAAGTTGACTCGAGCCTCTTCATCTTTGCCAAGTTCAATCCTCAGTTCTTTTTAATCGATGTTGTTTTCCTGTCCGAAGTTGTCCTTGTTTTTTTCCCACCCGCCCTCCCTTCTTCCTCTTGGAACCGGAGTCCGTAATCGAGTATCCATTCTTCTCGTGTGCAGTCTTTACTTTCTTTCCTCAATGATTTCAACCGGTGTATTCTCTTCAAGATATTCGTCGATTTCCCCTTCCAAGTTGTCTTTGTTTTCCCGCCCTCCCACCCTTTTCTTCCCGGAGTCTGAGTGTCTCTCGACAATCTATTTCATTCGTACGGAGCCTCTTCAGTCTTCCCTCAATTATTTTAACCGGTGAATTCTCGTCTCGTTCATCATTCTTCATCCCTTTCTTTTTTCGGTGCACTCAAATCAAGTTTTTTTTCCGGTTGATCACATTCTTTTCTTGGATCAAGTGTTCTCCTTGCTCGTTTGCCTCTCGCCATTCAATCATTCCGGAGTTCGGAAGACATATCAGGAGATTCGTCTGTGTTCCAATTAGTTCGAGGTTTTCACCTCATTTAAATATTTTAATTGTTCCGGTGCATCACCTATCTCTTCAACAATTTTGTCCAACGGGGTTATCTCTTTAGTGGGCCCTAACCCACAGGTCTTTTCCCAGGATCTTACCTGACTCTTCTGATTTTCCCGGAGTTATTCCCAATTCTTTTCAAGTGTGACGTAAGAATGAATATAATCAGTCACTTGCCTTTTCCAAGATCGATTTCGAATCATTTCATTGTTGCCTCAACCTCTTTGCTTTTCATTCTCCCGGAGTATCTCAGCAATTTTGGTGGTGTTTCTCCTCATCATTTGAAGATTGAAGAGAGTTTTTCCTCTAAACCTTGTCCGTCCTCCCGAAGATTCGTGGTTCTAGCTTCATATCATCCTCTCGAATTATTCCATTTGTCAGATATTCTTTTCTCAACCATCCGGAGTTTGTCAGCAGTTGTTTTTTTCGGAGGCCATCGTTCCAGAAGAATTCTTCGTCCTCACATTTCAGCTACCGTTATCCAATTATTCCGGTGCTTCGTTCAAGTGTTCTTTAATCAGCTCGAGTTCTTCCCGTTTCTTTGCATCTAAATACCCTCGAGCCTATTAGTTCTTCTAATTCTTCCCGGTGATTCATTCTCTTTCATCAGTCATTTCCAAATTCTTACGGTGGTTCGTTCAAGTTTCATTTCTTTGGATATCATATCAATTCATTCGTTCTTTTTAATCCTACCGGTGGTTCATGAAGACCTTCTCAAGTTTGTGATATGTCACTTCTCAATCCTTTTCAAGAAGAATAAGTAATATGCAGAATCCATTGCTTGTCATCAATTTAATTTGATGAAGGATAAGCATATAATAAATCTTATTCTTATTTCCTCGAAGTGATTAATCCCTTCCTTCGGAGTTTGTTCTTGATGAATAAATTCTAGTTCCAAGTGTTGTCATCTTTTCTTTTCCGGAGTTCAATTATTTCCTCGGCCATCTCGTCGGAATCCTCCATCTAATTCATCATGAGCTCATCTTATTCTTTCTTCCTTCATTTTATCTCGTCATCCTTTTGTTACCGGAGTTCTTCATGGTGGTTCTTGAGTTTAATTCATTCTTCATGAGTTCATCAAGATTTTATTGGAGGAGTTCCAGTATCTTTTCTTCTCCCGTCTTGAAGAGCAAATAATTCTTCATTTTCTTGGAAAGTGGAGTTTTGCATTTCTTCGTTCTTCTCAGCTATTTAATCTTTTCCGCTTGTGGTCGGCGATCAGCTATTAATTTTGAGATGTTATCCATAAGTCCACAACAAGCTTATTCTTTCGTTGTTCATTTTCTCAACAACTCCAGTCAATCCTTCCTTCTAAGTTCTTTTCATTCAAATTCTTTCAATTCTTCCGGAGGCATTGTGTTGTTCCTCTCGTCAACTATCGTTCTATTTTGTCAAACTCAGTTCCAACTCCTTCCATGTTTTAGCCGGAGTGCTGCCTAAATTCTTTCAGTCTTATTCGTTTCTTTTCTCATTCTAACCACTCCGGTTAGAACGAGTGGTTTCATAGTCTAACTGATTCCATGAGCTTTCGATTCTCGTCATTCTCGCCGTTCCTCTCTTTTCTCGAGTGCTCTCGATTCTTTGTTTCTTCTCTTGAGTTCTTGTTTCACCTCATCCCTTTTGCCTTCCGTCTCGGTCCTAAGATCCCGGGACGAGATCTCTTGTTAGTGGAGGAGTGTTGTAACGCCCCGGATTCGATCGCCTGTGTGTCTTCCAGTTATTCGCCGTCGTTGCCATGTCATGTGCTTGCGTGTTGCACTTTGCCATGTCATCATCTGCATTTCATATCATGTCATCATGTGCATTTCATTTTGCATACGTGTTCGTCTCTTGCATCCGAGCATTTTCCCCGTTGTCCGTTTTGCGATCCGGCACTCCTATGTCTCCCGGCGTCCCTTTTTGCCTATTTTCATGTGCGGGTGTTAAATGGTCTCGGAATGGACCGAGGTTTGTCAAGCGGCCTTGGTATACCACCGGTAGACCGCCTGTCAAGTTTCGTGCCATTTGGAGGTCGTTTGATACTCCAACGGTTAACCGGGTAACCGCGAAGCCCTCTTTGAGTTGCAGTCCAACAACCCTTCCAAAGTGGCCCAAAACCCACCAAACTCCCCTCTATGCTCTCGGTCGTTCGATCACGATCGTGTGGGCGAAAACCGCACCTCATATGGAGTCTCCTAGCTCCCTCTACCTATAAATATGTCCTCCCCGTCCAAATTAGCGGTCAAATTCCCCTAACCCTAGCCTCTTCCTCCTCCTGCCGCCGGACGTGTCCACCCGCGCCCGGAACGTCGCCGCCGCGCCCTGCCCAACCGAGGGATGCCACGTGGCCAGCCACGCGCCCGCCGCGCGCACGGGCGGTAGCAACCCGCCGAACCCAGCGCGCCGCCGCCGCCTCGCCTCCCGGCCGTCCGCCGCCGCCCGTGCCCAGCGCCGCCGCCGCCCTCGCCGTCGAGCGCCTTCGCCCGGCGTCCGCCGCCCTCCGTCGCCATACTCGCCATGGCGCCTCACGCCGCCAGCCTTCCGCCGCCTCCGCCCCGACCAAGCCGCCCGACCCGTCGTCGCGCCGCCCGCTCCTCTGCGCCCCTCGCCCGCCGTCGGCCGTCCCGGCAGCCGCCCGCCATGGCCGCGCTCGCCGAGACCGCCGCCGCGCCCCGCGCCGGTCCCCTCCGGTCCGGATCCGGTGGGATCCGGCCGGATCTCGCTCCGTCCGGCCTCCTCCGCCCCTCTCCGACCTCCGGCCGCCGTCCCCGTCGTCTCCGGCGAGGTTCTGTCCAACCTCGAAGTGCGTGCCCGGTCAACCCTAGATCCGGAGTGGTAATTCTGCTAAGTCCCCGAATCTGCTAATATTTTCATGCTTTTTCATCGCATCATAACTCTGCATTCGTAGCTCTGTTTCGTGCGTGTAATATGTCAAATTGTTCGCCTCGACGAGTACACCATTTCATCTCAGTGTATCATTTTATTTTGAGCTCATCTTGATGCCCTAAATGCTGTTGTAAGAGTGCTATGTGATGTTAGTTTCAGATTCTTATCAGTACATGCACTTTTGTCATTTTTGCCATGATTGATGTGTGCATCCTATGAACTTGAGTTCTACATGTGTTTTGTAATATGCCATGCCATATTTACAGGGGTGTATGCCATGTATTTTTGTGATCAATGTGGTGACTAGAACAAGCATGCAAACTAGGCTTCATAATGTTGCTGATTTCAGCCCCTGTTCTGCTGTTATTTTTATGCCATTTTAACTTGATGCTACCGAGAGATCCATGCTTATTTTGAGATACTTAAGTAAGGATGTTTTGTACATATGGTTATTATCTATCAATCCATGCCCTTGTTTGCAATTATGGAGTGCCTTAGTTTGAGTCAATCGAGCTCTACTTTTGCTATAAAATGTTTCCTGGCAGATTGTTTACATGTTATTCAATTTTGCCAAGGTTGTTGTAGTTGATCCGTGTATGCTATGATGTTGTTCTTGCCATGTATAGCTTCTATGCCATTTCTTCTTACTGTGAGATGCCTTGCCATGCCATGTATTGCTCTGTGGCGAGTGGTTCAAGCTCACCAACATGCCTACTTATCGTTGTTCCTGCCATGTATGAATCTGTAATATAACTTGCTATGTTTACATGGGTGCCATCATATTTTATGTGCCCTTTTGGCTCATGGTCAGTAAGGGACTTTTGTTCTATGCATTTAGTAGTATCATGCCATGCCTTTGTTTGCCATGATAAGTTCCTTTAGCATGTTGTTTGATAGCTCTAAACATTGCGACCTGATGTTATTTCTGCAAAGTCTGAAACTGTTATTATTTGCAATCTTGCCATGTCATTTTGAGCATGTTCTAGTGATTTCTGGAGATAGCTCAGTGTTCATGTTTTGTCATGCTTTACCTCTACATCGTGCCCATGCCTTTTGTTATTACGTTGAGATGTTGTAGCATGTTATTTTGATGCTTGCAATATGCCTACTTGCTGTTTTGGACAGATTGTTGTTATAACTTGTAGTGTGTTATGTGTTGCAACGTTGCTCCGTTTTGAGTGTGCCCTATATGAAACTTGCTTGTTTTTGTATGTAGCTTCATATTATCATGTTGCATCCATGTTTTGAGGTGTTTGCTTGATGTTTGTATGCATTTTGCACCAATGCCATGCTTATCGTGTTTTGCTCATATCTTCTAGGCCGTAGCTCCGAATTAAATGAACTTTATATGTAACTTGACTAGAATTTCGTGTAGATCATCGTGGTGCATCTTAACTTGCTGTTTAACAACTTGAACATAAAGTTATTCAGATCTGGACCAATTTGGAAATTTGCATATGAAGACTTACCGGAATTGTTCTATGTTGTTTCCGGCCTCATTTAAACTTGCTTTGATGTGTTTTTCTTGTTTGCATCATCTCTTGCCATGAGTAGCTTCATGTAGCTTTGTCATGCATCATGCTTGGTTGTGCATCATGCCTTGTTCATGTGAGGTGTCTTTACCTTGTTGTGTGCTTCTTCTTGTTAGTTCCCGTTTCGTTGCGCTCGTGAGGATTCGTTCATCTACGCTTGGTTCGGCTTCATCCGTTCCTCTTCTTCTTGGACTCGTTCTTCTTCCTAGCGGGATTTCAGGCAAGATGACCGCTACCACAGATCTCACTACTATCATTGCTATGCTAGTTGCTTCGTTCTATCGCTATGATGCGCTACCTATTACCTGTTTATCAAGCCATCCCAAATTGCCATGTCGACCTCTAACCTTTTGCACCCTTCCTAGCAAACCGTTGTTTGGCTATGTTACCGCTTTGCTCAGCCCCTCTTATAGCGTTGTTAGTTGCAGGTGAAGATGAAGTTTGTTCCTTGTTGGAACATGGAGATGTTGTTCCTTGTTGGAACATGTTTACTTGTTGGGATATCACAATATATCTTATATTATTAATGCATCTATATACTTGGTAAAGGGTGGAAGGCTCGGCCTTGTGCACAGTGTTTTGTTCCACTCTTGCCACCCTAGTTTCCGTCATATCGGTTTTATGTTCCCGGATTTTGCGTCCCTAACGCGGTCGGGTGATTTATGGGACCCCCTTGACAGTTCGCTTTGAATAAGACTTTTCCAGCAAGGCCCAACCTTGGTTTTACATTTGCCTCACCTAGCCTTTTTTCCCTTGGGAGTCGCGCTCTCAAGGGTCATCTTTATTTTACCCCCGGACCCGGTCTTGGCCCAAACCGAAGCGATGTCCGGCGCCCCTGGGCAATCGGGGTCTATGCCAACCCGACGTCTTGCTCATCCGGTGTGCCACGAGACCGAGATATGTGTAGCTCCTATCAGGATTTGTCGGCACATCCGGCGGCTTTGCTGGTCTAGTTTTATTCTTTGTCGAAATGTCTTGTAGCCGGATTCCGAGACTGATCGGGTCTTCCGGGAGAAGGAATATCCTTCGTTGATCGCGAGAGCTTATCATGGGCTAAGTTGGGACACCCTGCAGGTATAAACTTTCGAGAGCCGTGCCAGCGGTTATGTGGCGAGATGGGAATTTGTTAATATCCGGTTGTAGTAAACTTGAAGCAAACTCTTCTAAAATACACCAACCGTGTGCGTAACTGTGAGTGTCTCTTTTGGGGTTGATCGAGAGGAGAACACGGTTTACGGGTTATGTCGGCGTAAGTAGGAGTTCGGGATCACTTCTTGATCAATACTAGTTGACTACAGTTACTTTGTATCTCTTCTGGCTATCATTTGCGTATGATAGCAACCAAATATTCTTAGCGCTGCTGCAACCTCACCACTTTACCCCTTCCTTCCCCATTTAGCTTTGCTAGTCTTGATGCCCATGGTAATGGGATTGCTGAGTCCTCGTGGATCACAGATTACTACACCACCAGTTGCAGGTACAGGTTGTGCGATGATCATGACGCGAGAGCGATGCTTGCTTGTCTTGAGTTCTTCTTCTGCTTCTTCGATCGAGGATAGGTTCGGTCGGCAGCTTTGGGCTAGCAGGGTGGATGTCGTTTGAGCTTGTTTATGTTTCATCCGTAGTCAGATGTTGATCTTGTATATGATGTTGATGTATTCTTGTGGCATTTGTGCCTTATGTATGTATCCCCATCTGTTATGTAATGTTGATGTAATGATATCCACCTTGCAAAAGCGTCTTCAAGATGCGCTTCTATCCTTGGTGGGACCATCGAGTTCCTTTAGGATAGGGTCTCATCTTGGGCGTGACAAGTTGGTATCAGAGCCTCGACCGACCCTAGGAGCCCCCTTGATTGATCGTGTAGTTTGGCCGTTGTTGAGTCTAGAAGAAAACTGATTTCTGAGTCTAGTTATATCGGGGAGTAGGAATTCTTTTTACTCCTCAGCCCCTTCGTCGCTCTGGTGAGGAATCTTGACGTAGGTGTTTTGAATTACTTCTCTTCCCCTTCAAATTTTCTTTAGGATCACGCACTTGGTTTTCCGGTAGTTGTTCCTCAGCTCTTTTCATCCGGTGCATTTCTCGTCAAGTTGACTCGAGCCTCTTCATCTTTGCCAAGTTCAATCCTCAGTTCTTTTTAATCGATGTTGTTTTCCTGTCCGAAGTTGTCCTTGTTTTTTTCCCACCCGCCCTCCCTTCTTCCTCTTGGAACCGGAGTCCGTAATCGAGTATCCATTCTTCTCGTGTGAAGTCTTTGCTTTCTTTCCTCAATGATTTCAACCGGTGTATTCTCTTCAAGATATTCGTCGATTTCCCCTTCCAAGTTGTCTTTGTTTTCCCGCCCTCCCACCCTTTTCTTCCCGGAGTCTGAGTGTCTCTCGACAATCTATTTCATTCGTACGGAGCCTCTTCAGTCTTCCCTCAATTATTTTAACCGGCGAATTCTCGTCTCGTTCGTCATTCTTCATCCCTTTCTTTTTCCGGTGCACTCAAATCAAGTTTTTTTTCCGGTTGATCACATTCTTTTCCTGGATCAAGTGTTCTCCTTGCTCGTTTGCCTCTCGCCATTCAATCATTCCGGAGTTCAGAAGACATATCAGGATATTCGTCTGTGTTCCAATTAATTCGAGGTTGTCACCTCATTTAAATATTTTAATTGTTCCGGTGCATCACCTATCTCTTCAACAATTTTGTCCAACGGGGTTATCTCTTTAGTGGGCCCTAACCCACAGGTCTTTTCCCAGGATCTTACCTGACTCTTCTGATTTTCCCGGAGTTATTCCCAATTCTTTTCAAGTGTGACGTAAGAATGAATATCATCAGTCACTTGCCTTTTCCAAGATCGATTTCGAATCATTTCATTGTTGCCTCAACCTCTTTGCTTTTCATTCTCCCGGAGTATCTCAGCAATTTTGGTGGTGTTTCTCCTCATCATTTGAAGATTGAAGAGAGTTTTTCCTCTAAACCTTGTCCGTCCTCCCGAAGATTCGTGGTTCTAGCTTCATATCATCCTCTCGAATTATTCCATTTGTCAGATATTCTTTTCTCAACCATCCGGAGTTTGTCAGCAGTTGTTTTTTTTCGGAGGCCATCGTTCCAGAAGAATTCTTCGTCCTCACATTTCAGCTACCGTTATCCAATTATTCCGGTGGTTCATTCAAGTGTTCTTTAATCAGCTCGAGTTCTTCCCGTTTCTTTGCATCTAAATACCCTCGAGCCTATTAGTTCTTCTAATTCTTCCCGGTGATTCATTCTCTTTCATCAGTCATTTCCAAATTCTTACGGTGGTTCGTTCAAGTTTCATTTCTTTGGTTATCATATCAATTCATTCGTTCTTTTTAATCCTACCGGTGGTTCATGAAGACCTTCTCAAGTTTGCGATATGTCACTTCTCAATCCTTTTCAAGAAGAATAAGTAATATGCAGAATCCATTGCTTGTCATCAATTTAATTTGATGATGGATAAGCATATAATAAATCTTATTCTTATTTCCTCGAAGTGATTAATCCCTTCCTTCGGAGTTTGTTCTTGATGAATAAATTCTAGTTCCAAGTGTTGTCATCTTTTCTTTTCCGGAGTTCAATTATTTCCTCGGCCATCTCGTCGGAATCCTCCATCTAATTCATCGCAGGCTCATCTTATTCTTTCTTCCTTCATTTTATCTCGTCATCCTTTTGTTACCGGAGTTCTTCATGGTGGTTCTTCAGGATTTAATTCATTCTTCAAGAGTTCATCAAGATTTTATTGGAGGAGTTCCAGTATCTTTTCTTCTCCCGTCTTGAAGAGCAAATAATTCTTCATTTTCTTGGAAAGTGGAGTTTTGCATTTCTTCGTTCTTCTCAGCTATTTAATCTTTTCCGCTTGTGGTCGGCGATCAGCTCTTAATTTTGAGATGTTATCCATAAGTCCACAACAAGCTTATTCTTTCGTTGTTGATTTTCTCAACAACTCCAGTCGATCCTTCCTTCTAAGTTCTTTTCATTCAAATTCTTTCAATTCTTCCAGAGGCATTGTGTTGTTCCTCTCGTCAACTATCGTTCTATTTTGTCAAACTCAGTTCCAACTCCTTCCATGTTTTAGCCGGAGTGCTGCCTAAATTCTTTCAGTCTTATTCGTTTCTTTTCTCATTCTAACCACTCCGGTTAGAACGAGTGGTTTCATAGTCTAACTGATTCCGTGAGCTTTCGATTCTCGTCATTCTCTCCGTTCCTCTCTTTTCTCGAGTGCTCTTGATTCTTTGTTTCTTCTCTTGAGTTCTTGTTTCACCTCAACCCTTTTCCCTTCCGTCTCGGTCCTAAGATCTCGGGACGAGATCTCTTGTTAGTGGAGGAGTGTTGTAACGCCCCGGATTCGATGCGCCAGGTGTCTTCCAGTTATTCGCCGTTGTTGCCATGTCATGTGCTTGCGTGTTGCACTTTGCCATGTCATCATCTGCATTTCATATCATGTCATCATGTGCATTTCATTTTGCATACGTGTTCGACTCTTGCATCCGAGCATTTTCCCCGTTGTCCGTTTTGCGATCCGGCACTCCTATGTCTCCCGGCGTCCCGTTTTGCCTATTTTCATGTGCGGGTGTTAAATGGTCTCGGAATGGACCAAGGTTTGTCAAGCGGCCTTGGTATACCACCGGTAGACCGCCTGTCAAGTTTCGTGCCATTTGGACGTCGTTTGATACTCCAACGGTTAACCGGGTAACCGCGAAGCCCTCTTTGAGTTGCAGCCCAACACCCCTTCCAAAGTGGCCCAAAACCCACCAAACTCCCCTCTATGCTCTCGGTCGTTCGATCACGATCGTGTGGGCGAAAACCGCACCTCATTTGGAGTCTCCTAGCTCCCTCTACCTATAAATATGTCCTCCCCGTCCAAATTCGCGGTCAAATCCCCCCCCCCCCCCAACCCTAGCCTCTTCCTCCTCCTGCCGGACGTGTCACCCCTTGCCGGACACGTCCGCCGCCGCCCTCGCCCAACCGGGGCTCGCCACGTGTGACCAGCGCCTGCCTTGCGCCCCGCCCAGCCTTGCGCCCGCCGCCTCGCCTCCACGGCCGTCCGCCCGCCCGTGCCCAGCGCCGCCGCCGCCTCGTGAGCGCCTTCCGGCGTCGGCCGCTCGTCATCTCGCCTCGCCGGCGCCTCACGCCCTTGCCACCGCCGCCTCTGCCCCGACCAAGCCGCCCCGACCCCGTCTTGCGCCGCCCGCTCTCTGCGCCCCTCGCCGCCATCGACCGTCACGGCCGCCGCCCGCCATGGCGCGCCGCTCATGCCGGACCCGCGCCACGCCCGCCCAGTCCCCTCGGTCCGGATCCGGTGGGATCCGGCCGGCTCTCGCTCCGTCCGGCCTCCTCCGCCCCTCTCCGACCTCCGGCCGCCGTCCCCGTCGTCTCCGGCGAGGTTCCGGCCAACCTCAAAGTGCATGCCCGGTCAACCCTAGATCCGGAGTGGTAATTCTGCCAAGTCCCCGAATCTGCTAATATTTTCATGCTTTTTCATCGCACCATAACTCTGCGTCCGTAGCTCCGTTTCGTGCGTGTAATATGTCCAATTGTTTGACTCGACGAGTACATCATTTAATCTCATTGCATCATTTTCTTTTAAGCTCAGCTTGATGCCCTAAATTCTGTTGGAAGAGTGCTATGTGATGTTAGTTTCAGATTCTTATCAGTACATGCACTTTTGTCATTTTTGCCATGATTGATGTGTGCACCCTATGAACTTGAGTCCTATATGTGTTTTGTAATATGCCATGCCATATTTACAGGGGTGTATGCCATGTATTTTTTTGGTCAATGTGGTGACTAGCACAAGCATGCAAACTAGGCTTCATGATGTTGCTGATTTCAGCCCCTGTTCTGCTGATATTTTTATGCCATGTTAACTTGATGCTACCGAGAGATCCATGCTTATTTTGAGATACTTAAGTAAGTATGTTTTGAACATATGGTTATTATCTATCAATCCATGCCCTTGTTTGCAATTATGGAGTGCCTTAGCTTGAGTCAATCGAGCTCTACTTTTGCTATAAAATGTTTCCTGACAGACTGTTTACATGTTATTCAATTTTGCCAAGGTTGTTGTAGTTGATCCGTATATTCTATGATGTTGTTCTTTCCATGTATAACTTCTATGCCATGTCTTCTTACTGTGAGATGCCTTGCCATGCCATGTATTGCTCTGTGGCGAGTGGTTCAAGCTCACCAATATGCCTACTTATCGTTGTTCCTGCCATGTATGAATCTGTAATATAACTTGCTATGTTTACATGGGTACCATCATATTTTCTGTGCCCTTTTGGCTCATGGTAAGTAAGGGACTTTTGTTCTATGCATTTAGTAGTATCATTCCATGCCTTTGTTTGCCATGATAAGTTCCTTTAGCATGTTGTTTGATAGCTCTAAACATTGCAACCTGATGTTATTTCTGCAAAGTCTGAAACTGTTATTATTTGCAATCTTGCCATGTCATTTTGAGCATGTTCTATTGATTTCTGGAGATAGGTTAGTGTCCATGTTTTGTCATGCTTTACATGTACATCATGCACATGCCTTTTGTTATTATGTTGAGATGTTGTAGCATATCGTTTTGATGCTTGCAATATGCCTACTTGCTGTTTTGGACAGAATGTTGCTATAACTTGTATAGTGTGTATGTGTTGCAATGTTGCTCCGTTTTGAGTGTGCTCTATATGAAACTTGCTTGTTTTTGTATGTAGCGTCATATTATCATGTTGCATCCATGTTTTGAGGTGTTTGCTTGATGTTTGTATGTATTTTACACCAATGCCATGTTTATCGTGTTTTGCTCATATCTTCTAGGCCGTAGCTCCGAATTAAATGAACTTTATATGTAACTTGACTAGAATTTCGTGTAGATCATCGTGGTGCATCTTAAATTGCTGTTTAACAACTTGAACATAAATTTATTCAGATCTGGACAAATTTCGAAATTTGCATATGAGGACTTACCGAAATTTTTCTATGTTGTTTCCAGTCTAGTTTAAACTTGCTTTGATGTGTTTTTCTTGTTTGCATCATCTCTTGCCATGAGTAGCTTCATGTAGCTTTGTCATGCATCATGCTTGGTTGTGCATCATGCCTTGTTCATGTGTGGTGTCTTTACCTTGTTGTGTGCTTCTTCTTGTTAGTTCCCGTTTCGTTGCGGTCGTGAGGATTCGTTCATCTACGCTTGGTTCGGCTTCATCCGTTCGTCTTCTTCTTAGACTCGTTCTTCTTCCTAGCGGGATTTCAGGCAAGATGACCGCTACCCTGGATCTCACTACTATCATTGCTATGCTAGTTGCTTCGTTCTATCGCTATGCTGCGCTACCTATTACCTGTTTATCAAGCCATCCCAAATTGCCATGTCCGCCTCTAACCTTTTGCACCCTTCCTAGCAAACCGTTGTTTGGCTATGTTACCGCTTTGCTCAGCCCCTCTTATAGCGTTGTTAGTTGCAGGTGAAGATGAAGTTTGTTCCTTGTTGGAACATGGAGATGTTGTTCCTTGTTGGAACATGTTTACTTGTTGGGATATCACAATATATCTTATATTATTAATGCATCTATATACTTGGTAAAGGGTGGAAGGCTCGACCTTATGCACAGTGTTTTGTTCCTCTTGCCGCCCTAGTTTTCGTCATATCGGTATTATGTTCCCGGATTTTGCGTCCCTAACGCGGTCGGGTGATTTATGGGACCCCTTGACAGTTCGCTTTGAATAAGACTTTTCCAAAGAAGGCCCAACCTTGGTTTTACATTTGCCTCACCTAGCCTTTTTCCCTTGGGAGTCGCGCTCTCAAGGGTCATCTTTATTTTACCCCGGACCAGTGCTTCTCCAAGTGTTGGCCCAAACCGAGCGATGTCCGGCGCCCCCTGGGCAATCAGGGTCTATGCCAACCCGACGTCTTGCTCATCCGGTGTGCCCTGAGACCGAGATATGTGCAGATCCTATCAGGATTTGTCGGCGCATCCGGGCGGCTTTGCTGGTCTAGTTTTATTGTTGTCGAAATGTCTTCTAGCCGGGATTCCGAGACTGATCGGGTCTTCCCGGGGAGAAGGAATATCCTTCGTTGATCGCGAGAGCTTATCATGGGCTAAGTTGGGACACCCCTGCAGGGTATAAACTTTCGGGAGCCGTGCCCGCGGTTATGTGGCAGATGGGAATTTGTTAATATCCGGTTGTAGTGAACTTGAAGCAAACTCTTCTAAAATACACCAACCGTGTGCGTAACCGTGAGTGTCTCTTTTCGGGGTTGATCGAGAGGAGGACACGGTTTTACGGGTTATGTCGGCGTAAGTAGGAGTTCGGGATCACTTCTTGATCATTACTAGTTGACGACCGTTCCTTTGTTTCTCTTCTCGCTCTCATTTGCGTATGTTAGCCACCATATATGCTTAGCCGCTGCTGCAACCTCACCACTTTACCCCTTCCTTTCCCATTTAGCTTTGCTAGTCTTGATGCCCATGGTAATGGGATTGCTGAGTCCTCGTGGCTCACAGATTACTACACCACCAGTTGCGATACAGGTTGTGCGATGATCATGACGCGAGAGCGATGCTTGCTTGTCTTGAGTTCTTCTTACGCTTCTTCGATCGGGGATAGGTTCCAGGTCGGCACTGGGCTAGCAGGTTGGATGTCGTTTGAGCTTACATTTATGTTTCATCCGTAGTCGGATGTTGATCTTGTATATGATGTTGATGTATTCTTGTGGCATTTGTGCCTTATGTATGTATCCCCATCTATTATGTAATGTTGATGTAATGATATCCACCTTGCAAAAGTGTCTTCAAGATGCGCTTCTATCCTTGGTGGGACCATCGAGTTCCTTTAGGATAGGGTCGCATCTTGGGCATGACACACGCGGTCTAAGAGAGGGGATAATGGTTGGATCTTTTCCCCCAGTATATAAAGGGGGTCTTCTTCCCCAAGAAGACCACCTCTTCCCTCCCTAAGCTCCATTGTTGCTCAAACCTCCAGTTTTGCCTGATCTCTCTTCCTAGCCAATCAAACTTGTTGATTTTCTAGGAATTGGTTGAGAAGGCCTCGATCTACACTTCCACCAAGAGAAATTCGACTCCCCCCACTAATCCCTTGTGGATCTTCTTACTCCTGGGTGTTTGAGCACCCTAGACGGTTGAGGTCACCTCGGAGCCATATTCCATTGTGGTGAAGCTTCATGGTGCCATTAGGAGCCTCCAATTAAGTTGTGGAGACAGCCCCAACCTTGTTTGTCAAGGTTCGGTCGCCGCCTTCAAGGGCACCAATATTGGAATCACGGCATCTCGCATTGTGTGAGGGCATGAGGAGAATACGGTGGCCCTAGTGGCTTCTCGGGGAGCATTGTGCCTCCACGCTGCTGTAGCGGAGACGTACTTCCTCTCAAAGGGAAGGAACTCCGGTAACACATCCTCATCTCCATCGGCTCCACTCTTGGTTATCTCTTACCTTTACTTGTGCAAGCTTTTATTGTGTTGTATCCCTTGCTTGCTTGTGTGCTTGTTGTTGTTGCATCATATAGGTTGCTCACCTAGTTGCACATCTAGACAACCTATTTTGACGATAAGTTTAGTTTGGTCAAGAAAAACAAAAAAATGTTAGTTGCCTATTCACCCCCCCTCTAGTCAACCATATTGATCCTTTCAATTGGTATCAGAGCCTCGTCTCTTTATTAAGGACTTTACCGTCCGAAGAGTATGGTTGACACCGCAGACGAGGGGGAGGAGCACTCCGGTGTGAATCCGTCCTTGTCTAAAGTCAATGGGGGATCCTCGGTCTCTCGTGAGGAAGTCAATGCAGCTATGGACACATTGAAAACCTCCATGATGACCAAGGTTAAAGGCATGTTTCAGGAGTTTCTTGAAGGCCTTAAATTATCCACCGCACCCTTGGAAGTGGTTGATCCCGCTAACAAGGTGGCGGATGCTGACTCCAAAAAGGGGGAAGCTAGTAGTGATCAAGTTTCTTTGCCTAGTGGTAGGAGTAGGAGTGGCATCTTTGCCCATGTTGAACCTCCCCTTACCTATGGAGGACCGATTCCCTCCACGCATATGAATCATGTTGGTCCTCCTCCTAAGCTTGTGAAAAATGAGGATTTTGCCGCTTGGGTGTATTGCTTTAAACATCATTTAAATCATAGTTCTACTAATCTTTGGAGAATTATTGAGCAAGGTTTCTACCCGCATGATCCAAGCAACTTCACTCCTAGAGAAGCCGTGGATCATCAATTCAATGAGTCCGCTCTCTTCATTGTCCAAGAAGCTATTCCTCCCGAAGATATTGCGTATCTCTGACCTTTCACCGTGGCCAAGGAAGCCTGGGAGCATGTTGTTTCCTTGTACAAGGGAAGCGCAAGCATTCAACGCTCAAACTTTGAAGTGGTGCAAGATGAAGCCAATAAGTTTGCCATGATTGAAGATGAAGAACCTTGAGAGCTTTATAGAAGATTAACTAATCTCGCGGTCTCACTCTGAGATCATGGGAGCAAGGATACATATGACAATTGGATAAATCGCAAGTTTCTCAAGGCCATGATGCCTTACCATAAGGCCATGTCCTCCGTTATCCATCAAAGGTCGGACTTCCTCGCCTTGTCCTCAAGTGAAGTGTTGGATGAGTTTGTTGCGATGAGGATCTTGGACAAGACCACCGACAATGCGGTGTTGCATGCTCAACGATCAAAGAAGCCCAACCTTGCTTTGAAGGCCAAGGCTAGTGCGGAAAAAGAGGACGAAGAGGAAGAAGAGGAGAGTTGCCTCGAACAAACCAAATATGCCTAACATGAGCACATGGCTCTTGCTTCGCAGCTATTTTGGGGCAACAAGAAGAACACAAGGCCCAACTTCAACAAGAACAAATCAAGTGGTACCAAGGGCAAGCAACGTGTGAGGACGTGCTATAATTGTGGCAATGTGAGTCACCTTGTTGTGGATTGCCCTTACGAGAAGAGGGAAGACAATGGTGGCAAGCTTATCCGAAAAGACAAGGCCAAGTCTTTCCCCAACAAGAATAACTTCACCAAGAAGACTCCTCCCAAGGGGTTGGTGGCACAAGAAGAGTACAATGAGGATGATGATGATGATGATGAAGATTGTGAGACGGTTGCCATGGCCTCCGTTGCCATTGCAACAACTCCACGGGTGTCCCTCTTCGATTCACCCACGAGAACATCACCGCCAAGTGCCTCATGGCTAAAGCCACCAACAAGGTAACCCCCAACATCAAGTCCACCATCACTACTAATCCTTCCTTAACGGATCACATTGATGAAAGTGAGGGGGCGAAGGAGGAGGAGAATGAATTTGAGTCTTTCATGAGTAAGATCAAAGGTAAAACCCAGAAGCACTTCATTGCTCTCTTGGAACAACTTGGTGAAGCCAATGACATGATCAAGGCTCACGAAGAGACCATCTCTAACACGAAAGGGCATAGCAGTGACTACACCGATGATATATCGGATCTCTCTAATGCGTTTGAGGAAGAGTGTGGTCATCGTCTGGCTCTTGAGGAGTCACACAACGATGATCATGCTGAATTAAAGAAAGATCTTGATCCTGCTCTTGTTGTCTCTCGTGTGCTCAATTCCGACAAGGACAAACTTGGGGTTGACCATGCTAGACTCAAGGAGGAGTTTGATTGCTCACAAGGCCTTGAAGAGTGTTAATGCTAGCCTCAAAGAGTCTCATGATAAACTCCAAGTGAAGCTAACCAAGGAGAAAGCCACATTTCCTCATATAGGTTTTAATTAATCATGCAAATGCTACTAACCCGTGTTGTGAGCATGTGAAGGAAATATTCCCTAGAGGCAATAATAAAGTTATTGTCTATTTCCTTATTTCATGATAAATGTTTATTATTCATGCTAAAATTGTATTAACCGGAAACTTAGTACATGTGTGAATACATAGACAAAACATATTGTCCCTAGTATGCCTCTACTAGACTAGCTCGTTAATCAAAGATGGTTATGTTTCCTAACCATATACATGTGTTGTCATTTGATGAATGGGATCACATCATTAGGAGAATGATGTGATGTACATGACCCATCCGTTAGCTTAGCATTATGATCGTTACAGTTTCATTGCTACTGCTCTCTTCGTGACTCATACATGTTCCTCGGACTATTAGATTCTGCAACTCCCGAATACCGGAGGAACACTTTGTGTGCTACCAAACGTCACAACGTAAATGGGTGATTATAAAGGTGCTCTACAGGTGTCTCCGAAGGTGTTTGTTGGGTTGGCATAGATTAAGATTAGGATTTGTCACTCCGTGTTTTGGAGAGGAATCTCTGGGCCCTCTCGGTAATAATCATCACTATAAGCCTTGCAAGCATTGTGACTAATGAGTTAGTTGCGGGATGAAGTATTATGGAACGAGTAAATAGACTTGCCAGTAACGAGATTGAACTAGGTATGATGATACGGACGATCGAATCTCAGGCAAGTAACATACCGATGACAAAGGGAACAACGTGTTGTTATGCGGTTTGACCAATAAAGATCTTTGTAGAATATGTAGGAGCCAATATGAGCATCCAGGTTCTTCTATTGGTTATTGACCGGAGATGTGTCTCGGTCATGTCTACATAGTTCTCGAACCCGTAGGGTCCGCACGCTTAACGTTCAATGACGATTGGTATTATGAGTTTATGTGATTTGATGTACCGAAGATTCTTCGGAGTCCCAGATGAGATCACAGACATGATGAGGAGTCTCAAAATGGTCGAGACATAAAGATTGATATATTGGACGATGTTGTTCGGACACCGGAAGTGTTTTGGATAGTTTTGGATAAAACTGGAGTGCCGGAGGGTTACCGGACCCCCCCTCCCCGGGAAGTAATGGGCCTTAGTGGGCCTTTAGGGGAGAGAGAGGGCCGCACCAGGAGGTGGCGCCCCCCCCCAAGGGGAGTCCGAATAGGACAAGGGGAGGGGGCGCGACCCCTCTTTCCCTCTCCCTCTCCTTCCTTACTCTCCTAGTTGGACTAGGAAAAGGGGAACCGACTCCTACTTGGAGTAGGATTCCACCCCCCCCCCTTGGGCATGCCCCTTGTGGCCAGCCAGCCCCCTCCTCTCCTCCATGTTTATAGGAAGAGGTAAAGAAAGACCATGGGAAGAAGCGGGGTAGAGGAATTGGTCAACTCATCAGGCTCATGACCTAAAGACTGCAGGTTTGAATCCTGTCCCCGCCTAATCATAGTCAAAATCTGAGTTTGATCCTGGCATCAGTCGCACAAGCTTATTGCTAAAGCCAATACAGGACATAATATCTTCTAAGTAATTCCATTGTACCCGCTTTCATCATGCCCAACTCAAAAACCATTTATCCCATACTTCTTCTTTTCTTGTTCCTTCGTATGAATAACAGGAATCCCGGTTCGGATGGTTGACCAACGTTATGATTGTGTATGAACTAGGGCTTTGGCTCAACACCTTTATATACGGGGGAGGAGGGCACCCCATAGAAACACAAGTTGATCTTTAGCCGTGTGCGGTGCCCCCCTCCACAGTTTTTCCACCTCGATCATATCGTCGTAGTGCTTAGGCGAAGCCCTGCGCCGGTAACTTCATCATCACCGTCACCACGCCGTCATGCTGACGAAACTCTCCCACGGCCTCAGCTGGATCTAGAGTTCAAGGGACGTCAATGAGTTGAACGTGTGCAGATCGCGGAGGTGCCGTGCGTTCGGTACTTGATCGGTTGGATCGCAAAGACGTTCGACTACATCAACTGTGTTAACTAAACGCTTCCGCTTTCGGTCTACGAGGGTATGTGGACACACTCTCCCCTCTCATTGCCACGCGTCACCTAGATATATCTTGCATGATCATAGGAATTTTTTTGAAATTACTGCGTTCCCCAGCAGTGGCATCCGAGCCAGGTCTATGCCTAGATGTTATATGCACGAGTAGAACACAAAGGGTTGTGGGTGATAATAGTCATACTGCTTACCACCAATGTCTTACTTTGATTCGGCGGTATTGTTGGATAAAGCGGCCCGGACCGACATTACATGACCGCGTTCATGAGACTGGTTCTACCGACGTGCTTATGCACATAGGTGGCTGGCGGGTGTCTTTTTCTCCAACTTTAGTTCAATCGAGTTTGACTACGGTCGGTCCTTGTTGAAGGTTAAAACAACACACTTGATGAAAAATCGTTGTGGTTTTGATGTGTAGGTTACAACGGTTCTTGCTAGAAGCTCGTAGCAGCCACGTAAAACTTGCAACAACAAAGTAGAGGACATCTAACTTGTTTTTGCAGGGTTTGCTATGATGTGATATGGTCAAGGCATGATGTGATATAAATTGTTGTATGAGATGATCATGTTTTGTAACAAAGTTATCGGCAACTGGCAGGAGCCATATGGTTGTCGCTTTATTGTATGCAATGCAATTTCCATGTAATTGTTTTACTTTATCTCTAAGCGGTAGCGATAGTCGTAGTAACAATAGTTGGCGAGATGACAAAGATGCTACGATGGAGATCAAGGTGTCGCGCCGGTGATAATGGAGATCATGACGATGCTTCGCTGATGGAGATCATGAGCACAAGATGATGATGGTCATATCATGTCACATATTTTGATTGCATGTGATGTTTATCTTTTATGCATCTTATTTTGCTTAGTACGACGGTAGCACTATAAGATGATCCCTTACTAAATTTCAAGGTATAAGTGTTCTCCCTCAGTATGCACCGTTGCTACAGTTCGTCGTGCCGAGACCACGTGATGATCGGGTGTGATAAGCTCTACGTTCACATACAACAGGTGCAAGCCAGTTTTGCACACACAAAATACTCAGGTTAAACTTGACGAGACTAGCATATACATATATGGCCTTGGAACACTGAGACCGAAAGGTCGAACATGAATCATATAGTAGATATGATCAACATACTGATGTTCATCATTGAAAGATACTCCATCTCACGTGATGATCGGACATGGTTTAGTTCATTTGGATCCCGTGATCATTTAGATGACTAGAGGGATGTCTATCTAAGTCGGAGTTCTTAAGTAATATGATTAATTGAACTTTAATTTATCATGAACTTAGTCCTGATAGTTATTTTGCATCTCTATGTTATTGTAGATCAATGGCCCGTGGTACCATTCCTTTGAATTTTAATGCGTTCCTAGAGAAAGCTAAGTTGAAAGATGATGGCAGCAACTACACGGACTGGGTCCGTAACTTGAGGATTATCTGCATTGTTGCACAGAAGAATTACCTCCTGGAAGCACCATTGGGTGCCAGGCCTGCTCCAGATGGTACTGATGACGTTACGAACGTCTGGCAGAGCAAAGCTGATGACTACTCGATAGTTCAGTGTGCCATGCTTTACGGCTTAGAATCGGGACTTCAAAGACGTTTTGAACATCATGGAGCATATGAGATGTTCGAAGAGTTGAAGTTAATATTTCAAGCAAATGCCCGAGTTTAGAGATATGAAGTCTCCAACAAGTTCTACAACTGCAAAATGGAGGAGAAATTTTCTGTCAGTGAACACATACTCAGAATGTCTCGGTACCATAACCACTTGACTCAGCTGGGAGTTAATGATCCTGATGATAGTGCCATGATAGAGTTCTTCAATCACTGCCACCAAGCTATAAAGGCTTCGTGATGAACTATAATATGCAAGGGATGAACAAGACTATTCCCGAGCTCTTCACGATGCTAAAAGCTGCGGAGGTAGAAATCAAGAAGGAGCATCAAGTGTTAATGGTCAACAAGACCACTAGTTTCAAGAAAAAAGGCAAAGGGGAGAAGGGGAACTTCAAGAAGAACGGCAAGAAAGTTTCTACTCAGGAGAAGAAACCCAAGTCTGGACCTAAGCCTGAAACTGAGTGCTTCTACTACAAAGGGACTGGTCACTGGAAGCGGAACTGCCCCAAGTATTTGGCAGATAAGAAGGATGGCAAAGTGAAAGGTATATTTGATATACATGTTATTGATGTGTACCTTACTAATCCTCGTAGTAGCGCCTAGTTATTTGATACTGGTTCTGTAGCTCATATTTGCAACTCGAAATAGGGGCTACGGATTAAACAAAGATTGTGTAAGGACGAGGTGATGATGCGCGTGGGAAATGGTTCCAAAGTCGATGTGGTCGCCATTGGCACGCTACCACTACATCTACCTTCGGGATTAGTTTTAGACCTGAATAATTGTTATTTGGTGCCAGCGTTAAGCATGAACATTATATCTGGATCTTGTTTGATGCGAGACGATTATTCATTTAAATCAGAGAATAATGGTTGTTCTATTTATGTGAGTAATATCTTTTCTGGTCTTGCACCCTTGCTAAGTGGTCTATTTTTGTTGAATCTCAATCGTGGTGATACACATGTTCATAATATTGAAGCCAAAAGATGCAAAGTTCATAATGATCGTGCAACTTATTTGTGGCACTGCCGTTTGGGTCATATTGGTGTAAAGAGCATGAAGAAACTCCATGCTGATGGACTTTTGGAATCACTTGATTATGAATCACTTGGTGTGGAGAACTCAACAACTTGATCTATGAGGCGCTCGAGGATCCGGATTGGCTTAATGCCATGTATGAAGAACTCAACAACTTCGAGCGCAACAAGGTGTGGAGATTGGTGCCAAGGACAAAGGAGAACCATAATGTCATTGGAACGAAATGGATCTTCAAGAACAAGAAAGATTCTCACGGGATTGTCATTCGCAACAAGGCACGTTTGGTGGCACAAGGCTACTCCCAAGTCGAGGGTATCGACTATGGTGAAACCTTTGCTTCCGTTGCTCACCTTGAATCTATTCGTTTGTTGCTTTCTTATGCTTCTCATCATAACTTCAAGTTGCAACAAATGGATGTGAAGAGTGCTTTTCTTAATGGTCCCCTTAATGAGTTGGTGTATGTCAAACAACCCCCGGGGTTTGAGGATCCCAAGTTCCCCAATCATCTGTACCAACTCGATAAGGCGCTCTATGGCCTTAAACAAGCCCCACGTGCATGGTATGAGCACCTTACTGAGTTGTTGCAAGACTGTGGGTTTGAGATTGGGAAAATCGACCCCACTCTTTTTACTAAGAAGGTCAAAGGGGAGTTGTCTGTATGCCAACTATATGTTGAGGATATTATCTTTGGTTCTCCTAACAAAGCTTTCAATGAGGAGTTTGTCGCACTCATGACCGCGAAGTTTGAGATGTCCATGATGGGAGAGTTGAAGTTCTTTCTCGGGTTCAAAGTCAAACAAAGAAGAGAAGGAATCTTCATCAACCAAGCTAAATACACTCAAGACATTCTTAAGAGATTCAAGCGAGTGATGTCAAGCCGGCTTCTACACCAATGCCTACCAAATGCCAACTTGACATTGATCCCAATGGTAAAGCGGTGGATCAAAAGGTATATCATTCTATGATTGGCTCCTTGCTTTACCTTTGTGCATATAGACCAGATATCATGTTGAATGTGGGAATTTGTGCACAGTTTCAAGCCTCACCTAAGGAAAGCCACTATGTAGCGGTCAAGTGAATCTTTTGATATTTGGCTCATACCCCAAACTTTGGCTTATGGTACCTAGAGGAGCAAACTTCAATCTCATGGGATTTTCGGATTCAGATTGGGCGGGAGACAAAGTGGATAGGAAGTCAACTTCTGGAGGGTGCCAATTTCTTGGTTGATCTTTGGTGAGTTGGTCTTCTAAGAAGCAAAGTTGTGTGTCTCTCTCCTCCACTGAAGCCGAGTATGTGGCCGCCGGTAGTTGTTGTGCTCAACTTCTATCGATGAGGTAAACATTAAAGGATTACAGTGTCATTTGTGACAAAGTGCCTCTTTGGTGTGACAATGAAAGTGCCATCAAGATTTCTCTCAACCCGGTGCAACACTTCAATACGAAGCATATTGAGATTCGGTATCACGCACTACAAAAAAAAGACACATCCGTGACATTTTGGGCCGAACGAAATTTTTTCTGTCATACATATGACACTTCTATGACGGTAATTGTGACAAAACCCGGTATCATCTTAGATGTGGTGGGTTCCTACTTCTATGAAAAAAAATCATGACAGAAATGGGTTTTTCATCCTGGGCGGGCCGGAGACGCAGCTGCATGACATTCTTTGGGTCGTCCATGACGAAAAAAAACCATTGTAGAAACGAGGGCGAGGAAAATTTCAGGGAGTTCCTGGTTACAGTGGGAGGTCGGGGGCCGAGCGATGCGCGTTTCTCTCGTACACGTACGCGCGTGTGTGCGAGGCGTTGGCTCTAACTGAACCTGAGCGAGGTGTTGGGCTCTAACTGAACTCGAGCGATCGATCGATGGCTGTTAACTGAACCCGATGGAGCGATTCCTTCGCTACTGCTGCTAACTGAAGCCGATCGATTGGATGAGCGATGGCGTTGCGGGGCGGGGGGTTGGATGAGCGGTGGCGGTGGCGTTGCCTCTGGATGAACAGGACCACTGTGGTGTGGAGGCTGGATGAGCGATGAGCGGTGGAGGGGTGCCCATGGAGGGTGGTTGAACAGGACCCGTGGGGTGGAGGCTGGATGAGCAGTGAGCGGTGGAGGGTTCCCGTGGAGGGGTGGTTGAACGATGGCCGGTGAAATAGTGCGCGGTGGAGGCTGGATGAGCAGGAGCCCGTGGAGGCTGGAGGAGGTCGACGGTAGCCCGTGGAGGCTGGAGGAGGTCGACGGTGGAGATGAAACAGTATCCGTGGAGTCCTGCTTTTGCGGCACGCCACACCCCTCGATGAAACAGGACCCACTGTTTGACCGTGGCGCCCAACACAAGTCCGTTTCGTCCGTTTTGCGATCGCCACACCCTCCCGATCAACGGGACCCCGTCTCGACCATAGGAGGTCTGTTTGGCCCGTTTTGCGATGCGCCACACCCTCCCGATCAACAGGACCCCGTTTGACCTTCGGAGGTCCTTTTCCACCGTTTTGCGGTGCGCCACACCCCTCCCGATCAACAGGACCCCGTTCCAAACGTAGGAGGTCTGTTTCCTCCGTTCTGCGGTACGCCAGGCCTCGTTTCCATCGCCTGTTCCGTCCAAGCCCTCCCGATGAACACGACCACGTATTCCATTACGACCCGACCGGTTGGCTCCCACGCGTTCCATTGCCTCCTGATTAACACGACGCATTCCGTTGCCTCCCCATGAACACGACGATGACGCTGTTTCTCCGTTCCGACCCAGCCATGTACACGAGCCACGGTAAATGCGTGTCTGTGAGTAGGCGTTCGAGACCCCGCCCATATGTACGTACGAGGACATATTTTCTTTCTTGCACCCTGGCCGTTGTACGTAGGTGTACGTGCTACATGCGCGCCTCTACTATGACACGTGCGCGCCTCTACTACGACACGTGCGCGCCTCTACATCGACCAAGATATGCATACGTTCGCGACCAGAATGACAACGCCACGTGCGCTCGACCAGGTGGGTCCCGACCGCCGAGCACTTCCTTGCGTGCGAAGATGTAGCTGGTGGGTCCCAGCAGTCAAGGGACGAATCGTTTTTGCCGGGACGCACTTCCTTGCGTCGAAGATGTAGTTCGTGGGTCCCAGCAATGTGGGGCGAATCATTTTTGCCGGACGCACTTCCTTGCGTGCGAAGATGTAGCTGGTGGGTCCCAGTCAAAGAAGCGAATCGTCTTTTGCACGGATGCACTTCCTTGCGTGCGAAGATGTAGCTGGTGGGTCCCAGCGATCGGAAACATTTTTTTCAAGAAATCGATGGCCCGTCGATGGGTCCCCATCGGTGGAGGAATCATTATTTTGCACATAATAAGGAGGCACTTCCTTGCTGCGGCCGTGGACCCAGCTGTCAGCCTCTCCATGTACAGTCCATGTCCGATGGAAGTTGTTCCTTGACCACGTTGACCACGCCGCGCTGAGAGCACCATGGTGGTGGACGACGGCGAGACCTAGGAAGGGGACGACTCGGAGCCGGGGAAGACGCAGCAGTGGATGCCCACGCGAAGAGGAGTACGAGGGTTCATTGGTTCGGCTGTGGTGTGAGGCTGATGTCGCCGCAGAATAACAGGGGGTGTGGGTGAGTAGAGGGATGGCCTGGCCAACGTTGGGAGTAGTAGGGGGCGGTGAAGCCTCCGCGGCATCACAACCGACCACGGGAGGCAGGAGCACGCGGCACGACCGACGCTGGTTTGGGCGGCTAGAGCAAGAAGACCAGAGGTTGAAGAAGCACTACGGCCGTTGGATGAACATCGTACGGTAATAGGAGGTAGAATCTTTCATATTGACTAAGTTGACAAAGCCTTCCGTCCCCGTCAACTTGGTAGGCCCTAAGTCAGCCTCCCACTATGCTTTGGGTTCCACCGGCGGGGAGTATTCATTTTTGTGCGTAATAAGGAGGCACTTCCTTGCGTGCGAAGATAGCTGAGTGGGTCCGACATGTCGGCAGGGGCACGTTTTAAGTGAAATACTGAGGCCCTTCCGGTGGGTCCCGGATGTCGTGGAGGAATCATTATTTTGCGCGTAATAAGGAGGCATTTCCTTGTGTGCGGCCGTGGACCAACTGTCGGCCTCTCCACGCATGATCTACTTCCGATGGTGTCGTTCGTTGACCACGTTGACCACGCTGCGTGCGGCGCATCCAAGGTGGTGGACGACGGCGAGGCCCGACGGCAACGAGCCGGAGATGGGAAGATGCGGAGTAGAGCGCAGACGGAGAGGTGTATGAGGGTTAACTGGTTCTAGTGCGGTGTGGTTCGGCGATCGGTGGAGAAGAAACGAAGGTGTGGAGGGTGGAGGGATGGCACGCCAGCGGTGGAGTAAGCGCTTCATAGCGAAGCGTGCTAAGCAGAGCTGCTAGCAGCAGGAGGCGGGAGGTGGTCCCGGCGGCGCTGGAGGAAGAAGACGAGAGATTGAAGATGGATGCCGGTCGTTGGATGTAAATCCAACGGCTAACATGTCAGAATCATTTGTTGACTAAATTGACAACGACTTGCGTTGGCTTCGACCTATTGGCCCACATTTCAGCCTCCAAAAATGTGGCACGTATTCAACCCATTTTTTCAGAATTTATAGTCTTTGTTTGCGCGGTAGAATTTACAGTCAATTTGATCTTTTTTTTGAATTACAGCCATTAGCTGGGCTGGGCGAACAAATAATGTAGCGTCCATGCGACCCATTTATTTTATTTCCTAAAAAATTACAGGTCATTTGCACTTTCTCGAAATACACGATTTTGCAGGGCTGATTCTAATTATAATGTTGGGTTGGGCCAGCAATGTTATCAAAAAATAAAAAGGGGCTGAGCATTTTGTTATAAATATATTTAAATAATAAGTGATATTATTACATTCGTCCTTAAATCCTACCAAGCTTTTGTACACAATCACTAGGATTTTTGTGTCAAAACAATCCAGGATTTTATTTGTTAAGAAATTATTTTTATAAGTTAATAAGATGTGGGATATTGTTTTCTTACATATGTAAGTATCTTCTAAATATATGATGACAATAAAAATAATATATAATAACATATAAAATAATTTAAATATATATAATATAGTTAGAAGGGAAACATAAGTTGGACTTGGCGTTCCTATTCTTATATAGAAAAATAGAACAGACCTCTGCGTTTTCTTCAAAAAAATACTCCCTCCATTTTTATATAGAAGGCCACTATGGAATATACTTTTGCATCTATACAAGGCCACCAACAGTAATCGAGGCAAATTTAATGATATTTTCTCGTAGTAGCAACATGTTTAATAGTTGCATGCATGCGGTCATAATGACAGTCAGCTAGTTCCTCCACTCAGTTTTCCTGCATGCATGTGTGGTATTAATGATCCCAGTAAACGAAAAGAGAAGTTGACTTGTAAAGCAGGCATTAAATTTTACATTGGTACGTGTAATTTGAGTTTGTGGCCTTGTATATAAAAATGGAGGGAGTACATAAATTGGGCTGCCAAAAATAAACCCTCGGATGGGAGGTCCATAGGCCGGTCGATACATGACGGCCCTAAAAAATACAAACAGGCCTATGGACCTCCCATCCGAGGTCGTGGGCTGCGCATGTTAAAAATGAAAGCCTAGACGGGGCAGCCCAAAACCACGTCCAACACTTGCCAAAACTTCGTCCCTCGTTTTCTCTGTGTTTCGCACACTCAACATTGTGTGGGCATTTTGACTGCATCATATGAAGATGTGCTATGCATGAATGTTGATCGCATGATGTTAAGCGGCTGGTAGTTCCATTTTCGACCATGAATAAAACTTCCGACATGATGTTAACCCTATTTGAAAAGGTCGTGTTAATATAAATGCTCCTCTGAAAGTTGCGCTTTCTTATCTAAAACTGAACTTGCAGTTTCTTATCTGGTTGAAACTTGCGCTTTCTTCTCTGAGAATCACATTGTCTGCACTTTTATACTCCTATGAAGCTACATTTTTAAGTGCTAAAAATAGATCTCTAGAATTCATAAAATACTTCATATGCTCAATACTGCAAATCTGAAATTTAAAAGACAATCATATCTGAAAGTACTCTCAAAATACACAACACAAAACACAATTCACAACCTGCAAATACTGACAACCCTAAGCTCCTCCTGACAATTCACAACCTGCCCGACTATTGGGCTGGGGGGTGAGCGAGTCCTGGATAAGGGGGTATCCGGACAGCCGGACTGTGTACAATGTCCGGACTGTTGAAGCGTGAAGATGCAAGACTCAAGACTTCGGCCCGTGTCCGAATGGGACTTTCCTTGGCGTGGAAGGCAAGCTTGGCAATCCGAATATTATGTTTCCTTCCTTGTAACCGACTCCATGTAAACCCTAGTCCTCTCCGGTGTCTATATAAACCGGAGAGGTTGGTCCTTAGAAGGCAGATCACAATTACAATCCTACCATCATAGGCTAGCTCTTAGGATTTAGCCTCTACGATCTCGTGGTAGATCTACTCTTGTACTACCCATATCATCAATATTAATCAAGCAGGAAGTAGGGTATTACCTCCATCGAGACGGCCCGAACCTGGGTAAACATCTGTGTCACTTGCTTCCTGTTACCATCAGCCTTGACGTGCAGATCGGGACCCCCTACCCGAGATACGCCGGTTTTGACACCAACATTGGTGCTTTCATTGAGAGTTCCTCTGTGTCGTCGTTGTCAGGCTCGATGACTCCTTCAATTATCATCAACGACGCTGTCCAGGGTGGGGCTTTCCTCCCCGGACAGATCTTCGTGTTCGGCAGCTTCGCACTGCAGGCTAATTCGCTTGGCCATCTGGAGCAGATCGACAGCTGCGCCCCTGGCCATCAAATCAGGTTCAGAAACCTGAACTACACGACGGATATCCACGGAGACTTGATCTTCGACGGATTCGGGCCAGCACCAGGAGCACCGAACAACCACGATGAGCTCGGCTTAGACCGGCCGTCAGACGATGCTCGGGACATCATCCCGGCAGAAGCCTCGGATCTAAATCCGGGGCAGGTTGTGTTGCCTAAGGACGGTGATGGAGCCGAACACAGGCCTCACTTTGGAGGGAGCCTGTGACTCCGGACCCCCGGATTCATATTCGGTTGTGGGTTCCAGTCCGCGCGTCCCTGAGCCCGCCGAACCTGGTTGGGCTCCGGTGATGGAGTTCACCATGGCGGACATCTTTCAGCACTCGCCCTTTGGCGACATGCTGAACTTATTGAAGTCTCTCTCTTTGTCAGGAGACTCTGGGCCGAACTATGTCCGGCTTGAGTGGGAAGCAGACGACGACGGAATTCGTTGCCCACCCACCACCCACTTCATTGCCACGATCGATGATCTAACCGACGTGCTTGACTTCGACTCCGAAGACATCGACGGTATGGACGATGATGTAGGAGAATTACAGGAGCCACCGCTCACAGGGCGGTGCACGGCCACCTCCTCATATGATATATATATATATATATATATATATATATATATATATATATATATATATATATATATATATATATATATATATATATATGGTGGACACTCGGAAGGAAACTGATGGCGATGAGGCAACGGAGAATAACCCCTCGGGAAGAAAAGCAAAGCATGGGCGTCGTCGGCGCCACTCCAAGCCCCGCCACAGCAATACCGGCCCCGGAGACGAAAATAATCTAGATGGCGCTGAAGAAGAATATGACCCTGACCAGCCCGCCTTCGAGCAGGCCGAACGGGAAGATGTGCAGATTAGCCCAGTAGAACAGGCGATAGACGTATACCCGGAGGAGGACAACTACACGCCCCCCTCCGAAGACGAGATTAGCCTCGGCGACGACGAATTCGGCGTGCTTGAGGATCCCGTGGAGCAGGAGCGTTTCAAGCGTAGGCTTATAGCCACTACGAGGAGCCTGAAAAAGAAGCAGCAGCAACTCCAAGCTGATCAAGATCTGCTCACAAATAGATGGTCTGAAGTCCTGGCAGCCGAGGAATATGGACTCGAACACCAAACGGCTGACCGGCCACCCCGTGGCCGGGATAAAACGGGATATCAGCCAGGATACCAGCCCGCACCCCCACGCCGATATACTACAGCCCAGAGCAACAAGCAAGACCTGCAAGATATTCTGGAAAACAAAGCAGGACAACCAAGATCGATCTACGGATCGCGGGGGCGCGCCCCAGCGCGCGACGATAATCGTCGCGCTGGATACATCATCAACAAGTCCGGCCGGGCCAAACACAGCAACCCAGACCAATTCAAGCTGTGTAGCCACATAGACCGGCACAGAGGCGCCGCACACCCCCTCTGCTTCACTGACGAAGTGATGGATCATGAATTCCCAGAAGGGTTCAAACCGTAAACATCGAATCGTACGATGGCTGTGAGACCCAGCGGTATGGATCGAAGATTTCCTTCTCCACATTCACATGGCCCGCGGAGATGATCTACGCCATCAAGTATCTTCCCTTAAGCTCAAAGGACCAGCCCGACATCGGTTAAACAGCCCGCCAAAGAAATTCCATTGGCGATTGGGAAAACCTGGAAGACGCATTCCTTGATAACTTCCAGGGCACATTTATGCGACCACCAGACGCCGATGACCTGAGCCACATTACTCAACAGCCCGGAGAGTCAGCCCGGAAATTCTGGACTCCGTTCCTTACTAAAAAGAACCAAATAGTCGACTGTCCGGACGCCGAAGCCCTGGCAGCTTTCAAGCATAATATCCGTGATGAGTGGCTCGCTCGACACCTCGGCCAGGAAAAACCCAAGTCTATGGCAGCTCTCACAACCCTAATGACCCGCTTTTGTGCGGGTGAGGATAGCTGGTTGGCTCGCAGCGGCACCACGCCACGTTCCGGCACTTCGGTCGACTGCGATGCTAACGGCAAGCCACAACATAACAGGCATAAGAGACGGAACAACGACGACAGCACTGAAGACACGACGGTCAACGCCGGATTCAGCGGATCTAAGTCCGGTCAGCGGAAAAAGCCGTTCAAAAGAAATAATCAGGGACCATCCAGTCTGGACCGCACCCAAAACTGGAGCGCTCGTGCCAAATTCATGGCACACCGGACAAACCAGCCAACCACACCAATAGAGACTGTTGGGTGTTCAAACAGGCCGGCAAGATAAACGCCGAAAACAAGGACAAGGGGCTGCACAGCGACGATGACGAAGAGCCCCGGCGTCCGAACACGGGGGGACAAAAGAAATTCCCCCCCCCCCCCAGGTGAAAACGGTCAACATGATCTACGCCACCCACATCCCCAAGCGGGAACGGAAGCAGGCACTATGGGACGTCTATGTGATGGAGCCAGTCGCCCCCAAGTTCAACCCATGGTCAGCTTGTCCGATCACCTTTGATCGTAGGGATCATCCTACTAGCATCCGTCACGGCGGCTCAGCCGCATTGGTCTTAGACTCAATCATCGACGGATTCCACCTCACGCGAGTCCTTATGGACGGCGGCAGCAGCCTGAACCTACTTTATCAGGACACAATGTGCAAAATGGGCATTGACCCTTCAAGGATCAAGCCCACTAAAACCACCTTTAAAGGTGTCATTCCTGGAGTAGAGGCCCGCTGTACGGGCTCTATAACACTGGAAGTGGTCTTCAGATCCCCGGACAACTTCAGAGTGAAGAGCTAATCTTCGACATCGTCCCTTTCATGATGGCTACCACGCCTTTGCCGGACGAACCGCATTCGCTAGATTCAATGCGGTACCACATTACACATACCTCAAGCTCAAGATGCCAGGACCGCGCGTGGTCATCACTGTCAATGGAAATATGGACCGCTCCCTTCGAACAGAAGAGCATACGGCAGCCCTCGCGGCAGAAGTACAATGCGGCCTACTCCGATAAACCATTCCGGCGACAACTTCGAGCACAGTCAAGCGAGTCCGGAGCACCCCGCAACAGGATCATCAGGAATGCCAAGAGCATGATTAGCAGTCCGGCCTCCGCTCAAACCCCTTCAAAGCAGTATTCGTGCCACGCGTACACAATTACGCACTCAAGATACCATGGGCATAGGCGGAGGCGCATCAACGACTCAGTCAATAGTGCGGGTAACCGTCAAATACCTTCAGAATCTTTCCCTCTTACATTTCAGGACACCGCTTTAGTGCGGCATCCTTAGAAGAGCCGAATTGCCGGACTTATATGGGAGAGACATCCAAGGAGGCAACAGATGTTGTGCACAGAAGGAAATACCCAGGTGGAATCTATTTACGATCATTATACCTGCTTTATCTATCTGTACATAGCCCGCCCTTGGATAGGACATGTCAAATAGTCCTATTTTATCTCTGCTTAATGCATCCTATGTAAACATACGCTTAAACGTATTTTTCGCCAATGGATTATATATAGCGTCAGCTTCTTATTCTTACTTGAGCGTTCTTTCTCTTATAAATGATTATTTCATATTGCACCCGTACACCTTGGTGCGGTCAGTTTGCCAGGGGCTTCTCACGGCGCCCCATAATTTGGCAAATAAAAGTCCGAACACTTCCAACAGTGCGGCAACCCGAACTTATAGTATTATATGCATCAGCTCCGAATCATGTCTTGGGTCTACAGTTGGGATAGCCCGGCTCCCTTGTTTTGGTGCCTTACGTTCTGTTATATCGACTAAGGTAGCGCAGGGAGAACTACTGCGATTGTGTCCCGGTTGTTCCGGACGAGCACCTCAGTAGAGAAATCCGAAAACTGACCGGCATGATGTGGCGACAGCTGGTCGCTGTTCGAGAGGTACTAAAATCCTTCAAGATTTTCCGCTTTAGGCGATAAATCGGCTTTGTCCGATCTAGGCGTATATAGCGCCCCAATTCGGCCTTCCGGATTCTAGGGGCTTCGCCGAAATTTAAAATTGTAGACTTCTATGGCTAAGTAAAAGTTATAAAGCCGCATAGTCTGATTGCCTTGTTCGCTGCGTCGGACACCTCCTTAAGGGACCAAACATTTGGATAAAGAATGTCCGGGTTTTCCACGAACACCCCAGTGCTAGTCACATGGGGGCGGAAGCCGACGACTGGCCTACTTTCAAGATTTTATAAACAGTCGCACAGAAGGTAATATTTTAAATAACAAAAGCGCTACATAGCACAAGTAACTTCGTCCTTAAATTACAAACATGACAGAAGTGAATTCATTCAAAAACGGTGTCCTTGGTACATTCATCAGCCACGAGACGAGCACCCTTCATAACGCCATCATAGTACAGCTCGGGATGGCGATGCGCCTTGCTCTCCGGCGGCCCGTCCTTGACCAGCTTCTCCGCATCCAGCTTACCCCAATGCACCTTGACGCGGGCAAAGGTCCGGAGGGCACCCTCGATGCAAACGGATCGCTTGATCACCTCAAGCCGCAGGCAGGCATCCACCATCCGCTTGATCAGGCCAAAGTAGCTACTGGGTATGAGCTCACCTGGCCACATCTGGACTATGAAACCTTTCATAGCCAGTTCGGCCGCCCTGTGGAGTTCGACCAACTGCTTCAGTTGGTCACTCAAAGGCATCGGGTGTTCGCCCCAAAGACATCGACCAGAACAGCTTCTCCGCTGAGTTCCCCTCTGGGCAAGAGTAGAACTCTGCGGCGTCGTCTGTTGCATGGCAGATCTGCGAATGCCCCTGGAGAGCTCCTAATTCGAGTAAGTAAAAGAAATGCCTCCTCCACATGTTTGCTTTGCATAAAGAACTTCTTACCCGCTGCTAACTTCTTGGCCTCCTGGATCTCCTGCTGTGCTTTCTCGGCTTCGGCCTTGGCGTCTTTCAAATTCACAAGGGCCTTCGCAAGCTCGGCCTCTTTCGCCTTCAGATCATGCTCCACGGACTCGCATCTCTTGCCGAGGTCCTGGAGCTCTTGCTGTACCTCACCTACCCTAGCACTTTGCTTTTCGCGCTCCTTACATTCCGAGGTCGCCTTGTCTTCGGCCTCGGACAGCGCCTTTTTCAGCGATGCCACTTCGGCGGTGGCCCATGTTACAAAGTCATAGCACTTAGGTGTTAGACTCACTAATTCTGGCTATCCTTAAATGCATAAGAGCGGGAATCACTTACCCTTGTTCTCTTCGAGCTGCCTCTTCGTGAGGTCGAGCTCTCCCTGCGCCTGCTCCAGGTCCCGCTTTAGCTCGGCAACCTCTGCGGTACGGGCAGCAGCAGCAAGCGGCACAACCTGCTTATTCACAATAATACTTATTATTAGACTCCTACGGATTATGATTGACCCTCCGTTTGGCTTTTCTTTCCGAACACCAAACAGAGTATCAGGGGCTACTACCTATCGGGTGGTAATTTTGCACATATTTATTACTTACCTCAAAGCCTGTCAGGAGGCTGGTGCAAGCTTTGGTTAGTCCGCTTTTGGCGGACAAAACCTTCCGAATCACCGTACTCATGAGAATACAGTGCTATTCATCCATGGAAGCGCCGCGAAGCACTTCCAGCAGACAGTCCGGCGGCTCATGCGCAACGGAAGTCCTCGATACAAACGGCTCGCCCTCCCTAACGAGGGGTAGCCCGCCTGAGTCCGGAACCATCAAAGGTTCCGGAATTGTGTTCGGCTGAGAGCCCGGCTGGCCATGGCTCTCGTCGACACGATCCGCGGGAACCTTGAACCCCGCGTGTCCGACGTCTGGTACCCCGCCTCTGGGCGTCTCCAGAGTCACCTCCCCCCGCTCTGGGAGTCTTTGGGACAACACCTCCGTGTCGTCTGCGGGTTGAGGAGTAGTGGCTGTCGGAAGCGAATTCATCTCCAAATCGCTCAGGGACCCGGAGGAAGATACCTCGGGGTGATCCCTGGCCGGACTGCACATATGTTCGGCGTTAAACAAAAGCTATAGAGTGAAGTTTTGACGGAGTGCGGACACTTACGATCGCACTGGGGGCTTCCCCCTCGGCAGCCACCCCTCCTCGCTGAGAGCGGCCATGGCGGAGTAGTCCGGAAGGGGCACCTTCCCCTTCTTGAACGCCCCAGCCTCCCCTCCCGGGGCGGCTTTCCTCTTCTTCTCCCCCCAGTGTCGGGAGGTAGAACCTCTTCCTGATTCCCCCTGCCTCCGCGGGAAGAATCTGTTTCGTTGTCGTCAGACGACAGGGGTATGGCGGCCTTACGGCGAGGGACTTTTCCGGCCCCTTGGTCCGCCTCCTCGGACCCCTCATCCTTTCTGGATGGGGCGTCTTCCTCTTCTTCTTCTTCCTCCCCTTCATGGGAGGAGTGCGCCTCATCGTCTTCGGACCAGGCTTCCGGCACAACCTTATGCTGGAGACCTTTTCGGATCCCCGAAGCCTTCTTCTCGGCCTTCTTCTCCGGCACCTTGTACGGTGCCGGGACCAGCATCTCCGTCAGGAGAGCATCAGCTGGGCCTTCTGGCAGCGGAGCTGGGCAGTAAACCTGCTCCGCTATCTCCACATAATCCTGAAGCAAATATGCATAACTACTTAAGGCACTCCCATGAATATCTTGGGAAGAACTGGGTCCGGTGGCAGTCTGAGAACTCACCGACCTAGGAGCCCGCGCGGCGTGAAGCCCACGGTCCTCGGATGTGGGAGGGGGTACTTCGGAGGCCTTGAACAGCACCTTCCATGCGCCTTTGTGCGTCATGTCGTAGAGCTTCCGGAACATCTGGTGTTCGGTTCGGACAAACTCCCAGAGATTGACTGCCCGCCTCTGACAGGGCAGGATCCGGCGAACGAGCATGACTTGGATCACGTTGACAAGCTTGGTGTTCTTGTCCTTCATGCTTTTGATGCATGTCTGGAGTCCGGCCAGCTCCGTGGAATCGCCCCAGGACAGGCCCTTCTTCTCCCAGGAGGTGAGCCGCATGGGGGCTCCGGATCGGAACTCAGGAGCCGCTGCCCAGTTGGCGCCGCACGACTCGGTGATGTAGAACCACCCCGATTGCCACCGTTTTACGGTCTCCGCAAAGGAGTCGTCGAGCCATGTGACGTTAGGCATTCTGCCCACCATGGCCCCTCCGCACTCCGCTTGTTGGCCGCTTACAACCTTCGGCTTCACGCAGAAGGTTTGCAGCCATAGGCCGAAGTGAGGCCGGATGCGGAGGAAGGCCTCGCATATGACGATGAACGCCGAGATGTTGAGGACGAAGTTCGGGGCTAGATCATGGAAATCTAGCCCGTAGTAGAACATGAGCCCGCGGATGAAGGGATGGAGGGGAAATCCCAATCCACGGACGAAGTGGACGACGAATACGACCCTCTCGTGGGGTCCTGGGGCCGGAATGACCTGCCCGGCGTCTGGTAGACGGTGCGCTATGTCTGCGGCCAAGTATCCGGCCGCCTGAAGATTTGTGATGTGCTTCTCCTTAACAGTGGAAGCCACCCACTTGCCTCCTGCTCCGGACATGTTTAGCTGTGCGGAGAAGACTTAGGCTTGGGCGCTGGAGCTCGAGGGGGCAGGAGTGGGCAAAGGAGGAAGAAGGCATGGGTGAAAATGGGGAAATCTTATCCCTTTATAGAGGAGCCGAGAGCGGTGCGCCTCCCCACTTGCCCGTTGAGAATCGCTTGTTTCCCAAGCGCCACAATTAATGGCGTGGTGAGATTACCCATACCTGTATTGATGAGAATCCCGTGATAAGGGGACATGATCTCTGTTTTGACAAGACGTGTCAAAGAAACCGCCTCGTAATATTGAAAGTGCAACTATCCCTAGGCGGTTTTGGTAATTCATAACAACATATAGCTCATTGAGCTAATGCTATTCAAAGAAAAATATTTCAGGAAAGCTCAATGAATGGCATGGCATGGATGATGAAAGTGGATCCCTCAAAATATTAAGGACAAAGGATTGGCTCAAGCTCAAAAGCTAAAGACTCTACATTTTACATTTTAGTGGTCCAAGATCACATTGAGTCTATAGGAAAAGCTAATACTATCAAGGAGGGATGAGGTGTTGCTTAATGAGCCTCTTGCTTCAAGTGCTTAGTGATATGCTCCAAAAACCCTAAACTACTTTCTCACATGCACATATGACCTAAACTCATAGTCAAAATTGGTCCCACCGATTATTTCTATCCGGCGCCACTGAGTTCAAATGTCATAGCCACTGCCACAAACCCTAGGAAAATCAGTCTCATCGATAGGGATCTCGGTCTCACCGAGATGGGATTGTAATCTCTCTGTTTCCCTTCGTAACATTTTGGTCTAATCGAAGTGAGCGATCGGTCCCACCGAGATTGCAATGTAAACTCTCTATTTTCCTTTCGTAACATTTTGGTCTCACCGAAAAGAGCGAATCGGTCCCATCGAGTTTACCTGACCAACTCTCTGGTTAGCTAATTACCAAAATCAGTCTCACCAAGTTTGTGTAATCGGTCTCACCGAGATTACGTTATGCCCTAACCCTAACCATATCGGTCCTACCGAGTTGCATGTCGGTCCCACCGAAAACCCTAACGGTCACTAGATTTACTAAATCGGTCCGACCGAGTTTGTTGATTTGGTCCCACCGAGTTTGGTAAATTGTGTGTAACGGTTAGATTTTGTGTGGAGGCTACATATACCCCTCCACCTCCTCTTCATTCGTGGAGAGAGCCATCAGAACAAACCTACACTTCCAACTTACATTTTCTGAGAGAGAACTACCTACTCATGTGTTGAGGCCAAGATATTCCATTCCTACCATATGAATCTTGATCTCTAGCCTTCCCCAAGTTGCTTTCCACTCAAATCTTCTTTCCACCAGATCCAAATCTTATGAGAGAGAGTTGAGTGTTGGGGAGACTATCATTTGAAGCACGAGATCAAGGAGTTCATCATCAATGCACCATTTGTTACTTCTTGGAGAGTGGTGTCTCCTAGATTGGCTAGGTGTCACTTGGGAGCCTCCGACAAGATTGTGGAGTTGAACCAAGGAGTTTGTAAGGGCAAGGAGATTGCCTACTTTGTGAAGATCTACCGCTAGTGAGGCAAGTCCTTCGTGGGCGACGGCCATGGTGGGATAGACAAGGTTGCTTCTTCGTGGACCCTTCGTGGGTGGAGCCCTCCGTGGACTCGCGCAACTGTTACTCTTCGTGGGTTGAAGTCTCCATCAACGTGGATGTACGATAGCACCACCTATCGGAACCACGACAAAAACATCCGTGTCTCCAATTGCATTTGAATCCTCCAAACCCTTCGCTTTACATTCATGCAAGTTGCATGCTTTAATTTTCGCTGCTCATATACTCTTTGCTTGCTTGCTTGAATTGTGTGAAGATTGCTTGACTTGTCCAAAGATCGCTAAAATCTGCCAAACTCTAAAATTGGGAAAAGGTTAAGTTTTTAATTGGTCAAGTAGTCTAATGACCCCCCTCTAGACATACTTCAAGATCCTACAAGTGGTATCGAGCTTTGGTCTCCATTTGCTTTGATTTCCATAGCTTTTGGTGGTCATAGCCTTGGTTTCACAACCTAGGAGAGTATGGCGTCTAGCGAGGGAAATTATCACCGTAGAGGTCCTTACTTTGATGGTACTAATTTTGCTAGTTGGAAGCATAAGATGAAAATGCATATTCTCGGACATAACCCGCCGTTTGGGCTATTGTGTGTATTGGCTTGCAAGGTGAATTCTTTGATGGGAGAGAGTCGAACCGTGAAGCTAAGCGGACGAATTGAAGATGCTGCAATAGAACGCTCAAGCTTGTGATATCCTCTTCAATGGCTTGTGCCCCGAAGAATTCAACAAAATCAGTCGTCTTGAGAATGCAAAGGAAATTTGGGATACTTTGATTGATATGCATGAAGGTACCGACTCCGTCAAGGAATCCAAGTTGGATGTGCTCCAAAGTCAGCTTGACAAGTTCAAAATGACGGATGGTGAAGGTGTCGCTAAAATGTACTCTAGGCTTGCTCTTATCACAAATGAGATTGCCGGCTTAGGAAGTGAAGAGATGACCGACAGATTCATCATCAAGAAGATCTTAAGAGCATTGGATGGAAAGTATGATACCGTGTGCACATTGATCCAAATGATGCCAAATTACAAAGATCTCAAGCCAACGAAGTCATTCAAGAATTGTTGTTCATGAGATGTCACTCAAGGATAAGGAGGAACTTCACAACAAGTCAAGTGGTGCTTACAAAGCCTCATGTGAAGCCCCACATCATCAAGTGAGAAACAAACCTTCAATGAAGAATTGAGCTTAATGGTGAAGAACTTCAACAAATTCTACAAGAGTAGAAGCAAAGAAAGAAGCTCTAAGTCAAGGTCCTATAATGACAAAAGATCTTCTAGTCGAGAGCGCAATTGCTACAATTGTGGGAGACCCGGACACTATTCCAATGAGTGTACGACACCCTAAAAAAGAAGAGAAGATTCTCCAAAGAGAAGAAGTAGAAGAGAAGAATCACCTCCAAGAGAGAGAAGGAGTAGAGATGATCGTTATGAACGAAGACCTCACAGAGAAGCAAGGATTCGGAAAGGAAGGACAAGTCATCAAAGAGCTACACAAAATGAAGACATCAGGCTCATGTTGGTGAATGGGTATCCGGCTCCGACTCAATAATCACTCCGAGAGAAGCTATCACTCCGACTCGAATATACTCAAGATGAAGGTGTTGCCGGTCTAGCACTTGTGTCAACCAACTCCTACGACATATTTGATTCACCAAATGAAGGAATTGGAAGATGCTTCATGGCCAAAGGTCCTAAGGTAACACACCCCGAGTATGTTGATTTCAATAGTGATGAAGATGACTTACTAGGTGATGATGATTTACTTGTTGACAGCTCTATTGATGAATACTATGATGAAACATCAATTAATCATGCTAATCAAGATAAAATGAATGACAATGATAAGGAGAAGATTGAGCTTCTAACTAAAGAACTAAACACTCTTAATTTAGCTCATGAAACTATCTTCGAAGATCATCGAGAACTTTTAAGGGCTCATGAGAAGTTACGCTTTGAAAAGCTCAATCTTGAGCAAGAGAATGAGTTCTTAAAGGCAATCAATGATGATCTCCGTAAGAAAAGTTCTTCTTACATTGCCAAGCGTTTACTCTTATCTACTTACATGCCTCAAGTCAAGTCTAGTAACAAGTACAAGAAAGATTCTTCCACTGGTAGTAACAATAATAATGTCAAATCCAATATTGTTGCTTCTAGTAGTTCTCTTGATTCCACTAATGATTCTCTTAGCGAAGTTACACTTGAGCAAGAAAATAGCTTATTGAAGGGAATTATAGAGAAAGGTGTATACAAGAGCCTTGCCGGGAGTAAGCAATTCGAGGAAATTGTACGCAAGCAAGGCACCGGAAGAATCAAGGTCTTGGTTTTGAACGAAAGTTCAATGCCAATGGAGTTGAGTGGGAAGAAGATCAATACCCCAAGACGAAGTTTGTTCCTCAACAAGAGAAGTATGATCCTACTTCCTTCAAGGAAACACAAGCACAAGATGATCTTCCACCACAAGACCACAAGAACAAAGGCAAGGACAAGCTTCAAGAGGAGATTGATGCATTTGAAGAAGCACCTAAGGCCTTGTTCAAGTGGGTTCCCAAGACTACGTCAAGTTCTACTTCATCAAGTACAACTACAACTCCAAGGATTCCCACCAAGATGATGTGGATCCCGAAGAAGAAGAACTAGAGTGTTCTTGAGGGTGACTCCGCCAACATTCTTCACTCATATCATTATGGCAAGGACAAGTGCAATCAACTTCCATATCTTGCACTAGTTCAAGGAGTCACAAACCCTCATGTTGGTAAGGCAAGGGACAAGGTAACCTAATGTTTTCATGGACATCATCTTGTGTGTGCATCAATCTATGTCTATGGATATTCTTGTTTGTTCCTTGTGGGACTAACCCATGTAGGTATTGAAAGTGCAACTCACTCCAAAGGATTGCTCCAAATGATCTACATCAACATTGAGCATCCACATCTTCAACACCTACATGAAGTCATCATGGACACAACCCAAGGTTAGTTCATCCCTCTAAGGGGTGATCTCACATCTAGGAGGAGCTTAACTCTAAGAATTGAGTCAAAGATACTCTAATGATGTGAACACATCAATGCATTATGTAAAAGTGGTAACCCCACTTGAGCTTAAACGATAAGTATGACCTATGATCAAATGTTCTCACTTGACTCCTAAGTCAATATACTCATATATAGATGACTTAGTCATCGCCAATTATTTGATAGATGCTAGAGTTCGTTGTGCATGTCTTGCCACGTATTTCATTTGCCATTTTATTGTGCGAGCATGTTGGTTGCATATTTTACTCATTCGAGGACATCCACTTGTTGTTTTGGTTGATTGGTTTCTTTTTCTTTTGCCAAGTGGATGGACAAGAATGCCTAAGAACCTTCTCTAGCTATCTATGCTTTTCTCGTCTCAAACTCTATTCATGCTACATCACAAATTTTGATCAAGTCAGATTCGAACCACTCTGTGTGAGGAGCACTTTCGAGTCCCCGATTCGTCATAGACTTAAACTTCCAAAACTTCTTTGTGATTTTTGGTCTGACCGATTCTTCCATTTCGGTCATACCGAGATCACTAAGTCGATCTAGGTTTTCCATCTCGGTGCAACCAATTTGAACTTTTCGGTCACACCGAGTTGCTGTAACTGTCAACAGTTATGCATCTCGGTGCCACCGAGTCGTTCCACTCGGTCACACCGATAGTGACGGGCTATATATTCACACGGGAAATTTTTTGTAAAACTTTCTCCAAACCTTTTCGCCCACGCATAGCTCACTCTGCCTTCTAGGTCTCCAGATCATCAACTTCGTTGCCAGCCGCCTCCTGTCACTGGTCTCCGCCGCCGTCAACCGATTTCAACTCCGCCGTTGCCGCCTTAGCGAGTTCATCGCCGAACTAGGCTACGAACTCGATCACAGTGCTATCCTTGTCTGATTCTCAGCACATTGTGTTCATTATGATTCTTGCCACGATTGAAACACCTCTATCCATTCAAAACAATCCTTAGAATAGATGAGATTTGAAAATTTAGGGTTAGGTTTCCGCCGAAACCATCTCGGACCCACCGAGTTGAAAAACTCGGTCCCACCGATTTTCGGCTAACACCATTGCACTAGTAACTCTCGGTCTGACCGAGAATTGCTAATCGGTGTGACAGATATTAGAACTTTGTGAAACCCTAGCAGTCTCGGTGCCACCAAACTGTGACTTGGTCTGACCGAGTTCACTAGTTTAGGTTCCAAAACTACTTCGGTATCACCGAGTTTGAAAATCGGTTGATCCAAAATGCTTTCTGTGGAAAACTAAAACCAAGTTTTTGAATCATTCTTTTGCAAAAATCTCTGCATTTTGTGATGCTCATCCACTCTATCTCATCTATAACTATTCACAGGGCCAGCAGTCAGTGTTTGCAGCATGTCAGACCAAAGTGACAACAAGAACAAGGAAGAAGAGCAGATTCACATGAGTGAGGGCACTAGTCCCTCTAGCACTTCAGATGATGGCAGCAGGAGCACCCCAAGCAATCTGCCTAAAGTTGCCACCAGGGCCAGAAAGAAGAAAACCTCATAATCTAAGGATGAGGACTATGTGGCAGTTGAAGATGAGGCCACTTCCAAGAAGAAGGTGGTCAAGAAAGAATATGGTTCAGCTGTGGCCACTAAGCCAGTAGTGCAGAAGAAGGCACCTGCAAGAGGCATTCCCACTTCCAAACCCAGGAAGGTTGCCACTGGAGAAACCATGAAGTTTACTATTGAGTCATAAGATGAAGTTGCTGGACAAGGTAAAAAGAAGAAGAGAGTCAGAACCACCACTGCCAAAGTTCTTGGCAATCCCTCTATGAGGAGAGACTCTGAAGAAGAGGAAGAAGAGGTTCTTTGCACCACAGCTCCTCTGACTCCAAAGGCAACTAGCTCCAGCACCAACTCCTTCATCTCCATCCACATCAACTGAAGCCTTCGTCCAAGGAGCCATCTCTACACCACCACCTGAAGACCAAGACTGAGAGACGATATAGTACTATGCATTTTCTAGGAACTTTTTGGTAACTTGTTGCCAAAGGGGGAGAAAAATGTATAGATCATAGGCTTCGAGAGAGAGAGTTTGCTTTTGTTGCTTTTGTTCTCTCTTGTCTTCTTGGTTGAACTTTGTTTGCTTTTGATTGCTTGAGACTTTATGCTATTATCTGTGAGACATTGATGATCATGTCTTTGATCATAAGCTACACTTATGCTTGTTAGATGATATTATCTTACTTATGCTTATATGATCATTCACTTTGCTTGGAGATGAGTGCATATATTCAATCTTTATTATTTTGATCGCTCCACCAAGATGTATGTGACATGGAAGAGTAACCCATGAGCCTAATTCCTTGTGCATTTGCAGTCCAAAGCAAATCTTAAACTATGCACAAATTTAGGGGGAGCTCTTGCTTATCACATACTTCTCAAAGCGACGATGTTTTTCAATCTTATTATCATTTGTCGAAGCTTTGATCTATATGTTGTCATCAATTACCAAAAGGGGAGATTGAAAGTGCAACTATCCCTAGGTGGTTTTGGTAATTCATAACAACATATAGCTCATTGAGCTAATGCTATTCCAAGACAAATATTTCAGGAAAGCTCAATGAATGGCATGGCATGGATGATGAAAGTGGATCCCTCAAAATATTAAGGACAAAGGATTGGCTCAAGCTCAAAAGCTCAAGACTCTACATTTGACATTTTAGTGATCCAAGATCACATTGAGTCTATAGGAAAAGCCAATACTATCAAGGAGGGATGAGGTGTTGCTTAATGAGCCTCTTGCTTCAAGTGCTTAGTGATATGCTCCAAAAACCCTCAACTACTTTCTCACATCCACATATGACCGAAACTCAAAGTCAAAATCGGTCCCATTGATTCTTTCTATCCGGCGCCACCGAGTTCAAATGTCATAGCCACTGCCACAAACCCTAGGCAAATCGGTCTCACCGATAGGGATCTCGGTCTCATCGAGATGGGATTGTAATCTCTCTATTTCCCTTCATAGCGTTCGGTCTAACTGAAGTGAGCGATCGGTCCCACCGACATTGCAATGTAAACTCTCTGTTTCCCTTTCGTAACATTTCGGTCTCACCGAAAAGAGCGAATCGGTCCCACCGAAGTTTACGACCAACTCTCCGTTAGCTAATTACCAAAATCGGTCTCACCGAAGTTCGTAAGCGGTCTCACCGAGATTACGTTATGCCCTAACCCTAACCATATTGGTCCTACCGAGTTGCATGTCGGTCCGACCGAAAACCCTAACGGTCACTAGATTTACTAAATAGGTCCGACCGAGTTTGTTGATTCGGTCCCTCCGAGTTTGGTAAATTGTGTGTGATGGTTAGATTTTGTGTGGAGGCTATATATACCCCTCCACCTCCTCTTCATTCATGGAGAGAGCCATCAGAACAAACCTACACTTCCAACTTACATTTTCTGAGAGAGAACTACCTACTCATGTGTTGAGGCCAAGATATTCCATTCCTACCATATGAATCTTGATCTCTAGCCGTCCCCAAGTTGCTTTCCACTCAAATATTCTTTCCACCAGATCCAAATCCTATGAGAGAGAGTTGAGTGTTGGGGATACTATCATTTGAAGCACAAGAGCAAGGAGTTCATCATCAACGCACCAGTTGTTACTTCTTGGAGAGTGGTGTCTCCTGGATTGGCTAGGTGTCACTTGGGAGCCTCCGACAAGATTGTGGAGTTGAACCAAGGAGTTTGTAAGGGCAAGGAGATCGCCTATTTTGTGAAGATCTACCGCTAGTGAGGCAAGTCCTTCGTGGGCGGCGGCCATGGTGGGATAGACAAGGTTGCTTCTTCGTGGACCCTTCGTGGGTGGAGCCCTCCGTGAACTCAGCAAGCAACCGTTACCCTTCATGGGTTGAGGTCTCCATCAACGTGGATGTACGATAGCACCACCTATCGGAACCACGAGAAAAACATCCGTGTCTCCAATTGCGTTTGAATCCTCCAAACCCTTCCCTTTACATTCTTGCAAGTTGCATGCTTTAATTTCCGCTGCTCATATACTCTTTGCATGCTTGCTTGAATTGTGTGAAGATTGCTTGACTTGTCCAAAGATCGCTAAAATCTGCCAAACTCTAAAATTGGGAAAAGGTTAAGTTTTAATTGGTCAAGTAGTCTAATCACCCCCTCTAGACATACTTCAATGTCCTACAAGTGGTATCGAGTTTTGTTCTCCATTTGTTTTGATTTCCATAGGTTTTGGTGGTCATATCCTAGGTTTCACAACCTAGGAGAGTATGGCGTCTAGCGAGGGAAATTATCACCGTAGAGGTCCTTACTTTGATGGTACGAATTTTGCTAGTTGGAAGCATAAGATGAAAATGCATATTCTCGGACATAACCCCGCCGTTTGGGCTATTGTGTGTATTGGCTTGCAAGGTGAATTCTTTGATGGGAGAGAGCCGAACCATGAAGCTAGCGCGGATGAATTGAAGATGCTGCAATACAATGCTCAAGCTTGTGATATCCTCTTCAATGGCTTGTGCCCGAAGAATTCAACAAAATCAGCCGTCTTGAGAATGCAAAGGAAATTTGGGACACTTTGATTGATATCCATGAAGGTACCGACGTCGTCAAGGAATCCAAGTTGGATGTGCTCCAAAGTCAGCTTGACAAGTTCAAAATGAAGGATGGTGAAGGTGTCGCTGAAATGTACTCTAGGCTTGCTCTTATCACAAATGAGATTGCCAGCTTAGGAAGTGAAGAGATGACCGACAGATTCATCATCAAGAAGATCTTAAGAGCATTGGATGGAAAGTATGATAGCGTGTGCACATTGATCCAAATGATGCAAAATTACAAAGATCTCAAGCCAACGGAAGTCATTCGAAGAATTGTTGCTCATGATATGTCACTCAAGGATAAGGAGGAACTTCACAACAAGTCAAGTGGTGCTTACAAAGCCTCATGTGAAGCCCCACATCATCAAGTGAGAAACAAACCTGCAATGAAAAATTGAGCTTAATGGTGAAGAACTTCAACAAATTCTACAAGAGTAGAAGCAAAGAAAGAAGCTCTAAGTCAAGGTCCTATAATGACAAAAGATCTTCTAGTCGAGAGCGCAATTGCTACAATTGTGGGAGACCCGGATACTATTCCAATGAGTGTACGACACCCTACAAAAGAAGAGAAGATTCTCCAAAAAGAAGAAGTAGAAGAGAAGAATCACCTCCAAGAGAGATAAGGAATGGAGATGATCGTTATGAACGAAGACCCTCACGGAGAAGCAAGGATTCGGAAAGGAAGGACAAGTCATCAAAGAGCTAGACAAAACAAAGACATCAAGCTCATGTTGGTGAATGGGTATCCGGCTCCGACTCCGACAATCACTCCGAGAGAAACTTCACTCTGACTCCGAATATACTCAAGATGAAGGTGTTGCCGGTCTAGCACTTGTGTCAACCAACTCCTACGACATATTTGATTCACCAGATGAAGGAATTGGAAGATGCTTCATGGCCAAAGGTCCTAAGGTAACACACCCCGAGTATGTTGATTTCAATAGTGATGAAGATGACTTGCTAGGTTATGATGATTTACTTGTTGACAACTCTAGTGATGAATACTATGATGAAACGTCAATTAATCATGCTAATCAAGATAAAATGAATGACAATTATAAGGAGAAGATTGAACTTCTAACTAAATAACTAAACACTCTTAAGTTAGCTCATGAAACTATCTTCGAAGATCATCGAGAACTTTTAAGGGCTCATGAGAAGTTACGCTTTGAAAAGCTCAATCTTGAGCAAGAGCATGAGTTCTTAAAGGCAATCAATGATAATCTCCGTAAGAAAAGTTCTTCTTACATTGATAAGCGTTTACTCTTATCTACTTACATGCCTCAAGTCAAGTCTAGTAACAAGTACAAGAAAGATTCTTCCACTAGTAGTAACAATAATAATGTCAAATCCAATATTGTTGCTTCTAGTAGTTCTCTTGATTCCACTAATGACTCTCTTAGCCAAGTTACACTTGAGCAAGAAAATAGCTTATTGAAGGGAATTATAGAGAAAGTTGTATACAAGAGCCTTGCCGGGAGTAAGCAATTCGAGGAAATTGTATGCATAAGCAAGGCACCGGAGAATCAAGGTCTTGGTTTTGAGCGAAAGTTCAATGCCAATGGAGTTGAGTGGGAAGAAGATCAATACCCCAAGACGAAGTTTGTTCCTCAACAAGAGAAGTATGATCCTACTTCCTTCAAGGGAACACAAGCACAAGATGATCTTCCACCACAAGACCACAAGAACAAAGGCAAGGACAAGCTTCAAGAGGAGATTGATGCATTTGAAGAAGCACCTAAGGTCTTGGTCAAGTGGGTTCCCAAGACTACGTCAAGTTCTACTTCATCAAGTACAACTACAACTCCAAGGATTCCCACCAAGATGATGTGGATCCCGAAGAAGAAGAACTAGAGTGTTCTTGAGGGTGACTCCGCCAACATTCTTCACTCATATCATTATGGCAAGGACAAGTGCAATCAACTTCCATATCTTGCACTAGTTCAAGGAGTCACAAACCCTCATGTTGGTAAGGCAAGGGACAAGCTAACCTAATGTTTTCACGGACATCATCTTGTGTGTGCATCACTCTATGTCTATGGATATTCTTGTTTGTTCCTTGTGGGACTAACCCATGTAGGTATTGAAAGTGCAACTCACTCCAAAGGATTGCTCCAAATGATCTACATCAACATTGAGCATCCACATCTTCAACACCTACATGAAGTCATCATCGACAAAACCCAAGGTTAGTTCATCCCTCTAAGGGGGGACCTCAAATCAGGGGGAGCTTAACTCTAATAATTGAGTCAAAGCAACTCTAATGATGTGAACACATCAATGCATTATGTAAAAGTGGTAACCCCACTTGAGCTTAAACGATGAGTATGACCTATGATCAAATGTTCTCATTTGACTCCTAAGTCAATATACTCATATATAGATGACCTAGTCATCGCCAATTATTTGATAGATGCTAGAATTTGTTGTGCATGTCTTGCCACATATTTCATTTGCCATTTTATTGTGTGAGCATGTTGGTTGCATATTTTACTCATTCGAGGACATCCACTTGTTGTTTTTGGTTGATTGGTTTCTTTTGTTTTGCCAAGTGGATGGACAAGAATGCCTAAGAACCTTCTCTAGCTATCTATGCTTTTCTTGTCTCAAACTGTATTCATGCTGCATCACAAAATTTGATCAAGTCAGATTAGAACCACTCTGTGTGAGGAGCACTCGGAGTCCCCGATTCGTCATAGACTTAAACTTCCAAAACTTCTTTCTGATTTTCGTTCTGACCGATTCTTCCATTTCGGTCATACCGAGATCACTAAGTCAATCTAGGTTTTCCATATCAGTGCAACAGATTTGAACTTTTCGGTCACACCGAGTTGCTGTAACTGTCAACAGTTATGCATCTCGGTGCCACCGAGTCGTTCCACTCGGTCATACCGACAGTGACGGGCTATATATTCACACGGGAAAAATTTTGTAAAACTTTCTCCAAACCTTTTCGCCCGCGCATAGCTCGCTCTGCCTTCTAGGTCTCCGGATCATCGACTTCGTTGCCAGCCGCCTCCTATCGCTGGTCTCCGCCGCCGTCAACGGATTTCAACTCCGCCGTTGCCATCGTAGCGAGTTCATCGCCGAACTAGTCTATGAACTCGATCACAGTGCTATCCTCGTCTGATTCTCAAAGACATTGTGTTCATTATGATTCTTGCCACGATTGAAACACCTCTATCCAGTCAAAACAATCCTTAGAATAGATGCGATTTGAAAATTTAGGGTTAGGTTTCACGAAACCATCTTGGACCCACCGAGTTGAAATACTCGGTCCCACCGATTTTGACTAACGCCATTGCACTAGTAACTCTCGGTGCGACCAAGAATTGCTAATCGATGTGAACGATTTTAGAACTTTGTGAAACCCTAGCAGTCTCGGTGCCGCGAGCTGTGACTCGATCTGACCGAGTTCACTAGTTTAGGTTCCAAAACTACTTGGTATCACCGAGTTTGAAAATCGGTTGATCCAAAATGCTTTTCGTGGAAACTAAAACTAAGATTTTGAATCATTCTTTTGCAAAAATCTCTGCATTTTGTGATGCTCATCCACTCTATCTCATCTATAACTATTCACAGGGCCAGCGATGGGTGTTTGCAGCATGTCGCACCAAAGTGACAGCCAGAACAGGGTAGAAGAGCAAATTCACATGAGTGAGGGCACTAGTCCCTCTAGCACTTCAGATGATGGCAGCAGGAGCATCCCAAGCAATCTGCCTAAAGCTGCCACCAGGGCCAGAAAGAAGAAAACCTCATAATCTGAGGATGAGGACTATGTGGCAGTTGAAGATGAGGACACTTCCAAGAAGAAGGTGGTCAAGAAAGAATATGGTTCAGCTGCAGCCACTAAGCCAGTAGTGCAGAAGAAGGCACCTGCAAGAAGGATTCCCACTTCCAAACCCAGGAAGGTTGCCACTGGAGAAACCATGAAGTTTACTATTGAGTCAGAAGATGAAGCTGCTGGACAAGGTAAAAAGAAGAAGAGAGTCAGAACCACCACTGCCAAAGTTCTTGGCAATCCCTCTATGAGGAGAGACTCTGAAGAAGAGGAAGAAGAGGTTGCTGCACCAGCTACAGCTCCTACAGCTCCAGTGCAACCAGCTCCAGCACCAACTCCTTCAGCTCCATCCACATCAACTGAAGCCTTCGTCCAAGGAGCCATCTCTACACCACCACCTGAAGACCAAGACTAAGAGACGATATAGTACTATGCATTTTCTAGGAACTTTTTGGTAACTTGTTGCCGAAGGGGGAGAAAAATGTATAGATCATAGGCTTCGAGAGAGAGAGAGAGAGTTTGCTTTTGTTGCTTTTGTTCTCTCTTGTCTTCTTGGTTGAACTTTGTTTGCTTTTGATTGCTTGAGACTTTATGCTATTATCTGTGAGACATTGATGATCATGTGTTTGATCATAAGCTACACTTATGCTTGTTAGATGATATTATCTTACTTATCCTTATGTGATCATTCACTTTGCTTGGTGATGAGTGCATGTATTCAATCTTTATTATTTTGAGCGCTCCACCAAGATGTATGTGACATGGAAGAGTAACCCATGAGCCTAATTCCTTGTGCATTTCAGTCCAAAGCAAATCTTAAACTATGCACAAATTTAGGGGAGCTCTTGCTTATCACATACTTCTCAAAGCGACGATGTTTTTCAATCTTATTATCATTTGTCGAAGCTTTGATCTATATGTTGTCATCAATTACCAAAAGGGGAGATTGAAAGTGCAACTATCCCTAGGTGGTTTTGGTAATTCATAACAACATATAGCTCATTGAGCTAATGCTATTCCAAGACAAATATTTCAGGAAAGCTCAATGAATGGCATGGCATGGATGATGAAAGTGGATCCCTCAAAATATTAAGGACAAAGGATTGGCTCAAGCTCAAAAGCTCAAGACTCTACATTTGACATTTTAGTGATCCAAGATCACATTGAGTCTATAGGAAAAGCCAATACTATCAAGGAGGGATGAGGTGTTGCTTAATGAGCCTCTTGCTTCAAGTGCTTAGTGATATGCTCCAAAACCCTCAACTACTTTCTCACATCCACATATGACCGAAACTCAAAGTCAAAATCGGTCCCATTGATTCTTTCTATCCGGCGCCACCGAGTTCAAATGTCATAGCCACTGCCACAAACCCTAGGCAAATCGGTCTCACCGATAGGGATCTCGGTCTCATCGAGATGGGATTGTAATCTCTCTATTTCCCTTCGCAACGTTCCGGTCTAACCGAAGTGAGCGATCGGTCCCACCGACATTGCAATGTAAACTCTCTGTTTCCCTTTCGTAACATTTCGGTCTCACCGAAAAGAGCGAATCGGTCCCACCGAGTTTACCTGACCAACTCTCTGGTTAGCTAATTACCAAAATCGGTCTCACCGAGTTCGTGTAAGCGGTCTCACCGAGATTACGTTATGCCCTAACCCTAACCATATTGGTCCTACCGAGTTGCATGTCGGTCCGACCGAAAACCCTAACGGTCACTAGATTTACTAAATAGGTCCGACCGAGTTTGTTGATTCGGTCCCTCCGAGTTTGGTAAATTGTGTGTGATGGTTAGATTTTGTGTGGAGGCTATATATACCCCTCCACCTCCTCTTCATTCATGGAGAGAGCCATCAGAACAAACCTACACTTCCAACTTACATTTTCTGAGAGAGAACTACCTACTCATGTGTTGAGGCCAAGATATTCCATTCCTACCATATGAATCTTGATCTCTAGCCGTCCCCAAGTTGCTTTCCACTCAAATATTCTTTCCACCAGATCCAAATCCTATGAGAGAGAGTTGAGTGTTGGGGATACTATCATTTGAAGCACAAGAGCAAGGAGTTCATCATCAACGCACTGGGCTTGTTACTTCTTGGAGAGTGGTGTCTCCTGGATTGGCTAGGTGTCACTTGGGAGCCTCCGACAAGATTGTGGAGTTGAACCAAGGAGTTTGTAAGGGCAAGGAGATCGCCTATTTTGTGAAGATCTACCGCTAGTGAGGCAAGTCCTTCGTGGGCGGCGGCCATGGTGGGATAGACAAGGTTGCTTCTTCGTGGACCCTTCGTGGGTGGAGCCCTCCGTAGACTCAGCATAACTGCTACCCTTCATGGGTTGAGGTCTCCATCAACGTGGATGTACGATAGCACCACCTATCGGAACCACGAGAAAAACATCCGTGTCTCCAATTGCGTTTGAATCCTCCAAACCCTTCCCTTTACATTCTTGCAAGTTGCATGCTTTAATTTCCGCTGCTCATATACTCTTTGCATGCTTGCTTGAATTGTGTGAAGATTGCTTGACTTGTCCAAAGATCGCTAAAATCTGCCAAACTCTAAAATTGGGAAAAGGTTAAGTTTTTAATTGGTCAAGTAGTCTAATCACCCCCTCTAGACATACTTCAATGTCCTACAAGTGGTATCGAGTTTTGTTCTCCATTTGTTTTGATTTCCATAGGTTTTGGTGGTCATATCCTAGGTTTCACAACCTAGGAGAGTATGGCGTCTAGCGAGGGAAATTATCACCGTAGAGGTCCTTACTTTGATGGTACTAATTTTGCTAGTTGGAAGCATAAGATGAAAATGCATATTCTCGGACATAACCCCGCCGTTTGGGCTATTGTGTGTATTGGCTTGCAAGGTGAATTCTTTGATGGGAGAGAGCCGAACCATGAAGCTAGCGCGGATGAATTGAAGATGCTGCAATACAATGCTCAAGCTTGTGATATCCTCTTCAATGGCTTGTGCCCCGAAGAATTCAACAAAATCAGCCGTCTTGAGAATGCAAAGGAAATTTGGGACACTTTGATTGATATGCATGAAGGTACCGACTCCGTCAAGGAATCCAAGTTGGATGTGCTCCAAAGTCAGCTTGACAAGTTCAAAATGAAGGATGGTGAAGGTGTCGCTGAAATGTACTCTAGGCTTGCTCTTATCACAAATGAGATTGCCGACTTAGGAAGTGAAGAGATGACCGACAGATTCATCATCAAGAAGATCTTAAGAGCATTGGATGGAAAGTATGATAGCGTGTGCACATTGATCCAAATGATGCAAAATTACAAAGATCTCAAGCCAACGGAAGTCATTCGAAGAATTGTTGCTCATGATATGTCACTCAAGGATAAGGAGGAACTTCACAACAAGTCAAGTGGTGCTTACAAAGCCTCATGTGAAGCCCCCACATCATCAAGTGAGAAACAAACCTGCAATGAAAAATTGAGCTTAATGGTGAAGAACTTCAACAAATTCTACAAGAGTAGAAGCAAAGAAAGAAGCTCTAAGTCAAGGTCCTATAATGACAAAAGATCTTCTAGTCGAGAGCGCAATTGCTACAATTGTGGGAGACCCGGATACTATTCCAATGAGTGTACGACACCCTACAAAAGAAGAGAAGATTCTCCAAAAGAAGAAGTAGAAGAGAAGAATCACCTCCAAGAGAGATAAGGAATGGAGATGATCGTTATGAACGAAGACCCTCACGGAGAAGCAAGGATTCGGAAAGGAAGGACAAGTCATCAAAGAGCTAGACAAAACAAAGACATCAAGCTCATGTTGGTGAATGGGTATCCGGCTCCGACTCCGACAATCACTCCGAGAGAAACTTCACTCTGACTCCGAATATACTCAAGATGAAGGTGTTGCCGGTCTAGCACTTGTGTCAACCAACTCCTACGACATATTTGATTCACCAGATGAAGGAATTGGAAGATGCTTCATGGCCAAAGGTCCTAAGGTAACACACCCAGTATGTTGATTTCAATAGTGATGAAGATGACTTGCTAGGTTATGATGATTTACTTGTTGACAACTCTAGTGATGAATACTATGATGAAACGTCAATTAATCATGCTAATCAAGATAAAATGAATGACAATTATAAGGAGAAGATTGAACTTCTAACTAAATAACTAAACACTCTTAAGTTAGCTCATGAAACTATCTTCGAAGATCATCGAGAACTTTTAAGGGCTCATGAGAAGTTACGCTTTGAAAAGCTCAATCTTGAGCAAGAGCATGAGTTCTTAAAGGCAATCAATGATAATCTCCGTAAGAAAAGTTCTTCTTACATTGATAAGCGTTTACTCTTATCTACTTACATGCCTCAAGTCAAGTCTAGTAACAAGTACAAGAAAGATTCTTCCACTAGTAGTAACAATAATAATGTCAAATCCAATATTGTTGCTTCTAGTAGTTCTCTTGATTCCACTAATGACTCTCTTAGCCAAGTTACACTTGAGCAAGAAAATAGCTTATTGAAGGGAATTATAGAGAAAGTTGTATACAAGAGCCTTGCCGGGAGTAAGCAATTCGAGGAAATTGTACGCAAGCAAGGCACCGGGAGAATCAAGGTCTTGGTTTTGAACGAAAGTTCAATGCCAATGGAGTTGAGTGGGAAGAAGATCAATACCCCAAGACGAAGTTTGTTCCTCAACAAGAGAAGTATGATCCTACTTCCTTCAAGGGAACACAAGCACAAGATGATCTTCCACCACAAGACCACAAGAACAAAGGCAAGGACAAGCTTCAAGAGGAGATTGATGCATTTGAAGAAGCACCTAAGGTCTTGGTCAAGTGGGTTCCCAAGACTACGTCAAGTTCTACTTCATCAAGTACAACTACAACTCCAAGGATTCCCACCAAGATGATGTGGATCCCGAAGAAGAAGAACTAGAGTGTTCTTGAGGGTGACTCCGCCAACATTCTTCACTCATATCATTATGGCAAGGACAAGTGCAATCAACTTCCATATCTTGCACTAGTTCAAGGAGTCACAAACCCTCATGTTGGTAAGGCAAGGGACAAGCTAACCTAATGTTTTCACGGACATCATCTTGTGTGTGCATCACTCTATGTCTATGGATATTCTTGTTTGTTCCTTGTGGGACTAACCCATGTAGGTATTGAAAGTGCAACTCACTCCAAAGGATTGCTCCAAATGATCTACATCAACATTGAGCATCCACATCTTCAACACCTACATGAAGTCATCATCGACAAAACCCAAGGTTAGTTCATCCCTCTAAGGGGGGACCTCAAATCAGGGGGAGCTTAACTCTAATAATTGAGTCAAAGCAACTCTAATGATGTGAACACATCAATGCATTATGTAAAAGTGGTAACCCCACTTGAGCTTAAACGATGAGTATGACCTATGATCAAATGTTCTCATTTGACTCCTAAGTCAATATACTCATATATAGATGACCTAGTCATCGCCAATTATTTGATAGATGCTAGAATTTGTTGTGCATGTCTTGCCACATATTTCATTTGCCATTTTATTGTGTGAGCATGTTGGTTGCATATTTTACTCATTCGAGGACATCCACTTGTTGTTTTTGGTTGATTGGTTTCTTTTTGTTTTGCCAAGTGGATGGACAAGAATGCCTAAGAACCTTCTCTAGCTATCTATGCTTTTCTTGTCTCAAACTGTATTCATGCTGCATCACAAAATTTGATCAAGTCAGATTAGAACCACTCTGTGTGAGGAGCACTCGGAGTCCCCGATTCGTCATAGACTTAAACTTCCAAAACTTCTTTCTGATTTTCGTTCTGACCGATTCTTCCATTTCGGTCATACCGAGATCACTAAGTCAATCTAGGTTTTCCATATCAGTGCAACAGATTTGAACTTTTCGGTCACACCGAGTTGCTGTAACTGTCAACAGTTATGCATCTCGGTGCCACCGAGTCGTTCCACTCGGTCATACCGACAAAGGATGACGGGCTATATATTCACACGGAAAAATTTTGTAAAACTTTCTCCAAACCTTTTCGCCACAAGATAGCTCGCTTCTGCCTTCTAGGTCTCCGGATCATCGACTTCGTTGCCAGCCGCCTCCTATCGCTGGTCTCCGCCGCCGTCAACGGATTTCAACTCCGCCGTTGCCATCGTAGCGAGTTCATCGCCGAACTAGTCTATGAACTCGATCACAGTGCTATCCTCGTCTGATTCTCAGCACATTGTGTTCATTATGATTCTTGCCACGATTGAAACACCTCTATCCAGTCAAAACAATCCTTAGAATAGATGCGATTTGAAAATTTAGGGTTAGGTTTCATGAAACCATCTTGGACCCACCGAGTTGAAATACTCGGTCCCACCGATTTGGCTAACGCCATTGCACTAGTAACTCTCGGTCTGACCAAGAATTGCTAATCGATGTGAACGATTTTAGAACTTTGTGAAACCCTAGCAGTCTCGGTGCCACCGAACTGTGACTCGGTCTGACCGAGTTCACTAGTTTAGGTTCCAAAACTACTTCGGTATCACCGAGTTTGAAAATCGGTTGATCCAAAATGCTTTTCGTGGAAACTAAAACTAAGATTTTGAATCATTCTTTTGCAAAAATCTCTGCATTTTGTGATGCTCATCCACTCTATCTCATCTATAACTATTCACAGGGCCAGCAGTCAGTGTTTGCAGCATGTCAGACCAAAGTGACAGCCAGAACAGGGTAGAAGAGCAAATTCACATGAGTGAGGGCACTAGTCCCTCTAGCACTTCAGATGATGGCAGCAGGAGCATCCCAAGCAATCTGCCTAAAGCTGCCACCAGGGCCAGAAAGAAGAAAACCTCATAATCTGAGGATGAGGACTATGTGGCAGTTGAAGATGAGGACACTTCCAAGAAGAAGGTGGTCAAGAAAGAATATGGTTCAGCTGCAGCCACTAAGCCAGTAGTGCAGAAGAAGGCACCTGCAAGAAGGATTCCCACTTCCAAACCCAGGAAGGTTGCCACCGGAGAAACCATGAAGTTTACTATTGAGTCGTAAGATGAAGTCACTGGACAAGGTAAAAGAAGAAGAGAGTCAGAACCACCACTGCCAAAGTTCTTGGCAATCCCTCTATGAGGAGAGACTCGAAGAAGAGGAAGAAGAGGTTGCTGCACCAGACAGCTCCTACAGCTCAGTGCAACCAGCTCCAAAGACCAACTCCTTCAGCTCCATCCACATCAATCAAGCCTTCGTCCAAGGAGCCATCTCTACACCACCACCAAGACCAAGACTAAGAGACGATATAGTACTATGCATTTTCTAGGAACTTTTTGGTAACTTGTTGCGAAGGGGAGAAAAATGTATAGATCATAGGCTTTAGAGAGAGAGAGAGAGTTTGCTTTTGTTGCTTTTGTTCTCTCTTGTCTTCTTGGTTGAACTTTGTTTGCTTTTGATTGCTTGAGACTTTATGCTATTATCTGTGAGACATTGATGATCATGTGTTTGATCATAAGCTACACTTATGCTTGTTAGATGATATTATCTTACTTATCCTTATGTGATCATTCACTTTGCTTGGTGATGAGTGCATGTATTCAATCTTTATTATTTTGAGCGCTCCACCAAGATGTATGTGACATGGAAGAGTAACCCATGAGCCTAATTCCTTGTGCATTTCCAGTCCAAAGCAAATCTTAAACTATGCACAAATTTAGGGGGAGCTCTTGCTTATCACATACTTCTCAAAGCGACGATGTTTTTCAATCTTATTATCATTTGTCGAAGCTTTGATCTATATGTTGTCATCAATTACCAAAAGGGGGAGATTGAAAGTGCAACTATCCCTAGGTGGTTTTGGTAATTCATAACAACATATAGCTCATTGAGCTAATGCTATTCCAAGACAAATATTTCAGGAAAGCTCAATGAATGGCATGGCATGGATGATGAAAGTGGATCCCTCAAAATATTAAGGACAAAGGATTGGCTCAAGCTCAAAAGCTCAAGACTCTACATTTGACATTTTAGTGATCCAAGATCACATTGAGTCTATAGGAAAAGCCAATACTATCAAGGAGGGATGAGGTGTTGCTTAATGAGCCTCTTGCTTCAAGTGCTTAGTGATATGCTCCAAAAACCCTCAACTACTTTCTCACATCCACATATGACCGAAACTCAAAGTCAAAATCGGTCCCATTGATTCTTTCTATCCGGCGCCACCGAAGTTCAAATGTCATAGCCATCGCCACAAACCCTAGGCAAATCGGTCTCACCGATAGGGATCTCGGTCTCATCGAGATGGGATTGTAATCTCTCTATTTCCCTTCGCATAGCGTTCGGTCTAACTTGAAGTGAGCGATCGGTCCCACCGACATTGCAATGTAAACTCTCTGCTTCCCTTCGTAACATTTCGGTCTCACCGAAAAGAGCGAATCGGTCCCACCGAAGTTTACGACCAACTCTCTGGTTAGCTAATTACCAAAATCGGTCTCACCGAAGTTCGTAAGCGGTCTCACCGAGATTACGTTATGCCCTAACCCTAACCATATTGGTCCTACCGAGTTGCATGTCGGTCCGACCGAAAACCCTAACGGTCACTAGATTTACTAAATAGGTCCGACCGAGTTTGTTGATTCGGTCCCTCCGAGTTTGGTAAATTGTGTGTGATGGTTAGATTTTGTGTGGAGGCTATATATACCCTCCACCTCCTCTTCATTCATGGAGAGAGCCATCGAACAAACCTACACTTCCAACTTACATTTTCTGAGAGAGAACTACCTACTCATGTGTTGAGGCCAAGATATTCCATTCCTACCATATGAATCTTGATCTCTAGCCGTCCCCAAGTTGCTTTCCACTCAAATATTCTTTCCACCAGATCCAAATCCTATGAGAGAGAGTTGAGTGTTGGGGATACTATCATTTGAAGCACAAGAGCAAGGAGTTCATCATCAACGCACTGCTTGTTACTTCTTGGAGAGTGGTGTCTCCTGGATTGGCTAGGTGTCACTTGGGAGCCTCCGACAAGATTGTGGAGTTGAACCAAGGAGTTTGTAAGGGCAAGGAGATCGCCTATTTTGTGAAGATCTACCGCTAGTGAGGCAAGTCCTTCGTGGGCGACGGCCATGGTGGGATAGACAAGGTTGCTTCTTCGTGGACCCTTCGTGGGTGGAGCCCTCCGTAGACTCGCGCAACCGTTACCCTTCATGGGTTGAGGTCTCCATCAACGTGGATGTACGATAGCACCACCTATCGGAACCACGAGAAAAACATCCGTGTCTCCAATTGCGTTTGAATCCTCCAAACCCTTCCCTTTACATTCTTGCAAGTTGCATGCTTTAATTTCCGCTGCTCATATACTCTTTGCATGCTTGCTTGAATTGTGTGAAGATTGCTTGACTTGTCCAAAGATCGCTAAAATCTGCCAAACTCTAAAATTGGGAAAAGGTTAAGTTTTTAATTGGTCAAGTAGTCTAATCACCCCCCCCCTCTAGACATACTTCAATGTCCTACAAGTGGTATCAGAGTTTTGTTCTCCATTTGTTTTGATTTCCATAGGTTTTGGTGGTCATATCCTAGGTTTCACAACCTAGGAGAGTATGGCGTCTAGCGAGGGAAATTATCACCGTAGAGGTCCTTACTTTGATGGTACTAATTTTGCTAGTTGGAAGCATAAGATGAAAATGCATATTCTCGGACATAACCCGCCCGTTTGGGCTATTGTGTGTATTGGCTTGCAAGGTGAATTCTTTGATGGGAGAGAGCCGAACCATGAAGCTAGCGGATGAATTGAAGATGCTGCAATACAATGCTCAAGCTTGTGATATCCTCTTCAATGGCTTGTGCCCGAAGAATTCAACAAAATCAGCCGTCTTGAGAATGCAAAGGAAATTTGGGACACTTTGATTGATATGCATGAAGGTACCGACTCCGTCAAGGAATCCAAGTTGGATGTGCTCCAAAGTCAGCTTGACAAGTTCAAAATGAAGGATGGTGAAGGTGTCGCTGAAATGTACTCTAGGCTTGCTCTTATCACAAATGAGATTGCCGACTTAGGAAGTGAAGAGATGACCGACAGATTCATCATCAAGAAGATCTTAAGAGCATTGGATGGAAAGTATGATAAGCGTGTGCACATTGATCCAAATGATGCAAAATTACAAAGATCTCAAGCCAACGGAAGTCATTCGAAGAATTGTTGCTCATGATATGTCACTCAAGGATAAGGAGGAACTTCACAACAAGTCAAGTGGTGCTTACAAAGCCTCATGTGAAGCCCCACATAATCAAGAGATAAACAAACCTGCAATGAAAAATTGAGCTTAATGGTTAAGAACTTCAACAAATTCTACAAGAGTAGAAGCAAAGAAAGAAGCTCTAAGTCAAGGTCCTATAATGACAAAAGATCTTCTAGTCGAGAGCGCAATTGCTACAATTGTGGGAGACCGGATACTATTCCAATGAGTGTACGACACCCTACAAAAGAAGAGAAGATTATACAAAACGAAGAAGTAGAAGAGAAGAATCACCTCCAAGAGAGATAAGGAATGGAGATGATCGTTATGAACGAAGACCCTCACGGAGAAGCAAGGATTCGGAAAGGAAGGACAAGTCATCAAAGAGCTAGACAAAACAAAGACATCAAGCTCATGTTGGTGAATGGGTATCCGGCTCCGACTCGACAATCACTCCGAGAGAAACTTCACTCGACTCGAATATACTCAAGATGAAGGTGTTGCGGTCTAGCACTTGTGTCAACCAACTCCTACGACATATTTGATTCACCAGATGAAGGAATTGGAAGATGCTTCATGGCCAAAGGTCCTAAGGTAACACACCCCAGTATGTTGATTTCAATAGTGATGAAGATGACTTGCTAGGTTATGATGATTTACTTGTTGACAACTCTAGTGATGAATACTATGATGAAACGTCAATTAATCATGCTAATCAAGATAAAATGAATGACAATTATAAGGAGAAGATTGAACTTCTAACTAAATAACTAAACACTCTTAAGTTAGCTCATGAAACTATCTTCGAAGATCATCGAGAACTTTTAAGGGCTCATGAGAAGTTACGCTTTGAAAAGCTCAATCTTGAGCAAGAGCATGAGTTCTTAAAGGCAATCAATGATAATCTCCGTAAGAAAAGTTCTTCTTACATTGATAAGCGTTTACTCTTATCTACTTACATGCCTCAAGTCAAGTCTAGTAACAAGTACAAGAAAGATTCTTCCACTAGTAGTAACAATAATAATGTCAAATCCAATATTGTTGCTTCTAGTAGTTCTCTTGATTCCACTAATGACTCTCTTAGCCAAGTTACACTTGAGCAAGAAAATAGCTTATTGAAGGGAATTATAGAGAAAGTTGTATACAAGAGCCTTGCCGGGAGTAAGCAATTCGAGGAAATTGTATGCAAGCAAGGCACCGGGAGAATCAAGGTCTTGGTTTTGAACGAAAGTTCAATGCCAATGGAGTTGAGTGGGAAGAAGATCAATACCCCAAGACGAAGTTTGTTCCTCAACAAGAGAAGTATGATCCTACTTCCTTCAAGGGAACACAAGCACAAGATGATCTTCCACCACAAGACCACAAGAACAAAGGCAAGGACAAGCTTCAAGAGGAGATTGATGCATTTGAAGAAGCACCTAAGGTCTTGGTCAAGTGGGTTCCCAAGACTACGTCAAGTTCTACTTCATCAAGTACAACTACAACTCCAAGGATTCCCACCAAGATGATGTGGATCCCGAAGAAGAAGAACTAGAGTGTTCTTGAGGGTGACTCCGCCAACATTCTTCACTCATATCATTATGGCAAGGACAAGTGCAATCAACTTCCATATCTTGCACTAGTTCAAGGAGTCACAAACCCTCATGTTGGTAAGGCAAGGGACAAGCTAACCTAATGTTTTCACGGACATCATCTTGTGTGTGCATCACTCTATGTCTATGGATATTCTTGTTTGTTCCTTGTGGGACTAACCCATGTAGGTATTGAAAGTGCAACTCACTCCAAAGGATTGCTCCAAATGATCTACATCAACATTGAGCATCCACATCTTCAACACCTACATGAAGTCATCATCGACAAAACCCAAGGTTAGTTCATCCCTCTAAGGGGGGACCTCAAATCAGGGGGAGCTTAACTCTAATAATTGAGTCAAAGCAACTCTAATGATGTGAACACATCAATGCATTATGTAAAAGTGGTAACCCCACTTGAGCTTAAACGATGAGTATGACCTATGATCAAATGTTCTCATTTGACTCCTAAGTCAATATACTCATATATAGATGACCTAGTCATCGCCAATTATTTGATAGATGCTAGAATTTGTTGTGCATGTCTTGCCACATATTTCATTTGCCATTTTATTGTGTGAGCATGTTGGTTGCATATTTTACTCATTCGAGGACATCCACTTGTTGTTTTTGGTTGATTGGTTTCTTTTTGTTTTGCCAAGTGGATGGACAAGAATGCCTAAGAACCTTCTCTAGCTATCTATGCTTTTCTTGTCTCAAACTGTATTCATGCTTTGCATCACAAAATTTGATCAAGTCAGATTAGAACCACTACGTGTGAGGAGCACTCGGAGTCCCCGATTAAATCATAGACTTAAACTTCCAAAACTTCTTTTCGATTTTCGTTCGACCGATTCTTCCATTTCGGTCATACCGAGATCACTAAGTCAATCTAGGTTTTCCATATCGATTGCAACAGATTTGAACTTTTCGGTCACACCGAGTTCTTTGCTGTATCAACGATTATGCATCTCGGTGCCACCGAAGTCGTTCCACTTTCGGTCATACCGACGGTGACGGGCTATATATTCACACGGAAAAATTTTGTAAAACTTTCTCCAAACCTTTTCGCCCACAAGATAGCTCGCTTCTGCCTTCTAGGTCTCCGGATCATCGACTTCGTTGCGGCCGCCTCCTATCGCTGGTCTCCGCCGCCGTCAACGGATTTCAACTCCGCCGTTGCCATCGTAGCGAGTTCATCGCCGAACTAGTCTATGAACTCGATCACAGTGCTATCCTCGTCTGATTCTCAGCACATTGTGTTCATTATGATTCTTGCCACGATTGAAACACCTCTATCCAGTCAAAACAATCCTTAGAATAGATGCGATTTGAAAATTTAGGGTTAGGTTTCCGCCGAAACCATCTTGGACCCACCGAGTTGAAATACTCGGTCCCACCGATTTTCGGCTAACGCCATTGCACTAGTAACTCTCGGTCTGACCAAGAATTGCTAATCGATGTGAACGATTTTAGAACTTTGTGAAACCCTAGCAGTCTCGGTGCCACCGAACTGTGACTCGGTCTGACCGAGTCCAAGGAGCCATCTCTACACCACCACCTGAAGACCAAGACTAAGAGACGATATAGTACTATGCATTTTCTAGGAACTTTTTGGTAACTTGTTGCCGAAGGGGGAGAAAAATGTATAGATCATAGGCTTCGAGAGAGAGAGAGAGAGAGTTTGCTTTTGTTGCTTTTGTTCTCTCTTGTCTTCTTGGTTGAACTTTGTTTGCTTTTGATTGCTTGAGACTTTATGCTATTATCTGTGAGACATTGATGATCATGTGTTTGATCATAAGCTACACTTATGCTTGTTAGATGATATTATCTTACTTATCCTTATGTGATCATTCACTTTGCTTGGTGATGAGTGCATGTATTCAATCTTTATTATTTTGAGCGCTCCACCAAGATGTATGTGACATGGAAGAGTAACCCATGAGCCTAATTCCTTGTGCATTTCCAGTCCAAAGCAAATCTTAAACTATGCACAAATTTAGGGGGAGCTCTTGCTTATCACATACTTCTCAAAGCGACGATGTTTTTCAATCTTATTATCATTTGTCGAAGCTTTGATCTATATGTTGTCATCAATTACCAAAAAGGGAGAGATTGAAAGTGCAACTATCCCTAGGTGGTTTTGGTAATTCATAACAACATATAGCTCATTGAGCTAATGCTATTCCAAGACAAATATTTCAGGAAAGCTCAATGAATGGCATGGCATGGATGATGAAAGTGGATCCCTCAAAATATTAAGGACAAAGGATTGGCTCAAGCTCAAAAGCTCAAGAATCTACATTTTACATTTTAGTGATCCAAGATCACATTGAGTCTATAGGAAAAGCAAATACTATCAAGGAGGGATGAGGTGTTGCTTAATGAGCCTCTCGGTGTCAAAAAACACGAAGTACACACTAATATGCACAACAGAAATGAGAAAAAACACGAAGTACACACTAATATGCACGCTGTCGGTGTCAAAACCGGCGGATCTCGGGTAGGGGTCCCGAACTGTGCATCTAGGCGGAAGGTAACAGGAGACAAGGGACACGATATTTTTACCCAGGTTCGGGCCCTCTCGATGGAGGTAAAACCCTACTCCTGCTTGATTAATATTGATGATATGGGTAGTACAAGAGTAGATCTACCACGAGATCAAGGAGGCTAAACCCTAGAAGCTAGCCTATGGTATGATTGTTGTTAGTCCTCTGGGACTAAAACCCTCCGGTTTATATAGACACCGGATAGGTTAGGGTTACACAGTAGTCGGTTACAATGGTAGGAGATCTACATATCCGTATCGCCAAGCTTGCCTTCCACGCCAAGGAAAGTCCCATCCGGACACGGGACAAAGTCTTCAATCTTGTATCTTCATAGTCTTGGAGTCCGGCCGTGAGGATAGTCCGGCTATCCGGACACCCCCTAGTCCGGGACTCCCTCAGTAGCCCCTGAACCAGGCTTCAATGACGACGATTCCGGCGTGCATATTGTCTTCGGCATTGCAAGGCGGGTTCCCCCTCCGAATACTTCATAGAATGTTTTGAACACAAGGATAGTGTCCGGCTCTGCAAAACAAGTTCCACATAACACCGTAGAGAGAATAATTTCTGCGGATATCTTGGCGTATTCATGGCGTGACATCACACCACGGCCAGGCCTTTATATGAATCGTTTTTTACTGTTCCACCTTAGCGGGTTTAGCGAGGCGGTTTCCTTGGCACGTCTTATCAAATCATAGATCGTGCCCCCTTATTTCGGGATTCTCATCAATACGGACGTGGGTAACCCATCCGCGCCATTGATTACGGCGCTTGGGAGATAAGCGAGTTTTACTAGGCTGGTGGGGGACGCATGGCTTCGTCCGTCTATATAAGGGGATAAGGATCCACCTTTTCACCCACGCCTTCTTCCTCCTTTGCTTATCCATTTCCGCGCACTCGAGCTCCAGCGCCCAAGTTCGCACATCCCATCTCAACCTTCTCCAACCATGTCAGGAGCCGGAGGCATGTGGATGGCCTCCTCCGTCACGGCGGGGCACATCAAAAGACTGCGGGAGGCCGGATACTTGTCCGGCAACATTGCGCACAGACTGCCTGAAGCGGGGCAGCTTATTCCAACCCCCGGGCCCCATGAGAGGGTAGTGTTTCTCCCCCACTTCCTCCGCGGACTAGGTTTTCCACGTCACCCATTTGTCCGGGGGCTCATGTTCTACTACGGCCTGGACTTCCACGACCTGGCCCCGAATTTCATCCTCAACATCTCGGCTTTTATCATCGTGTGCGAGGCTTTCCTCTGCTTCCAGCCCCACTTCGGCTTATGGCTGAAGATCTTCAACGTCCGGCCGAAGGTAGTGGGCGGCCGTCTGCCGGAGTCTTGGGCGCCATGGTTGGCAAGATGGCCAAAGTCCCATGGCTCGAAGGCGCCTTCGTGGAAACAATAAAGGGGTGGCAATCGGGGTGGTTCTACATCACCGAGCCCCGCAACACCATATGGGTGGCGGCCCCCGAATTCAGATCTAGCTTCCCCACATGGCTCTCGTCATGGAAAGAGACGGGCCTGACGTGGGGGAATTCGGACGAGACATCTGGACTTCAAACATGCGTCCGAAACCTGGTGGCAAAGAATCTTAGGCTTGTCGACATAATCCAGGTGATGCTCATCCGCCGGATTCTCCCATGCCAACAACGGGCCTTCAACTTGTGGGAGTTCGATCCGACACAACACCAAACCTTGAGCAGGCTCTTCGACACTACGTACGAAGACGCCTGGAAGGTGCTGTTCAAGGGAGCCGTTGCCCCAGCATCCGCTACCAAATATCGCGGATACAGCTCGCAGCGTCAAGCCGGTGAGGTAAGTTATTCTACCCTTTACGGGACTCTTTTTTCATAGATTGACTCTACGTGGGATCTAAAACTCCCTAATCTTTGACAGGACTGGCTGAAGATGTCCGGACAGATTAACTGTCCGGCTCCTTTGCCGAAGACCAGCGACGCCTTGGATTTAGCCAGGGCTGCTTCGGCACCCCATGTGGTGCCGGAGAAGAAGGCCAAGAAGGACGCCACGGGAACTCGAAGGAGCTCCCGACGCCAGGTGCTGTCAGATTCCGAAGTGGAATCTTCTCCTGAAGATAAGGAGGAAGAAGAAGAAGCTCCTCCCAGTGAAGAGGAGAAGAAAAGGAAGGCCGCCCTGACTGGGGAGGCCGGAGGATCCAAGAAGGGAAGAACCCTTCCTCCGGACTTCTCAACCAACGTCGACGACGACGAGGAGGATTGGCCAACGAGGGCCAAGCCCGTGGCGAGATCGTAAGTGTCCAGATACCCATGGATTTTTATTATTGCAGAGTGTTCTCTAATGTTGAACAACCGTGCAGCCCGCCCAAGGGCGAGTTCGCCGATTCATCGAGCGGGTCCCTGGGCTCGTCGGAAATGCAGAGTACCTCGCTTCCGACCGCCTTCTCGCCTCACACGGCGGACGACACTGCGGCGGGGCCCCAAGAGGGGCTTGGTCAAGAGGAGGTAGCGCAGGAGGTGCCACAAGGCGACCTCCCGGACTCCAGGCGCGCGGCGGGCAAGACCCCCTGGGGCTCTAAGCCCGACCCTCGTCCGGACTTCATGCTGGAACCATCAGCGGTTCCGAAGTCCGGACAGTGGATCCTTCGCAAGAAGGGTAAGACGCCGGTGTCCTCCGTCCAACCGGAGGCACCGGATAGCTTACTGGAGGCGCTCAACGGCGCCTCCATCAAGGAGGAGCACCGTACTGTTATGAGTACAGTGATCCAGACAATTCAGTCCGCCAAGAGCGGACTGACCGAAGCCTGTACCAGCCTTCTAACAGGCTTTGAGGTAAGTTTAAAACATGTAAAAATATTACCACATAGACAGTAGCCCCTGATGCTTAGTTCGGTGTTCGGAAAGAAAAGCTGGACTAAGGATCTAAAAAGATATACGCAGGAGTCTAACGTAAGTATGTCAATATGGGAATGCAGGCTAGCCGACCTCTGCCACACCGACATGGAGGTCAATGCATTGAAGCGTAACCTCGAGCGGTCCGAGAACGAGCTCGGACAAGCCAAGAAGGAGCTCGAGGACAAGGAAGGTAAGTAATACCTTATTAAAGAAATACCTTATAGAAAAAGTTTTGGTTGCGAAAAATAACAGGAATAACATGGGTACTGCAGGGGCCACGAATGAGGTGGTGACCCTGAGGGAAGCGGTATCCGTGGCCCGGCTCAAAGCGGGCTGCGGAACGCCTGGCGAGAGAAAGGGGAGGCGCAGCTGGCGGAGGTGCGGCAAGAGCTCCAGATTCTCGTGAAAAAACATGAGGGTTTGGAGCGTGACTCAAAGACCCGAGAGTTCGAGCTTGCCTCGGCTCTTGAGAGTGCCAAAGCTGCTAAGGCCGAGGCCCAAAAAGCCCTCCAAGAAATTGAAGCACTAAACAAGATAGCGGCGGGTAAGGCATTCTTTATGCAAAGCAAGAATGTAAAAGTCAATTACACATTACTTACCCGGATTCGAGCTCTCGGAGCATTCGCAGATTTCCCCGTCGTGCGTCTGATGCTGCCGCATTCTACCGCGCCCAGGAGGGGAGCTCCACGGAGAAGGTGTTCTGGTCTCAGTATGCTGAGGCCGACCATCCGGTGCCCCTGAGCGACCAGCTGAAGCAGCTGGTCGAGCTCCATAAGGTCGCCGAACAGGCCATGAAGGGCCTTATAGCGCGGTTGTGGCCATTGGAGGCCATGCCCGGGAGCTACTTCGGCTTAGTGCAGCGGCTGGTGGATGCCTGTCCGCGGCTTGAAGTCATCAAGCGCTCCGTCTGCATTGAAGGTGTCCGTCGGGCCCTTGCCCGTGCTAAAGTGCACTGTGGCAAGCTGGATGCGGAGATGCTTGTGACGGACGGGCCACCGAAGGGCCATGAGCATCGCACGCCCGAAATGTACTATGAGGGCCTCTTGAAGGGTGCCCGCCGAATAGCGGATGAGTGCTCCAGAGATGTAATTTTGAATAAACTCGCATTTGTTATCCTGTACTGCTGAAAACTTGTTCATATGCGCTAAGCAACGCTTATTAATTTAAAATATTATCTTCATGCGGCCGTTTATCAAATTTGAGAGATGGCAAGTCATTGGCTTCAGCCCCCATGCCACGAAAGTCTTTGGGGTGTTCGGGATAAACTTGAGCACTCTTGTTCCCATTCTTGGGTCCAGCTAGGAGGCGCTCAACACAACGAACAAGGCAACCGGACTTATAATTCTTGAACACTCTCACTTAGCCATAGAATTCTATAATTTTAAATTTCGTGAAGCCCTAGTATTCGAAGACCGAAGTTAGGCGCTATCCACGCCTTGGCGGACAATTCCGGTTCCTTGCTCTAAGCGGCATAAGTCTTTAGGGACCCGAAAAAACCTCTCGAACAGCGACCGGCTCTCGCCCTATCATGACGGTAAGTTTTAGCTTTCTCCACTGAGGTGCTCGACCCAGCATAACTGGGGCACAATCGCAGTGGTTCTCCCATGCTACCTTAGCCGATATAGCGGAACGTAAGGTACCAAAACACGGAGCCGGCAAACCCAACTATTGACCCAAGACATGATTTGGAGCCAATTCATATAATGCTATAAGTTCGGGTGCCGCACTTGTGAAAGCGTTAGGACTTATCACACCATAATTTTGGGATACTTAAGCCCCTGGTGTATTGGCCGTACCAAAGTGTACGGTTGCAACATGTCGTGAAATGAACATATGTATATATAAAGGAAGTAGATCAATAATAAGCAAAAGCTATGTATTGTTTATTCAAAAAGGTACTGCAATGGAAGCGAGCGATACAAATAGTGCGATAAGCAAGGGATGGGACTATCTAACATGTCCCCTCCAGGGTAAGCGGTTGGATGATATGTAAAACAGGTATAATGCTCTTAATAGAGACCACCTGAACACTCGGCGTGGCTTTCCGCTTCCCCTGTTGCATCGTGAGTTCGGCGATTCAAGTGCGGACAGACTTCTCAAAGACGGAGTCCTGAAAGTAAAAAAGGAAGAAAAAGGAAAACGGAAAAGAAATGACACAAGCGGAGCCCTGGTGCGCTCGCGCCGCAGTCATGGCGAGCCGTGGTCTCGCCCCGCCCCATATTCCCATGGCCTCTCCAGAGCGTAATTATGTACGCGTAATACTAGCTTCGCAATTTCGCGAGGGTTGGGGTTGAGGCCGGATTGTTACTCGTGCTTGAATCGTGCTGTGGTCTTGTTGCAGGTTACTCCGGCGCGTTTGGCGGTGTCCGGACGCTTAATGGCGGACTCGAGAATTGCCGTGAGGCTGCTTTGCACCTCCGCCGCGAGGGTCGCCAGATGCTCCTCCGTTCGGAGAGAGAGCGTTCGGTGTTTCCATTGACCATGATTACTCCTCGAGGGCCTGGCATCTTGAGCTTGAGGTATGCATAGTGCGGCACCGCATTGAACTTTGCAAATGCGGTTCGTCCAAAGCGATTGCATGATAGCCGCTGCGGAATGGGACGATGTCGAAGATTAACTCTTCTCTTCGGAAGTTACCCGGAGATCCGAAGACCACTTCGAGTGTGACTGAGCCTGTACAATTGGCCTCTACACCCGGTATGACGCCTTTAAAGGTCGTCTTTGTAGGTTTAATCCTTGAGGGGTCTATGCCCATTTTGCGCATTGTATCCTGATAAAGCAGGTTCAGGCTCCTACCGCCGTCCATCAGGAATCTGGTGAGGTGAAATCCGTCAATAATTGGGTCAAGAACCAATGCGGCGAAGCCGCCGTGGTGGATGCTAGTGTGGTGGGGGTTGAACTTTGGGGCGACTGGCTCCATCGCATATACGTCCCGTAGTGCATGCTTCCGCTCCCTTTTGGGTATGTGGGTTGCGTATGTCATCTTCACCGTCCGCACTTGTGTGGGAAAACCTTTCTGTCCTCTATTGTTCGGCGGCCGGGGCTCTTCCTCGTCATCGCTATGCAGCCCCTTGTCATTGAGTTCGGCACTTAACTTGCACCTTGCTGAACACCCAACAATCCCTGTTGGTGTGATTGGCTGGTTTTTCGGGGGTGCCATGTATTTGGCACAAGTGATCGAGTATGCGGTCCAGGTTGGACGGGCCCTGGGTATTTCTTTTGAATGGCTTCTTCCGCTGACCGGTTTAGAGCCTCTGAATCCGGCATTGACGATCGTATCTTCAGTATTTTCGCCGTTGATGTGGCGCTTGTTCTTGTTGCAACGCGACCTGCCATTGCTGTCCTTGGTATCCGGACTATCGGGATGTTTGGCCAAGTTGTTGCTTCGAGCTAGCCAGCTGTCCTGTCCCGCACAAAAGCGAGTCATGAGGGTTGTGAGGCTGCCATAGATTTCGACTTTTCCTGTCCTAGGTGCCGGGCGAGCCACTCGTCGCGGATGTTATGTTTGAAGGCTGCAAGGGCCTCTGCATCCGGACAGTCAATGATTTGATTTTTCTTTGTTAGGAACCGAGTCCAGAATTGTCTGGCCGATTCTTCTGGCTGCTGAATTATGTGGCTAAGGTCATCGGCGTCTGGTGGTCGCACATATGTGCCCTGGAAGTTATCAAGGAATGCGGCTTCCAGGTCCTCCCAACAACCAATTGATTCTACTGGCAAGCTATTGAGCCAATCTCGAGCTGGTCCTTTAAGCTTGAGTGGGAGGTATTTGATGGCATGTAGATCATCACCGTGAGCCATGTGGATATGGAGGAGATAATCCTCGATCCGCACCGCAGGATCTGTGGTACCATCGTATGATTCGATGTTTACAGATCTTGAAGCCCTTGGGGATTTGATGATCCATTACTTCATCTGTGAAGCATAGTGGGTGTCTTGGCGCCTACATGTTGGGCTATATCACGACGTAGCTCATATGAGCTTTGTCTACTATGTTCGGCCCGGCCGGTTTTGCTGTATCCGGCGCGACGGTAATCATCCCGCATTGCTGGGCGCCCATGCGATCCGTAGATCGATCTTGTATGTTTTGCCTTATCCTCCAATATATCTCGCAAGTCCGGCGCGTTTTACCGTGTCTTGGTACTTTTTGAGCGGCGTCGGGGTGTGGCTTGAGCGGAGGGCCGAGAGGCTTCTCTGTCGCGGCCACGGGGTGGCCGGTCTGCCATGTCATGCGCTGGTGACTTGGGTGCTTCCTCCTCTAGTCGAGGCAACGGCCTACGTTTGGGGTAGCTTTTGGAGGGGCGTTCGAGTTCATACTCTTGGTACCGCAAGGACTTGAGTCCATCTCGCCTAGCAGGTCTTGATCAGCTCTAAGTCTGTTGCTGCATTTTCTTGAGGCTGCTTGCCGTGGCTATAAGCCTGCGTATGAAACGCCTCCTGTTGGCGGGATCCTTAGGAACGACAAATTAAATGCCGTAAATGAGGCTTGCCTCATCTTCTTGAGGGAGGCGCATAATTATCGTCCTCAACCTCTCTTTCCGATGCCTTTGTCGTGCGGGCTTGCTTCTCCCTCCTCCTGCGCTGAGTCCTGGGGAGGGGTTCTCTTCGGCACCGTCCAGGGTGTTATTATCTCCGTGCGGAATCACCGTTTTATTGTGGCGGGATTTAGAGCGGCGCCGCTGACGTCGGCGCTTCGGCTGTTTCTTGGAGGGGTCATCCTCCGTTGTTCCATCACCGTTCCCATCTTTTGGGATGTCCACCATATATATGTCATATGACGAGGTGGCCTTCCAGTGCCCTGTAGGCGCTGGGTCTTGGTCGTCTCCGGCATCGTCGTCCATATCGTCGATGTCTTCGGAGTCGTAGTCTAGCATGTCGGTTAGATCATCGACAGTGGCTACAAACTGGGTGGTGGGTGGGCGTTGAATTTCTTCGTCGTCCGCATCCCAACCTTCCTGTGTGCAATCCGGCCAGGGCTCTCCGGATAAAGAGAGAGACTTTAGCGAATTCAGAATATCGTCAAAGGGCGAGTGCTGAAAGATGTCCGCGGCAGTGAAATCCATAACGGGCGCCCAATCGGATTCGATTGGCAGGGGCACGGGGGGTTCGGAGTCCGGAGAGGAGTCCGCACCTTGGAGTCGAGGTCTTCGCAAAGGACAGGGATGGAGTACGGCTCAATCACCGTAGAGATCGTAGCCCCCGAGGCGGTGTCCAACAACTCGTCCTCGATCGGGGAATCCGGCTCCGGATCAAGGGTCGGAGCGGATGCTGGTGCGGCCCCTAGGGCACTGTTCGGCTGCAGAGCTAGATCATATCCATCGAGACAGTGCGGCGCGCTTGGCTGCGGCTCGAATCCGTCGAAGATCAAGTCTCCGCGGATATCGGCCGTATAGTTTAAACTTCCAAATCTTACCTAATGGCCAGGGGCATAGCTTTCGATCTGCTCCAGATGGCCAAGCAAATTGGCCCGCGATTGCAAAGCCGCCCGAATCACGAAGATCTGCACAGGGGAGAAAAGTCTCACCACTGGACCGCGTCGTTGTTAATGATCGGAAGGAGCCATCGGGCCTATCGGTGGCGACACGGAGAGGAACTCTCAATGAAAGCACCAATGTCGGTGTCAAAACCGGCGGATCTCGGGTAGGGGGTCCCGAATCGTGCGTCTAGGCGGATGGTAACAGGAGACAAGGGACACGATGTTTTTACCTGTGTTCGGGCCCTCTCGATGGAGGTAATACCCTACTCACCTTGATTAATATTGATGATATGGGTCGTAGAAGAGTAAATCTACCACGAGATCAAGGAGGCTAAACCCTAGAAGCTAGCCTATGGTATGATTGTTGTTCGTCCTACGGACTAAAACCCTCCGGTTTATATAGACACCGGATAGGTTAGGGTTACACGTAGTCGGTTACAATGGTAGGAGATCTACATATCCGTATCGCCAAGCTTGCCTTCCACGCCAAGGAAAGTCCCATCCGGACACGGGACGAAGTCTTCAATCTTGTATCTTCATAGTCTTGGAGTCCGGCCGTGACGATGGTCCGGCTATCCGGACACCCCCTAGTCCGGGACTCCCTCACCCTCAACTACTTTCTCACATCCACATATGACCTAAACTCAAAGTCAAAATCGGTCCCATCGATTCTTTCTATCCGGCGCCACCGAGTTCTAATGTCATAGCCACTGCCACAAAACCTAGGCAAATCGGTCTCACCGATAGGGATCTCGGTCTCATCGAGATGGGATTGTAATCTCTCTGCTTCCCTTCATAATGTTTCGGTCTAACCGAAGTGAGCGATCGGTCCCACTGAGATTGCAATGTAAACTCTTTGTTTCCCTTTCGTAACATTTCGGTCTCACCGAAAAGAGCGAATCGGTCCCACCGAGTTTACCTGACCAACTCTCTGGTTAGCTAATTACCAAAACCGGTCTCACCAAGTTTGTGTAATCGGTCTCACCGAGATTACGTTATGCCCTAACCCTAACCATATCGGTCCTACCGAGTTGCATGTCAGTCCCACTGAAAACCCTAACGGTCACTAGATTTACTAAATCGGTCTGACCGAGTTTGTTGATCCGGTCCCAGCGAGTTTGGTAAATTGTGTGTAACGGTTAGATTTTGTGTGGAGGCTATATATACCCCTACACCTCCTCTTCATTCGTGGAGAGAGCCATCAGAACAAACCTACACTTCCAACTTACATTTTCTGAGAGAGAACTACCTACTCATGTGTTGAGGCCAAGATATTCCATTCCTACCATATGAATCTTGATCTCTAGCCTTCCCCAAGTTGCTTTCCACTCAAATCTTCTTTCCACCAGATCCAAATCCTATGAGAGAGAGAGTTGAGTGTTGGGGAGACTATCATTTGAAGCACAAGAGCAAGGAGTTCATCATCAACGCACCAGTTGTTACTTCTTGGAGAGTGGTGTCTCCTAGATTGGTTAGGTGTCACTTAGGAGCCTCCGACAAGATTGTGGAGTTGAACCAAGGAGTTTGTAAGGGCAAGGAGATCGCCTACTTTGTGAAGATCTACCGCTAGTGAGGCAAGTCCTTCGTGGGCGACGGCCATGGTGGGATAGACAAGGTTGCTTCTTCGTGGACCCTTCGTGGGTGGAGCCCTCCGTGGACTCTCGCAAACGTTACCCTTCGGGGGTTGAAGTCTCCATCAACGTGGATGTACGATAGCACCACCTATCGGAACCACGAAAAAAACATCTGTGTCTCCAATTGCGTTTGAATCCTCCAAACCCTTCCCTTTACATTCTTGCAAGTTGCATGCTTTAATTTCCGCTGCTCATATACTCTTTGCATGCTTGCTTGAATTGTGTGAAGATTTCTTGACTTGTCCAAAGATCGCTAAAATCTGCCAAACTCTAAAATTGGGAAAAGGTTAAGTTTATAATTGGTCAAGTAGTCTAATCACTCCCCCCCCTCTAGACATACTTCAAGGTCCTACAAATATGCGCTGTGGCTGGTTGTGGGAAAACGGTTCGAATAATGGTCCGACCGTAATAACATGTCACGTCGTCAGAAAAAGTTGTCAGCAGATTGCATTTGTGAAATATCATTCTCTCTATGGTGGTATGTGAAGATCATTTTGCAGATCCGGGTACGGTCTACGTGTTCGATAATTACTTTGGAGTATTCGGAGAAGGAACCCGCCTTGCAATGCCGAAGACAATACTGCGCGCCGGACTCATCGTCATTGAAGCCTAGTTCAGGGGCTACTGAGGGAGTCCTGGATAAGGGGGTATCCGGACAGCCGGACTGTGTACAACGTACGGACTATTGAAGCGTGAAGATGCAAGACTCAAGACTTCGGCCCGTGTCCGGATGGGACTTTCCTTGGCGTGGAAGGCAAGCTTGGCGATCTGAATATTATGTTTCCTTCCTTGTACCCGACTCCATGTAAACCCTAGTCCTCTCCGGTGTCTATATAAACCGGAGAGGTTTGTCCTTAGAAGGCCGATCACAATTACAATCATACCATCATAGGCTAGCTCTTAGGGTTTAGCCTCTACGATCTCGTGGTAGATCTACTCTTGTACTACCCATATCATTAATATTAATCAAGCAGGAAGTAGGGTATTACCTCCATCGAGAGGACCCGAACCTGGGTAAACATCTGTGTCCCTTGCTTCCTGTTACCATCAGCCTTGACGCACAGATCGGGAACCCCTACCCGAGATCCGCCGGTTTTGACACCGACAGGGGGGCAGCCCCCTCCTATTCCTCGGCGGCAGACAGCCGCCCCGTGAGACAATGTGAACGGCGAGGTAGACGATGGCGGGGAAGCGTCGTCGGGCCAACTGGTTTTCTCCTCTTGTAGTTGGGTTCGATCGACGAAGACTCCACCGGCACGCTCTGGCGGGATACCCTCACAAACGGCACCCTGTGGATGCTCGATCCTTCAATCTCTTGTGGATGCTCCATCTGGGATCGATACTCGCACCACCGCTCCCTCACGATCGGATTCGGTGAATCTGTCTGCTCCATGGCCCAGAGGAGCAGCTCTATGTACTCTGCGCGACTCCCTCCGGAAGTATCGCCGCCTTTTCGCTCTGTTGCAGATATTTGGCCATGGATATCACCGTCGCCGCTAGTTGGTCCTTGTTGTCAAACCAAGGCTGTATCTCCAACATCCTAGCTAGCTTCACATGGTAAATGCATGATCCTCATGTATCGGTTGTACTCCTGCATCGATCTACTTCTCCTGACAAAGACCTTCACTACTTGGCGGTGGTTTTGAATGGAAGAGGAGAGGAGCAGCGCTGGTTTTGGATTAGAACGGGAGAGGAGCGGCGCTGGTTTTGGACTGGAGCAGAGAGAGGAGGGCGGTGGTTTTGAAATGGAAGAGGAGAGGAGCGGTGCTGGATTTAGATTGGAGCAGAGAGAGGAGGCGGTGGTTTAAGAGGAGAAGAGCGAAAGAGCGGCGCTGGTCTTGGAAGTATTTTTTGTTGTTTTATGCGTATTTTGGGTCAAAGTTTGACCACGTCTTGTGTTGACAAGCAAAATGTGAATGCATGTCACCAAAAATTGTATCGTTTGGTTCAGATCTGAATGTACTTTCAAATTATATTATTTTTGCAACGTATAACATATATTTTATGTGCGAAAATCATGGTCAATTATGACCCAGAATAAAAGGGAGACTAGTTAATGTGGGGTCGCTTTCTTAATTGAAGGGTAAATTCATTTTGATTTTGATCCAGTCACAGCACGCCAGCCCTCTCGTCCAATCCTAAATCGCTGCCGTACGCTCCTCTCCCTCTTCTCCATTGCAAAACCACCTCCTCTCCTCTCCATCATCTCCATTCCAAAACCACAGTCTCGCCTCTCCCTCTTCTGATCTTCTCCATTGCAAAACCACCTCCTCTCCTCTCCATCATCTCCATTCCTAAACCACCTCCTCTCCTCTCCATCATCTCCATTCCAAAACCATTGTATCGCCTCTCCCTCTTCTGATCTTCTCCATTGCAAAACCACCTCCTCTCCTCTTCAGCATCTCCATTCCAAAACCACCGTCTCGCCTCTCCCTCTTCTGATCTTCTCCATTGCAAAACCACCTCCTCTCCTCTCCATCATCTCCATTCCAACACCACCATCTCGCCTCTCCCTCTTCTCTATTGCACGACCACCGTCTCTCCTCCCATCTTCCAAAGCTAGCACCGGACCACTCAGAAGGACATCTATGGAGAGGATGCAATAGCGAATCAGGCAGATCGCTGGCGGCGACCAGGCAAAGTTAGCCAGGTTGAAGGAGATCCTTAGTTGGTTTGACAATGAGTGGGAGTGAGGGAGTCGCGGATTAGGGGGTGTCCGGATAGCCGAACTATCACCGTTGGCCGGACTCCTGGACTATGAAGATACAAGATTGAAGACTTTGTCCCGTGTCCGGATGGGACTTTCCTTGGCGTGTATGGCAAGTTTGGGGATTTGGATATGTAGATCTCCTACCATTGTAACCGACTCTGTGTAACCCTAACCTATCCGGTGTCTATATAAACCGGAAGGTTTTAGTCCGTAGGACGAACAACAATCATACCATAGGCTAGCTTCTAGGGTTTAGCCTCCTTGATCTCGTGGTAGATCTACTCTTGTACTACCCATATCATCAATATTAATCAAGCAGGAGTAGGGTATTACCTCCATCGAGAGGGCCCGAACCTGGGTAAAAACATCGTGTCCCTCGTCTCCTGTTACCATCCGCCTAGACGCACAGTTCGGGACCCCCTACCCGAGATTCGCCGGTTTTGACACCGACATTGGTGCTTTCATTGAGAGTTCCTGCGTCGCCGCCATCAGGTAGGATGCCTCATCTCGTCTTTAAAGATGATACTATCGCCATAGGAGCCTTGGCCGCTGGCCAGACTCTTCGGCTAGGTGGTTTTCTGATGACCGCCAATCCGGCCACCGCGCCGACGATGACCTCTCGAGTCATCAAAACCAATCTCCATGTCAATTCGGAACTTGCCGAACAGTTAGATCCGATCGAGCTCTCCTCCGTAAACGAGCTCTTGGATCGTGACGCCACCACAGGAGTCGCCACAGACTACGACCGGATCGGGCCTAAAACCGATCGTAGAGAGATCAACTCTCCCGGGCTACCCATCATGTTGCTGTGATAGAGGAGCAATGCGGCGATTCTTCTTCTATCTTAAGGACTAGCTACGTCCGGATTCCCGATCCCTCCATGCCGGATTCCCAGCGGAGGGGCGGATGTCGATCAAGCCCTGAACTTAAAGTCGGTGGCGGGTCGGACTCATTGGATAACACTCAAAAATCCAAACTTCCGAGTTCGGAAACTTCTCAGCCCCTGAGTCCTAAATTGGACGGGGTTCCGGATCTAGTTCCACCCGCCCACCCAAGCATTAGCGATCTCGCTCGAATTCGGCAAGAGCCCGCTGAAACAGTACATCATTACTGGGCCAGATTCCTCCTGGCTATGAACAGGATAAAGGACTACCGAGAGGAGGACGCAATCCCAATTTTCTGCAATAATTGCACGGACAAGGGAATCCTAAACGCCATAAGTCGTCGCGAAATTACACGCTTTGCTGACTTGGTGACAATAGTACAAAAGTACTACGCAATGGAGAGCGCCTGGAAAACCGAAAGTAAATTTTGGGATAAGCCGGCCCCGAATACATCCCTAGTCCGAAATAAAAGGGTGCATCATTATCAAGCACCTGGGTTAAATACCAAAAAACCAAAACCCCTATAGGGTACGGAACCGTACTGGAGGGTTGGCTAAACGGACCCTGCAAAATTCATAGCACAAAGGGCGCCACTCCAACTCACAGCCTTCGAGCATGTTGGATACTACGGCAGGTGGCCAAAAGCGGTGAGGAGCTTCTAGCTTCGTAATCCCAGCCCAAAGAACACCAAGACGGTGTTAATAGTCTTCGAGACTTTCGCATCAAATAACATGCGAAACGAACACTCCGCAACCTTGCCAAGTCTACCAAGTAGCAACAATAAATCCATGGAGGACACGGCTATTACCTTTAATGCCGGATTTAACCTAAATTCGAACAGCCCGAGCACCAGCCGCATTGGTCCTCGGTCCAATAGTGGACGGCTTCGCCTTACTAAGGTACTCATGGACGGCGGCAAGAGACTAAACCTCATCTATGAGGAAACCCTCTGAAAAATGGAAATAGACTAGAACCGCATTGAGCGAAGTAGCACAACCTTTAGAGGAATAATCCCTAGCCGGGAAGCATGCCGCAGGAAAAATCACACCTTTGGGCGTAGTGTTCGCTCATGGGACAATTACAGGTCCGAGGAGGTCACATTTAAAGTGGCCCCTGTTCAACAAATGGATATCATGCTTTATTAGGATGAGAGGCATTCACAATTTTTCAAGCTATGCCCCATTATGGGTACATGAAGCTTAAAATGCCTGGACCTAACGGAATCATCACTCTCGCCAGTGATCCGAACATAGCACTCCGCGCCGAAAACAAGACAGCCGCACTAGCCCTCGAGGCACTATCCGTAGGCCTAGCGGCCGAGGAACTCACCGTGATGCGCTCCACGGTGAACAGGGACGATGTGATACTTGATAAAAGATCCAAGTCCACTTCTTTTAAACCAGCGGATGAAATAGTCAAATTCCAAGTCCACCCAACGGACCCTGCAAAGACGGCCTCCATCGGGGCACAATTAAACCCTGATGTAGACGCCGCACTACGAGAATTTCTACAAGAAAACTGGGACATCTTCGCCTGGCACCCTTCAGACATGCCAGGAATCCCACGTCAGCTGGCTGAGCACAGCCTAAACATCCTAAAAGGATTCAAGCTATCAAATAGGCTCTTCGGCGCTTTTCCGAACCCAAGAGACATGCCATGGGAGAGGAGCTAGCCAAACTTTTGGAAGCCGGATTCATTAGAGATATAAAACATCCGGACTGGCTAGCAAACCTGGTGATGGTACCAAAGAAGGATAAATCATGGCGCCTATGTGTTGATTTTAAAGACCTTAATAAGGCTTGCCCAAAGGATCCCTTCCTCCCTCGAATTGATCAAATTATTGGCCTTCTGCAGGACACGACTCATTGTGCTTCCTCGACGCGTACTCCGGCTACCACCAAATCAAGATGGCGGAGCCAGACCAAGCTGCAACAACATTCATCACTCCATACGGCCCGGTCTGCTTCAATACAATGCCCTTTGGGCTGAAAAACGCCGGTGCAACATATCAGCGCATGATTCAGATTGTCTGGCAAACTAGATCGGCAAAACAGTGGAAGCATATGTAGATGACATGGTCGTCAAAACCAAGCACATCGAAACTCTAGTAGACGACTTGAGGCTCACATTCGACAATCTTCGAAAATATGACATCAAGCTCAATCCGGAAAAATGCGTCTTTGGCGTTCCAGCCGGAAAGCTCCTGGGCTTCATTGTGTCCGGTAGAGGAATTGAAGCAAACCCAGCCAAGATCCGAGCTCTGTCACAATTGGATATTCCAAAAGACCTCAAACAAATACAAAATTTGACGGGATGCGTAGCGGCTCTAAGCCGCTTTATTTCCCGCTTGGGGAAAAGGCGTTACCCTTTACCGCCTCCTCCGCCGCACGAACACTTCGAAAGTGGATTTGATGCCGCCACGGCCGGACTCGAAGAAATAAAGGCCATTTTGGCAACAAATCCGTCCTGGCAGCCAACGTGGCGAACCAACCAATGCTATTATATATCGCCGCAACACATCAAGTTGTCAGCGCCGTGCTCGTTGTCGAACGAGAAATGGACAGACACCGGTTCCCTCTTCAAAAACCGGTTTATTATGTGTCCACTTTCCTAACTCCATGCAAGTCCCGGTACCCACACTATCAAAAGATAGCATACGCGGTGTTCATGGCATCCCGAAAGCTGCAACACTACTTTCAAGAGTGTTCGATAACGGTAGCCTCCGAAGTACCTCTTAACGACATTATAAAAAATCGCGACGCAACGGGCCGGATTGCTAAATGGGCCATAGAGCTCCTTCCATTCGACATAACTTATAAGCCACAACGAGCTATTAAGTCGCAGGTTTTGGCCGACTTCGTGGCCGAATGGACTGAAGCCGAACTCCCTAAAGAGTACGGCGCATACTCCAATTGGATCATGCACTTTGATGGCTCCAAAATGTTGTCCGGCCTGGGGGCTGGCGTCGTCCTGACGTCCCCAACCGGGGACACATTCCAATACGTCCTTCAGATAATGTATACGGACTCCAACAACGCAGCCGAATACGAGGCCATTCTGCACGGCCTCCGGATGGCGCCTCCATGGGCATTCAACGTCTAGAGGTGCGCGGGATTCAACCTCGCAATATCTCAAATAAACGGAGACTTTGATGCCAAAGATCCGAAAATGGCAGCATACCGCAATGCGGTCCTAAAAATGTCAGCGCGGTTCGAAGGGCTCGAATTTCATCATATAGCCCGGGATAACAACCAGGTGGCGGATATATTGGCACGCATCGGCGCAAAACGCGATGCCGTCCCACGCAACATCTTCCTGGAACGGCTGTTCAAGCCATCCGTACTATGGGAAGGGGAGTCCGGCAATAACAATCCGGACCCAACCGCACTGCCTGACGCCGAACACTCTGACACAACCGGAGGCTCTGCCCCCGAGATAACACCCTCCACTCACGAAATAATGGTGGTTATCGCCCCATGGACGGAACCATTCCTAGCCTACCTAACTAGGCACGAACTCCCCGTAGACCAAAATGAGGCTCGCTGCATAGTACGGCGATCCAAAGCCTATAAAGTCCATGAGGGAGAGCTTTATAAGAAAAGCACTACCGGAGTCCTTCAAAGATGTATCTCCGAAGAGGAAGGGTGAAACCTCCTGGCTGAAATTCATGCCGGACTGGGTGGGCACCACGCCGCAGCCCGGGCCCTTGTAGGGAAGGCCTTCCGTACAGGATTTAATTGGCCGACAGCCCCGGCAGATGCGCAGGACTTAGTCCAATGATGCGTTGGTGGCCAGCTTTTTGCTAACCAAAGCCACATGCCACCCACCGCCCTTAAAACTATACCCATCACCTGGCCGTTCGCGTTCTGGGGGCTTGACATGGTTGGACCCCTCAAGGGAGGAACCCACAAGCAAAAATACCTATTGGTCATGGTGGATAAATTCACCAATTGGATAGAGGCCAAGCCTGTTAAATCGGCCGAATCCGGACCAGTGATAGACTTCATATCAGGGGTAGTGCACCGTTACGGTGTCCCCACAAGATCATCATCGATAATGGCACCAACTTCACGGCCGATGAGGTCAAATTATGGTGCAAAAACATGGGCATCAAGCTCGATTACGCCTCAGTCTATCACCCTCAAACCAACAGCCAAGTCGAAAGAGCAAATGGTCTAATCATGAGCGGCATTTAACCCAGACTAGTGCGGTCCCTCAAGGAATCTAACACGCACTAGGTTGAGGAGCTTGACTCCATACTCTGGGGGCTGCGGACCACGCCGAATCGTACTACCGGATTCACACCATTTTTTATGGTGTACGGCGCAGAGGCAGTCCTGCCCTGCGACATAATACATGACTCACCTCGCGTGCGCATGTATGAAGAAAGAGAAGCCGAACTTGATCGGCAGGACAGTTTGGACGCATTGGAGGAGGAGCGCGACGTGGCAAAAGCTCGTTCCGCATTCTATCAACAACAGGCTCGAAGATATCAAAGCAGGGAAGTACGGGCCAAAGCTTATAACGTTGGCGAACTTGTTCTACGCCTGCCGGACAAGAAAAAGGACAAACTCAAGCCCAAATGGGAAGGTCCCTTCATGATCGACCAGGTCCTGACCGGCGGAGCATACCGTCTGCGAAACGCATCGGATAACCGACTCGAGCCGAACCCATGGAATGCAGCCCGTCTACGAAGATTCTACGCCTAAGCGTCGGACTCCAAGTTCGTCTCCTTCCTTCGTCCACATTTGTTATTTTTGTTGTCTTTTATTTCTCTCCTTCCTCCTTATTCTTGAAGCCTCTAGAGGCTCGTTTGCGCTTTTTTCGCACATACTTGACACGTTGTCCGCGCTCATTATACCTGGGGGCTTCTTTAACAGAAGCTTATTTATACGGGCCTCATGCCCAACACATGCGTTAAACTTCCGCATGTACCTTTTATTCACCATTATATGCATCGATATGACTTAAGTTTTGGCCAAGCTAGGTTGCCTGGCTCCTGTGCTTACCCCTACGTTCCCGATTGTTCGGCTAGGTGGTAAAGGGAGCACCTCTGCGATTATTCTTGTCGAATTGCCCGGATGTGTACCTCAGACTGGGTGAAGCCGAAAGCTAGCGTTCTTAAGGGAATATTCGGTCGCTGAACTGAAAGATGATTGCCCCCAAATGATTTTCTGCTTTCATAGCAGCTTTGACATGCACTTTAGGGCATGCATCCCAGCGAAAGGAACCCTTAACGGAACTATTCTCCCTGGAAGATGTTTCTTACTACCCATGTAATATAACAGAACTAGTTGGGCACTTGTCTGATACAGCAACAATGACCCCTACGCCTTGTCTCCATGCATACCCCGGTTCTTATATAACCACGAAGGTATTCGGACACACTCCGGACTATTGGGTCCTGAGGTCGGCGAAAAAGGTCCGCTATGACAAACGATCTACAATCCGGCTAGAAGACATTTTTCTTCATGTCATATTTTTACATAGTCAACTCGACTCATTGTATTCCTCCTCAATGCCATCTAATAGGCTATCTAATTTACAATCTTGCTGGGAATACTTGGCGGCCAATTCTACTTGGCCGTACACTAAGCTTACAGGGATCTCCATCCCATCAAGCCCCACAGTCCGACCTCGCCATGTGGTTTGGGTCACAACCGTGTACCGCGTCTTTACCATGGCCTGTGCCTCCTGGCGCCTTTGACGGCAGCCGATATCTTCCAAAGTTGGAAGCACCGCCGTGCTCCTTGAAGCCGCTCTACCAGCTCCACAATGCCTTCAGTGGAGATAGATGGCCACAAGGCTGGCCGATGCCTTTCATCACCGCCGGACTCGTTAAATGCGGTGGCCATAATTCGGCAAGAAGATCACCCAAGAACTGGGCATCTCCTCCTCGGGGCGACACTGTGAGCAAACCTACATACATGTTTATGTTAGTCGCCTTCCTCACCGAACTCTTTCAAAGTTCGCTCAAGCACTTACTGAAAATGTCGCGATGAAGCCGCCGATTCTCCTTTACGGAGTCAGACAACTGGGCATGAACATCTTTTAGTTCCTCACCCAGCTTGGTGTTGGCATCCTGGAGGTTATTTTTCTCCTGCCGCACCCTCGTAAGCACGCCCTGGCCGGCCTTTAGCTGGCGCAAGAGTTGTTGCTTGTCCGGATCCAGTCCGGTGCCATCTGCAATGTTTTTGTCAGATTTACACACCCGCCGCACTTCATAAACTATTTATCTTTTGAAGCGTATATTACCAGAGGGGGTCTCTGTGGCTCCCCCTGCAGCGGCTAGTGCGGCCTCAAGTTGGGCCTTGCACTCTTCAAGCTCCTGGGACAGTCGGGTACTCTTTTCTGTAAGATCTCAAGATAACAAATGATCCTTAAATCAGTTATTCTAACTGTTTTAAGTCTCGGGCTCTTGGCATATATAATCACAAATTTCCTTACCCGTATGTCCTTTACATACTGCTCAGTGGCTCTGGCTAGACCATCTTGAGCGGCACGGAGGCGCGCATCTCCCGAATTGAAGGCATTCGAGGCCTCTTGGGAGAAACATGCGTCACGAAGAACTGTCCGGCGGCGCCTGTGATTCAAGGCGCTCTCCACCTCGGAGTTGGTGGCGGACATTCTGTCGGCTTCCTCTGTCGGAGGAGCATCCGACGTACGCCTCGTGTTCGCCTCCGCTTCTGGACCCGGCTTTGGACCCTGGCCGGCGGAGGTTTGATTGGCAACCTCTCCGGACTCAGTCCGGCGAGCGCTCTTTTTCCTGAAAAGAGCGTCAGCGTTAGTACGCCTTCTAGGAATCGATCCTAGGAACATGGTGACAGGCCATACCGTTGCGGCGGAGTTTCAATCCGGACTGCACTTCTTTTTAGCCTGCGGGGCCGTACTTCCCCTTGTTGGCCAGCCGCCGCGGGCTCGGCTTCCTGCCTTGAAGGTACCCCCTGCGAAGCACCATTGGTATACGGTGATCAAGAAATAAGCATGGATGGGTCATTATCAAAATATTGGGGCCTCGGTCTCAGTTACCTGTGAGGCTGGAAGTATTCCGGGGTAATCGGCCGTAATGGCAACCAAAGCATTGTCGATGCTAAGTTGGTGGAATACCCCGTCAATCAACTCCACCTTTATATCTGGATCCTCTTCGGAGGTCGGATCGAGGGACCGTTCCGGATCCTCGGGTTGCGGGGGTGGGCTGTGTATCTTCTCCACAGTCCGGCACAGTTCCTGCGTAGAAACCACAAAATGAGATATTTAACTATGGGAACATGGATCGGACAGATCACAAAGATGTTTGCTTACCCAGCTTCGGGGATTATTTGAAGAAAACTCCTTCAGTGGGTTGACACGGAGGAAATCCTCCTCCTCCCCTTTATACATGGCAGACAAGATCTTCACCAGTTCGGTGACTGATCCCGGCCCTTTGCGGAAATGGCGGGTGGCATCGTCCCCCCCCCCCCCCCCGTTGAAGTCCCACATGGGGTGGCCCCTATATTGGAGCGGCTGCACTCCCCTCATAATACAGATTGCCATGACTTCAATCATGGTCAATCCGGCATGAGCCAGTAACCTTATTAGGCTCATCAAATAAAGGACATCCCGGTCATTTTCCCTCTGGGGGCTTCGAGGGCGCCAGCTTAGGCGCTTCTTCAGAAGAGCATTGCTGAACTCCGGAAGGCCGATCCGAACAGGATCCGGCAGCGGGACGTCCTCTATGTAAAACCATTCTGAAGGCCAGTCTTCGGACGCCTTCTTTGGGGTTCCGGATAGGTATCCGGTCCCGGCGATGCGCCATAGCTCGGCTCCGCCCACTTGATATATTGACCCCTCGTGAGAACGGGGTACTAGGCAGAATATTCTCTTCCACTGCCCGAAATGAGCTTCGACGCCAAAGAACAGTTCGCAAAGGGCCACGAAGCCCGCGATGTGCAAGATGGAGGCAGGAGGAAGATGGTGCAATGGAGGTCAGAGAACTCCAAGAGCCCCGGAGAAATGGATGGATTGGAAATCGAGTCCTCTTACTAGATAAGAGATGAAGCATACCCTCTCTCCTTTAGAGGGATCGGGACACTCTCCGCTTGCTTTCCGCCCTTGTAGGTGGCAAGTCCGGCTCGAACCTGGACCATGAAGGCCGGGGGAAGAAATCCCTTGGCTTGGAGTATGACTAGCTCGCTATGAGGGACTGAGCATCTCTCCCAATTTCCAGGCTGAGGGCTGGGAGCGCGAGAGGAGGAGCCGCGTCGACTGTCCATGATGGAATGGGCTTTGGTCAAAGGCGCTCCAATGAAAGCTCGCGAAGGGGGGATGATGTGACTCAGATCTAGAACCTCGCCCCTTTTATAGGCAGCTCAATTGCGCAGCTTGGGGGGTAATTGTAAAAATACCCTGGCTTTTCGCATTCATTCAAACACGTGGAAGATGGCCTTTGTTGGGCGTAGAAGCCAAGGAGCACAACATTGATCAGAAGCCAGACACTATTCGACAAGTATATGGAATTTGGAGAAGAACCCGCCTCGCAATGCCGAAGACAATCAACGCGCCGGACTCATCGTCATTGAAGCCTGGTTCGGGGGCTACTGAGGGAGTCCCGGACTAGGGGGTGTCCGGATAGCCGAACTATCACCGTTGGCCGGACTCCTGGACTATGAAGATACAAGATTGAAGACTTCGTCCCGTGTCCGGATGGGACTTTCCTTGGCGTGGAAGGCAAGCTTGGCGATACGGATATGTAGATCTCCTACCATTGTAACCGACTCATGTAATCCTAACCTATCCGGTGTCTATATAAACCGGAGGGTTTTAGTCCGTAGGGACGAACAACAATCATACCATAGCCTAGCTTCTAGGGTTTAGCCTCCTTGATCTCGTGGTAGATCTACTCTTGTACTACCCATATCATCAATATTAATCAAGGTGAGTAGGGTATTACCTCCATCGAGAGGGCCAGAACCTGGGTAAAAACATCGTGTCCCTCGTCTCCTGTTACCATCCGCCTATACGCACAGTTCGGGACCCCCTACCCGAGATCCGCCGGTTTTGACACCGACAGGGAGATTTCGAGGACGATGCAGGCCATGTGGCAATGTATGCGAAAGAGCGAGGCGGCGGCGATGAGGGCGGCAATGTACATGTACTCCTCGGTGGCAGTCACGCCGCAGTCCTCCGAGTTCATCGAGTATCTCCTCTGGGCGATGGAGCAGACAGATTTGCCCGAGGCGACAGTCAGGCGGAGGTGGTGGGCGTACAGGTCAAAGGTCGAGCACCCAGAGGATAACGAATCGATCGAGTATGGTGTACCGTTCATGAGGGTGCAGAGCCAGCCGGAGCCACAGGAGTATTCGTTCTCCCACCGCAAGAGGAGGCCGGATGGCGCGACGTTGCTTCCACGCTGTTCTCCATGGTTCCCTCGACGCTCGCCTCGTTTCAACGGCGGCGGTAGGGTTTAAGGTAAGCTTCGCACTAACCTAATCTTCCACCTGCTCATGCTTACAATCAGTGTGACAGCTAGTGAAAATCATGCTTACAATCAGTCTCCGACTACTATGCCAATCACCCTAAAATAGCTCGAACCTTTGGGTCAAAGTTGTGACACAAAGGTACAAATAAATAAAAATAGATTGGTGCTTCTTTTAGAAAAGAGTACTCCCTAGAAAACTGCCAATATAAGCTACTAGTATTTGGTTAGAGGATTTGCTGCCGAGAAAGATCTGTCCACAGAGAGCGCCACACATCCCACTGGTGGTGGTGGATGCCAATGCGTGCATGCAGCATGGTTGGTGTCGGTAATTTTTTCTTGGCACACCTTGCACTCTGCATATATGCCGGTCCCATACGTACATTTGTGCAGTTCCACCAAAATGCAGCTGAATAACCCTGTTTGCACAGATAATGAAAAAAGCGTGATTACATTATAGTGGCACTAGTTGATGAAACACACAAAATAAATAGAAGAAAATATTCCGATAGTATGCGATGGTGAGATGGGCCTTGCGACGACTCATACGGTACGCCTCATACTGGACATCGTCCCAAGTCTCCCAGTTACACCCTCTGCCAGTGATGAACATCAGTGTACAGCGGTAGTACAAGGAGGCGCCTTGAGACATTCAAATTTCTATTTTTGTACAGATCAACTAAAATTAAGCACCCCAGTTTGCAGAAACGCTTAAACATTAACAATGGGACTAGTTGATGGAACATACATTAACAAAGAGAAGCACTTTCTTTATCAACATTGGAAATGAAATGATAGAGAGGACACTCGCTCTATTTTAACTGTAGTATTACTTCATTTTATCAGTGACACTAGGGTCGAGTAGGTGTCAAACGAGGTGTACCGTGCGTTGCAAGGATGGAGGCCGGGGGTGCTTAGACTGGGATCTTTGTCAAGCTGGCTCTTTCAAATCACCAACATGGATGATTCAATTCATGGGACCTTTTGGTGCAGTTCACCTAAAATGAAGCAATGTCCCGTGAGCTAGCAGCTTCTTCTTCAAAAATTTAAGAAAAGGGCTCCAGCCCCTGGTTCCATTTCCATCGAAACGAATCCCACGAGCTTCTTCTTCATTAGTTGCAATAAAATTGAGCAACATCAAGGTTGGTTGTGAAGCTCCTGGAATGCTCAACTATAATTTGGATATCATTTGTGCAGTTCAACTAAGATCGAGCGTGAAATGTATATCTCTGTTTGCACAAAAAAGGTGGAAAGGAGGGTGACTAACAAGTGATGAAACATGCATCAAATGAAAAGAAGCATGTTCCTTATCTGAATGGCAATCCTACAAGGACAAGAGCAATTTCTAAAGCGGTGGCATTGCTAGATATTAGTATGGGCATTAGGATTAACTATGACAACCGTTAAATACAACATTACTTTGGGCACGGGAGAGTAGGCGGACCAGATGCTTGCATTTCTAACAAAAGAACCAACTTATCTTAATGGAAAATTTTAGCGGGACATGTAAAGAAGTGACATTGATTCATATTATCGAGGCATTACATTGAAAACAACATTGGTTTAACGTGTCCTTACTTTTTAACGGCGATCGCAACATTTTACCAAAGTGGCATTACATAAGAGTGGCTCGGGGCAACAAACATCGTAACAGGATATCTGGGTTGGTCCCATTTTTGTTCGGTATAGCCACCTTATACTGTGTGAGGCTAGCAAATCTAGTGCTGGACTTACTTTGTTGACTTGTCCCCCAGTCCCCACTTTCTTTCCTTTTTCAACCAATAGATCGGGTTTATATTGAGTTTGTACTGCGTTCCCTTTATTTCCCTATTAGACCTAGAGACCAGTTGGATAGCCAGTCTGCTACTTTTCATTTCCCCATTATTTCCTCTTTCGACCAAGTCCTAGATTCAGGTAATAAAACCTCCCCCACCCCCACCCCCTTTCTTCCTTGTTTGAACCAAGTAGTACTAGATTCGGGTGCATGAACTAGTTTTACCTCTTAAACGTAAAAAAATTAGGTGGTTTTCGAACAGCCGATCGATCCTATCTACGAGGGGGCCTGAGAAATAGTAAAATATACAAATGCAGCCACGTCAGGAGCTCGGGAAGTAGAGCAAGGCCGGTTTCGGAGGAAGTTATACCTGATGGTCGCCGGGATGTCGCTAGGTGGGCGGCGGGAGGCCGGATCTGCCCACACTACGGCATCGAGGAAGAAGGGGTCGGAGGCCCTCCCTCGCCAACGGTGCTTGGGAGAGAACGGCAAGGCAGGCTGATCGGGACGCGCCCAGCAGTGGGTAAGAGCCGTCGCCGAGGACGACCGCGTTAACGTTGCACCTTCTCACCTTCCCCGGTGGAGAGGATCCGGTTGGATCTGTGACCAACGGTGAGCAGAGAGAGAGAGAGTGGCCACCACTGTCGTGTTTAGATCTAGAGAGGCCGAGACAGTGTGAAGAGAGCAACACTAGCAAGCAAGCGGAGGCTCCTGCCTATATAGTGGAGTAGTACTAGTTTTCTTTTGTCTAATGGAGCCGGCTTGACCTCGTCAATGACCTGTCGAGAAGTCTTCATGCATCGCGGGTCCGATGGCGCAGCTTGTCATCATTTTGATCTCAAGCGCCAGATTATAACATATAACATGAAAAATGTCACATGACAAGAAATCATAACCTCAACGCCCAAAGGAGACAACATGAATCCCGACGGACAAACTAGACGAGGAACAAAGCTCAAATTAAAGATAAACTTCAGAGAAAAGGGGTTCGTCGATAGATGTCCTAATTAACATAGCCAGCTTGACCTAGATGGCAGCCGAGTAGTCACTGTTCATGCATGTGCCCCCAATGACTAGCCCAACTCAGTTGTCACTGTTTAACCCTTGCAGTGATCTGAAGCACATGACACCTAATTTTGCGAGATGACAAGAAACCATTTTTTAGATTTCTCACCACAACTACAGCAATGTACAACACAGCATGCACGATATGTAGACGATAGCCAATCCAGGCGTGTGTGCTGGAGTCTGGTCACATGCATGGACGAACTGATCTTCCGCGTCTTGCAGGGATCGTCCAGGCACCAACGTAGTACAACACTTCTCTAGTACTATCGCTCGTCTCCCTCTTCTATTAAGTCACTCGACTTGCGGGGCCGGGGAGTGTGCCTATGGTCGGTTCTCAATTGGCATCCCACATGTGTGTGCAAACGCAATATGACGTGCGTTCCATTCGGAGAGCAATGTGCCAGATCGACCGACCGTCTGGGGTGCGACGCGAACGCGACGGGCGTGCTGTATACTCCGTACATGTGTACCGCCGTTTTCTAGACGCTTTGCTCCATGGCGCGGGCGTAATCCATGGATACAAAATTAGTATACTGTATACTATTTAAAAGTCGAGGGCGGGCTTTTCCTGCCAGATGGCGGCGGGCAGTTCCGCCTAGTCAGCCTCGACAGAGACGCGAGAAGACGAGGGAGTAGGCTGCTGCAAACGTAGGGTCAGTGTGATTTGACAAATGAAGTTATCTTTGGATGTGGGGCCCCATGATTTGACTTGCCATTATCATTTTAACTGCGGCGCTACGACCGGCGTGAGTCTCCCGATTCCTGACCACCTCCATACAGGTGCCTCTCCCAATGCTCCACCATGTAGCATAGGCTGGCTCTTGCATGAGAGCTCACTTCTCCACTTTTTCCTTGCCTCTCTTTCCTCCACATATGCAAAAATGCCATGTAAAGCGCACTATTGTACTTACTTGCTCCTGCAGGTGCTAAGCTTGCCACATAGGCATAAAGTATGATGTGGCAAGTAATCAAGAAGAGAGAGACTAGTTTGGTGACTCAAGGAAGAAATGGTGCTAAGCACGTGTACCTAGGTGAAAAGACAATTTTGAGTCTATAGCTAATTAAATGAAGCAAACTTAGCAACAAAAAACTAGTACTCCCTGTGAAATGATGTGGCACCAACGTAGCACACCATTTCATTGGAAGAGGTCACTCCTTGGCAAATGCAATAAATACTAGTACTCCTTGTGTCCCATAATATAAGAACGTTTTTGGCACTACACTAGTGTCAAAAACGTTCTTATATTATGGGACGGAGGGAGTACGAAGAAAGAGATAGAGAGAAGTAAAAAAAAATACACTTCTAGCCAACCTTATAGCCAAAAACTTGTAGTAGTATGAGTGACTAAGTGATGACTATGTAGGACATGCCAACATCAGATAGCCTAACGCACCGTGTTAAATCTCCAAGGGCGCGACCGCGCGAGTGACGCCGACGGTCGTGGTAGGCGCGACCATGATACGGGATGCTGGCAGCCCTTCGATCTGAGATCAAACGGTCGCAGGCTAAGTTGCTAAGAATTTGGAGAATAACCCTCCAGGATAGGATATTCACCCATAGGTCTAGAATCACGCCATGCAACCGTTCGATCTCATATCCAAGGGCTCTCGGAAGCCCGTATCATGGGAGGATGGAAAGCCACTACCTCGCCATTCGCGACGCCGGGCAGTTCGCTCCTACTCGTCCCTGCACGTCCTTTAATACTACGGCGGTTCGCTCCTAGTCGTCCCGTCCATTCACATTACGGCAGTTCCACTAATCCTAACCCTCCTCCCAAATCCATGGCGTCCCAAATCTGCACGATCGGCGGTGAGTACAAGGTTAGAACCATCACCGGCGATGAGTTCGACGTCATCTAGACCCGTTCTTCCGCGACGGTGAAAGGATGCCTTTCTCACTTCAGACGCATGTTCGAAGACTCAGATGATGAGTGGGTCGCTGGGCTAGATGTTGAGTACACCACAGTCCTGGACGAGAAGGATCTAAAGGATCGAAGAGAGGAAGAAGCCCGCCGTGATCCAGGTTTGCGTGCATGACTTATGCTTGCTCTACCACATATGCCATGCCGATGTTGAGTGCCAGGATTTTAAGGACTTCCTCGAAAGCAACCTAGTCAAATTCGTTCAGAGACTTTGGTAACGACAAAGAAGTCCTGCGTCGGATAGGCCTCGTTGTAGGCAACACCTTCGACCTCCATAAGAATCGGCCGGTGTCCTCTCGTCACCCTTCACGCCGACTCGGCAGGAGCCATGGTTCATCCTTCAGACGCAGAACCGGAGAAACCTCCATACATCGCTTTCATCGTCATGCATGGCAGCGGAATGTACTAGATATAGACCACATCCACTACGCTGCAATGGATGGCTACCTTTGCTTCAATATCTTCAAGGGTTGGATGAAGAGAAACAGCCAAGTGTGCGGTTCAAGCAAAGAAGTATCGGCCAAGAGGAAGAGGGACAAGGACGAAGTCGAGGACATGGACGAGGACTCCGAGTAAGGTGGCAGTGTCGTTGCTCATGGTGGTTCTAATGTAGTGTCTACCGGAATAGTTGCAAAGTTTAATTTTAGGTGTGCTTAATTTAATTTGAGGGGTGTGTTGTCTTTGAGCCCCCAAAGAACTATGTTATGTTTCTTCTTGTTACTTTAACTCTTCAAGACGTACATACTAGTATTTCTTGCATTTCATCTTTTAGTTGGTATAGTACTACCACTCGTTTCTTCACATTATATACGTACAATATATATGGCCAACATCATATAGCCAGCAGTTTAGTTGTCAAAGAATTTCAAGGTGCTTAGTTTTGTCAAAGAATTCCAGGATGCTTAAATTTATTTGAGGGGTGGGTTGTGCTGGACACCATTATTGTGACTAGCCTTTTTAATAGTACTATATGCATAATTTGGCGACGACCTCTCTCTATATGTACCACCTTTTTTTAATTTCAAGTTTTGCTCCATGGCGCAATCCATCGATACTACTGATGTACAAAAGTATACATTTTTTAAAAGGCTAGAGGGCGGGGCATTCTAGCTTGGTCGGTTTCACGAGAGGCGAGGGCCTTTGTGATTTGACGGCTCATTACAGCTGGAAGCCGGGGACTTGTGATTTGACTGCTCGTATAAATGCGCCGATGACCTGATCGAGGAGGAGCAAAGAACCGTGCGGTATACTCAAGTTTTCCACTGGAGTAGTACTACGATGGAGGAGCACGAAACACGGCAGCCCAAAGGCCATATGGCGATAAAAATGATCTAATTTGCTAGTCATCTTATTGTTAGCATTGTTCTATTCATTCCTCAAAAACCATTGTTCTATTCATGCCTCGCAGAGAACGTGACACGCGGCGGCAAAACACCTGAAGCAAAAGATGAAACACAGGAGCAAAAGAAGAAGGAAGATTATCACCCCAAATGATCTAATTCGCCGCGGAGTCATAACTGCTTCTTCATCGCCTCCACGACCTCCATCTCCTTGCGTGTCTCCTCCGCCATCTTCTTCATTCTGTCCATGACGCGGGATTTCTCGACGCGAGCCTTCATCATTTGTTCCACGGCCGGGTGCTCGATGCGGAGCTTCGCCAACTCCTCCTTCTGTTCCATGACGAGGGCCTGCAGCATCTTCATTGAGGAACTACTATTCTCATGAAGCTTCTTCCAGTCGGCGTTCTTCTCCTTCAACAGGTCGACCTCGTGGCAGAGCTTCGCCTTGTCCTCCGGAAGTCGCAGGATTTCGCCGGTCGCCTTCTTCTCCGAGGCAATGCTCTTCTTCAAAGAAAGCATCACCAAGCCGGCGGTCAACTCCCCTCGCTGATTGAGCTCAGCGGGCATGTCGTCAAGGCTCTCCTTCAGCAACTCCATCAAGCCTTGGATGAACTCCTTCTGCTTATTGAGGTGCTTATTGAGCTGATCGGGCATGTCGTCGTGGGATAACGACTCCAGCTCCGCCGGCACGGCATGTTCGCCTCCGCGGCTAGGGGGCTCCTGGGAGCCATCGCATGCCCGTGAGAGATCTTTCAAGGTCTCTGCGTGGCGGCGAGCCCTCTTTTTTTTCTGCAGCCTTGGTTGCCGCTCCCTTGTTATGAGTAGTTCTCGACCTAGAGCTCTGCTCACCGGCCATGGCAACGACATTTTACCTAAGAAGAAGCACTTATGAGGTGGAAAGGTAGAGTAATTTTCGTTAGGTAGTTCCCTTTTATAACCTAAGTACTAGCACTAGTACTAATACTGCGTAGTGGGAACACGCTCAGGTTTGGTACGTACTAGTAGGTGTGAGCAGGCTTTCGAATGTGATGGGAACAAGGTAAAGATTAATTGATGGTTTTGGTTTCGAGGTCCAAACGGCTCCCGATGAGTTTAGCGGAACATAAATTTCAAGTACTACACTGCTCAAATGCGTAAATATTATGTTACTATCAAAATTGGCACAAAATACGAAGGAGACCAATGGAAGTACTACTAGCAACCCACGATTTAACTACTCGCATGCGCCAAGTGGAGTAATAATGTCTTTCTTCCGCCCTCACGTCCACTCAATTTGCATGCGCCAGACACTGACCATCAATGAAGTGAGCGACTTTACACGCGTCAAATTATCACATGGGGTGGATCTTGGTACAAAATTACGTCCTCCCGTGTACCCGCGTGTGCGTGCGAGGGAATGAGTGCGTGCGTGGCGTGCGTGCACATCTTCGCTTCGTGCATGTACCGCCAGTATGGCTCAAGGAAGACGAGTACATTCTTCCGGAACTAGCAGCACGTCACTGTGATCAATCCATGCAAGGAGGTCGCGACAACGCCTCCACATGTGCCACGTGGCTTCATGAACTGTAAGAGAGACACTGTGTAGCGTGCCATTGGTATTCTAATTTACGTGTTTTGCACATACTGAAGTACTAGTAAGGTACACGTGCATTGCACGCATCAGATTTTGCAACCAAATTATGAATAAATACCACACTATAGCATGTAAGCTCTCACCATATATGCCTGATGTAGCCCTTCGCTTAATTCTTATAGTTCATCTCATTCAAAATCAATTAGTTTTTATAAAAAAGCTAAGAACGCGGGAATAGGAAAAACATGGGATTATAGTGGAATGTCGCCTTGAATCCTACTGTGATTGTACGAGTGTTTGATTGTGCATAGAAAAACGCAGAATTCTTTCAAAGAGGTTTGAGTGGATGGGATGTTTCCTATGAAATCTAATGCAAATGAATCATATGGAAAAATTCCTATGGTTTACAATCCTCTGAATCAAACAACCAAGATAGGAAAAATTCCTAATGATTAGAATCCTCCAAAATTCCTTTGAGAATCCTTTGAATCAAAGAAGCCCTTAATCTATTTTATGATTCATGGAATTGTGCATTGTAAAGCATAAAGTAAAAACAAATAATGGCAATTCAACTAGACAAAAAGTTTGGGCAGTTATGATACGGAAGATTCTAGAACAAAAGAGAACCACTGTTGTTTTGAGGTTTGTGCATTATGCTTAAGTTCAGCCATGGAGTCTGCTAGATTGTACATGTGGCAAAATGCGGTGGGGGGCTAGAAGATGGTGCGAGGGGCCGAGTGGAGGGAGACTATGAAGGAATGCACAAGTGCGAGATCGATATTTAGAGAGAGGGGCGAACACGTGTGTTGTTGCACGCAGTGGCGGAGCCATGAAAAATAAATGAGCTAGGGGGCCAAGCATTGCTAATCCTTTACGAGGAGGGTCAATTCATGAACTTAAACCATTTTTAGCAGCAATTGTCTAATGATCACATTCATATTAGCCTCGATATATAGTGATGTTAGGGGGTAGGGTTCTTACGCCCCTATCTTCGCCATTGTGCACACGTCCGAGAGATGAAGCGGAAGGCATGGATGATGAGAGGGGACGTTGGATATATAATTAATGTGGGTGTATTAGCTATATATGTTAATCCTATATAGAGAGGTATATATTGATCGATGTGGACGTGGGAAAGAGGGTGAGACCTCACTGGATATATCAATTGATCGGTTTGTGTGGAAAACTATGAAAGACCTAACTATATACACACATACATAGAGGAACATCGATCGTTGCGCATGTACGCGTGAGAGATAAAGAATGCCCGATATGATGGAGAGGGGGATGTGTGTGGGTGTGTGCCTTCATGGGAGACCGACCTGAAGAAAAAGATTGCATGCGTATGGATGGATAATGCCGACTGGTAGTGTGTGTGCATGCATGCACGAGAGAAAGTTAGTGGTACAATTATAAAGAGAAGACTACCGTGTGGGTGTAAAAGAATAGGTGAGGTCATAATCAATGTAAAGTTGAATTCAAATATTTGAATAAGAGATCCTGATGTTTGAAACCCATGCATGCGTGAATATAACAAAGATCTGCGCGGTGTGGTTTGGAAACGAGCATGTTGTAATGTATACACATTGAACAAGGTCAGACTGATTTGAATTTGAGATACCTATGGCAGACATCATTTGGCCACGTCACATCCGTGCATGGACACACTATTCTAATTGGAGATGATGCGCGGCTTTCGCATCACATATCTATATCTATACCCCTATATATACTGTATTATATATTTTTTTATATTGTGTGCGGGTAACTTTAACTTTGAAAGATGGTCATTGGATGAGGCGAATCCAATGGTCCAAAGATGGCAAATTTGGGCACTACTGGCCATTGGATATCATCTAGATTCCACCAGATTTCGCCACATGTATAATCTAGAAGACTCCATGGTTGAACTTAAGCATAATGCACAAACATCAAAACACAAGCGCTTCTTATTTGTTCTAGAATATTCCGTATCAGAATTGCCCAAATGTTTTTCTACATGATTTGCCATTATTTGTTTTTACTTTATATCTTACAACGCACAATTCCATGAATCTTAAAATAGATTAGCTTTCTTATAAAAACTAGATTATTTTGAATGAAATGAACTATAAGAATTAAAAGAACATCTACATCATGCATATATGACTCAAAGCTTGCATGCTATAATGTGGTATTTATTCATAAATAGCTTGAAAAATCTCATGCGTGCACTGAACGAGAACCTTACTCTAGTCTAAATGGTGTTTGTGTGTGTGTTGTGCGTGTTGAGGTGCAAATTGTCTTTTTTGGGGTACACGTTAAGCTTGTTCTTCTGAAATTTCAAGCCGCGCCTTGTTATGCCGAAAATTCAAGCTAGCGTCTCTGTCTATCGTGCTGCGAAACTCCCGCCTCTTCAACCCGCGCCTTGTTAGCCCGAAATATTTAAGATATATCTTTGTCTCGTTGTGCTCCAACAACTCCCTCCATCTCAACCCGCGCCTTGCTATTTTGAAATTACAACGCGCGTGAAAACTCCCACCTCATGTGAAATCCCAACACGTGAAATGCCCGTGGTACACCTGAACCGAAAGAACTGCCTCAAATCGGTGGGGGTACTTTCGTAACTTACCCCACATTTCGCATAAGCGCCTCTAAGCCATGGTTCCCCACTGCCATCCCATCCGCCCACCCATTCGTACACCGAGGCCGCGAAAACTCGTGATGAAACCCACACCCTGCTCCGTCCGCCACCCAGCCGGATCCTCTTCCCCGACAACGTCGTCCACAACAACACCTCGACGTCCCTCATCTACCGTACCGGATGAGGATCCGTCGTTGATCTCATTGTCCCGCCGGTTCAGCCACCCCGTCCTCCACCTCCAAGGAGCTGCCCCGACGTTTCCCTCGTCTTTTGTGCCACCTCCATTCCCACACCATCGTCTTCACCTGCACCACCAGAAGAGCACCATCATCACCGTTTCCTCGGATGAAGCTGCGGCCTAATCGGCGCCACCAAAGAGGTTGTACACTAATCGCCGCATTTTCATCTTGATTCGATCTCACGGTGCTACCGGCGCTCGGTCCCGAGCCGACACGGCCCGGCTCCATCCACAGCGGCGTCGCCGGCCACTTCCTCCATGGCGTCGCTCCCTTGGCGGCGACGTCCACATCAGTAGGAGCTGCTGCTGCTTTAGCTCTCGCTCGCGCTGCTGCTCTGCTCTTGCTCTCGGTCCCTTGCCTGGTCTGCTCTTGCTATTGCTCTTGCTCGCAGTGCTGCTCTCGCTCTTGCTCTACCTTGCGATGCTGCTCCGATTTAGCTACACTTCAGTCGACTGAATCGACTTTTGGGTCACCGATTTTCGGGGTGGGGGGCTCAGGGTGAAGGAAGAACCAGCCGCAGCAGGAAGGGGGCTCGCCGGAGAGGTACCCCACTATCTATCTTAGGGTTCAAGATGGGGGCGGTGGTCGCCGGTGGTGGCGGGCGTTGGCGGGCGGTGGCGTGGGGATCACGGAGAAAAGCACGGCACGGGGCCTAGAGGGATGGCTGGTGGCACCGGACCGGGCGGGGATTGTTTTGGCGGGCGGGCAGATCACGCCATGCGGCGGGGGCTGCTGTTTGGCCGGTGGTGGCTGGCGGCTCAGAGGGGTGGAGGTTGAAGATGAACCATGCATAGGCCCTTGATTTCGTATCCAACGGCTGCAAAATCGACTGACTAGAGATGAAAAAATCAGTCGACCGACGTGTAGCCTCACCTTGCTAGTGCGTTCAGTTTCGACAGCAAAATTCAGTTTCGACAGCAAAATTCAGTTTCGACAGTTAAGTTCAGTTTCGGCAGTTAAGTTCAGAGATGAGCGTATTTTACATCTAGCACTTTGTGGTTATGTATTTTACGTCATGTATTGGAGATGCTATTAGAATTCCACTCAGGTTAACGTTGTTCGTTGTCTCTCTTGTCCTGCTTCAGCCTCGGCGTCACACAACTCACCGGAGCTGCTCCAACGATTTAAACCCTCCATCACAATGAGCAGTACCTCGGCTCCATCTCCAGACGCCTAAGATCTTCTTCCCCTCCTCCGACAGCCAAGTCAGCCGGAGCATCCTCACCGGCCAACCCAATCACGCCGAGATCGATATGGCTTCGCCAAAGAGGTTGTACACTTGTTGCATCTCTTTTTTACTCTACATGGTATATATATTGTCCACTAAGCACTCGTAGTAACGGGAAATACAATTATTTTATCCTACTATATGACAAGCAGTGAGGTACCAGGCAACTTAGCTATCCGTGATGGACTCTCTTGAACGCCATCATTATTTATCTCCGCGCGTTTGAGCTGTGCATTTGTCGATGGGCCCGGAGTTGAGCTAGTATGGCAGTGGCTCGGGTCCAAAGTAATAGAAGTAGCACAAAAACATTTTTTAGTGTAGGATTTTCCTTGCTCAAGCCTGCCTAGTAGAATCACCAGTGCTTGAAAGGAAAAGTGAATGAAAAACACAGGAATTGGAAAGTTTCCTATGGTACTACTTTTCATGAATTTGGTTCAAAGGAATGGAGCAAAGGAAAACTGTAGGATTTGTTCCTTTAGTGTCTCCTTGAAAGAAAAACCGTAGGGATTCTAATTTCCACTTCTCCTCCTTTTCATATTTCTATTCATCAAGCACAAGACTAAGAGATAGTAGCATAATAGCATTATAACCGTACATTTTCTTGTGGTTTGACTTAATCTCACCATGCTTTTTTGCATCTTTGTGATCTTCCAATTGTTGTGTATCAAACACCCAGTTGGCGTAAATCCTGTGTTTTTAAATTCTCTGCTTTGCACGCAGCATTCCTATCCTATTCCTGTCTATTTCCTATCCCTGCATTGTTAGAATCCTCAAATTCAAACAAGCCCTTACTCAATTACTTACATTACAGATATGTGTCAAAGAAAACCTTGTGTGGTTTGTCCTGCTCTGTGGCGCCAGAGTTCCACCCCAAATTTCACCGCTCCAACGACGAAAGGGTTCACCACAGCAGGGATCCGCTCTCCAGGCTATCTTTCACCGCCTCAGATCTTCTTCCCCGCCGCCGGCAGCCACGACAACTGCATTACCATCATCAACTGAGTAGATGACCTTGAGGACTACACGGGTCCGCAAAAGAGGTCGCACTCTTTCGTGTCTGCTTACGTTATGCGTCGCTTAATATGATGACATGGTACATTATCGTCGTGTTCACCTATTAGACTCCGAGTCAGGTAATGTTGAAACTTGAGTTTTAAACTAAAGCTATTATCTGTCTACTATCTGGTTAATCTCCGGTGTCTACTATGAGTTTCATGTTGGGTGCAAACAAACATTAAAGGAGCCATTATCTGTATTTTTTAACTAAAGCTATTATCTGCCTGCTATCATTGGTTTTGGGTCTATCCACAGCTTGCTACCATCACTGGATTTGTGCATGCACTCCTTACATAATCTCACTATGTTTTATTCCTATGCATGCCAATTATTGTACACAATGGAACTGATCATGTAGAGCAAAAGAGATGAGCCTTGCGTGGCAATAAAATTTCATGCAGACGTCGTTCCATGGTGGGCACAAAGGCAGCCCCCTCCACCCATTTCGGATCGTAATGAAGAGGAAGATAACTGTTCTGAGGGGGATTCAGAAGGAGAAGACCACTCCTATTTACCCCATGACGTCTTCGCTCTAACTTGGCATGCTGATGTTGGTAATATCATGCATATGGTGCCTTGCATTGCTTAGTGTATACATTAAAGATGTCATCTGCTTAGTTTAGACATGCTTTGTGTCAATGACATCTGTTTAGTTTCTTTATCTTATATGTGAATCATAAAATGCCATCTTGTCTAGCCAGGCATCATTATGTGAATTTTGCAATGCCACCCTGGTTAGCCAATCATCTTATATGTGAATTATATCACGCCATCATTTTTTATTACGTGTTAAATTTGTCAACAATTTTAGTACATTCAATTACTCTTCCTATGCATCAGCCATTCGGCACGGTCATGGAAAAATCTGGAGTGGAAACAAGGTCTTCAGAGCAAACAATGCTATCTGACGAAGTGCAGGTCTTGCTGGTTACCGATAGCTCCTCGGAGGAGGATTCGTAGATAGATGACCACCATATCCCCGAGGTGCATGCCCTAACTTGGCAGGGTTATGTTGCTCATATCGTGCATATGGTATCTCGCATTGCTATGTCATTTGCTTAGTTTAGACATGCTTTGTGTGAATGCCACCTGTTTAGTGTCTAACTACCATATATGTGAATTATGCAATGCCATCTTGTTGCAAGACATTATATATGTGAATTATGCAATGTTATCTTGTTGCAAGGCATTATGTATGTGAATTATGTAATGTCATGCTGTTTAGGCAAGCGTCATATATGTGAATTATATCATGCCGTCCTTTTTTTGTATTTCTCATTGCTTTTGTCGACAATGTTTGTATATTCAACTTATCTTCCTGTGCATCAGCCATTTGAATTGGTGATGGAGAAATTTGGAGTGAAAACAAGGTCTTCAGAGCATTAATGCTACTCCGTCAAGCAGATATCTTGCTGGTTACAGATAGCTCTTCAGAGGAGGATTCAGAGGCAGATGACCAGTCCTATTATCCCCCTGAGGTGTATGCTCAAACTTGGCAGGGTTATATTACTCATATAATGCATATGTTGTATTGCAATGCTTAGTTTTTACTCATATACACAATATTGAATGCCACCTCCTTAGTTGACACATCATATATGCGATTGCCCTCTGCTCACTTCCTTAGTATATAAATCATATATTTGAATTATGTCATGCCATGATGTTTACATAGACAGCATATATCTGAATTATGGCATGCCAACCCATTTTCTAAAGACATAATATAGTTATATCATCTCATCCTGTTTACATAGTCATCATATTTTAAATTATGTCATTCTATCCGTGAATTATATCATGCCATCATGTTTCCATCGACGACATGTTTGTGATTTATGGCATGCCAACCACTTTAATAGACACATCGTATAGTTATATCATGTCATCCTATTTACATAGTCATCATATTTTGAAGTATGTCATTCTATCATGTTTAGTTAGCCATCATACATGTGAAATTGTGTCATGCTATCCTGTTTAATTAGCCATCATATATGTGAAATTATGTCCTGCTATTATGTTTGCTTAGACAACATAAATGTGAATTATTTCATGCCTTGTTTTCTTCCCTACTATCCATTGCACCTGTCTATCTTACAATGTATGTACATTCAATTACTTTTCTTGTTTATCAGCCATTTCAATTGGAGGGAGTGATGGCAGATTCTGTGGGAGTAAAAACATGGTCTTCGTAAAAGATCGTGCTACGTGTCGATGCAGATAGAACCACGGTTGTACTTGCCCAAGAACCAGCCCCACCACACATAACCCACACTCATGCAGATTGTACCCTACCCAGTTGGACAGAGAACCAGCTACACCCCTTCTAACCCCAACCCCAGCAGATAGACACCCAGTTCCCATTGACATAGCAACGTCTCCACCATAGAGCACCCAAACACGAGCGCAGTTAGTAAGGCAACTGCAGTGCCCAAATCACGAGGACCAGCACTTCGAACCCGAAGTCAACGCTTAAAGCAGAAGAAGAATTGTTCTCGGGTCAGGTTCTGTAGCTATTGTTCATACTACTTTGCTCTTGCATCACTGTATTTACTGATACCAAGTAATTTCAAATTTTAAGGATGCAATTGAAACTCCAATTGCGTAACAGGTATGTTTTAAACCTGTTTCTTCAACGTGGTTGGTTGTTTCCTGTTGTAACTTGCTCTATGTTGATTTCAGTTTCAATTGAATAAACAGTTTTGTTCTCATGCCATGCACATTACAAGTGTTGTTATTGATGTGTAGTTTCCCACACTTATATTCTGTCTATGTTGCTTTGTCTTAAATAGATATGATTCGAATTGTATCTATCTTGATTTGGCAACATAAACTAGAATGATATAGACCATACAGTGACCATACTACATAGATATATGTTTGTTTCATGTTGTTATCTTGTCCACCTTACTACTGAACTGGTTTACCAAAATGAGTTTCATATACTACATTATAAACCTGAGATGTGTTTGTTTGTTTTCTTTTAGAACGCGGATAAAATATTGGAGAGGAGTACCCTGTTATGCAATGGTAAAGGAAGTAATGCAGATAAGGTTCAAGATAGTGAGACATCTCTGTTGGTCTCCAAGAAAGCAGATAAAAACTATATTGAAGACACTGAGACAACCCCAAAGTCCTGTCTTGATGTAGTGTTTGAGTTACTGGCTACCACTGCTGGCACCAGCTCTTCGAACTCGTTGCCTGAATCAGTTCGGCTTCTTGAGTCTCAACTTCAAGTTGAAAGACATCGACAAATGTTATGCGACAGGAAGCCGAACAACTGAGGAAGTCCCTGCAGAATTCAGATGCATACTTTCTGGTGCAACAGTAAACGCTGGAGGACTTAAGCGCCAAACAAGAGAAATTAATAAGCTTGCTAAGCATCTTGCCAGCATTATGGGTACCCAGGATATTGTTTCTTGAGCTCTTCTGAAGTGGTTTCAGTTCTGGACTTGTTTTGCTACGGTGTTTATATGCTGTTGTGTTCCCTATATTTGCAATCGGTGGCGAACTTTGATGCCCAAAGTGGATGTAATGTGTAATAGCCGTGATAGCCTAGTGTAAGTTGCTTGCTTATTTATTTCCTTGTTGTCTTGTTTATTTGTTTGCTTTTAGTCGGTCGCAGTTCTTTTTCTCGGTTTGCTAGTGGCTGCAATAACCTATTTTTTAAAACTAGGCCACAATAACCATGGGCTAATATTTCATCAGAAGTGACACTCGGCCTCCCTACAGTCAGAAAGCGATGGGCCTTCTACGGGCCGTAGAAAAGCGATGGGCCTTCTACGGGTCAGAAATAATGGGCCTTCTACGGTCAGAGAAACAATGGGCCTTCTACGGGCCGTATCATCAATGGGCCTTATACGGGCCGTATGATCGATTGGCCAAACATGGGCCAAACATATCGCATTCTGGCCATAAACGGGCTAGAGTTGGAATCGTCCGTTCATGGGCCGATCATAACGGGCCATCGTTAATAGGCCGTATTTGATGACGCTATGAAAACGGCCCAACGTATTAACGGACCACAAACGGTCCAACTATAACCACGGGCTGAATTTGTCCCACAAGCAGAAAATGACAGTAACGGGTCGTAAGTAAACGAATGCTGGAAATGAGCCCAAGAATAAACGGGCTCTGAGAAGGCCGAAGATAACGTAATGGAAATGGCCCAACGGAATAACGGGCCGTTAATGGGTATAAAGTGATACATCGTTCATTACGGGCCGCCACCACGGTCCGTTAATGGGTGTAAAGTGATACACTGTTCATTATGGGCCAGTTTCACCACGGGCCGTTAATAGGCCAAGAGTTACAAAGGGCCTCATATGGGCCGAAAGACGTCATGGGCCAGAAGTGAAAACGGGCTGGAATCATATTGGATGGCCCAGATGACGCTACTGGGCCTAATTCGGATAGGGCGTAACGGGCCTTGGGTTAGCGGGCTGTAAATGGGCTATATGCGAATAGGCCGTTAACAGGCTTCCCATGGGCTGGCCTGCCACCTTTTGACCAAGTCAAACGGGATGGCCTTTTCATAGGAATGGGCCTCTGTTGGGCCGTGCCACGTGTCGACGTATCATAGGCGCCTTCTGTCCAATGAGTGGATGACATCTGTCCCGATGATGAGCCAACACGTGTTTCCTCCAGCCAATGATGATTTTACACGTGGAAAATCCCCATTGGTCGGGGCTGTTAACGGGTTATCGGATCCAAAACCCGACCCGATAGCTTAACGGCGTTCCGTTACGGTGGATGCCACGTGTCAGTCACCCTTGACGAAAGAACTTCCGTGATGCGCAATTTATCGTCATGGAAGTGGACACTTCCGTGATGATAATTTTGGTAATGTCATGGAACACTTCTACGACAGCACAGGTATGACTATCTTGATTCTATCATAAAATCATCATGGATGTACATGCATGACAGAAAACGCGACCTACTGTGACAAACACGTATCATCACGGAAGTGTATTTTTTGTAGTGACTTCATCCGGGATCACATTAGGCGAGGGGAGATTGATCTTAACTATTTCAACACTCATGATAACCTTGCAAATATTTTCACAAAGCCTTTGGATGAAGCAAGATTTCACGAGTTAAGGCATGAGATAAAATATCATCGATTTGAGCAATGTGGCTTGAACCTTTGCACACCCCACCATACTCATCATATTGTCTTGTTTAGGTGTAGGCATGGACATAGGGGGAGTGTTGTTCTCTCAATCAACTCTCCCTCCCCCCATTATGTATAAATTGATCAACTCTTTCACATTCGCCATTTATGATGGCACTTGTGCTTCAAAGACAAGTTTTGGTCATGGGCCCAGGGATAATTCTTCACGGTGCCATACCAATTGACTCAAGCATAGGTGGCTCCGGCCACCACCCTCTCTTCATGAGAGGTTTTGGTTCAATGTTTGGTCCTCGTTTTCTCCTTTCTTACCTTTTGGACCTTGTTCGTGGTTAGTTGCTTCTTTTGTGCTCTCTCTTTTGTGTCCTTTTGCTTGAAGCTCTTTGATTTATCTTCGTGCCTTCGTGTCGTCCAATTTTCCTTAGCTTGTTTGTATTGCAAAGGCCTTTTTCCTTCTCTCTTGCCAAAACCTGCACTTTCTTGGGAATGTGGTACTACCATGGCATGCCACAGCACTATCGTTGGAGGTGGGTGCCTCCTGTGCTTGCAAAGCTGTGACCACAACACGGTACTACCACCTCCAGCATGGCAGTAAATTTTTACTACCGCTGGAAGAGCAGTACTACCGCCCGAAGTGCGGTACTACCGCGATGACCTGCAGTACTACCATGCTGTCCAGACCGTGTGGGGGTTAAGCGCAAGCAGGGGGATTTCCAACTCCCCCATATCCATTCATCTCTTCCCCTCACATATCTCTGTCCTACCCAAGAACGACGCCGGAGGACCTCGCCGGATCTCTGTGTCCGGCCACTCCCCTCTCATTTCAACCGGTGGGATCGTTCCCCACCTCGCCCTCTTGCCATGGACTCCGGTATATTCCCTAGTCCTTCTCTCTTTGCCTTTTTATTTTGCATCTAGGTCTGGGGGCAAATATGAGTTAGTCTTGTGATTTTTGGCTAAATCTTTGCAAGAGGAGATGGTTGGAGAGTGTGCAGTAGATATGCTATTTGGTGTGATACAACAACGTAGTTTGATCAACGGTAGTACCGATTTATCTTTACGGATGTTCTCAGATCCGTTCATGCGAGATCCGCCCCGTACGGTACTACCGCTCCGCCTGGAGCGGTACTACCGCCCGATGCGCAAATGTAAAATTTTACTTCCGCCCTGAGCGCGGTACTACGGCGCCCACCCAACGCAGTACTACCGCGGTCAGAGCAGTAGAAAATTTTTACTTCCACGCCCAATTATAGTACTACCGCTTGACTTAAAAGTATTTTGTTTTGTCACATCCAATCTCATTTCTATTTGTCTTGTTTTTTTGTCCTTGTTCTTTGCAATAATCGTTCTCGATCTTCTCATGTGTTTGCGTTGTGTGTCATAGGTGGTGGCTCCGGTTCCGTTGTTATGCGCTCGAATCCCATCCATGATACGAGCTCAAAGCATCTTTGCAACCAAGAATCTCCTTAAGGGTCCAATGCTCCGCAACACAACTTCAAGACAACAGCCACCAAGATCAAGGAGCCAGTTGTCAGCTTGGAAGACATGCCTCTAGCAGAGTTTCAGCTTTGAAGGAAGCTCAACCCCTACATCAAGCCTCGGGAACAAGTAAGGGGCGGTGACTTGTTTTGGACCAAGCAACAAAATCTCATCTTCCTAGATGTGATCAAGGCCAAGCAGAACATCTACGTACCCGTTCAGTGGATTGACATGGAGCATCTGAGGAAGAACCAAGCATATTTTGGTGATCCTCTGGATTTAGTGGAGCAGTTCGGTATTGAGGAGATCATCTCGTTCCACCTTGACTATGACCTGGAGATTGTGGCTCGGTTTTTTGCTTCTATCCACTTCCACTTGGATATGAAGCAGAGCATGATTTGGATGACAAATGGAAAGAAGATGACTGCCGAGTGGAAGGAGTTCATGGATCTGTTGCACGTTCGTGATGAGGGGCTAGATGAGCCTGTTGGTATTCGCCCGCATGCCAACCCAGAGTCTGCTTCCAAGAACAAGCTTCAACCATTCCTGGTTGAGAAGACTTTACCCAATGGCAAGAAGTCTTATGTGTTGAACCCGTTTCTAAACATCATGCACCGGATCTTTCACAACTCTCTTTTTCCTCGCATGGGCGACAAGGACAAGGTGCATTCATATCTTGTGGACATGATGCTTATTTGTGAAGATTTGTGTCTTCAACAACCTGGACCACTTGATGTTTCTCACATCATGTGGTGTGAGCTTTGGTCTACTGTGTTCCATCGTAAGGTTCCCATCTATGGACCCTATTTGCACCTCTTGATTTAGAAGACTTTGGAGAAGCTCTTTCTGGGTGAGGAGTTTCATGCTCCCAACTGGTTTTGCCATGAGCCCATTAAGCTACGACAGAAGAACAAGTGGGCTAGCACCACTACCCGGGCTGAAGCAGAGGCTACCCACATGGATGTCAATGAAGACGAGATTGTGGAGGAGGAGGAGGAGGAGGACAATTCTGAGGAGTATGAGCCTCCCTCTGCTGAGCCATCTTGGGCTTCCAAGCTCAAAGACAGGGTGAAGACTCTGTTCTGCATGCAAGCCAAGGGGCCGTATCAGACTCACGTTGCTCAGAAGGAGAGTCGCCAGTGCGACAAGCGGATTTTGAGGAAGCTTGGCGAGCACTTCTCGAGTGGGTCTGAGAAGACCGTCACACCTGAGGCTTCTTGGATGAAGAAGAAGGTCTATCGGTGGGTTGAGTTAGATGAAGAGTCCATTCCTGCTGCTTCAAAGGAGGAGATTGTTGGGTGATCACTACAGTGGGAGCTACTCTGTCTTTTTTGTGTCTTGATGCCAAAGGGGGAGAGAGTGTAGGATTTGCGAGTACTTTGATTTGTCTCCTTGCTTTCGTTGAACCTTTGTCGTTGCTTTGGTTTGTGTTATGTGCATGTGAGACCAGGAGACTTATTCTATCATATGGTGTGAGACATATGCCATCACTCTTATCCTTTTATTGTCAAGTATGATTAGTAGCTTGTGAGTTTATTTTGTCTTGTGCCCTTATTGAAAGGATCGAGAAGAGGTGTCTAGAGGGGGGTGATTAGACCCTCAACAAACAAAGTTGGCAGTTTTTAAGTTTTTCAAGTTGAGGTGGTAGATTAACACAATTTCAAGCATACACAATACAATTCAAGCAAGCATGCAAAGAGTATATGAGCAGCGGAAAGTACAGCATGCAACTTGCAAGAAAGTAAAGGGATGGGATTGGAGTGTGAAAATGCAATTGGAGACACGGAGATTTTTGGCGTGGTTCCGATAGGTGGTGCTATTGTACATCCACGTTGATGGAGACTTCAACCCACGAAGGGTACCGGTTGCGTGAGTCCACGGAGGGCTCCACCCACGAAGGGTCCACGAAGAAGCAACCTTGTCTATCCCATCATGGCCATCGCCCATGAAGGACTTGCCTCACTAGGGTAGATCTTCACGAAGTAGGCGATCTCCTTCCCCTTACAAACTCCTTGGTTCAACTCCACAATCTTGATGGAGGCTCCCAAGTGACACCTAACCAATCTAGGAGACACCACTCTCCAAAAGGTAATAGATGGTGTGTTGTTGATGAACTCCTTTCTCTTGTGCTTCAAATGATAGTCTCCCCAACACTCAACTCTCTTTCACGGATTTGGATATGGTGGAAAGATGATTTGAATGGAAAGCAACTTGGGGAAGGCTAGAGATCAAGATTCATATGGTAGGATTGAAATATCTTGGCCTCAACACATGAGTAGGTGGTTCTCTCTCAGAAAATGAGTAGTGGAAGTGTAGGTTTGTTCTGATGGCTCTCTCCACAAATGAAGAGTGGGTGGAGGGGTATATATAGCCTCCACACAAAATCTAACCATTACAGACAGATTCCCAAACTCGGTGGGACCGAATCAGCAAACTCGGTCAGACCGATCTAGGTAAAAATGTGAACGTTAGGATTTTCGGTGGGACCGATATAGTCATCTCAGTGGAACCGATGTGCAGGGCTTAGGGTAAAACCTCAACTCGGTTTGACCGATTACTCAAACTCGGTGAGACCGATTTTGGTAATGAGTAAATAGAGGATTGGTCAAGCAAACTCGGTCGGACCGACTAAACAAACTCGGTTAGACCGAAATTGTTGCAATAGATCACAGAGAGTTTGCAAGCCCATCTTGGGGAGACCGAGATCCCATCAGTGAGACCGGAGTAACTAGCGTTTGGCAGTGGCTATGTCAAATGACACTCGGTGGCGCCGGATAGATCAAATTGGTGGGGCTGAATTTGACTTTAGGTTTAGGACATATGTGAGAAAGTGGCCAAGGGTTTTGGGGCATATCACTAAGCACTTTGAGCAAGCAAGCCATTAAGCAACACCTCATCCCCTTTTAATAGTATTGGCTTTCCTATGGACTCAATGTGATCCTGGATCACTAAAATAGAAAATGAGCTTTTGCTAATATTTGTCCTTACCATCTTGAAGGGGTTCCACATCCTCTTGTCCATGTCCATGCCACTCCAATGTTGAACTTGTCTGAAATGCACTAGGTAGAAGTATTAGTCCAACAAGAGATATGTTGTCATGAATTACCGAAATCACCCAGGGAGCACTTGTGCTTTCAATCTCCCCCTTTTTGGTAATTGATGACAACATACATCAAAGCTTTAGATAAAGATATAAGAGAATAACAATTAAAGCTTTGGAAGGACATGCAACATGCATTGACTCCCCCTACATGTATGCAATCATGTGATGATAGATCATAAGAGTATGAGAATGCATAAACATGTCAGAGCAAGCAATGAGTTACATGTGTCTTGGCTATATGCATCAGAGCAAATGATATAGATACTGGAAATGTACCTTCATGTTCATGAGTCTCTCTTGCAAACAATATGTACCACATCAAGAGATCTTCATGCACATGAGTGTGATACATATATTTACCTTGTGGTCTTGAGCTAGCTTGAAGAAGATGTACCTGGGTAAATAAGGTTAGATAACACAAGAACATCTACTGGACAAAGCAAGAACTAAAGAGCACAAGAATACCAAGACTGGGATGACATGTGGAGTGTGAGTACTAGGTACTCTTTCTGGATATTGACATGTCCCCAAGAATAAATATATGGAATGAGTTTCAAAGATTTTCTTCCCTAAGATGTCTTTCTCCCCCTGAATCTGACATGGGATAATGGGAGTAGATAGGGTAGCAGAAAATTAGAGCAAACAAGAAAATAACCAGAGCAGATAAAGTCATAACATATACTATCATGTCTTTCCCCTCTTGAAGACATGAGACAACTTTCCTCTTTAGAATAGGAGCATCAGGAGAAACTTTTATGAGTGCATTCTCTCTTATGTGATAAGCTTTGATGTGTTCTCTCTCCCCCTTTGACATCAATTTCCAGGAAGGGAGTTCCGGAGCATGAGTCAAGTAGGTTTGGTCCTGGAGTCACATTACAAAGCCACATGTAATATTGATGCTGGTAGAGGATAAGTTACAAAGAGTGGAGCTGGGACAAATATGTAAAATGCTAGTGACACAAATTTTGTCTCGGGACTGAAATCGGTAGCACCGAGTTGTTGCAATCGGTGGCACCGAGCTGATTCGGTTCAACCGAAGAAACCAATCCGGTGAGACTGAGCTCAATCCAGAGAGTAACTTCTTGTCATCTCAGCTCACTAGGAAAATAAGATCTCACAAGGATATGCAAGGAATTAACTGAATGATTTGTAATGAATTGGATGCAGGGAAATGCAGAAGATAACAGAGCAAAGAAAATAGAAATCTAGATGAAGTTTTTTTTGGAAAGGGAAACTAGCATGCATGAGACAAATGCAAGAGCACAAAGAAACAACAGAGAACTTCACCTATGTTAGAGTATATTGACTTAGGAGTCAAGTGAAGACACCTGATCATAGGTCATACTCATCGTTTAAGCTCAAAATGGGGTTGCCATTTTTTGTTTAAGCATTTTGATGTATTCTCATCTTGTTGAGTTGCTTTGGCCCATGTCTTGGGGTTAAGCTCCTCTAAGATGGAATGACATACCTTGGGTGGTGGTGATGAACTTGGTCATGTAGTTGAACTTGTGTAGGGTGCTCAAGTTGATGTAGATCACCAAGAGTTGGGAGCACCACTTGTAGTCGAAGTTCATCTTCCTACATGGGTTAGTCTTGCAAGGAAGAGCACTTCTCTATCCAAAATGACAATCATGAAATTGTTAAGGGATGTTGTCAAAGGATATATTGAATGGATTCGGGCTTCCTTGTCTACATCCACCATTTTGTAGAGACCTAGACATGTAGAGATTGCTTAAAATGTGATTGAGCTGCAATCTCATAGAGTTGGTCTTATCCAAGTACCTACAAGGGTTAGACATATGATCATCATCATAAGAGAAATGTCAAGGATTAGTCATAGTTGTTGGGTTCTACGGTAGGGTGCGTCGACTGCAAATTAAAAATTCCTACGCGCAGAACATCCAGGAACATGCAACGGGAGATGGATCACAGTTCGTTACCACTAGACGCGTAGTGCCGTGCAGCGGAAGAAGAGTTGGGGCAGCGCGTCTGCGTGGATCGTCTCCTCCTCGTTCGATCTCCCTCGAGCGGCCGGTCGTCCGATCCCACGTACGAGTTCGCCGGAGCGGCGCAAGTGCACCGCCTCTAACGGTATCCGCGCGTGCGGGAGGAACACCGAGCGGCGGACTGCTAGGTCCGATCACACAGTCGGCGGCGAGTGGAGGTGGCTATTCGCAACACATGCAAACCCTCCTGAGGCCGAAGCGATCAACCTCCTGAGGCCGAAGCGATCTGCCTCCTGAGGCCAAAAGCCTTCTCCTTATGAGTGTGCCGCACCTCCACTTTATATAGGCGTCCGTCGCGAGCTCAACACTTGGGCCTCGCACGGACCCTAAAGTTTAAAGTCTACTCGGTCACGTTCCTAGTCCAGTTCGGATCACATCCGACCGGTGTCCTCTGAACCGACCTCGTAGGTTCCTTCCCTTAAGCGCGCGACCCCTTAGGTTCAAGTCAGTTTGGTCACAGTTCGGATCACCTCCGACCTACACGGTTGGTAGCGGCCTCTAGCAAGGCGTGCCGACCACCAAGCAGACTATGAAGCTGGTTAGGAGAACACAGCCAACGTGTCACACTTCTATTCCCTTTGCCGCACGATATATGTTGTCGGGCTCAAGGCGAGACTGTCATCCTTGTGCTAGCCCGACCTCTTTCTCGTTCCAGTGATATCGACCACTATCCGGATTATCTCATAATCCTTGTCGCATGGCCATGTTGTTCTGGTCGGATCACACGAGGGGCCCAGTATATCTCTCCCGATCGGAGGGGCAAATCCCATCTTGCTCGACCATGTCTCGCAGCATGGGATTGGACAAACCCGAAACCTACCTTTGTAACTACCCAGTCACGGAGTAGCGTTTGGTCGGCCCAAAGCAAGTCTATCACCATCTCAAGTACATGCGTCAGCTCAGGTCTTAGGACATAGAACGTATGTTGTACTAGAGACTCACAGATGACATATCGCTGCGTCTCATAGTTGGGTCTGTCCGACTTGGACCTTATCTCGACTCGGATCCGACTATGTCGAATCCGACCAGACCTTTCCAAGTCCATATTATCCGGTTAGCATCCAATGCTCCATGGCTAGTGAGACCGAGCCATCGACCGTGTCATATGCTAGTCTAGTCGGTTGCGGCGTCCACACAACCCTTTCGACTAGGGACCTTTTAGGACAGTCATCATACAATGCATAGTCCCACAAACAAGTCACGTGCTTGCCGATACACATCATTGATAATGTCCAAGGACTATCTTTATTCATAAACACATAGGAAATATCATCATACATGATTGCCTCTAGGGCATATCTCCAACAGTCTCCCACTTGCACTAGAGTCAATCAAATAGACATCGAATGCCCATAGCTCTAACGTGCCCCTCATGCTTGGGTTGTGGAAGCGGCTTAGTCAGCGGATCTGCAACATTTGCATCCGTGTGAATCTTGCATAACTCTACATCACCATTCTTACGATCTTTCAGATCGGTGATATTTCCGGTCTATGTGTCTGACCTTGTGGTGATTCCTCGGCTCCTTGGCTTGTGCGATGGCACCAGAATTATCACAATAAAGGTCCAACGGTTTCACCGAGGCTGGGAAAATACCAAGACCATCCAGAAAATGCCGGATCCAAACACCTTCCTTTGCAGCTTCACAAGCCGCAATGTATTAAACTTCACGTGGTAGAATCGGCCACCGTATCCTGCTTAGAACTCATCTAGTGCTGCTCCTCCGTTCAGGACGTACACGAATCCGGACTGTGATCGACAATCATCTCTGTCGGTTTGGAAACTAGCATCGACGTAACCCCTTACGACGAGCTCTTCCTCACCTCCATAAACTAGGAACATCTCTTTAGTCCTTTTCAGGTACTTCAAAATAGTCTTTACCGCTGCCCGGTGACTCTCACCAGGTTGGCCTGGTATCTACTTGTTAGGCTTATTGCAAAAGCAACATCAGGCCTTGTACATATCATGGCATACATGATGGATCCGATTCTTTGAGGCATACGGAATCCTACTCATCCTGCTTCGCTCATCGGATGTCGAAGGACTCGAGTCTCGCTTAGCCTTATACCATGTGAGAGCGGCAAGAACCCTTTCTTCGCCTCACTCATGTTGAACCGCTTCAACACTTTATCTATGTACGTGCTCTGGCTTAAGCCGAGCAGCCTCCTCGATCTATCTCTATAGATCTTAATGCCTAAAATATAGAATGCCTCGCCAAGGTCCTTCATCGAAAACTTGCCATTCAATGATTCGGTGACCGAGTTTAGCATCGAAACATTATTTCCAATCAGTAGTATGTCATCCACATACAAGATCAAAAACACTATCGAGCTCCCACTTAACTTCTTGTATAAACAAGAATCCTCTTCGCTTTTGATGAAACCGAGACCAGTGACGACCTCATCAAAGCAGATGTTCCAACTCCGAGATGCTTGCTTCAACCCATAAATGGATCTCTTGAGCTTGCATACCTTACTAGTGCTAGTCAGATCGACAAAACCCTCGGGCTGTATCATATACACGTCCTTGGTTAAATTTCCATGAAGGAAAGCCGTCTTGACATCCATCTGCCATATCTCGTAATCGAAATATGCAGCTATAGCTATTATGATCCTCACCGATTTCAGCATCGCTACCGGCGAGTAAGTCTCGTCGTAGTCAATTCCTTGAACTTGTCCATAACCTTTAGCGACAAGCCGAGCTTTTTGGATCTGAACATTTCCATCCACATCGGTTTTCTTCTTAAAGACCCATTTGCAACCAATGGCGATTCGCCGGTGGCGGATCAACCAAGTCCCAGACTTGATTCTCATCCATGGACTTTAACTCGGATCTCATGGCCTCTAGCCATGCCTCGGAATCTGGGCTCACCATCACTTCCGCATACGTGGCCGGCTCGTCGCTTTTTTAGCAACAATACATCGCGCACTCTGCGCAATCTTTCCGACCTCTGTGGTTCCGGTGCCGCTTCCACTACGGGTTCCCTGACTGACACCGGTATGATTTCATCACCAGCCGAGCCGTCCCCGAGTGGTCCTCGAATTTCTTCGAGTCGAACCGTCCTCCCACTGGCCTCCCGACTGAGAAACTCTTTCTCAAGGAAAACCCGTTCGAGCAACAAACACTTTGTTCTCTTCCCGGTTGTAGAAGCTATATCCCAAGGTTTCCCTCGGGTATTCCACGAATATGCATTTATCCGACTTGGGTGTAAGCTTGTCTGACATAAGTCGCTTGACAAATGCTTCACAACCCCAAATCTTTAGAAAATACAAACTGGGACTCTTCCCAGTCCACATCTCATGCGGTGGCTTGTCTACGGATTTCGATGGTACCCTATTAAGTGTGAAAGCTGCAGTTTCTAGAGCGTATCCCCAAAATGACAAGGGTAAATCCGATTTGCTCATCATAGACCGGACCATGTCCAACAAGGTCCTATTCCTCCGCTCGACACGCCATTTCTCCGTATGCGTGCGGAGGTGTGAGCTGAGGTACTATACCTCGACTTTTCAGATGATCATCGAACTCCTGGCTCATGTACTCACCTCCACGATCGGATCGCGAAGCTTTATAGTCTTGCCGAGCTGATTCTCAACCTCGCTCAAACTCTTTGAACTTTTCAAAAGTCTCCGACTTGTGCCTCATCAAATAGATATATCCATATCTACTCAAGTCGTCGGTAAAAGTCATGAAGTACTGACAGCCACCTCTGGCGATTGTGCTCATTGGACCACACACATCACTATGTATAAGTTCCAATAGCTCGGACGCCCTCTCACAACTCTTTGCGAAAGGATACTTAGTCATCTTGCCGAGCAAGCATGATTCACATGTCTCGAACGACCCGAAGTCGGACGGGTTAGGAGCCCATCATCATGGAGCTTCTTCATGTGTTTCAGATTAATGTGTCCAATCCGCAATGCCGTAAGTATGTCGGATTTATCTCATTAGGCTTATGCCTCTTGACATTTACGTTATAGACCGGTTCTGTTCTAGATTCAATATAAATAGCCCATCAACAATGGGTGCATAGCCGTGGAACATACCATTCAAAAATATCGAACAACCATTGTCCTTTAAATTGAATTCATAACCTTGACTCATCAAACATGAGGCAGAAATAATGTTACTAAGTGCAGGAATGTAATAACAATTATTCAATTCCATTATGAATCCGGAAGGAAGCTGGAGCTGCATCGTGCCGACCTCCAACGCAGCAACTCTTGCTTTGTTGCCGACCCTGATGTCAATCTCCCCTTGTGCCACACGCCTAGTTCTTACCAGCCCACAGACGAGTTGCAAATATGAACAACCGATCCGGTATCAAATACCCAAGAGCTACTAGGTATGTCAAGAAGGTAAATGTCTATAACATATGCAACAAGTGTACCTTTGCACGAAGAAGCATTTCCGGCCTTCTTGCCATGCTCGCAAGCCACTTGCTACGCTTTCTCTTCCGGTGACCGGTCTCCTTGCGGTGAAAGCAAAGCGGTCTTCGAAGTCCGGTCTAGACTTCGGCGCAGCGGCAGAGGTTACCGTCTCCGTGCCCTTTGCCTTAGCCTTTTTCTTGGACCAACTCTTCTTGAAATTAGCTGATTTCTGCACCATCAACACTTTATGCGTGCCTTTCTTAATATCCTGCTCCGCCACTTTGAGCATCCCATGCAATTCAGTGAGCTTCTTATCCATGCCATGCATATGGTAGTTCGAGATGAACGTCCCATAGCTGGGCGGAAGAGAACCCAGAACAGCATCGATGGCAGCTCATCCAAGAGCGGGAAGCCCAAACGATCCAAAGCTTGCACATATCCGATCATCTTGATCACATGTGGGCTCGATGGATCACCTTCCTTCAGCTTGCAATCCATCAAGGATCGCCAGACGTTGAACCTTTCGGTCCTAGCACGTATGCGAAACATGCTCTTGAGACTCTCGATCATATCGTAAGCCTCAACATTTTCAAATGTTGTTGCAAATCGGGCTCCATACAGGCCAGACATCGGACAATGATCTCCGTTGATTCATCAACGAAGTTTACGTAGGCATTCTTAGCTGTGGCACTAGCATTATCGGCGGGTTCCTCTGGAAGTGGATCCTCTAGAACATGTTCCTTTTATCGTGCTTGAGAACAATTCTCAAATTTCTATACCAGGTGGTAAAGTTTGTTCCATTCAGTTTATCCTTTTCGTAATTGATTTCAATGCAAAGTTGGGTTGAGCAGGTGGTGCCATTGATCTACAATGTAAAATATGCAATCACTAAGCAATGTGTTTATGTAGAGTAATTCTTGCCTTAATGAAATACTCCCACTGAAGTCGGCATCCCTCCGCAAACTCTCGGTGATTCAGATCCGACTAGCGCATGCGACTAGTGAGCTTTAGCATCATCGCTAGCCAACATACCTATCCGGTAAGAAACTCCTTGCTAATCGTATCTCTATACGACTCACATTGGTCGGGAAGGTATCTCATACCCGGCTCCCAACCTTCTTTGCCACAAGGCCCAAAACCGCTTTTGATAGCCTTGTCAAGTTAACTTTCGATGTAGTGCATGTCCGTGTCCGACCACGAACCCTTAAGTTCAAGGACACCCAAAGAAGACCCCAATTTTATGAGCCCACTACTAGGCGTACTTGGCGTGCGAAGGTGCAACATCGGGGATGGCAATTCGCTTGATATTCATGAGGATCATTCTATCATTTTAACATGCATAGAAACAAAGAAGCATAACAATCACAAATATAACACATATTGTGAAATAGTATGGCTCCTTCATGGACGTTCTTCCTGGTCGGCTCCGACTCCGATGACCATCTACGAACTCCATCTTGTTTGTCACGCCGGGACGCCAAGCCGCTAACCTGATCTCTATTATCCAACTACTACAACTAGTAATGAATTTTACATAGAGTCACAAGTCGACACGCAGGTCGTTGTACAATATAATGACAGCACTTTGGCTCCTGCCGGCTGACAAACATGACACGCAGGCCACGTATAAATTACACACATGCATCACATACACATGAGCCATACTATCCACATCAAACCTGCAAAACAAAGTTATGCATAGAATCGCATTCTACCGGTTTGTGTGGCGGGTACGAAATACACGGCGCTACGCACACGGCGGTCCCGCTAGCCGGTTAGCGGGCGGGGTTCGAAGGGGCAGCGCCCCTCGCGGGTGCGGGCGTTTCACTGTTAACCCCGATGGCGGATAACCGACCGGTAGGGGTAGATCGTGTCACGGCCTCATCGATCCCGATGTACAGAAAACATAGCCTCAACGATCCCCATGTGCAGTTGATCACATCAACCGTGCACATAGCCGATCTCTTCAAGGACAACAGATCTCATATGCCGCCTCCATATATCTAATATGCATACGATCTGAATCCAAATCCTATAGCAGAGGCTCTGATACCACTGTTGGGTTCTATGGTAGGGTGCGTCGACTGCAAATTAAAAATTCCTACGCGCAGAACATCCAGGAACATGCTACGGGAGATGGATCACAGTTTGTTACCACTAGACGCGCAGTGCCGTGCAGCGGAAGAAGAGTTGGGGCAGCGGCGTCGCGTGGATCGTCTCCTCCTCGTTCGATCTCCCTCGGCGGCGGTCGTTCGATCCCACGTAAAAGTTAGCCGGAGCAGCGCAATTGCGCCTCCTCAAAACGTATCCGCGCGTGCAGGAGGAACACCGAGCGGCGGACTGCTAGGTCCGATCACACAGTCGGCGGCGAGTGGAGGTGGCTATTCGCAACACATGCAAACCCTCCTGAGGCCGAAGCGATCTGCCTCCTGAGGCCAAAAGCCTTCTCCTTATGAGTGTGCCGCACCTCCACTTTATATAGGCGTCCGTCGCGAGCTCAACACTTGGGCCTCGCATGGACCCTAAAGCCCAAAGTCTACTCGGTCACGTTCCTAGTCCAGTTCGGATCACATCCGACCAGTGTCCTACGAACCGACCTCGTAGGTTCCTTCCCTTAAGCGTGCGACCCCTTAGGTTCATGTCGGTTTGGTCACGATTCGGATCACCTCGACCTGCACGGTTGGTAGCGGCCTCTAGCAAGGCGTGCCGACCACCAAGCGAACTATGAAGCTGGTTAGGCGAACTCGCATAACGTGTCACACTTCGCTCCCTTTGCCAAGACGATATATGTTGTCGGGCTCAAGGCGAGACTGTCATCCTTGTGCTAGCCCGACCTCTTTCTCGTTCCAGTGATATCGACCACTATCCGGATTATCTCATAATCCTTGTCGCATGGCCATGTTGTTCCTGGTCGGATCACACGAGGGGCCCAGTATATCTCTCTGATCGGAGGGGCAAATCCCATCTTGCTCGACCATGTCTCGCAGCATGGGATTGGACAAACCCGAAACCTACCTTTGTAACTACCCAGTCACGGAGTAGCGTTTGGTCGGCCCAAAGAAAGTCTATCACCATCTCAAGTACATGCGTCAACTCAGGTCTTAGGACATAGAACGTATGTTGTACTAGAGACTCACAGATGACATATCGCTGCGTCTCATAGTTGGGTTTGTCCGACTTGGACCTTATCTCGACTCGGATCCGACTATGTCGAATCCGACCAGACCTTTCCAAGTCCATATTATCCGGTTAGCATCCAATGCTCCATGGCTAGTGAGACCGAGCCATCGACCGTGTCATATGCTAGTCTAGTCGGTTGCGCGTCCACACAACCCTTTCGACTAGGGACCTTTTAGGACAGTCATCATACAATGCATAGTCCCACAAACAAGTCACGTACTTGCTGATACACATCACTGATAATGTCCAAGGACTATCTTTATTCATAAACACATAGGAAATATCATCATACATGATTGCCTCTAGGGCATATCTCCAACAATAGTATGGCTCATGCCTTGCATGCATCCACATGGAGTTTCTACTCCAAATTTGAGGCATCAATGTTGTTCAATTCACCTCTCAACCTGCAAAACACTTTATCATCAAGTGGTTTAGTGAATATGTCCGCCAATTGCTTGTCGGTACGAACATGCTTAAGTTCAATATCTCCCTTAGCAACATGATCTCGAATGAAATGATGACGAACTTCAATATGCTTAGTTCGAGAATGTTGCACGGGATTATGAGCAATTTTAATAGCACTCTCATTGTCGCAAAGCAATAGAACATGTTTCACATATTTCCCATAATCTTTAAGAGTTTGGGTCATCCAAAGTAATTGAGCACAACATGAACCAGCGGCAATGTATTCCGCTTCGGCGGTGGATAAGGATACCGAGTTTTGTTTCTTGGAGGACCAAGATGTAAGAGATCTACCAAGAAATTGACAAGTACCGAAGTGGACTTTCTATCAACCTTGTCACCGGCATAGTCCGAGTCGGAGTAGCCAACAAGATCAAAAGAAGACCTCTTAGGATACCAAATGCCAAAATTTGGTGTATGTATTAAGTATCTCACTATCCTTTTCACAGCCTTAAAATGACACTCTTTGGGGGTTGTTTGATATCGTGCACACACTTAGCACGATATCTAGACAGGATGCACATAGATATAACAATGAACCAATCATAGAACGGTAAACCTTTTGGTCAACCGGTTCGCCATCCTTTGTCAAGTCAAGATATCCACTAGTAGGCATGGGGGTATTCATACCTTTGCATTCTTGCATGTTGAACATCTTGAATAAGTCCTTGGTATACTTCGTTTGAGAGATAAAGGTTCCCTCCTTAGTTTGCTTAATTCGAAAACCAATAAAGAACTTGAGTTCACTCATCATAGACATCTCAAACTTCTCCGACATAAGATTCCCAGACTTCTCACTAAAATGAGGGTTAGTTGATCCAAATATGATATCATCAACATAAATTTGGCACACAAATAATTGTTCATTAACCCTTTTGGTGAAGACTGTAGAATCAATTTTACCAATTTCAAACCCTTTATCAAGAAGAAACTTAGTCAAGCATTTATACCAAGCTCTAGGAGATTGCTTAACACCATAAAGAGCTTTGTGAAGTTTGTAAACATGATTGGGTTTCTTAGGATTAACAAAGCCGGGAGGTTGTTTAACATAAACTTCCTCCTCAATTTCACCATTAAGAAAAGCACTTTTGATGTCCATTTGATATAGGGTAATGTCATGATGATTGGCACAGGCAAGTAAGATGCGAATGGACTCAAGTCAAGCAACGGGGGAATAAGTCACACCATAGTCCATACCTTCAACTTGAGTGTAGCCTTGAGCAACGAGATGATCCTTGTTGAGTACAATTTGTCCATCTTCATCTTGCCTGTTACGAAACACCCATTTGGTTCCAATGACATTGTGCTTCTCATCGAGCTTCTCAACCAACGTCCATACTTGGTTCCTCTCAAAGTTGTGTAGCTCTTCGTGCATGGCATTTATCCAATCCGGATCTTCCAATTCTTATTCCACCTTCATAGGTTCAATGCTAGAAATGAATGAGTAATGTTCACAAAAGTTAGCCAAACGAGTTTTAGAGCGAGTAATTCTTCCGGTTTGAATGTCATCGAAGATTTGTTCGACGGGATGATCTCTTGAGATTCTTGCTCGAACTCGTCATAGCTTTTGTTTGGGTCGGGGTGGAACATCCTATTCATTATCTTATTCTTATTCTTGTCTTTCTTCGTTGTTGTTGGCATTATTGTTCTACCGTGGAGGTTCATCTTGTTGTACGTCCTCGTTCTCATCGTCTTGACGTGTACCACTTGTGGATGCCTCCAAGTCAACTCGTGGTTCACCTTGGCGTGAGGTTGAGGCTTCCACTTGGACAGACGAGGTACTTGAAGGAAATATGCCCTAGAGGCAATAATAAAGTTATTATTTATTTCCTTATATCATGATCAATGTTTATTATTCATGCTAGAATTGTATTAACCGGAAACATGATACATGTGTGAATACATAGACAAATATAATGTCACTAGTATGCCTCTACTTGACTATCTCATTAATCAAAGATGGTTATGTTTCCTAACCATAGACATGAGTTGTCATTTGATTAACGGGATCACATCATTAGGAGAATGATGTGATTGACTTGACCCATTCCGTTAGCTTAGCAGTTGATCGTTTAGTATGTTGCTATTGCTTTCTTCATGACTTATACATGTTCCTACAACTATGAGATTATGCAACTCCCGTTTACCGGAGGAACACTTTGTGTGCTACCAAACATCACAATGTAACTGGGTGATTATAAAGGAGCTCTACACGTGTCTCCAAAGGTACATGTTGAGTTGGCGTATTTCGAGATTAGGTTTTGTCACTCCGATTGTCGGAGAGGTATCTCTGGGCCCTCTCGGTAATGCACATCACTATAAGCCTTGCAAGTAATGTAGCTAATGAGTTACTTACGGAATGATGCATTACATAACGAGTAAAGAGACTTTGCCGGTAACAAGATTGAACTAGGTATTGAGATACCGACGATCGAATCTCGGGCAAGTAACATACCGATGACAAAGGGAACAACATATGTTGTTATGCGGTTTGACCGATAAAGATCTTCGTACAATATGTAGGAGCCAATATGAGCATCCAGGTTCCGCTATTGGTTATTGACCGGAAACGTGTCTCGATCGTGTCTACATAGTTCTCGAACTCGTAGGGTCCGCACGCTTAAAGTTTCAATGATGGTTATATTATGAGTTTATGAGTTTTGATGTACCGAAGGTTGTTCGGAGTCCCGGATGTGATCACGGACATGACGAGAAGTCTTGAAATGGTCGAGACATGAAGATTGATATATTGGAAGCCTATATTTGGATATCAGAAGTGTTTGGGTGAAATCGGATTTTCTGAGTACCGAGGGGTTACCGAACCCGGGGGCTTAATGGGCCATAGTAGGCCTTAGTGGAGAAGAGGAGAGGCGGCCAGGGCAGGGCCGCGTGCCCCTCCCCCCTAGTCCGAATAGGACAAGGAGAGGGGGGGCGCCCCCCTTCCTTCCTCTCTTTCCCCCCTTCTCCTAGTCCAACAAGGAAAGGAGGGAGAGTCCTACTCCCGATGGGAGTAGGACTCCCCATGGCGCGCCTCCTCCCTGGCCGGCCGCCCCCTCCCCCCTTGCTCATTTATATACGGGGGCAGGGGCACCTCTAGACATAACAACAGATCATTGATCTCTTACCATGTGTGGTGCCCCCCTCCACCATAGTCCTCCTCGATAATATTGTAGCGGTGCTTAGGCGAAGCCCTGCGACGGTAGAATATCATCATCATCACCACACCGTCGTGCTGACAGAACTCTCCCTCTGCACTCGGCTGGATCGGAGTTCGAGGGACGTCATCGAGCTGAACATGTGCTAGAACTCGGAGGTGTCGTGCTTTCGGTGCTTGATCGGTCGGGCCGTGAAGACGTACGACTACATCAACCGTGTTGTTCTAATGCTTCTGCTTTCGGTCTACGAGGGTACATGGACAACACTCTCCCCTCTCGTTGCTATGCATCACCATGATCTTGCGTGTGCGTAGGAAATTTTTTGAAATTACTATGTTCCCCAACAGTGGCATCCGAGCCTGGTTTTATGCGTAGATGTTATATGCATGAGTAGAACACAAGTGAGTTGTGGGCGATACAAGTCATACTTCTTACCAGCATGTCATACTTTGGTTCGGCAGTATTGTTGGATGAAGCGGCCCGGACCGACATTACGCCAGACGCTGCAGCGTCTGCGATCTTGGTTCTACCGACGTGCTTTGCACACAGGTGGCTGGCGGGTGTCAGTTTTTCCAACTTTAGTTGAACCGAGTGTGGCTACGCCCGGTCCTTGAGAAGGTTAAAACGACACTAAGTTGACGAACTATCGTTGTGGTTTTGATGCGTAGGTAAGAATGGTTCTTGCTCAGCCCGTAGCAGCCACGTAGAATTTGCAACAACAAAGTAGAGGACGTCTAATTTGTTTTTTCAGGGCATGTTGTGATGTGATATGGTCAAGATGTGATGCTATATTTTATTGTATGATATGATCATGTTTTGTAACCGAGTTATCGGCAACTGGCAGCAGCCATATGGTTGTCGCTTTATTGTATGCAATACAAACGCCCTGTAATTGCTTTACTTTATCACTAAGCGGTAGCGATAGTCGTAGAAGCAATAGGTGGCGAAACGACAACGATGCTATGATGGAGACCAAGGTGTCGTGCCGGTGACGATGGTGATCATGATGATTACGGAGATGGAGATCACAAGCACAAGATGCTGATGGCCATATCATATCACTTATATTGATTGCATGTGATGTTTATCCTTTATGCATATTATTTTGCTTTGATTGACGGTAGCATTATAAGATGATCTCTCACTAAATTTCAAGGCATAAGTGTTCTCCCTGAGTATGCACCGTTGCGAAAGTTCTTTGTGCTGAGACACCACATGATGATCGGGTGTGATAGGCTCTACGTTCAAATACAACGGGTGCAAAACAGTTGCACACGCGGAATACTCAGGTTAAACTCGACGAGCCTAGCATATACAGATATGGCCTCAGAACACTAAGACCTAAAGGTCGAACGTGAATCATATAGTAGATATGATCAACATAGTGATGTTCACCATTGAAAACTACTCCATCTCACGTGATGATCGGACATGGTTTAGTTGATTTGGATCACGTGATCACTTAGATGACTAGAGGGATGTCTGTCTAAGTGGGAGTTCTTTAGTAATATGATTAATTGAACTTAAATTTATCATGAACTTAGTACCTGATAGTATTTTGCTTGTCTATGTTTGTTGTATATAGATGGCTCGTGTTGTTGTTCCGTTGAATTTTAATGCGTTCCTTGAGAAAGCTAAGTTGAAAGATGATGGTAGCAATTACACGGACTGGGTTCGTAACCTAAGGGTTATCCTCATTGCTGCACAGAAGAATTGCATCCTGGAAGCACCGCTGGGTGCCAGGCCTGCTGCAGATGCAACTGACGATGTTAAGAACGTCTGGCAGAGCAAAGCTGAAGACTACTCGATAGTTCAGTGTGCCATGCTTTACGGCTTAGAACCGGGTCTTCAACGACGTTTTGAACGTCATGGAGCATATGAGATGTTCCAAGAGTTGAAGTTAATATTTGAAGCAAATGCCCGGATTGAGAGATATGAAGTCTCCAATAAGTTCTATAGTTGCAAGATGGAAGAGAATAGTTTTGTCAGTGAACATATACTCAAAATGTCTGGGTATAATAATCACTTGATTCAACTGGGAGTTAATCTTCCTGATAATAGTGTCATTGACAGAGTTCTCCAATCACTGCCACCAAGCTACAAGAGCTTCGTGATGAACTATAATATGCAATGGATGGACAAGACTATTCCCGAGCTCTTCGCAATGCTAAAGGCTGCGGAGGTAGAAATCAAGAAGGAGCATCAAGTGTTGATGGTCAATAAGACCACCAGTTCCAAGAAAAAGGGTAAAGGGAAGAAGAAGGGGAACTTCAAGAAGAACAGCAAACAAGTTGTTGCTCAAGAGAAGAAACCCAAATCTGGACCTAAGCCTGAGACTGAGTGGTTCTCTTGCCAAGCGGTGGTCACTCGGCGGAACTGCCCCAAGTATTTGGCGGATAAGAAGGATGGCAAGGTGAACAAAGGTATATGTGATATACATGTTATTGATGTGTACCTTACTAATGCTCACGGAGCACTTTGGGTATTTGATCTGGTTACATTGCTAATATTTGCAACTCGAAACAGGGGACTACGGATTAAGCGAAGATTGGCTAAGGACGAGGTGATGATGCGCGTGGGAAATGGTTCCAAAGTCGATGTGATCGCGGTCGGCACGCTACCTCTACATCTACCTTCGGGATTAGTTTTAGACCTGAATAATTGTTATTTGGTGCCAGCGTTGAGCATGAACATTATAGCAGGATCTTGTTTGATGCGACACGGTTATTCATTTAAATCAGAGAATAATGGTTGTTCTATTTATATGAGTAATATGTTTTATGGTCATGCACCCTTGAAGAGTGGTCTATTTTTATTAAATCTCGATAGTAGTGATACACATATTCATAAAGTTGAAGCCAAAAGATGCAGAGTTGGTAATGATAGTGCAACTTATTTGTGGCACTGCCGTTTGGGTCATATTGGTGTAAAGCGCATGAAGAAACTTCATACTGATGGACTTCTGGAATCACTTGATTATGAATCACTTGGTACTTGCGAACCGTGCCTCATGGGAAAGATGTCTAAAACGCCGTTGTCGGTTTCAAAACCGGCGGATCTCGGGTAGGGGGTCCCGAACTGTGCGTCTAGGCGGATGGTAACAGGAGACAAGGGACACGATGTTTTTACCCAGGTTCGGGCCCTCTCGATGGAGGTAAAACCCTACTCCGCTTGATTAATATTGATGATATGGGTAGTACAAGAGTAGATCTACCACGAGATCGGAGAGGCTAAACCTTAGAAGCTAGCCTATGGTATCATTGTTGTTCGTCCTCTGGGACTAAAACCCTCCGGTTTATATAGGCACCGAAGAGGGTTAGGGTTACAGTCGGTTACAATGGTAGGAGATCTACATATCCGTATCGCCAAGCTTGCCTTCCACGCCAAGGAAAGTCCCATCCGGACACGGGACGAAGTCTTCAATCTTGTATCTTCATAGTCCAGAGTCCGCCAACGGTGATAGTTCGCTATCCCGCACCCCTAATCTGGGACTCCCTCAGTAGCCCCGAACCAGGCTTCAATGACGACAAGTCCGGCGCGTAGATTGTCTTCGGCGTTGCAAGGCGGGTTCTTCTCCAAATTCCATATACTTGTTGAATAGTGTCCGGCTTCTGATAAATGTTGCGCTCCTTGGCTTCCACGCCCAATAATAGCCATCTTCCACGTGTCGAACGAATGCGAAAAGCCAGGGTATTTTTACATTTACCCCCCTGGCTGCGCGAATGAGCTGCCTATAAAAGAGACGAGGATCTAGATCCGAATCACACCATCCTCCCTCCGTGAGCTTTCATCGGAGCGCCTTTGACAAAAATCCATTCCATCATGGACAGTCGACGCAGCTCCTCCTCTCGCGCTCCCAGCCCTCAGCCTGGAGATTGGGAGAGATGCTCAGTCCCACATAGCGAGCTAGTGACGCTCCAAACCAAGGGATATTTTCCCCCAGCCTTCATGGTTCCGGTTCGAGCCGGACTCGCCACCTATAAGGGCGGAAAGCAGGCGGAGAGCGTCCTCGACCCTTCCAAAGGAGAGCAGGTATGCTTTATCTCTTATCTGATAAGAGGGCTTGGATTTCCAATTCATCCGTTTCTCCGGGGGCTTCTGGAGTTCTCTGACCTCCAACACAATCTTCCTTTGCCTCCATTTTGCACATTGCGGGCTTCGTGGCCCTTTGCGAGCTGTTCTTAGGCATCGAGGCTCATTTTGCGCTGTGGAAGAGATTATTCTGCCTTGTACCCCGTTCTCATGAGGGGTCAATATATCAAGTGGGCGGAGCCGAACTATGGCGCATCGCCGGGACCGGATATCTATCCGGAACCCTGAAGAAGGCGTCTGAAGACTGGCCTTCGGAATAGTTTTATATGGAAGACGTCCCGCTGCCGGATCCTGTTCGGATCGGCCTTCCGGAGTTCAGTAATGCTCCCTTGAAGAAACGCCTAAGTTGGCATCCGCGGAGCCCCCAGAGGGAAAATGATAGGGACGTCCTTTACCTGATGAGCCGAATAGGTTGCTAGCTCATTACGGGTGACCATGATCGGGTCATGGCCACATGCATTATGCGGGGTGCAGCCGCTCCAAAGATAGGGGCCACCCCATGTGGGATTTCAACGGGGAGGATGATGCCACCCGTCATGGCCGTAAGGGGCCGGGATCGGTCGCTGATCTGGTGAAGATCTTGTCCGCGTTGTACAAAGGGGAAGAGGAGGATTTTCTCCGCGTCAGTCCACTGAACGGATTTTCTATGGACAATCCTCGAAGCTGGGTAAGCGGACATTTCTTTCTACCCATCCGATCCATTTTCCCATGGTTAAGTATCTCATTTTGTGATTTCGACGCAGGAACTGCGCCGGGCTGTAAAAGATATAAACAGCCCGTCTCCACAACCCGAGGATCCAGAACGGTCCCTCGACTCGGCTTCCCAAGAAGACCCGGACATAAAGGTGGAGCTGATCGATGGGGTATTTCACCAACTTAGCATCGACAATGCTTTGGTCGCCATTACGGCCGATTACCCTGGAATATTTCCAGCCTCACAGGTAACTGCGACCGAAGTCCCAATACCATGACCCGTCCGTGCTTATTTCTGATCACCGTATACTAATGGTGTTTCGCAGGGGGTGCCTTTGAGGCGGGAAACTGAGCCCACGGCGGCTAGCCAACAAGGGGCAGCACGGCCCCGCGGGCTAAAAAGAAGTGCGGTCCGGATCGAAACGCTGCCGCAACGGTATAGCGTTTCATCATATTCCCAGGATTGATTCCTGGGAGGCATATTAACGCTGGTGCTCTTTTCAGGAAAAAGAGCGCTCGTCGGACTGTGTCCGGAGAGATTGCCAATTGAGCCTCCGCCAGCCAGGCTCCAAAGCCGGGTCCAGAAGCGGAGGCGAGCACGAGACATGCGTCGGATGCTCCTCCAACAGAGGGTGCCGACAGATTGTCCGCCACCAATTCCGAGGTGGAGAGTGCCATGAATCACAGGCGCCGCCGGACAGTTCTTCGTGATGCATGTTTCTCCCAAGAGGCTTTGAATGCCTTTAATTCGGGAGATGCGCACCTCCGTGCCGCTCAAGATGGTCTAGCTGAGCCACGGAGGCGGTATGTAAAGGACATACGGGTGAGGAAATTTGATGATTATATATGCCAAGAGCCCCGGAGACTTAAAATAGTTAGAATAACTGATTTAAGGATCATTTGTTATGCAGGATCTTACAGAAAAGAATACCCGACTGTCCCAGGAGCTTGAAGAGTGCAAGGCCCAACTTGAGGCCGCACTAGCCGCGACAGGGGGAGCCACAGAGACCCCCTCTGCTATTATATGTTTCAAAAGATAAGTGGTTGGTGAAGTGCGGCATGTGTATAATTCTGACAATAATATTGCAGATGGCGCCGGACTAGATCCGGACAAGCAACAGCTCTTGCGCCGGTTAAAGGTCGGCGAGAATGTGCTTACAAGGATGAGGCAAGAGAAAAATAATCTCCAAGATGCCAACACCCAGCTGGGTGAGGAACTAAAGGATGTTCGTGCCCGGTATGCGACTCCGTTAAGGAGAATCGGCGGCTTCGTCGCGGCATTTATAGTAAGTGCTTGAACGAACTTTGAAAAAGAGTTCGGCGAGGAAGTCGACTAACAGAGTTATGTCTGTAGGTATGTTCACAGGTCGTCCTGCAGAGGAAATGCCCGGTTCTATGGGTGATCTTCTTCCCGAACTATTGCAACTGCATGAACGAGTTCGGCAGGTGATGAAAGGCATCGCCCAGGCCTTGTGGCCATCTATATCCCTGCCCGAGGGCCTTGGAGAGCTTGCAGAGAGGCTTCAGGGAGCGCGGCGGCGCTTCCGATTATGGAAGATATCGGCCTGCCGTCAAGGCGCCAGGGAGGCCTGGGCCATGGTGAAGACGCTGCACACGGTTGACCCAAACCACATGGCCGAGGTCGGACCTGTGGGGCTCGATGGGAAGGAGATCCTGTGAGCTTAGTGTACGCCAAGTAGAATTGGCATAAAGTATTCCCAGCAGGACTGTAAACTAGACAGCCTGTTAGATGGCATTGAAGAGGAATACAATCAGTCAAATTGACTATGTAATTTAATATGACATGTAAAATGCCTTCTAGTCGGATTGTAGATCGTTTGTCATAGCGGACCTTTTCGCTTCAACCTCGGGACCCAATAGTCCGGAGTGTGTCCGAATACCCTCGCGGTTATATAAGAACCGGGGCATGCGTGGAGACTAGGCGTAGGGGTCATTAGTGCTGTATCAGACAAGTGCCCAACTAGTTATGTTATATTACATGGTTACTAATAAACATCTTCCAGGGAGAATATTTCCGTTAGGGGTTCCTTTCCCTGGGAGGCATGCCCTAAAGTGCATGTCCGGACTACGAAAAAAGCATAAAAACATCTCGGGGTAGATAAATAAATAGGTATGAAATCGTCTTTTAGTTCACCGACCGAATATTCCCTTAAGAATGCTAGCTTTCGGCTTCACCCAGTCTGAGGTACACATCCGGCTGACCCGGCAGTAACAATCACAGAGGTGCTCCCTTTACCACCTAGTCGAACAATCGGGAACGTAGGGGTAAGCACAGGAGCCAGGCAACCTAGCTTGGCCAAAATTTAAGTCATATCGATGCATATAATGGTGAATAAAAGGTACATGCGGAAGTGTGACACATGTGTTGGGCATAAAGCCTGTATAAATAAGCTTCTATTAAAAAAGCCCCCAGGTATAATGAGCGCGGATAGCACGTCAAGTGTGTGCGAACAATGCGCAAACGAGCCTCCAAAGGCTTTAGGAAAAAGGAGGGAGAAGGAGAGAAATAAAAGACAGCTAAAGTATAAAATATAGACGGAGGAAGGAGACGAACTGAGAATCCGGCGCTAGGCGTAGAATCTTCGGAGACGGGCTGCATTCCATGGGTTCGTCTCGAGTCGGTTATCCGATGCGTTTCGCAAACGGTATGCTCCGCCAGTAAGGACTTGGTCGATGATGAAGGGACCTTCCCATTTGGGCTTGAGTTTGTCCTTTTTCTTGTCCGTGAGCGAGAACTAATTCGCCAACATTGTAAGCTTTGGCCCGTGCATTCCCTGCTTTGATATCTTCGAGCCTGCTGTTGATCGAATGCGTAATCGAGCTTTTGCCACGCCACGCTCCTCCTCCAAGGCGTCAAACTGTCCTGCCGATCGAGCTCGGCTTCTCTTTCTTCGTACATGCGCACGCCGAGGTGAGTCATGAATTATGTCGCAGGGCAAAACTGCCTCTGCGCCGTATACCATAAAAATGGTGTGAATCTGGTAGTGCGATTCGGCGTGGTCCACAGCCCCCAGAGTACGGAGTCGAGCTCCTCTACCCAGTGCGTGTTAGATTCCTTGAGGGGCCGCACTAGTCTGGGCTTAATGCCGCTCATGATTATACCATTTGCTCGCTCGACTTGACCGTTAGTTTGAGGGTGATAGACTGAAGCGTAGTCGAGCTTGATGCCCATGTTTTTGCACCAGAGTTTTACCTCGTCGGCCGTGAAGTTTGTGCCGTTATCAGTGATGATGCTATGGGGGACGCCGTAACGGTGTACTACCCCTGATATGGAGTCTATCACCGGTCCGGATTCGGCCGTCTTAACAGGCTTGGCCTCTATCCACTTGGTGAATTTATCCACCATGACCAATAGGTATTTTTGCTTGTGGGTTCCTCCTTTAAGGGGTCCAACCATGTCAAGCCCCTGCATCATGAACGGCCAGGTGATGGGTATAGTTTTGAGGGCGGTGGGTGGCATGTGGCTTTGATTAGCAAAGAGCTGGCAACCGACGCATCGTTGGACTAAGTCCTGAGCATCTACCCGGGCAGTCGGCCAATAAAATCCTGTACGGAAGGCCTTGCCTACAAGGGCCCGGGCTGCGGCGTGGTGCCCACCGAGTCCGGCATGAATTTCAGCCAGGAGATTCCGCCCTTCCTCTTCGAAGATACACCTTTGAAGGACTCCGGTTATGCTTTTCTTATAAAGCTCTCCCTCATGGACTTTATAGGCTTTAGAGCGCCACACTATGCAGCGTGCCTCGCTTTTGGTCCTCGGGAGTTCCTGCCCGTTAGGTAGGCTAGGAATGGTTCCGCCCACGGGCGATGACTGCCATTATTTCGTAATGAAGGTGTTTCTTCGTTGGCAGACCCACCGATTGTGTCAGATTGTTCGGTGTCGGGCAGTGCGGTTGGGTCCGGATTGGTGTTTCCGGACTCCCCCTCCCATAGTACGGATGGCTTGAACAACCGCTCCAGGAAGATGTTGGGAGGGACAGCATCACGCTTTGCGCCAATGCGTGCCAATACGTATGCCGCCTGGTTATTATCCCGGGCTATATGGTGAAATTCGAGCCCTTCAAACCGAGCTGACATTTTTAGGACGGCGTTGCGATAAGCTGCCATTTTCGGATCCTTGGCATCGAAGTCTCCATTTATTTGGGATATCGTGAGGTTCGAATCCCCACGCACCTCTAGGCGTTGAATGCCCATGGAGACTGCCATCCGGAGGCCATGTAGAAGGGCCTCGTATTCGGCTGCATTTTTGGAGTCCGTATACATTATCTGGAGTACGTATGAATCAGATCTCCGGTAGGGGACGCTGTAACGACGCCAGTTCCCGTGCCAGCCAACATTTTTGAGCCGTCGAAGTGCATGATCCAATTGGAATATGCGTCGTACTCTTTAGGGAGTTCGGCTTCAGTCCATTCAGCGACGAAGTCGGCCAAAACTTGCGACTTAATAGCTCGCCGTGGCTTATAGGTTATGTCGAACGGGAGGAGCTCAATGGCCCATTTGGCAATCCGGCCCGTCGCGTCGCGGTTGTTTATAATGTCATTAAGAGGTACTTCGGAGGCTACTGTTATCGAACACTCTTGGAAGTAGTGTCGCAGCTTCCGGGATGCCATGAAAACCGTGTACGCTATCTTTTGATAATGCGGATACCGTGACTTGCATGGAGTTAGGACAGTGGACACGTAGTAAACTGGTTTTTGAAGGGGGAATTTGTGTCCGTCCGCTTTCGCTCGACAACGAAAGCACCGCGCTTACAACTTGATGAGTTGCCGTGATATATAATAGCATTGGTTCACCCATGTTGGCCGCGCCAGGACCGGATTTGTTGCCAATATGGCTTTTATTTCTTCGAGTCCGGCCGTATGCATCCCTCCACTCGAAGTGTTCGATGCGCCGGAGGAGGCGATAAAGGGGTAATGCCTTTTCTCCCAAACGGGAGATAAAGCGGCTTAGAGCCGCCATGCATCCAGTCAATTTTTGTATTTGTTTGAGGTATTTTGGGATATCCAATTGTGATAGAGCTCGAATCTTGGCTGGGTTTGCTTCAATTCCTCTACCGGATACAATGAAGCCCAAGAGCTTTTCCGGTGATGCCGAAACGCATTTTTCTGGGTTGAGCTTAATGCCATATGTTCGAAGATTATTGAATGTGAGCCTCAAGTCGTCTACTAGAGTTTCGACATGCTTGGATTTGACGACCACATCGTCTACGTATGCCTCCACTGTTTTGCTGATCCGGTTTGCCAGACATGTTTGAATCATGCGCTGATACGTTGCGCCGGCGTTTTTGAGCCCGAAGGGCATTGTGTTGAAGCAGAATGGGTCGTATGTAGTGATGAATGCCGTTGCAGCTTGGTCTGGCTCTGCCATCTTAATTTGGTGGTAGCCAGAGTATGCATCGAGGAAGCACAATGAATCATGTCCTGCGGTAGCGTCGATAATTTGATCGATGCAGGGGAGGGGGAAGGGATCCTTTGGGCAAGCCTTGTTAAGGTCCTTGAAATTGACACATAGGTGCCAGGATTTGTCCTTCTTTGGTACCATTACCAGGTTTGCTAGCCAGTCCGGATGTTTTATATCTCTGATGAATCCGGCCTCCAATAGTTTGGCTAGCTCCTCTCCCATGGTCTGTCTCTTGGTTTCGGAGAAACGCCGAAGAGCTTGTTTGACTGGCTTGAATCCTTTTAGGATATTTAGGCTGTGCTCGACCAGCCGGCGTGGGATTCCTGGCATGTCTGAAGGGTGCCAAGCAAAAATGTCCCAATTTTCGCGTAGGAATTCTCGTAGTTCGGCGTCTACATCAGGGTTTAATTGTGCCCCGATGGAGGCCGTTTTGTAGGTTCCGTTGGATGGACTTGGAATTTGACTATTTCGTCCGCCGGTTTAAAAGAGGTGGACTTGGATCTCTTATCGAGTATCACATCGTCCCTGTTCACCGTGGAGCGCAGCGCAGTGAGTTCCTCGGCCGCTAGGGCTTCGGATAGTGCCTCAAGGGCAAGTGTGGCTGTTTTATTTTCGGCGCGGAGTGCTATGTCCGGGTCACTAGCAAGAGTGATGATTCCGTTGGGCCCGGGCATTTTGAGCTTCATGTACCCGTAATGGGGTATGGCTTGAAAAATTGTGAATGCCTCTCGCGGCGTGGTATCCGCTGCTGAACGGGGCCACTTGGAATGTGACCTCCTCGGACCTGTAATTATCCGGCGTGCCGAACACCACATCCAGTGTGATTTTTCATGTACAGCATGCTTCCCGACTGGGGATTATTCCTCTAAAGGTTGTGCTGCTTCGCTCAATGCGGCTCCAGTCTATTTCCATTTTTCAAAGGGTTTCCTCTTAAATGAGGTTCAATCATACCGCCGTCCATGAGTACCTTGGTAAAGGCGAAAGCCGCCCACTATTGGACCGAGAGGACCAATGCGGCCGGTGCTCGGGCTGTTTCGAATTTAGGTTCACATCGGGCATTGAAGGTAATAGCCGTGTCACTCCATGGGTTTATTGTTGCTACCTGGTAGACTTCGGCAAGGCTGCGGAGTGTTCGTTTCCGCATGTTATTTGATGGGAAAGTCTTGAAGACTATTAATACCGTACTGGTATTGCTGGGCTGGTGCTCTGGAGCTAGAAGCTCTTCGCCACTTTTGGCCACCTGCCGTACTATCCAACATGCTCTAAGGCTATGAGTTGGAGTGGCGCCCTCTGTACTATGAATTTTGCAGGGTCCATTGAGCCATCCCTCCAGTACGGTTCCATGCCCTTTAGGGGGTTTTTGCTTTTTTGGTATTTAACACAGGTGCCTGGTGATGATGCACCCTTTTATTTCGGACTAGGGTTGTATTCAGGGCCAGATTATACCAAAATTTGATTTCGGTTTTCCAGGCGCTCTCCGTCGCACAGTACTTTCATACTATGGACGCCAGGTCAGCAAAGCGTGTAATTTCACAGCGACTTATGGCGTTTAGGATTCCCTTGTCTGTGCAATTATTGCAGAAGAATGAGATTGCGTCCTCCTCGCGGAAATCCTTTATCCTGTCCATAACCAGGAGGAATCTGGCCCAGTAATGGCGTACTGTTTCAACGGGCTCTTACCGGATTTGGGATAGATCGCTTATGTTTGGGTGGGCGGGTGGAATTAAATTCGGAATCCCGTCCAATCTAAGACTCAGGGGCCAGGAAGTTTCCGAACTTGGAAGCTTGGGTTTTTGGATGTTGCCCAATGAATCTGGCCCGCTGCCTGACTTTAGGTTCAGGGCTTGAGTGACGTCCGTCCCTCCGCGGGAATCCGGCATGGAGGGGTTGGGAATCCGGACATAGCTAGTCCTTAAGATAGAAGAAGGGTCGCCGTATTGTTCCTCTACCACAGCAACGTGGTGGGTAACCTGGGGAGAGTTGATCTCTCTCAGATCAGTTTTAGGCCTAATCTGATCGTAGTCTGTAGCGACTCCCAGGGCGGCGATGCGATCCAAGAGCTCGTTTAAGGAAGAGAGCTCTATCGGATCCAACTGCTCGGCGAGTTCCGGGTTAACGTGAAGATTGCTTTCGATGACCCGAGAAGTCATCGTCGTGGCATACGAACAAGCGGTCATAAGAAAACCGCCCAGCCGGAGAGTTTGGCCGGTGGCCAAAGCTCCTTTAGCAACGGTGACGTCTTTAAAGACGGGATAAGGCATCCTTCCTGATGGCGACGGCACAGAGGAACTCTCAATGAAAGCACCTATGTCGGTGTCAAAACCGGCGGATCTCGGGTAGGGGGTCCCAAACTGTGCATCTAGGTGGATGGTAACAGGAGACAAGGGACACGATGTTTTTACCCAGGTTCGGGCCCTCTCGATGGAGGTAAAACCCTACTCCTGCTTGATTAATATTGATGATATGGGTAGTACAAGAGTAGATCTACCACGAGATCGTAGAGGCTAAACCCTAGAAGCTAGCCTATGGTATGATTGTTGTTCGTCCCTACGGACTAAAACCCTCCGGTTTATATAGGCAATCAAGAGGGTTAGGGTTACATAGAGTCGGTTACAATGGTAGGAGATCTACATATCCGTATCGCCAAGCTTGCCTTCCACGCCAAGGAAAGTCTCATCCGACACGGGACGAAGTCTTCAATCTTGTATCTTCATAGTCCAGAGTCCAGCCAACGGTGATAGTTCGCTATCCGGACACCCCTAATCCGGGACTCCCTCACCGTTCTTCTAACTATGGAGCGAGCAACTGATTTGTTGGAAATCATACATACCGATGTGTGTGGTCCAATGAATATTGAGGCTCATGATGGGTATCGTTATTTTCTCACCTTCACAGATGATTTGAGAATATATGGGTATATCTACTTAATGAAACACAAGTCTGAAACATTTGAAAAGTTCAAAGAATTTCAGAGTGAAGTAGAAAATCATCATGACAAGAAAATAAAGTTTCTACGATCTGATCGTGGAGGAGAATATTTGAGTTACGAGTTTGGTTTACATTTGAAACAACGCGGAATAGTTTCGCAAGTCACGCCACCCGGAACACCACAACGTAATGGTGTGTCCGAACGTCGTAATCGTACTTTACTACACATGGTACGATCTATGATTTCTCTTACTGATTTACCGCTATCATTTTGGGGTTATGCTTTAGAGACGTCCGCATTCATGTTAAATAGGGCACCATCAAAATCCATCGAGACGACGCCTTATGAACTGTGGTTTGGCAAGAAACCAAAGTTGTCGTTTCTTAAAGTTTGGGGCTGCGATGCTTATGTGAAGAAACTTCAACCAGATAAGCTCGAACCCAAATCGGAGAAATGTGTCTTCATAGGATACCCAAAAGAGACTATTGGGTACACCTTCTATCACAGATCTGAAGACAAGACTTTTGTTGCTAAATTCGGATCCTTTCTAGAGAAGGAGTTTCTCTCAAAAGAAGTGAGTGGGAGGAAAGTAGAACTTGATGAGGTAACTGTACCTGCTCCCTTATTGGAAAATAGTTCATCACAGAAACCGGTTCCTGTGACGACTACACCAATCAGTGAGCAAGCTAATGATATTAATCATGAAACTTCCGATCAAGTTACTACAGAACCTCGTAGGTCAACCAGAGTAAGATCCACTCCAAAGTGGTACGGTAATCCTATTCTGGAAGTCATGTTACTTGACCATGGCGAACCTACGAACTATGAGGAAGCGATGATGAGCCCATATTCCGGAAAATGGCTTGAGGCCATGAAATCTGAGATGGGATCCATGTATGAGAACAAAGTATGGACTTTGGTTGACTTGCCCGATGATCGGCAAGCCATCAAGAATAAATGGATCTTCAAGAAGACTGACGTTGATGGTAATGTAACTGTCTACAAAAGCTCGACTTGTTGCGAAAGGTTTTCGACAAGTTCAAGGAGTTCACTACGATGAGACTTTCTCACCCGTAGCGATGCTTAAGTCTGTACGAATCATGTTAGCAATTACCGCATTTTATGATTATGAAATATGGCAAATGGATGTCAAAACTGCATTCTTGAATGGATTTCTGGAAGAAGAGTTGTATATGATGCAACCAGAAGGTTTTGTCGATCCAAAAGGTGCTAACAAAGTGTGCAAGCTCCAGCGATCTATTTATGGACTGGTGCAAGCCTCTCGCAGTTGGAATAAACGCTTTGATAGTGTGATCAAAGCATATGGTTTTATACAACCTTCTGGAGAAGTCTGTATTTACAAGAAAGTGAGTGGGAGCTCTGTAGCATTTCTGATATTATATGTAGACAACATATTATTAATTGGAAATGATATAGAATTTATGGATAGCATAAAATGATACTTGAATAAAAGTTTTTCGATGAAAGAGCTCGGTGAAACTGCTTACATATTGGGCATCAAGATCTATAGAGATAGATCAAGACGCTTAATTGGACTTTCACAAAGCACATACCTTGATAAAGTTTTGAAAAAGTTCAAAATGGATCAAGCAAACAAAGGGTTCTTGCACGATTACAAGGTGTGAAGTTGAGTCGGACTAAATGCCCGACCACGGCAGAAGATAGAGAGAAAATGAAAGATGGTCCCTATGCTTCAGCCATAGGATCTATCATGTATGCAATGTCAGTACCGCACACTGATGTATGCTTAGCAATAAGTTTAGCAGGGAGGTACCAAAGTAATCCAGGAGTGGATCACGCGGTCAAGAATATCCTGAAATACCTGAAAAGGACTAAGGATATGTTTCTCATTTATGGAGGTGACAAAGAGCTAGTCGTAAATGGTTACGTCGATGCAAGCTATGACACTGATACGGACGATTCTAAATCGCAAACCGGATACGTGTTTATATTGAATGGTGGAGCTGTCAGTTGGTGCAGTTCTAAACAAAGCGTCGTGGTGGGATCTACATGCGAAGCGGAGTACATAGCTACTTCGGAAGCAGCACATGAAGGAGTCTGGATGAAGGAGTTCATTTCCGATCTAGGTGTCATACCTAGTGCATCGGGACCAATAAAGATCTACTGTGACAATACTCGTGCAATTGCCTTGGCAAAGGAATCCAGATTTCACAAGAGGACCAAGCACATCAAGAGACGCTTCAATTCCATCCGGGACCAAGTCCAGGTGGGAGACATAGAGATTTGCAAGATACATACGGATCTGAATGTTGCGTAACCATTGACTAAGCCTCTTCCACGAGCAAAACATGATCAAAGCACCGTGGCTCCATGGGTGTTAGAATCATTCTTTGTGTAATCTAGATTATTGACTCTAGTGCAAGTGGGATATCAAGGAAATATGCCCTAGAGGCAATAATAAAGTTATTATTTATTTCCTTATATCATGATAAATGTTTATTATTCATGCTAGAATTGTATTAACTGAAACATGATACATGTGTGAATACATAGACAAATATAATGTCACTAGTATGCCTCTACTTGACTAGCTCATTAATCAAAGATGGTTATGTTTCCTAACCATAGACATGAGTTGTCATTTGATTAACGGGGTCACATCATTAGGAGAATGATGTGATTGACTTGACCCATTCTGTTAGCTTAGCAGTTGATCGTTTAGTATGTTGCTATTGCTTTCTTCATGACTTATACATGTTCCTACAACTATGAGATTATGCAACTCCCGTTTACCGGAGGAAACTTTGTGTGCTACCAAACATCACAACGTAACTGGGTAATTATAAAGGAGCTCTACAGGTGTCTCCAAAGGTACATGTTGAGTTGGCGTATTTCGAGATTAGGTTTTGTCACTCCGATTGTCTGAGCGGTATCTCCTGCCCTCTCGGTAATGCACATCACTATAAGCCTTGCAAGCAATGTAGCTAATGAGTTAGTTACGGAATTAAGCATTACATAACGAGTAAAGAGACTTGCCGGTAACGAGATTGAACTAGGTATTGAGATACCTGCTACGTCTCTAACGTATCTACTTTTCCAAACACTTTTGCCCTTGTTTTGGACTCTAACTTGCATGATTTGAATGAAACTAACCCGGACTGACGCTGTTTTCAGCAGAACTGCCATGATGTTGTTTTATGTGTAGAAAAGAAAAGTTCTCGGAATGTCCTGAAAATCCACGGAGCCACTTTTTGGAAAATATAAAAAATATTGGCGAAAGAATCAAGACCAGGGGGCCCACACTGTCCACGAGGGTGGGGCGCCCCCCTGGGCGCGCCGCCCTCGTGGCCCCCTGGACCTCCACCGACCTCAACTCCAACTCCATATATTCATGTTCGGGGAGAAAAAATCAAAGAGAAAGTTTCATCGTGTTTTACGATACGGAGCCGCCGCCAAGCCCTAATATCTCTCGGGAGGGCTGATCTGGAGTCCGTTCGGGGCTCCGGAGAGGGGGATTCGTCGCCGTCGTCATCATCAACCATCCTCCATCACCAATTTCATGATGCTCACCGCCGTGCGTGAGTAATTCCATCGTGAGGCTTGCCGGACGGTGATGGGTTGGATGAGATTTACCATGTAATCAAGTTAGTTTTGTTAGGGTTTGATCCCTAGTATCCCTATATTCTCGAGATTGATGTTGCTATGACTTTGCTATGCTTAATGCTTGTCACTAGGGCCCGAAAGTGCCATGATTTCAGATCTGAACCTATTATGTTTTCATGAATATATGTGTGTTCTTGATCCTATCTTGCAAGTCTATAGTCACCTATTATGTGTTATGATCCGACAACCCCGAAGTGACAATAATCGGGATACTTCTCGGTGATGCCCGTAGTTTGAGGAGTTCATGTATTCACTATGTGCTAATGCTTTGTTCCGGTTCTCTATTAAAAGGAGGCCTTAATATCCCTTAGTTTACGCTAGGACCCGCTGCGGCGGAGGGTAGGACAAAAGATGTTATGCAAGTTCTTTTCCATAAGCACGTATGACTATTTACGAATACATGCCTACATTACATTGATGAACTGGAGCTAGTTCTGTGTCACCCTATGTTATAGCTATTACATGAGGAATCGTGATCCCAAGATAATTATCCATCGCTGATCCATCGCCTACGAGCTTTTCACATATTGTTCTTCGCTTATTTACTTTTCCATTGCTATTGTTACAATCACTACAAAACCCAAAAACATTACTTTTGCTACCGTTACCTTTATTATCATACTACTTTGCTACTAAATACTTTGCTACAGATACTAAGTTATCCAGGTGTGGTTGAATTGACAACTCAACTGCTAATACTCAAGAATATGCTTTGGCTCCCCTTGTGTCGAGTCAATAAATTTGGGTTGAATACTTTACCCTCGAAAGTTGTTGTGATCCCCTACACTTGTGGGTTATCAAGACTAATTTCTGGCGCCGTTGCCGGGGAGCATAGCTCTATTCTCTGAGTCACATGGGATTTATATCTATTGATCACTATGAAGAACTTGAAAGACGTGAAAACTACGATTTATCCCTCAACTACGAGGGGAGGTAAGGAACTGCCATCTAGCTCTGCACTAGATTCTCCTTCTGTTTTGAGTAAGCTTGTGATACCTAAACCTGCTACTGCTATGAATTCTGATATGTCGCACGTTATTGATGATGCCACTTCTGCTATGCATGATACTTATGATGAAACTACTTCTGTGCGTGATACTACTTTGCCATTAGGTGAATTTCTTGATGAACAACTTGCTAGGGTAGGGGGAATGAAATTATTGAAGATGCTATTATTGATGATAGTGATGATGAAAATTCTCCCAATGATTATGAATTGCCTGTTGTTCCTGAGGGTTTTGTTATGAATGAAGAAGCTGCTAGAGCTATCTTTGCTTGCAATGATAGATATGGTCTTAAGAAATTATTAGCTAAATGGAAGCAGCAGACTCTTAATGCTAGAATGAAACCTGACCCTACTTTTGCTACTTCACCTATCTGTGTTACTGATAAGGATTATGAATTCTCTGTTGATCCTGAGATTATTACTTTGGTTGAATCCGATACTTTTTATGGCCTTGAATCTGAAACTGTTGTGGCACATCTTACCAAGTTGAATGATATAGCTACCCTGTTTACTCATGATGATAGATCTCGCTATTATTATATCCTTAAGATATTTCTGTTCTCGTTAAAGGGTGATGCTAGGACTTGGTATAATTCTCTTGCTCCTGATTGTGTGCGTAGTCCCCAGGATATGATTTATTACTTCTCTGCTAAATATTTCCCTGCTCATAAGAAACAAGCTGCCTTATGGAAATATATAATTTTGTGCAAATCGAAGAAGAGAGTCTCCCACAAGCTTGGGGGAGGCTTCTCCGATTACTTAATTCTTTGCCCGATCATCCTCTTAAGAAAAATGAAATACTTGATATCTTTTATAATGGACTAGCCGATGCTTCCAAGGACTAATTGGATAGTTGTGCTGATTGTGTTTTCAGGGAAAGAACAGTCGACAAAGCTGAATTACTATTGAATAATATGTTGAGTAATGAAGATAATTGGACTCTTTCCGAGCCAATTCATGAGGCAATTCCTGAACCAATTAAGCCGACTCCTGAGCCTGTTCCTAATCCCACTCCGAAGAAGAGAGGTGTTTTATTTCTCAGTCCTGAAGATATGCAATAGGCAAAGAAATCAATGAAAGAAAAAGGTATTAAAGCTGAAGATGTTAAGAATTTACCACCTATTGAAGAAATACATGGTCTTAATATACCGCTGTCGAAGAACCACATTGTCTTGATAACCCGACACAGGTAGTAAAGGTAAATTCTCTCTATAGATATGATAAAGTTGAAATCCCCTCTACTAAATTTCATAGCCCATGCTTAGATGAATTTGATGACTTTATGGCTAGACAAGAAAGTTTTAATGCTTATGTTGGTAGAGAGTTAAAGAATAATGCTTTCGAGGTAGGACGCGTGAGCGATAATATGGATAGAGTTAAAGGTGAACTTAAACTCATTAGCAAATATGCTTCTATGGTTGCTACTCAAGCTGAGAAAGTCCTTAAAGCTCAAAATGATTTGCTTGATGAATTAAATAATAAAAATGACTTTGTTGTTAGAGTGGCTACTAGAACTGGTAGAATGACTCAGGAACCTTTGTATCCTGAAGGCCACCCTAAGAGAATCGAGCAAGATTCTCAGAGAAATAATTTAGAGGCACCTAGTTCTTCTAAAAAGAAGAAAAAGAAAAATGATAGGACTTTGCATGCTTCTAGTGAACCTACTGTAGACACACCTGAGAATCCCAATGATATTTCTATCTCTGATGCTGATATGCTTAAAATGAACCCTTATGCTAAATACATGAAAGATATTGTTACAAATAAAAGAAATATACCAGAAGCTAAAATTTCCACCATGCTTGCTAATTATACTTTTAAAGGTGGAATACCAAAGAAACTTGGAGATCCGGGTGTACCAACTATACCATGCTCCATTAAAAGAAATTATGTTAGAACTGCTTTATGTGATCTTGGAGCCGGTGTTATTGTTATGCCTCTCTCTTTATATCATAGACTTGAATTGAATAAGTTGACACCTACTGAAATATCTTTGCAAATGGCCAATAAATCAACTGCCATACCTGTCGGTATTTGTGAGGATGTGCCTGTTGTGGTTGCAAATGTCACTATCTTAACGTACTTTGTCATTCTTGATATTCCCGAGGACGATAGTATGTCGATTATCCTTAGTAGACCTTTTTTGAATACTGCAGGGGCTGTTATTGATTGCAACAAAGGCAATGTCACTTTTCATGTTAATGGTAATGAGCATACGGTACACTTTCCGAGGAAACAATCTCAAGTTCATAGTATCAATTCTATTGGAAAAGTCCCAACTATCATTATTGGAGGTTTTGAATTTCCTCTCCCTATTGTCAAGAAAAAGTATGATATTCTTATTGTTGGGGATTTTCATATCCTCGTTGAGGTAACTTAGTGTTATTCGAAATTTCTCCGGTTCCGTGTTATTCGGAATGAGTTTGTTAACAAGACTTGATCAACCTTGTTAGTGGATTCATTTTGATGATCATGAGATGGATGAAACTAGAAGGCACAACCTTCTGTACCCTCTTTTTACTTTCTGTTATTTAGAATAAATAAAGCAAAAATAGTATTATCTGTTTGTTTTCTGAATTATCCGTGCATTTAAAAATATCCCAAAAACAAAAGTGCTCCAAATGCCCTGCAAATTTAGTATGATTTTTATGGAATATTTTGAGGATTTTAGGCACTCAAATCACTGCAGGAGGGGCAAGCACCAGGCCACGAGAGTGGAGGGCGCGCCCACCCCACCTGGGCGCGCCCCCTGTCTCATGCGCCCCTGGTGGCCCCCCTCCACTTATGCCAGCACCCACACACTTCATCTTCTACCCAAAAAAATCCCCATCCAACTCAAGCACGAGTTCTAGCTCATTTTGCTGCGATTTTTGATCTCCTTGCTCAAATCTCCATTCACAAAACTGCTTTGGGAGATTGTTGCTTGGTATATGACTCCTCCATTGGTCCAATTAGTTTTTGTTCTAGTGCTTTATTCATTGCAAATTTTTGCTGCATAGGTGACCATGTTCTTGAGCTTGCATGTTAAATTTATGAGGTCCCAAGCGATTCTAATGCATGATATAGGCTCTAGGCACTTGTAGGAGTGGTTGCTACCAATCTTGTTTAGTATTATGCACTTTTATTTTGAAGTTACTAAAATTTCAGAATTTTTTAGAAAATGTTAAGGAAACTTTTGAGGGGCCCTTCTAGCCAAAGCTCTCAGGAAAAACAAGCTAAAGGGAAGGAAAAGGCCAAGTATAATCTTCCTCGCTTAGCGGAAGTGCGGTCGTGTGAATGGCCATGCGATGATTTCTTGAAAGAAGCTGGAATTCATGAAGATTTTTATTGTTTGATCGAGAATGCGGGCCTCACTGGTTTCATCAACAACCGGATCGATCAGTATCTCTTACTCACCAATACTTTCGTGCAAAACTTTTATTATTATCCTAAGAAGTCACCGCCTTCAGTATCATTTCATTTATATGATGAATTCAGAGAATGTCTTTACGTAATTTTTGCGCGGTGTGTAGGATACCCTATGAGGGAGAATTAGAGGAACCCCATCGTAAAGATGTGGATGGCTTTGTTAACACTATAGCTGTAGAGGAGCCAAAGAGGGGTTCCGAGGCGAAAATCTCTAGCATACATTTTCCTGTTTTACGCTAGTTTGCCATATTTGCTAGTAGATGCTTGATTGGTCGTGGAAAATAGTGGAAACTTTAGTGTTCCTGATATTATCATTCTTCAACATGCCTTGCTTGGAGATAATAGTTTTAGTATGGGTGCCGTCATTGCTAAACGGCTAGGCCTAAATCGTACAGAAGGCCACATATTTGGAGGTATCTATGCTTCATGTCTTGCTAGACATTTTCAGATACCTATTAGGCACCATGAGAAAGAGGAGACAAAATTGCCTCCTCACATTTTAGATTACAAGAGCATGGTAGCCACAAGTTTATCGTTGACAACGAAGAAAGGATGCTCTTGTATAACCTTAGATTTAATAAGAAACACAATGAGACTATTATTTTGCCTGCGCCTCTGTTGTTTGATTTGACTGCAGATAATTTTCTTGTTACACCTGAAGCGGTGTACACTCATCGAGCCCAAGCTTTCACTCCAGAACCTGGACCTGAGCCGGAACCTGCACTGGACCCTTATTGTGCATCATCTTTCCAGTGGGATTCGGAGATGGCCAACCAGTGGTATCCTGATTACACTTCCCAGTACACCGGGGAGAGTAGCAGCGGTCCTTGGTACTAGAACAACTTAGGCCAAAAGCCTAAGCTTGGGGGAGTACGTATTTCTCACCGACTTTACATTCATGTTCACACACTAGTCGTCCGTGCTCATACTCTTTCATTGTATTATCCATGTTAGTTTAAATTTCCTTTTCTAGTTTTCTTCTTGTGTGTTTGATAAACCTTAAGAAAAACCAAAAAAATAGTTAGTTTAATTTCTTTGCCTGTAGTAGAAATTAAAATGAAAACCCAAAAAGATTTCTCGTTCTTCTTTTACTTGTTGGGAGCTTTCCCGTGTAAATAGTTTTATTTTCTTTTCTTTCCTTTGGGGGTCGAGAAAACCATATTGAAAATGCTTAGTGGCTCTCATATGCATGATTGATTATTTAACTTAGAGCCCATATTACCCTGTCTTCTCTCTTGAGTTGAATGCTTGCAGATTCCAGCTTAGTCCAATGCACGTGCACTGTTACTATTATACACATCGTTTGGTCGTGCAAGTGAAAGGCAATAATGACGATATATGATGGACTTATTGAGATGAGAAAAGCCGGTATGAACTCGACCTCTCTTGTTTTTGTAAATATGATGAGTTCATCGTTTCTGATTCAGCTTATTATGAAGTAAACATATTTGCAATGATATTTAGAGATTATAGTTGCTTGTGCCATGCTTGATTAGCTATGACTTATAATGGTTTACCTTGTGTGCCAAATGCTATTAGAATGATTATGATGTGGTATGATGGGATGGTATCCTCCTTTGAATAAATTGAGTGACTCGACTTGGCACATGCTCACGCATGTAGTTGAAACAAATCAACATAGCTGTGACGCCCAGATAATTAATCTACAGTAATCCCTTGCTAATGGTGCCACGTCACTTCGATTACTGTTGCTAATCCCGCGTTAGTTCGAAACCGATTAAAAGTCAAATTCAAAATCAGGCAAACATCAAAAGTTTTCAAACCATAGAACTAAAATGTTCGGATTGTGCCAAATAATGCATAGGTAATTATGATAGAGAACCCACACTTTTATAAAATATTTATATAATAAAATATGAATAAAACATCAACAAAACTATTATTTAAATGCTTTTAAATATTAAACCGTTACCAAAACTATTTCTAGTTTGGGTAGAAAATTGATGTGGCATTGCATAATTGGTAACCCCAATTTAGGTGCCACTTTGGTATATTATTGAAACTATAATACATGAAAAAAAACAGAAAAGTATAAATAAAAGAAAAGGCCAAGGGAAAAGGAAAAGGGCCTCGCCCAACTGCCCAATGGTCGATGAACCGGCCGCCCAAATTACGCCTCCTTATCCTCCCCTGCCCACTACCAAACCCTAACCGCACCCATTCCCTCCCCCACGAACCCCACTCACTCCTCCCTCTGCTCCCGATCTGGATCGGGAAAACGGCGCCCCGACCCCCATCGCCTCGACGTGCATCGCTACCCCCACCGCGCCTCGGTCCTCCACCGCGGCGCCGCACCTACCGGCCTCCTTCGTCTCCCTCGTGCACCGCCTCGTCCTCACCCCCGCCGCGCCGGACTGCCCCGTCCCTGCCTCTCCTTCGTCGGTCCTCACCGCGCCCTCGCCGCCCGGAACGCCGCCTCGCCGGACTTCCTCCCCAACGTCACTGTCGTCCCCGAACTCCATCAAGCCCATTGCCCCGACCTCTGCCTCCCCCTATGAGCGCCATGCCAATTCCCCTCGTCTCCCCCTCTGTTAAATGCCGTTCCGTTTATGCGGCCCGTGCCGGAGTTTCGGCCGATGGCCCATGATCACCATGACCGTGCCCACCTCCTCGCTCGTCGCCGTCTTTGTGCCGCCCGCAGCCATGCCACGCTGCGCCAGCGCCCGTGGCGGCCAGCGCCTTCCACTGCGCTCACACCGCCGCCGCGCCTTGCCCCCCCACTCTGCGTCCGCCGTCAAATGTCGTCGTCGCGGCGACCCTCTCCATCGCTGCCACACTCGGCAGCCATAATACCGGGCAGAGCACGCGCCCGCCCTTGCCGCTGCCCCTCGGCACCTGTCAGTGGCGCCGTCGCCCGTTCCTTTGGTGTCGTAACCATCGCCCGCTTGAGCCCTACGCCTATGGACGTTGGGGCCCCACGCCCAGAACAAAAAAAAGGATTAAAAATAATAATAATAAAATTAATTAATTAATTAAATTAATCATGTTTAGTTAATAATTAACTCTAATTAACCTGCTAATTAGATGTTAACAAATTGTTAGTCTTCAGCCTATGACATGTGGGACCCACCGTCAGTTTGACCAAATAACACCTGTTGATTGCGGGACGTCATCTTGACATCGCAGTGCACTATTCTGGATAATGTTAAATTAAATTAATTAAATAAATTCTAAAATGATCTAAATCTTTTAAAATTAATATAAAATAAACCATAGCTCGGATCGGAAAACTTTGTACATGAAAGTTGCTCACAACGACGAGACGAATCCGGGTACGCAGTCCGTTTGCCCGCCACACATCCCTAGCATAGCAAACCTGTAACATTTCACCTCCGGTTCATCTGTCCGAAAATGCGAAACACCGGGAATACTCCCGGATGTTTCCCCCCTTCGCCGGTATCACATACCACTATGTTAGGTCACCCCTAGCACCGCATATTGTCGCGTCTTGCTTTGTGTTACATTTGATTGCTCTGTTATTTATGGTGTTCCTCCGCTCATACTTCTTTTCGTAGACTCGAGACCGGTGCCGATGTCCGTGCATTCGACTACACCAAGATGACCCTCCTTCTTGCCAGAAAGCAACCAGGCAAGCCCCCCTTGATCACCAGATATCGCCTATTCTTCTCTATACCGCTTGCATTATAGTAGTGTAGCATGTTACCGTTCTACTCCTATTCTTTGCATAGCATGTCATTGTTACTACAATCATTGATACCTTACCGCAATCCTAAATGCTTAGTATAGGATGCTAGTTTATCATCATTGGCCCTACATTCTTGTCGATGCCTTGCTATATTTGATCGGGCCGTGATCACTTGGGAGGTGATCACAGGTATTTACTATACATATATACATACTATACAGATGGTGACTAAAGTCGGGTTGGCTCGTTGAGTACCCGCAAGTGATTCTGATGTGGGGGCTGAAAGGACAGGTAGCTCCATCCCGGTAGAGGTGGGCCTGGGTTCCCGACGGCCCCCGACTGTTACTATGTGGCGGAGCAACAGGGCAGGTTGAGACCACCTAGGCGAGAGGTGGGTGTCGGCGTCAAAACCGGCGGATCTCGGGTAGGGGGTCCCGAACTATGCGTCTAGGCGGATGGTAACAGGAGACAAGGGACACGATGTTTTACCCAGGTTCGGGCCCTCTCGATGGAGGTAAAACCCTACATCCTGCTAGATTAATATTGATGATTTATGTTACAAGAGTAGATCTACCACGAGATCAAAGAGGCTAAACCCTAGAAGCTAGCCTATGGTATGGTTGTTGTTCGTCCCACGGACTAAAACCCTCCGGTTTATATAGACACGGATAGGGTTAGGGTTACAGAGTCGGTTACAATGGTAGGAGATCTACATATCCAGACGCCAAGCTTGCCTTCCACGCCAAGGAAAGTCCCATCCGGACACGGACGAAGTCTTCAATCTCGTATCTTCATAGTCTTGGAGTCCGGCCGATGATGATAGTTCGCTATCCGGACACCCCCTAGTCCTAACTCCTCAAGAGCCCCTGAACCAGGCTTCAATGACGATGAGTCCGCGCCAGATATTGTCTTCGGCGTTGCAAGGCGGGTTCTTCCTCCGAATAATTTATAGAAGATTGTGAACACTGTGATAGTGTCCGCTCGCAAAATAAATTCCACATACCACCGTAGAGAGAATAATGTTACACAAGATCAATCTGTTGACATATTTTGTGGCGTGACGTCGCGCCACTACCGAGCCTTTATTCAAATTGTTTTTACTGCTCCACCTCAAAGACGCTTAGCTTAAGCGGTTTCTTGGCACGCCTTGTCGAGGTAGATCGTGGTTCCCCTTATTCCGGGATTCCCATCAATACGGACATGGGTAACCCAACCGCGCCATTGATTGTGGCGCTTGGGAGATAAGCGAGTTTTACCAGGCCGGTGGGGACACATGTTTTTGTCCGCCCATATAAGGGGATAAGGATCCAGCCCCTTTTACCTGCGCCTTCTTCCTCCTTGGCTTATCCATCTCCGCGAACTCGAGCTCCAGCGCCCAAGTCCGCACTTCTCACCTCAACCTTCTCCAACTATGTACGAAGCGGGAGCCAAGTGGATGGCCTCCTCCGTCACGGAGGGGCAGATCCAGAAGCTGCGCGACGCCGGATATCTGTCCAGCAACATCACAAGATCGGCTCCCCGACGAGGGAGAGCTCGTCCCCAACCCGTGCCCCATGAGAGGGTAGTATTTCTTCCCCATTTCCTCCATGGACTGGGCTTCCCTTCATCCCTTTGTCTGGGGCTCATGTTCTACTTTGGCCTAGATTTCCATGATCTGGCCCAATTTCATCCTCAACATCTCGGCGTTTATCGTCAGGTATGCGAGGCATTCCTCGCATCCAGCCCCACTTGACTTGTGGCTCAAGACCTTCAAAGGTCAAGCCGAAGGTTGTGAAGGGCAGCCAAGCGGAGTGCGGAGGCGCCATGGTGGGCGTGATGTCCCACGTTACGTGGCCGGAGGGTACTTTCGTGGAAACCATCAAGGGGTGGCAATCGGGTGGTTCTACATCACCGAGCCGCGTGATCCTGATTGGGCAGCGGCCCCGAATTTAGATCTGGTATTCCCACACGGCTCTCCTCCCGGAAAGAGAGTGGCCGAATTTGGGGGATTCGAGGAGCCGACCGGACTCCAAGCCCGTATCCGTAAGCCGGGTGGACAAGAAGCTCAAGCTTGTCAACGTAGTCCAGTCATGCTCATCCGCCGGATTCTCCCGTGCCAACGACGGGCTTTAATATGTGGGAGTTTGATCCGCGCAGCACCGCACTCGAAGGGCTCTTCGACACTACGCACGAAGATGTCCGGAAGGTGTTGTTCAAGGGCGCCAAGCTCCCGTGATCTGCCATCGAAGATCACGGATTCTCGCTCGCGGTGTCCAGGTGACGAGGTAAGTGATTTCACCACTTGTTTTCCATAGTTTGGCTCTATGCGGGATCTAAACTCCCTTGCCTTTGATACTGAATGGCTGGCGAAGGCCGAGCGGATTACCTGTCCGGCCCCATTGCCGGAGGACCCAGCGGATGCCCGCCTTCGCAGGGCTGCTGGCTCCGGCACCACGTGGTGCCGGAGAAGAAGGCCAAGAAGACGGCCACGGGACTCGGAAGAGTTCCCGTTTTCAAATGCTATCGGATGATGAATCCGAGGCTGACTCCTCCCACCAAGGTGAGGGGAGAAGAAGAAAGCCTCTCTCAGCGGGAGGAAGAGAAAGGAAGGCCTCCCAACAAGGGAGGCCAAGGGTCCAAGAAGGGAAAAACTCTTCCTCGGGATCGCTCCGCCAGCCAAAGTGACGATTTATTTAAGATCGGCATCCAAGGGCCAAGCCCTGGCGAGATCGTAAGTATCCGGACTCCCGAATAACCTCAAGGTTTTTGTTTTCGCCACATAACGCCTTTTCTAATGCCGCGCATACAACCCTGCAGTCCGCCCAAGGATGATCTTCCCGTTTGCCGAGCGGGTCCTTGGGTGCGCCGGATATGGATTCCTTCCGACCGCCTCCACCCCGTCTGCATGACGGCGGCCGAGGTGGGATCCTGCAAGGACCCACCAGGAGGGGAGGCCCCGAGGTGTCGCAGACACCCTCCCGGACTGCACCGGACTCAGCCCCGGAGGCCGCAGTGGCTCGTGAGTCCGGCGGGCGACCCCTTCGTAAGAAGGGCAAGATCGAGACGCCGGGCTGCCTCCGGCCCAACCGAGGTGCCGGATAATTCTTGGAGGTGCTCAATGGCACCTCCATCGAAGAGGAACACCGCATCGCTATGAGTGCGGTGATTCAAGGTTCACCGCCAAGAGCGGTGGCCGACCTGCACAATAGCCTTCTAACGAGCTTTGAGGTAAGAATTTCAATATATGTAAAATGGTACCGCATAGACAGTAGCCCCGATGCTCTATTCGGTGTTCGGAAAGAAAAGCCGGACCGAGGATCTTTAGAAAGATAAACGCAGAGCCATAAAAATATGTCAATATGGGATTGCAGGTTGTCTTGACCTCCACCGCCTTGATCATGGAGGTCAATACTTTGAAGAAAAACCTCGAGCGGTCCGAGAACGTGCTCAGCCATGCCAAGAAGCAGCTCGAGGAAAAAGAAGGTGAGTAATACCTTATGAAAATTGTACCTTACAGAAAAGGATTTTGTTGCAAGAAAAATGACAAGGATAACGTGGGTATTGTAGGGGCCGCTAACGAGGTGGCGACCCTGAAGGAGGCGGTGGCCGCGGCCGAGCGTAATGCGGCCGCGGAACGCACCGAGCGAGAGAAGCAGGAGGCGCGGGTGGCGGAGGTACAGCAAGAGCTCCAGGATCTCGTGAAAAAACATGAGAACTTGGAGCGTGACTCAAGACTTCGAGAGTCTGAGCTTGCAACGGCTCTTGAGAGTGCCAAAACCGCTAAGGCCGAAGCCTACAAGGCCCTCCAGGAGATTGAAGCGGTGAAGAAAGTAGCAGCAGGTAAGGCATTTTTCATGCAGATTAAGCATGTGAGTGTTAATTACCTGTTGCTTACCCGAATTCGAGCTCTGTATGCCGCAGAGCTTCCTCATGGCGTGTCCGATGCTGCCGCATTCTACCGGGCCGAGGAGGGAGCTCAATGGAGAAGGTCTTCTGGTCTCAGATATCGAGGCCGGACATCCGTGCTTTTAGCGACCGGTGAAGCAGCTGGTCGAGCTCCACAAGGCGGCCGAATCGGCCATGAAGGGCCTCATAGTTCGGTGTGGCCTAAGGAGGCCATGCCCGGAGCTACTTCGCCTGGTGCGCGGCCGTGGATGCGTGCCCGTGGGTTGAAGTTATCAAGCATTCCGCTTGTATCGAGGGTGCCCGTCGGGCCTTGCCCGCGCAAAGGTGCACTGGGGCAAGATGGATGCCCAGAAGCTCGTGACGGACCCGCCACCAGAGGGCAAGGAGCATCGCACGCCCGAGATGTATTATAAGAGTGTCTTTGAAGGCGCCCACACTATTGCGGGTGAGTGCTCCAAAGATGTAATATTTGAGTAGACTCGCATTTTGTTATCCCGCGGCGCTGAAAACTTAGTTCATATGCGCTTAAGCAACGCTTGTTAATTTAAAATATTACCTTCATGCGGCTGTTTATCAAATCGAGAGATGGCAAGTCGTCGGCTTCAGCCCCATGCCATGCCACAGTCTTTGGGGTGTTCGGGATAAACTTGAGCGCTCTTTTTCCCATTTTTGGGTCCATCTAGGGAGGCACTCAACACAACGAACAAGGCAACCGAACTTATAATGCTTGAACACTCTCACTTAGCCATAGAATTCTATAATTTTAAATTTCGGCGAAGCCCCTAGTCTTCGGAAGGTCAATTTGGGGCGCTATCCACGCCTTGGCCGGACAAGATCCGGCTCCTCGCTCTAAGCGGCATAAGTCTTTAAGGACTCAGAAAACCTCTCGAACAGCGACCGGTCTCTCGCCTCATCATGACGGTCAGTTTTAGCTTTCTCCACTGAGGCGTTAACCCAGCCGAACTGGGGCGGAATCGCAGTGGTTCTCCCGGTGCTACCTTAGACGATATAACGGAACGTAAGGTACCGAAACAAGGGAGCCGGGCAAACCCAACTATTGACCCAAGACATGATTCGGAGCTGATGCATATAGTGCTATAAGTTCGGGGTGCCGCACTTGTGAAAGTGTTCGGACTCATCACACCATAACGCAGGAAACATAAGCCCTCGGTGTATATTAGCCGTACTAAAGTGTACGGATGCAACATGTCGTGAATGAACATATGTATGAAAAGAAATGCAATTATAAGCAAAAGGTGATGCATTGTTTTATTCAATAAGTGCTGCTACGAATGCGTAATCGATACAAATAGTGTGATAAGCAAGGTAGGAGACTGTTAAACATGTCCCCTTCCAGGTAGGCTGCAGATTGGTGTATGAAAATGCTCGTAATAGAGACCACCAGATATTCGATTGTAGCCTTTATCATTCTCTGGTTGTTGCATCGTGAGTTCGGCAGGTCTGCTGCCGGACAGGGCTTCTGACAAACGGAGTCCTGTGTTTAAAAAGTAAAAGGTAAAAAGAAAAGAAAAAGGAACGGCACACTTGAGAGCCCCTTGTGTGATTGAGCCGCAGTCTGGGTGTGTTGTGGTCGTGCCCCCCTCCCCATGCCCATGGTATCTTCAGAGCGTAATGGTGCACACGAAGGACCTGCTTTGACATTTCGCAGGAGCTGGGGTTGGGGCCACACTGCTACGCGTGCTCGGAATGTGCCAGGTGGTCTTGTTGTAAGTTACTCCGGGCGCGCTTGGCTGTGTCCGGCCGCTTAACGGCCGGATTCGATAGTGCCTTAAGAGGCTGCATTGCACTTCGCCGCGAGAGTCGCCTGTATGTTCCTCCGTGCGGAGGGAACGTTCAGTGTTTCCGTTGACCGTAATGACTCCTCGAGGGCCTGGCATCTTGAGCTTGAGGTATGCTTACTGCGGCACCGCGTTGAACTTTGCAAACGTGGTACATCCGAGCAAGGCATGATAGCCGCTGCGGAACGGGACTATGTCAAAGATTAACTCCTCGCCCGGAAGTTATCCGGATCCGAAGACCACTTCGGTGTAATTGAGCTCGTACAATTGGCTTCTACACAGTATGACGCCTTTAAAGATCGTTTTGGTAGGTTTAATCCTTGAGGGGTCTATGCCCATTTTATGACCGTATCACGGTAAAGCAGGTTCAGTTGCTGCCGCCGTCCATCGGGACTCGTTAGGTGAAATCCATCGACGATTGGGTCTAGGACCGGTCTGGCCGAATCCGGCGTGGCGGATGCTTTGGTGGGGTGGTCCGTCGGTCAAAAGTGATCGGGCAGGAGGACCATGGATTGAACTTCGCAACTGGCTCCATCGCGTGAACATCCACGAGTGCACGCTTACGCTCCCTTTTGGGTATGTGGGTTGCGTATATCATGTTCACCGTCCGCACTTGTGGGGGAAACCTTCATCCTCTATTGTTTGGCGGTTGGGTCTCGTCCTCGCCATCGCTATGCAGCCCCTTGTCATTGTTTTCGGCAATTAACTTGCCTGCTGTGAATGCCCAACAGTCCCTGTTGGTGTGGTTAGCTGGCTTTTTCGGGGTGCCGTGTATCCGCACAAGCGGTCGAGTATTCGGTCCAAATTGGACGGACCCGGAGTAGTTCGTTTGAATGGCTTTTTCCACGACCGGGTTTAGAGCCTTTGAATCCGGCATTGTTGCCGTATCCTCAATATTGTCGCCGTTAGTGCGGCGTTTGTTTTGTTACGACGCGGCCTGCCGCTTTGGTCCTTGAAGTCCGGACTGCCAGAATTTTCTTTGAGGTTGTTGCTGCGTGCTACCAGCTGTCCTCACCCGCGAAGCGGGTCATGAGTAATGTGAGGGCTGCCATGGATTTCGGCTTTTCTTGTCCTAGGTGCCGGGCAAGCCACTCGTCATGATGTTATGCTTGAAGGTCGCGAGGGCCTCCGCATCCGGATAGTCGACGATTTGGTTTTCTTGGTTAAGAATCGTGTCCGTAATTGTCCGCCGATTTGTCTGCTGCTGAATTATGTGGCTTAGGTCATCGGCGTCTGGTGGTCGCACATAAGTGCCTGGCGATTATCGAGGAATGCGGCTTCCAGGTCCTCCCAGCTCCCAATTGACTCTGCTGGCAAGCTGTTGAGCCAATGTCGGGCTGGTCCTTTAAGCTTGAGGGGGAGGTATTTGATGGCGTGAAGATCGTCACCGCGGGCCATGTGGATGTGAAGGAGATAGTCTTTGATCCAAACCGCGGGGTCTGTTGTGCCATCATAGGATTCAATATTGACGGGTTTAAACCCTTCGGGATTTGATGATCAATTACTTGCCTGTGAAGCATAGTGGGTGTGCGGCGCCTCAGATCTTGGCGATATCACAACGGAGCTCAAAAGAGCTTGGTCTGTTTTGTTCGGCCCGGCGGACTTATCAGGTCCGTGGCGACGGTTGTCGTGACGTACTGTGGGGCGCCCACGTGATCCATAGATCGATCTTGATTGTCTTGCCTTGTCCTCCAATATATCTCGCAGGTCCGGAGCGTTCCCCTTTGGCCAAGTGCTTTTTGAGTGATGCCGGGGTACGGTTCTAGTGAAGGGCCTAGAGGCCTCTGTCGCTGCCACGGGTGGTCGGTCACCGTATTGTCTCCCCCGGTGATGCGGGTTCGTAAGCCTCCTCCTTTAATCGGTGGAGCAGCTTGCGTTTAGGGTAGCTTTGGAGGCGTTCGAGCTCATGCTCTTGACGCGAGGACTTGGTCCATCACATCGGCTAGCAGATCCTCGATCAGCTCTAAGTCGTTGCTGCTTTTTCTTTAGGCTGTTCGCCGTGGCCATAAGCCTGCGTCTAAAACGCTCTTGTTCGGACAGATTCTCGTGCACGCACGAATTCATTGTCGCCGAGGCTTGCTTCGTCTTAGGAGGGAGGCATATAATCCTCTACCTCTTCTTCGCCGCTCTCTCTTGAGGGTGGCGTCTTCATCCTCCTGCGATGGATCTTCTTTGGAGTGGATTGTCTTCGGCGTTGTCCGGTGTATTGTTATCTCCGGTGCGGAATCTTCATTCTTCTTTGTGGCGGGATTTAGAGCCGCGCCGCTGACGCCAACGCTTGGGCTGCTTCTTGGAGGGTTCATCCTCCGTTGATCAATCGCCGTTCCCATCTTTTGGGATGTCCACCATGTATATGTCGTATGACGAGGTGGCCTTCCAGTGCCCTGTAGGCGCTGGGTCTTGGTCGTCTCCGGCATCGTCGTCCATACCGTCGATGTCTTTGGAGTCGTAGTCTAGCATGTCGGTTAGGTCGTCGACAGCGGCTACCAAGTGGGTGGTGGGTGGGCGTCGAATTTCTTCGTCGACCGTATCCCAACCTTCCTGACCGTAGTCCGGCCAGGGCTCTCCGGATAAAGAGAGAGACTTTAGTGAATTCAGGATGCCGCCAAAAGGAGAGTGCTGAAAGATGTCCGCGGCCGTGAACTCCATAACGGGCGCCCAATCGGATTCGACCGGCAAGGGCGCGGAGGGTTCAGAGTCCGGCGCCCTGGAGTCGGAGTCTTTGCAAAGGACAGGGATGGTGTTCGGCTCGATCGCCGTAGAGATTGTAGCCCCCGAGGCGGTGTCCAACCACTCGTCCTCGGTCGGGGAATCCGGCTCCGGATTAAAGGCCGGAGCGGATATCGTGCGACCTCCAAGGCACTGTTCGTCAGCAGAGCTAGATCATGCCCATCGAGGCAGTCTTTGCCGCGGCAGGCTGCGGCTCGAATCCGTCGAAGATCAAGTCTCCGCGATATCGGCCGTATAGTTTAAACTTCCAAATCTAACACGATGGCCGGGCGTAGCTTTCGATCTGCTCCAGATGGCCAAGCGAATTGGCCCGTAGTGCAAAGCCGCCGAACACAAAGATCTGTCCGGGGAGAAAAGTCTCACCCTGGACCGCGTCGTTGTTGATTATCGGAGGAGCCATCCGGCCTATCCGCGACGACACAGAGGAACTCTCAATGAAAGCACCAATGTCGGTGTCAAAACCGGCGGATCTCGGGTAGGGGGTCCCGAACTGTGCGTCTAGGCGGATGGTAACAGGAGACAAGGGACAGGATGTTTTACCCAGGTTCGGGCCCTCTCGATGGAGGTAAAACCCTACGTCCTGCTAGATTAATATTGATGATGTATGTTACAAGATTAGATCTACCACGAGATCAAAGAGGCTAAACCCTAGAAGCTAGCCTATGGTATGATTGTTGTTCCTCCTACGGACTAAAACCCTCTGGTTTATATAGACACCGGATAGGGTTAGGGTTACACAGAGTCGGTTACAATGGTAGGAGATCTACATATCCGTATCTCCAAGCTTGCCTTCCACGCCAAGGAAAGTCCCATCCGGACACGGGACGAAGTCTTCAATCTTGTATCTTCATAGTCTTGGAGTCCGGCCGATGATGATAGTTCGGCTATCCGGACACCCCCTAGTCCGGAACTCCCTAAGTGGGCCTGGCCCTGGTCGGTGTCCGCGGTTACTTCATAATAAGACGCTTAACGAGATCTTGGTATTTGATCTGAGTCTAGCCACTGGCCTATACGCACTAACCAACTACGCGGGAAAGATATGGGCACTCGACCTCGTGATATCAGCCGAAGCCTTCTTGACGTCAGCGACGGAGCGGCGCGCGCCGGGTTGGACTGCGTAACGCAACTTCCTTTTGTAATGGAGGTTGCTAGGTCTGCTTCCGGCCGCCCGCAACGTGCAGGTGTGCAATGGGCGATGGGCCCAGACCCCTGCATGCATAGGATTTAGACCGGCGTGCTGACCTCTCTGTTGTGCCTAGGTGGGGCTGCGACGTGTTGATCTTCCGAGGCCGGGCATGACCCAGGAAAGTGTGTCCGGCCAAATGGGATCGAGCGTGTTGGGTTATGTGGTGCACCGCTGCAGGGAAGTTTATCTATTCGAATAGCCGTGTCCCTCGGTAAAAGGACGATCCGGAGTTGTACCTTGACCTTATGACAACTAGAACCGGATACTTAATAAAACACACCAAGACAAGTTCCACAGATAACCCGGTGATCGCTTTTCCACAGGGCGAGGAGGGGAGGATCGCCGGGTAGGATTATGCTATGCGATGCTACTTGGAGGACTTCAATCTACTCTCTTCTACATGCTGCAAGACGGAGGCTGCCAGAAGCGTAGTCTTCGATAGGACTAGCTATCCACGTCTTATTCTGGCATTCTGCAGTTCAGTCCACCGATATTGCCTCTTTACACATATACCCTTGCATATGTAGTGTAGATCCTTGATTGCGAGTACTTTGTATGAGTACTCATGGTTGCCTTTCTCCCCCTTTTCCCACTTTCCTTTCTTCCTGGTTGTCGCAACCAGATGTTGTAGCCCAGGAGCCAGACGCCACCGTCGATGACGACTCCTACTACACCCGAGGTGCCTACTATCTTGCAGGTGTCACCGACGATGACCGTGAGTAGTTTAGGAGGATCCCAAAGCGGGAGTTATCGCCTCTTCGATCTGTATCCCAATTTGTGCTAGTCATCTTATGGCAACTTGTTTAACTTATATGCATACTCAGATATTGTTGCTTCCACGACTCGTCTATGATCGAGCACTTGTATTCGAGCCCTCGAGGCCCCTGGCTTGTATTATGATGCTTGTATGACTTATTTCTGTTTTAGAGTTGTGTTGTGATATCTTCCCGTGAGTCCCTGATCTTGATCGTACACGTTTGCGTGCGTGATTAGTGTACGATTGAATCGGGGGCGTCACAAGTTGGTATCAGAGCCGGCTGCCTGTAGGAATCCCCCTTCCACACTCCTTGGCCGAAGTCGAGTCTAGACATTGCAAAAACTTTTACTAACATGGCTGTGTGTCTTACGGGCCCACGTCGCCATTGGGTGGTAGTAGGATCTTTTATTCCTCGACCTATACTCTGGGACTCTGACATCTCTTCTATTCGGGTTAAATGATTTTACTAACTCTAACTCTAGGTTCTCGATAATACTTTCTCCCGGAGAGCCCCTTATTACAGATGATCGTCTGCTGCACCAGAAGAATCCAAAGATACTCTCTGATGTTCTCTTGAGACTTTGTAGCATCGCTTTTGCAAGTCCCTTCCATCGATAAACCCCTATGGATAACCACGTATACTCGCCAGTTGATCTTGTTATTACAAGATACCCCGAAATTCTCTCTGTTGTTCCGAGAATCCTTTGAGCTTACTGCCTTGCTGTTCTTTGCCACCTGAATACCCCTACGGATAACTTGTCGCACTTATCGAGTATCCACTCATTCCCAGTTGATTCATGTATTTCACAATAGTCTTCGAAACATCATTCGATCTTCCGAAAATCCTGAGCAATCTATTGCTCTTGAAATTCTTGCTCGCTTGCATTATGGTTAATCCCATAAGTCTCGTAATCTTATTGGCATCCCTTATCATTATCATTTTGAGTCTATTGATTCAATATGTTGAGAATGCTCGCAATCCTCAATCAGATCCTAGAATTCATCCTTCTAGCTCAGAAGTCATTTGGATATGAGCTGGTTCTTGACCAATCAATGCCTTGATCGATTGTCCTTCTAAGTCTATTGAACTTTATTCGTTTTCGATCAGAACGATTTCTTCTGATCCCTTGATTTGGAAATCATAAAATTTCATAAAATTTCTTTGCATTAAGCTTTGAGTTACTCAGTTGTTTCTGTAATCCGATGCCTTGGCATTCCATTTTCCTTCTGATTGAGTAACTCACCTCAGATTCCTGGTGGTCCGCGAGACCAGTTGCTTGGTTATTATCCGACAGTGTCCTTCATATTCAATAATCTTCTGAGCCGTCCTCAGACACAAAATGCCTTGGGTAAATTGTATCCTCTGCTTTCTCAACCATGTGTTGCTTTTGAGCTTGTATGAATTACTCCTAGAGTTGTGGTATATGTTTCTAAGATGCCCCGATGGGTTGAACATATACCTTCCTTAATTTTTGTGAACCCAAAAGTCTTCATGGGTCATAACCTTCTGCTATTCCGCCAGTTAAACTTTCAAACTCTAAACATTCTTAACTGAGAGCAGTAAATGAGAAGTTGTGTATTGGAGAAGTGGGAGTCGACCTTGAACCTTGCGTTCATGCCCATGGACACGATGCTGACCTTATCATGGATGCTTCTCTTAAACCCTATTCGGTATAAGTTCATCTTATATATGGTAATTGGTCTTTTGCAACCGTGGTTCCGACCATATTTTCTTCTTGATTCCATTTCTCAGACAAGTTAGAGTACTTGTCTTCTTCAGAGCATTACCCTAGTCCAACCTCTACTTTGATCTGTCGTCGAGTATTACCCTCCTGGTATCTCGAGATTATCATGGAACTGCATAACTTCTTATGAGTTCTTCATCAAGTTCTACCTTCCCACTGATTCCAATTTTTCACGGGCTCTGAGTTATTAAACACTCAAAGACACCGATAACTGAACCGAGTCCGCTTTTCACGGTTCAACAACTCTCTAGTAAGCTTCTATAAGTACGAAGTTTGTACCCGATCACGCCATTCCTAGCCTGTTTGGCTATATCATTGTCGTGATGATTCTAACTGTGCTACCTGGTCCTTATTCTCGAGCACCAATTTGCGGCGATAGCTAAGCTTTCGTCGATTTTCCTCGTCATACCCTTTCACCTTAAACGACAAGCTTGAGTTCGAGTTTGTGTCGTAACTGTGGTTCCAATAACCTCTTGCTTCATCATTCCTTTGACTTGATGTCGTCGCTGATTGATTACATCTTCATGAAATCTCTCGAAAATTGTGTCGTGATCATCATCAACCTTATGAGCTCTTCCAGGATATCAACCGGATTCATGAAGAGAAATACCATCCTTGCCCTCGATGAGTTGTGTTATCATCGGCCACTTTATTGCCTTCCCTCCAACACAAACTTGTTCGTGTTTTGCGATATACCTAGAGTTCCTTGCTACCCGGCATTGTTCTTCTTTACCTTGGAGAATTACCACCTTTTATGTCAAGAATGTCGTAGGAATTTCACCACCTCTTAAGAATTCTTGGTATAGTGATACTTCTCAACATCATCATTCTTTCATGGTCCTCGTGTTGATTCCAATCGGGGTACCAACAAGTGAACGGTGATGTTTGGATCCTGCACTTCTAGCAACCCTATTGCTTTGAAGTTAATGGTCGGTCGTTCATTCTTAGACTATTCATTACTGAATCACCATTCTGACACTGGTCGTGCAACCCAACCCATATTTCGAGCGCACCTTTCAACCAATGTTTAGTTGTGTATGTTCTCCTCGAGCATACTTCCTTATATCATTTGGTATGACAAATGTTATCTCCTTGTTCACTTAATTGTGGAAATCCATCTTTTGGAAATCTCGATGAATTGTCGTTGAGTTCATCAGCCACCTCCTTGACCTCCCCTTGGGTTAATGACGAACTCTTGTTAACGGAAATCACTTCATAGTTCATTTCCCGAGAATCTTACAGTGTCATCCCGTCAATTTGTGTTGCACCTTTCTTCTCGTGCATCCCGAGCACGAGGTATCCCGACACCAATCATATCTGAATCTCCATCAGATATGATGGTTGGAACATACTTACAAGAGTTATAACGCTAGTCTTCATAAGACCCGGTAAGGTGATGTCATGCCTAGCACCCCTGGCCGGAGGACCTATTGTTATAGTTGTTCCTTTTTGGCAAGGTTAACCATTCTTCCATGAGGGAATAATAAGACTTATTCTATAAGTTATTCCTGATGAATCCTTTGAGTATCCAAAGTCCGACCTTTGCTTGAAGACCATGTCAATGCTATCTCGAAGCATGTCTGTGGTACTCCGTTCATCAACAAGAACATTTGAAGCACAATGCTAAATTCTCTTTATCAATTATCCAAACACCGTTGTATGGGTAACGTCATGAAATTCCTCTCCCTTTACCTCAATGGTTCTCTACTTTCTATCCTGTCATGGATATCATGCCCCGCTTGTCCTTGGAAGGATATACCCCTGAAATATGTGTGTATACACATTTTCCTCCCCATTGTTCTGATTAAACCTGGTAATCACCTTTCCTTTCCATTGGTTTGCTTAACCCTTCTTGTAATCTATATTATATAAGCAGTAGTATTCTTCTACTTATGTAAAACACCTTGGTGTACAACCGTGTCAGTAAGACCCAGTTGCTTTTGTTGATAGCATTCCGGTAGCCACCGATGGACGAAAACTTTGCCTAATGGTATGCCTCGTTCAACGAGCAGGAAAATGGTTCTCTTCGTCCCTCGGCCTTGGTACCGACATTTTTGGCGACATAACCGACATGCTATCCTCTGACATGCCTTGCTTACATGATTGTGCAAGAGGTCACCTCCTTTCCTACTTTTAACCCACATGGTGGGACCATAACCCACAGTTCCACAGGATCGAAACCTGACTCTCCTAAACACCCCCGGTTTCCAAAGTTAATCCTCGCGTGTGGCCTCATATATAATTCACGAGCCACCTCCCGAAAGATCATCAATAATGGTATCAAAAACAATTCTTATTCCCGGTTGCTCTGAACCCCATTCACACTCTCGGTTGGGCGTTAAATGATTACCCACCCGCTTAAAACTTCTCACGCCTTCTTTTATCTCTCTCTATGATTTTCCCGAGTTTCAATTCGAGAGATACTTTCTACCACATCCCTGGAGTTATCTACTAGATAAGCAGCCTTGTAGAGTTTCGTTCTCCCTAATACCCACCATGTATTTTATTTTTAAGTACGAAGGAAATTCCCGAAGAAAGGATGACGAATTCATCAAGATGATCTGAAGCAGAGAAATGAAGACAACAATGTAATGGATCGACCCCTTCGAGAAGAGCAACCAAGACCGAGAAGACTCGTTAGAATTTCATAACCAGAACCCCCCCCCCCCTACACAACCTCTTAAATCTCGAGACGAGATTTCTTGTAGTGGAGGAGAATTGTGACGCCCGGATAATTAAGCTACAGTATTCCCTTGCTAATGGTGCCACATCACTTCGATTACTGTTGCTAATCTCGCATTAGTTTGAAACCGATTCAAAGTCAAATTCAAAATCAGGCAAACATCAAAAGTTTTCAAACCATAGAACTAAAATGTTCGGATTGTGCCAAATAATGCATAGGTAATTATGATAGAGAACCCACACTTTTATAAAATATTTATATAATAAAAGATGAATAAAACATCAACAAAACTATTATTTAAATGCTTTTAAATATTAATCCGTTACCAAAACTATTTCTAGTTTGGGTAGAAAATTGATGTGGCATTGCATAATTGGTAACCCCAATTTAGGTGCCACTTTGGTATATTATTGAAACTATAATAGATGAAAAAAACAGAAAAGTATAAATAAAAGAAAAGGCCAAGGGAAAAGGAAAAGGGCCCCCTGGCCCAACTGGCCCAGCTGGCCGATGAACCGGCCGGCCCAGCCGACGCCTCCTTATCCTCCCCTGCCCACTACCAAACCCTAACCGCACCCACTCCCTCCCCCACGAACCCCACTCACTCCTCCCTCTGCTCCCGATCTGGATCGGGAAAACGGCGCCCCGACCCCCATCGCCTCGACGTGCATCGCTACCCCCACCGCGCCTCGGTCCTCCACCGCGGCTCCGCACCTACCGGCCTCCTTCGTCTCCCTCGTGCACCGCCTCATCCTCACCCCCGCCGCGCCGGACTACCCCGTCCCCGCCTCTCCTTCGTCGGTCCTCACCGCGCCCTCGCCGCCCGGAACGCCGCCTCGCCGGACTTCCTCCCCAACGTCGCTGTCGTCCCCGACCTCCGTCAAGCCCATTGCCCCGACCTCTGCCTCCCCCTGTGAGCGCCATGCCAATTCCCCTCGTCACCCCCCTTCTATTCGTCGTTCCGTTGTGCGGCCCCGTGCCGCCGGAGTTCCGGCTAGTGGTCGCGGTCACCGTGACCGTGCCCACCTCCTCGCCCGTCGCCGTGCTGTGCCGCCCGCACTGATGCCTCGCTCGAGGCCAGCGCCCGTGGGGACCGCGCTTCCTCAAGACGCTCATACTGGCCGCTTCACCCCACTTCACTGCGTCGCCGTCTGGTTGTCTGTCATGGCGACTGCCTCTCCGCTAACTGCTTCGCTCGGCCCGTATCGGGAGCTGTGCCGCGCGCCGCTCGCTGCCTCACACCCTATCGGTCAAGCGCTGTCGCCTGCTCCGCCCGTTCAGTAATCATCGCCCGCTAGGCCCTCTGCTTATGACGTTGGGGCCCCACGCCCAGAACAAAAAAAGGATTAAAAATAATAATAATAAAATTAACTAATTAATTAATTAATCCTGTTTAGTTAATAATTAACTCTAATTAACCTGCTAATTAGATGTTAACAAATTGTTAGTCTTCAGCCTATGACATGTGGGACCCACCGTCAGTTTGACCAGTCAACACCCCTGTTGACTGCTCACGTCATGCTGACGTCAGCATGCACTATTCTAGATAATGTTAAATTAAATTAATTAAATAAATTCTAAAATGATCTAAATCTTTTAAAATTAATATAAAATAAACCGTAGCTCGGATCGAAAAACTTTGTACATGAAAGTTGCTCAGAACAACGAGACGAATCCGGATACGCAGTCTGTTCGCCCGCCACACATCCCTAGCATAGAAAACCTACAACATTTCATCTCCGGTTCATCTGTCCGAAAACGCGAAACACCGGGAATACTCCCGGATGTTTCCCCCCTTCGCCGGTATCACCTACCACTACGTTAGGTCACCCTAGCACCGCATATTGCCGCGTCTTGCTTTGTGTTACATTTGATTGCTCTGTTATTTATGGTGTTTCCCCTCCGTTACTTCTTTCCTGTAGACTCTAAGACCGGTGCCGATGTCCGTGTGTTCGACTACACCGAAGATGACCCCTCCTTCTTGCCAGAGCAACCAGGCAAGCCCCTTGATCACCGTGATATCGCCTATTCTTCTCCATACCGCTTGCATTAGAGTAGTGTAGCATGTTCTTGTTTGGTTACTCCTATTACATTGCATAGCCTGTCATTGTTGCTACAGTCATTGATACCTTACCCGCAATCCTAAATGCTTAGTATAGGATGCTAGTTTATCATCATTGGCCCTACATTCTTGTCAGTCTACCTTGCTATACTATCGGGTCGTGATCACTGGGAGGTGATCACGGGTATTTACTATACATATATACATACTATACAAATGGTGACTAAAGTCGGGTTGGCTCGTTGAGTACCCGCAAGTGATTCTGATGTGGGGGCTGAAAGGACAGGTGGCTCCATCCCGGTAGAGGTGGGCCTGGGTTCCCGACGGCCCCCGACTGTTACTATGTGGCGGAGCGACAGGGCAGGTTGAGACCACCTAGGCGAGAGGTGGGGCTGCCTGGTCGGCGCCCACTGCATTTCATAATAACACGCTTAACGAGATCTTGGTATTTGATCTGAGTCTGGCCACTGGCCTATATGCACTAACCAACTACGCGAGAAAGATATGGGCGCTCGACGTCGTGGTATCAGCCGAAGCCTTCTTGACGTCAGTGACGGAGCGGCGCGCGCCGGGTTGGACTGCGTAACGCAACTTCCTTTGTAATGGAGGTTGCTAGGTCTGCTTCCGGCTCCCCTCGCAACGTGCAGGTGTCCAATGGGCGATGGGCCCATACCCCTGTGCGCATAGGATTTAGACTGGCGTGCTGACCTCTCTGTTGTGCCTAGGTGGGGCTGCGACGTGTTGATCTTCCGAGGCCGGGCATGACCCAGGAAAGTGTGTCCGGCCAAATGGGATCGAGCGTGTTGGGTTATGTGGTGCACCCCTGCAGGGAAGTTTATCTATTCGAATAGCCGTGTCCCTCGGTAAAAGGACGAGCCGGAGTTGTACCTTGACCTTATGACAACTAGAACCGGATACTTAATAAAACACACCCAGACAAGTTCCACGGACAACCCGGTGGTCGCTTTTCCACAGGGCGACGAGGGGAGGATCATCGGCTAGGATTATGCTATGTGATACTACTTGGAGGACTTCAATCTACTCTCTTCTACATGATGCAAGACGGAGGTTGCCAGAAGCGTAGTCTTCGATAGGACTAGCTATCCCCGTCTTATTCTGGCATTCTGCAGTTCAGTCCACCAATATTGCTTCTTTACACATATACCCTTGCATATGTAGTGTAGATCCTTGCTTGCGAGTACTTTGGATGAGTACTCACGGTTGCTTTTCTCCCCCTTTTCCCCCTTTCCTTTCTTCCTGGTTTTCACAACCAGATGTTGTAGCCCAGGAGCCAGACGCCACCGTCGACGACGACTCCTACTACACCCAGGTGCATACTACTGCGTGCAGGCCGCTGACGATGACCAGGAGTAGTTTAGGTGGATCCCAGGAAGGAGGCCTGCACCTCTTTCGATTTGTATCCCAGTTTGTGCTAGCCATCTTATGGCAACTTGTTTAACTTATGTCTGTACTCAGATATTGTTGCTTCACGACTCGTCTATGATCGAGCACTTGTATTCGAGCCCTCGAGGCCCTGGCTTGTATTATGATGCTTGTATGACTTATTTATGTTTTTAGAGTTGTGTTGTGATATCTTCCCGTGAGTCCCTGATCTTGATCGTACACGTTTGCGTGCATGATTAGTGTACGATTGAATCAGTGACGTCACAATAGCCTTCATGATATTTATGTTCATGGTAGATTATATCCTACTCATGCTTGTACTCGATGTGAATTAATTTTAATGCATGTTTATGACTGTTGTCGCTCTCTCAGTTGGTTGCTTCCTAGTCTTTTGCTAGCGTTCAATTGCATTAAGCGGAATACTGCTTGTGCATCCATACTCCTTAAACCCCAAAGTTGTTCCATATGAGTCCACTATACCTTTCTATATGCGGTATTTACCTGCCGTTCCAAGTAAATTTGTATGTGCCAAACTCCAAACCTTCAAATGAAATTCTGTTTTGTATGCTCGAGCAGCTCATGTTACAACTAGGGTTGCCTATATCTTCCATGCTATGTGGGTTATTCTCAAGAGGAGTGGACTCCGCTCCTCATTCACGAGAAAGGGCCGGTAACCGGGATGCCCAGTCCCATGATCCAAAAAGATCAAAGAAAATCAAATAATTAAACAAAACTCCCCCAGGGCTGTTGTTAGTTAGAGGCACTCGTTGTTTCGAGCAAGCCATGGATTGATGCTTGTTGGTGGTTGGGGAAGTATAAACCTTTACCATTCTGTTTGGGAACTGCCTATAATGCATGTAGTATGGAAAATACAACCATCTCATAGTTGTTGCGTTGATAGCAAAAGTATGCCGCTCAAAATGTTATTCAATCTCTATTTTAAAATCGATCTCTAGCACCTCTACAAATCCCTGCTTCCCTCTGCGAAGGGCCTATCTATTTACTTTTATGTTGAGTCATCACCCTTCTTATTAAAAAGCACCATTTGAGAGCACACTGTCATTTGCATTCATTATTATTGGTTTATATTGGGTATGACTTGACTGGATCTCTTTTACCATGAATTACAATGTTTAGTCAGTCCTTGATCTTTAAAGGTGCTCTGCATTTATGTTTTGCGGTCTCAGAAAGGGCTAGCGATATACCATTTTGTTATATCATGTTATGATTATTTTGAGAAAGTGTTGTCATCCGAGTTTTATTATTATTGCTCGCTAGTCGATTATGCTATTGATATGAGTAATTGTGAGACCTAAGTGTTATTGTGAGTATGGTTAGTTCATAATATTTGCTGAAACCTGAATAATGGCTTTGCATGTTTACAACAACAAGAGCAAACAGAGTTTGTAAAAGTTTTTCTTTAACACTTTCAGTTTATCAACTGAATTGCTTGAGGACAAGCAAAGGTTTAAGCTTGGGGGAGTTGATACGTCTCCAACGTATCAACTTTTCCAAACACTTTTGCCCTTGTTTTGGACTCTAACTTGCATGATTTGAATGAAACTAACCCGGACTGATGTTGTTTTCAGCAGAACTGCCATGATGTTGTTTTATGTGTAGAAAAGAAAAGTTCTCGGAATGTCCTGAAAATCCACGGAGGCACTTTTTGGAGAATATAAAAAATATTGGCGAAAGAATCAAGACCAGGGGGCCCACACCCTGTCCACGAGGGTGGGGGCGCGCCCCCTCCCCCTGGGCGCGCCCCCCTGTCTCGTGGGCCCCCTGGACCTCCACCGACCTCAACTCCAACTCCATATATTCACGTTCGGGGAGAAAAAAATCAGAGAGAAAGTTTCATCGCGTTTTACGATACGGAGCCGCCGCCAAGCCCTAATCTCTCTCGGGAGGGCTGATCTGGAGGGGCTCCGGAGAGGGGGATTTGTCGCCGTCGTCATCATCAACCATCCTCCATCACCAATTTCATGATGATCACCGCCGTGCGTGAGTAATTCCATCGTAGGCTTGCTGGACGGTGATGGGTTGGATGAGATTTACCATGTAATCAAGTTAGTTTTGTTAGGGTTTGATCCCTAGTATCCACTATGTTCTAAGATTGATGTTGCTATGACTTTGCTATGCTTAATGCTTGTCACTAGGGCCCGAGTGCCATGATTTCAGATCTGAACCTATTATATTTGCGTGAATATATGTGTGTTCTTGATCCTATCTTGCAAGTCTATAGTCACCTATTATGTGTTATGATCCGACAACCCCGAAGTGACAATAATTGGTATACTTCTCGGTGATGACCGTAGTTTGAGGAGTTCATGTATTCACTATGTGCTAATGCTTTGTTCCGGTTCTCTATTAAAAGGAGGCCTTAATATCCCTTAGTTTCCGCTAGGACCCCGCTGCCACGGGAGGGTAGGACAAAAGATGCCATGCAAGTTCTTTTCCATAAGCATGTATGACTATTTACGAAATACATGCCTACATTACATTGATGAACTAGAGCTAGTTCTGTGTCACCCTATGTTATAGCTATTACATGAGGAATCACATCCGGCATAATTATCCATCACTGATCCATTGCCTACGAGCTTTTCACATATTGTCATTCGCTTATTTACTTTTCCGTTGCTATTGTTACAATCACTACAAAACCCAAAAACATTACTTTTGCTACCGTTACCTTTATTATCATACTACTTTGCTACTAAATACTTTGCTGCAGATACTAAGTTATCCAGGTGTGGTTGAATTGACAACTCAACTGCTAATACTCAAGAATATTCTTTGGCTCCCCTTGTGTCGAATCAATAAATTTGGGTTGAATAATTTACCCTCGAAAGCTGTTGCGATCCCCTACACTTGTGGGTTATCAATACCGACGATCGAATCTCGGGCAAGTAACATACCGATGACAAAGGGAACAACATATGTTGTTATGCGTTTTGACCGATAAAGATCTTCGTAGAATATGTAGGAGCCAATATGAGCATCCAGGTTCCGCTATTGGTTATTGACCGGAAATGTGTCTCGGTCATGTCTACATAGTTCTCGAACCCGTAGGGTCCGCGCGCTTAAAGTTTCAATGACGGTTATATTATGAGTTTATGAGTTTTGATGTACCGAAGGTTGTTCGGAGTCTCGTATGTGATCACGGACATGACGAGGAGTCTCGAAATGGTCGAGACATGAAGATTGATATATTGGAAGCCTATATTTGGATATCGGAAGTGTTCCGGGTGAAATCGGGATTTTACCAGAGTACCGAGGGGTTACCGGAACCCCCGGGGGCTTAATGGGCCATAGTGGGCCTTTGTGGAAAAGAGGAGGCGGCGAGGCAGGGGGGCGCCTCGCCCCTAGTCCGAATAGGACAAGGAGAAGGGGGCGGCGCCCCCCTTCCTTCCTCTCTCTCCCTCCTCTTTCCCCCCTTCTCCTAGTCCAACAAGGAAAGGAGGGAGTCCTACTCCCGGTGGGAGTAGGACACCCCATGGCGCGCCTCCTCCCTGGCCGGCCGCCCCCTCCCCCTTTGCTCCTTTATATACGGGGGCAGTTGGGCACTTCTAGACACAACAACAGATCATTAATTTCTTAGCCGTGTGCGGTGCCCCCCTCCACCATAGTCCTCCTCGATAATATTGTAGCGGTGCTTAGGCGAAGCCCTGCGATGGTAGAACATCATCATCGTCACCATGCCGTTGTGCTGATGGAACTCTCCCTCGACACTCGGCTGGATCGGAGTTTGAGGGACGTCATCGAGCTGAACATGTGCTAGAACTCGGAGGTGCCGTGCTTTCGGTGCTTGATAGGTCGGGTCGTGAAGACGTACGACTACATCAACCGCGTTGTTCTAACGCTTCCGCTTTCGGTCTACGAGGGTACGTGGACAACACTCTTCCCTCTCGTTGCTATGCATCACCATGATCTTGCGTGTGCGTAGGAAATTTTTTGAAATTACTACGTTCCCCAACAGTGCTCTCCTTCACCTTCGTTGGGCGAATCTTGCCGGTAGACAAGTCTTGGATTGCTTCCGAAGGATCTTTGTCACATACATCAATTGGCAATTGCTCTACTTGCGATCCGTTAGATTAATCAAACTTCACATCTACCGTTTCTTCAACCTTTCGGGTGAAATTATTGTAGACACGGTAAGTGTGAGAGTTTGAGCCATAACCGAGTAGGAAACCTTCATGAGACTTAGGGGCAAATTTCAAACGACGATGTTTGTCAAGAATGTAACACTTTGAGTTGAATACCCAAAAGTATCCAACTTGGGGTTTGTTACCGGTGAGGAGCTTGTATGTCGTCTTGCCGAGTAGCTTG